>OX376221.1:4922219-6122219 GCA_947364205.1 Agrochola lota | reverse complement strand
CTACTGCTTGCAAATGATTTGTAACAGACGAGAATCAAACCTACGACCTTCCTACGACGCAAGCACAATAGCCAATCATTCAGTATTTTTTTGTTTTATTTAGTTTACATGTCGATGTCCTTCACACCCTATATAAAACCGCGTTGTACCACTGGATAATTAATTACACTGTGAGCACTACCAGTAAAGGTCAGCCCTGAAAACCTTTGCACGTCGTTCGAAAGGTATCGTTCAATATTCCCTGCTTTTATGTCTCGCATCGGAGATAGAAACATTTTATTAAAATTTGAAATCTATACTTATAATATTATAAAGAGGCAAAATGTGTGAGTTTGCCTCTTTGGAACTAGTGATATGATTACAAAAATCTCACTGATAGAAAGCTACACTATTAATGAGTGTAATAGAATTAGGCCGGGGAAATTAGGTTTGAACCCTGCACTAAATCCTAACAGCGATTTTTTTCCTGAATCGTGTTTTTGAACTTAGCTCTTCAAATAATATTTAAAAAAATATATTTTCCAGGACCGCATCAAGATAAAAAAACAAAAACGCATTTTTGTGAATAAAAATTGAGTCAATTTTTTATAGTTATATTGTGTAAAAAAATCGTAAAACTAATATATTATTTCAGAATTAAACATTTTCGTCCACGGAAATTTCCAGTAAAAAAATATTAACAGCAGTTTTTTTTGCATTATTATTTTTATCCGTGTCGTTCCCGGAGAAAGAATAGGACCACCCCATCTCGCGCCGTGGGTGTCGTAAGAGGCGACTAAGGAAGCTCAAGATCCGGTACATACCATAAAGCACTTTGGGTCACCCGCGCGATGGCGGGTAAACCATCAA
This sequence comes from Agrochola lota, assembly GCA_947364205.1. Taxonomy (NCBI): domain Eukaryota; kingdom Metazoa; phylum Arthropoda; class Insecta; order Lepidoptera; family Noctuidae; genus Agrochola; species Agrochola lota. The sequence continues at coordinate 6,121,370 of OX376221.1, read as the reverse complement.
CAATTGCATTCCCAAGGAGGGTTGGTGTCAGGCTGGCGGCCGACTGTAAAAATATGCCAAAACTTTATGCAACATGATGAGTAAAAACGATATGATGCACGATAGGGCTAGGGCGTACCCCACAGGCGACGCGCAGGGGCAGCACCCGGCTCCTGCGGGAAGTGGACAAGGGTTGTTGCACCACCCCGGGCGGGGGCAACGTAAGAAGCGAGCTCGGGAAGTGAGACTGAGGTATGCTAGTTGGAATGTTGGGACGATGACTGGAAGAGCCAGAGAGTTAGCGGATGTATTCAAAAGAAGACGAATAAATGTAGCGTTTTTACAAGAAACAAAATGGAAAGGAACTAAAGCGAGAGAAATTGGTGAAGGATACAAGTTTTTCTACTGTGGAAGTGACGGGAAAAGAAATGGCGTGGGAATAGTACTAGACAGTAATTTGAAAGAAGGCGTGATGGAGGTAAAAAGAATTAATGATAGAGTAATAGTTGTAAAAGTAATGTTAGAAAATATAATGCTGAATGTAATTAGTGTGTATGCACCGCAGGTAGGATGTGATGAAAGGGTGAAAGAGAAGTTTTGGGAGGACTTTGACACAGTTTTGATGAATATCCCGGTGCATGAGGAATTGATAATTGGAGGTGATTTTAATGGACATGTGGGAAGAAGGAAAGGGGTTTATGAAAGAGTGCATGGAGGATGGGGATTTGGTAACATAAATAACGAGGGAGAGATATTGCTGCAAGCCGCTACCGCCTTTGACCTGGCAGTAGCCAACACTTGGTTCCAGAAGAACAATGGACATCTAATTACGTACAAAAGTGGCAATCACAAGACGCAAATTGATTACTTTTTAGTACGACGCAACAAACTAAAAAACATCAAAGACTGCAAAGTGTTACCGGGAGAAGACTTAGTTTCACAGCACAGACTCCTTATTATGGAAATGGTCTTAGAAATGAAGCTCAATAAAAACAAGGAGCGACCCCCCCCTAAAATAAAATGGCATATGCTGGAGAAGAATGATTGTGCAAAGAAATTTAAAGAGCGAGTTGTGGATAAAATAATAGATATGGGAGAGATGAAAGATAGAAATGTAAATGAATGTTGGAATGAGATGGCAGGGTATATCAGGAGTGCAGCGAAAGATATTTTGGGAGAGACGAAAGGAAAGGGTACGATAGATAGGGATACATGGTGGTGGTCGACAGAAATACGGAATGTGTTGCAGGATAAGAAGAAAAAGTTCAAGGAATGGCAGAGTGTTGAAGATGAGAATGTTAGTTTGAAAACAGAAAAAAAGAGTGAGTATGATGCTCTAAAGAAAAAAGCCAAGAAAGCAGTGGCCATAGCGAGAGCAAAAGCCCAGGACAAGCTTTATGACACACTGGACAGTCCAGCAGGCCAAAAAAATCTATACCGGCTTGCTAGAGCTAGAGAGAGAAAGACGAGGGATGTTTGCCAAATAAAATGTGTAAGGAATGGAACTGGAATAGTTCTTTCGGATGATGAGAAAATTAAGGATAGGTGGAAGGACTATTTCGAAAGACTGATGAATGAGGAGAATGACTGGAGTGGTGTGCTTGAGAATAAACCAATAAATGAGGGGTTAGTGAGAATGATTAGTATGGATGAAGTGAGAATAGTAGTGAATGGGATGAAGAATGGTAAAGCTACAGGTCCTGACGGAATACCAGTTGAAGTGTGGAAGTTATTAAGGGTAGATGGATGGACGTGGTTAGCTTTATTCTTCAATAAGTTGTTGCGGGAAGAAGCCATACCTGACGAATGGTGTAACAGCTCGCTAGTGCCTATTTTTAAAAACAAAGGTGATGTGCTGGAGTGCAACAACTATAGAGGAATAAAGCTAATGTCACATAGTATGAAGGCTTGGGAGAAAGTTATTGAAAGGCGACTGAGAGAAGAGAGTGAAATTTCGCAAAACCAATTCGGTTTTATGCCTGGTCGAGGAGCAACGGATGCCATCTTCGCTATCCGCCAGCTGTGCGAGAAATACAGAGGTGCGCATAAAAACTTGCACATGGTTTTCGTTGACCTCGAAAAGGCATACGACCGAGTGCCTCGTGAAGTTTTGTGGTGGGCTCTTAAGGAGAAATGTGTGCCAGGGAAGTATGTGCAGTTGATTCGAGCGATGTACAGTCGATGCAGTACCCAAGTCCGGTCTACAGTGGGCACTACTGGCAGCTTCAATGTGGCGGTCGGCTTGCACCAGGGGTCGGCACTCAGCCCTTACCTCTTCTTGGTGATAATGGACGCTCTTACGTCGGATATCCAAGAAGAGGCCCCCTGGTGTATGCTGTTTGCCGATGACATTGTGCTGGTTGCCGAGAGTGGCTTAGAGGTCCAGAGCAGATTGGAGGTGTGGTGGGAAAGACTGGAGACCGTTGGCTTTAGATTAAGTCGAACCAAAACGGAATACTTGTTTTGCGATTTTGGCGGTTCTTCCAGTCCTGCGTCCATATCTCTCGCCGGAACGCCCTTACCGATCTGCTCCGAATTTCGGTACCTCGGGTCGCTTGTCCAAGGGGATGGCGGAGTAGACCTAGACGTAACACGCCGGATCAACTCAGGATGGATAAAATGGCGACAGGTCACAGAAACAACTTGTGACTCACGGATGCCCCTCCAGTTAAAGGGGAAAATCTATAAGTCCGTGATAAGGCCTGTCGTACTGTATGGATCGGAATGTTGGGCCGTGAAGAAGACGGATGAAAAAAGATTGCATGTAGCGGAGATGAGAATGTTGAGATGGATGTGTGGAGTAACGAAACTGGATAAAGTAAGAAATGAGTATATAAGGGGAAGTTTAAAAGTTGCGCCAGTGACAGAAAAGTTGAAAGGAAACCGTTTGGCCTGGTATGGGCATGTGATGAGGAGAGAGGAAACGCATGTGACTAAAAGAGTGATGAATATAAATGCTGATGGATGGAGCGGGAGAGGAAGGCCTAAGAAAAAGTGGATGGAGTGTGTGAGGAATGATATGAAAGAGAAGGAAGTGAATGATAGCATGACAGTTGATAGGGGAGAGTGGAAAAAGAAAACGTGTTGCGCCGACCCCAAGTAACATGGGACAAGGGCAGGAAAATGATGAGTTTTTTTTGCATTAAATTACTTAATTAAATATTTTAATGCGCTATTCGGCAAAATTAAACATATTGTACTAGCGCAAGATATTAATAAAAGTTTTTTTGCAATAGCGGTTCAGGCAAAAATGTAACAGAGTTAAATTTAGTTTAACTTTTATTTATAGGCTCTATCTCACTTAATTACAAGAAAATTAAACAAATTAAAGCATTTTTTTTTTAATAGATAGGTATATAACATTTTGCTTTAATGAGTTTAATTTTTCTGAAGTACAATTTAAAAACAAACGTAATTTTATTTTTATGGAAATTTCCGTAGACGAAAATGTTAAATATTTTGACTTACTTGTGATACCTAATCTCTTCGACAAACACTCCATGCAAACATATCTGTTAATATTTTTTCTACCACGTAAAATTGAAATTAGATGTTTTCTTAAAAAAAACGTACACGCGGGGTTGAACTTTTCGCTGTATACAGTTTAATATACTCCCTTGACCATACCCTACACGTTAAATGAAAAAAATCTCTGTTTTAAATTAATGCAAAGTTAGCCTAAAATTTGGCGTAACTTCCCCGGACTAGATATATTTTATGTAAAAACAAGAAATTTTACGTGGATGTAGTCGCGGGCAGAAGCTAGTAACAGCACTGAAAATCATTCGAGCCTCGATTCGAAAGGTGCAACCATATCGTTCAATACTCGCTGCCTTTATGTATCGCATCGGAGATTTATTGAAAGTTGAAAGTATTTTTAATAAACAGAACGTGCAAGTGGAACGATTGTTAATGCCATATTGAATGGAGGTATTATATTACAAGAAGAAAGAAAGAAAATAAGTTTATTTGCGGTAATCATGACGCAGAAAAAGGACACAAGACAAAAAAAGAACAAGTTGGGGTAAAATATGCGTCACATCCACGCAAAACGGCCACCACTCAGCATAATGCTGTGACCCTATACGAGACAGAGCCCCAGCGCTGGTTTTCAGCGACAGCCGGCGTTGAAGTTATGACGTCAAACGGTGCAGCATACAATGAGAAATAGATAAATCAGATAAAATAAATACAATAATGAATTCTAAATGTTTATATGTACAAATATAATATTTAAAATGGCAACATTCCAACTATGATATTTATTATGATGTGGTTATGTTTAATAACTTATTCGTATTATGAAAGCATGTAAACACGAAAATGGCAGTATCATACTTCGTATTATGAAATATTAAACGCAATAAAAAAAAACACCTACCTACATATTCATTATTATTTTTATCTGAAACTAATTTATTTTATTTAAGTGTGCATACACACGTTACATTATAAAACTTATTTACATCCGTCGCATCACAGTCTCAGGTCCAGTTGAAAACCAGCGTCAGGCACTTATAGTTGTCTGGCATTTTTGCTGGACTGGGCCTTTTTGGCGCAGCCGTGAGGCACACTCCCCTGCTAATTTCTTACATCGCATTTGGTGATTGTGACTTCTTTATCTACAACTATCTACCCACCCCAACTTCGCATAGTGACGAGTTGACAAAACACCGAGATATCTTATATTATACGAGTATTTAACTTCAACTCTGTATCACCGAACGTAAATTCTTCCGTTTCGTTCAAAAATTTTGGAACTTGAATTGTAATGATAGGAAGACGATTATTTTATGTCTGAAAAAATATTTCATAACATTTAAAATTGCAAAAAGAGAATGTGAAAAAGCCGTGTAAAAATAAAGTTAGATTTTCTTTTAAAACGCTTCCCATAACATTTTCAAGAACCAATAAAAAATTAAAAAATTAAAAACTTGAAAGCTATTAAGAATGGCGGAACTTAAATAGGGTTTTTTCGGATACCCCTGGGCATGAGGAATTCATTTTTTTATAAAGTCATTATTTGGACCAACCTGTATATGTAGTAAGATGGTTATAGCCGTGATATAGTTATATCCCTAGAGATATAGCTATATACCGTAATATCACATGAAAGCGGTTCATATCTATCTTATTAGGAAAATAACTATGATACGAGCACGAGTAGTAGTATGATAATATCTCAAAAAGTTATGGACAGTCTCTTAAGACCTTAGAGATTATTTAGTAAAATCATTCAAATATACCAGTTTTATTTAAACATTAAAACAAAATGACATGATTACTTTGAAAAGTATAATATTATTTTACCTATTGTCAATGTGAGGACTGTGGAAATTTGAAAAAAAAATTTTTTTTTCAGTACTCCTTTTTTTCCTTTCTCAGTTAGTTTTAATGATGGTCTGGCAGTTTGAGTAGTTTATGCGGCCTATCCAAATGTCCTTTCTTTGGTATTGTTCGTCGAGTTGAGCTCCTTATGTTCTGAGTTGAGCTCCACGATTACTGACAAATGCTTGCACTGACTGGACAGGTCCACTCAAATCTGTGTGGTTCTTTTCTCAAAAGACCATTTCAGACACTAATCTACATGGTCCTCATATCATTTCATTTCATTTATTTGCATACCATAATGTGTTTTTAAGATGTTACATGAGGCTTAAAGCTAAAGTACAGTTATGGACCCTGTTAGGGCACAACAACATAAGTATTAACTTACAATTCAAATTAAAATTCAAGGATTACATTTCGAAAATAACAAGTTTTATAAATTTATGTGAACTTATAAATTACTTATTAATAGATAAAGTTATTGAGATAATGTTAGTGTAAATAATACTATTATGAGATTTCAATTAACTAAAAATAAAAGGAAATAGAAAAGATAACGATAAAAATTATAATGGTAAAACAAATAATATTAAAATAAAATCAGTCAAAACTACAATTATTTAATTTATAATTTAATTGGGAGAATGAATTATTATTAGTAAGGATTTTATTATTTTGTAGTCATAGATCATCATTTAAGTATTCATTCATATTATAGTAGTTTTTACCTAATATAAATAGTTTTAATTTATTAATAAAATTATTGTATCTATTTATGTTCTGGAAGGAATACATTTTTAATCGCGATGTTGGAATGTTTAGTCTGTTTTTCTAAGTATAATTTTAGTTTGTATGTCTTCTCTTTTTGAATAGAATTCTGGATATCTCCGTACAAATTTACAAGTTTCAAAAATATAGAGGCGGGTAAGGTTAAAATTTTCAGTTCTTGGAAGTGGGGTTTACAACTATCTGAATCATCAATATTAACTAAAGTCCTGATAAGTTTTTTCTGTAGGGTAAATAATGTGGGCGCGTCTGTACTATTTCCCCATAAGATGATACCATATTTGAGCCATGCATAGGCGTACGCATAATACGTGACTAACGCAGTTTTTAGGTCTGTGGTTTTATTTATTTCGCGGAGGGCATACGAAAATTTAGACAGCTTCGCTCTTAATTTTTGGATGTGTGACTTCCAATTAACGTGCGAGTCTATGTCTAGGCCTAACAAAGTGAACTTAATAACTACTTCTAGTTTGGAGTCTTTGAAGCTAAAATTTAAATCTTAAAAAAAAAATAAAAAAATATCAAGATTATGTTCTGTCATCCAATTTGTTGTAGCGTTAAGTATGGAGTTCAAATTATCATTTACATTAAGGCTAGAATCACATGAGGCAATTATTGATACATCATCCGCAAACAAGACGCAAGGTTCCTTTATATGATTAGGAAGGTCGTTTATGTACACAAGAAATAGAAAACAGCCTATTACGCTTCCTTGTGGAATTGAAGCTTTGATTGCTACTTTGTCGGACCTGAAGAGTTCTGTTTCTTTTTTTTTGTGGTTAAAATATTCTATTTCTACTTGCTGTTGCCTATGCTGTAAATACGATGCAAACCATTCATGACATTTTCCCCGGATTCCTATGTAGTGAAGTTTATTAAGTAATAGATCAAATTGCACCTTATCATAAGCTTTTGTCATAACAAGCAGTAACCCGATGGCGTATTTTTTTGTATTGATAATATCAGAGCTTTTTGTATGTATTTACGAGTATATACTGCCATTATGGTAAATCGGTTTTTTCGGAAACCGTTTTGACAGTCGTTAAATAAGTTATATTTTTCACAAAACGCGTAAACTCTATTGCACATGGCCTTTTCAAATATTTTTGATGCTGTTGGTAAGAGGGCTATGGGACGGTAATTATTTGGATTGGTTTTTTATTTTTTCTTGTATACTGATTTAATAAGGGCCTTTTTTAAAAGATTCGGAAACGCACCTTCTTCAAATGATTGATTTAATAGTGTGAAGAACGGTAGGGTTAGTTCATCTGCACATTGTCTCAATAGGGTCGGTGGGAGCTCGCCAATACCATAGCTCGTATCGCAGTTGGGGTTCCTTTTGGGTGATATGGCTTGACCAAGATTATGTCTGGACTTTAAAAGAGACTGTGACCTCTGAGTTTGTTCTTCTCAGAGTAGTCGGATAGGAAACTCCGAATTCATCTAGCAAAATTTTATATATTTTTAATATGACGTGTAAAAGTGATTCCTATATCCTATTTACAGAATAAACAATTTCATTTCATTTCACCGTTTTCCTGTTGCTACATCGTTCAAGGTAGCTGTCCTTACTGCCCCATTTCAAAAATCCACCCTGTTTATGTATAAAGATATATTCATTATATATATGTATTATATATTTGAAATGGTTCTGTCAAGTTGTACCTACCATAAATGTTTGCTAACTAAAAGCGAAAAACTTTAACTTCAGCCTAATAACAGACCTGTACAGGTAGTAAAGTAGGTACCACGAATGTGTCACGAAAATATTCCTTTTTATAAAATATAGAAAATAATCTTTCATTTTATCGCATGATAACAGAGAACAAGAAAGTAGAAACGTTATACACTTGAACTACCACGTAAACATAAAATCGACTAGGTAACGAACTTCAAAGTTTGGGGGAATTGAACTCAACATCTTTTGTCGTTTTACTTTTCCCTCCGAGTGGATATAAATAACTTTTGTTGCCTTTTATAGAAAAATATTATCTCCAATCCATCATTTCTAATGGCTTCATAAGAGAATTGTGTGCCTATAATGAACCAGCATTGCTTCATTTTGATGTCCGTTTACGTAAGCTTCTGAATTTCTTTCACCATTGCTAAGAGCGTGTGATTTAAATTCTTTTTGAACTCTGTTGGTTTCTTATACTCAAGACCATAAAACGATGCGGTCGGTTCGGTCTTTGACATATGCATGAAATCATAAAGAATATCTAGAGAGGAATAAAGAAATATCTTATGGTTACTTTTGGCCAGTTATTTAGACGGCACAATCTAGTCTAAATCCCGCATGTAGGCAACCCAACAATCTTGTAATAATAATAATTAACCCGTATTGTCCCACTGCAGGGCAAAGGCCTCCCTTTCCTCACCAATCCCTCCCTTTCCTCACCAATCCCTCCTACCCCGCCATCTACGCCTGGGTCTTCCGCCATGCTGTTGGACGTTTTCAGGAACGAATGTTGTAGCGGTCTTAGCCCACAATGCATCCATCCACATGTTTTTATTTCTGCCTGAGTATAGTTCTCGATGATTTTGCTTGGTATATTGGCCTGTGTTAGCTGATATATGGCTAATAGTTAATAAAAAAAATTCTAACTGTCGTAATTTTTTTTGTTCTTCTAACTGAACAGACAGCTGTGCTGCTGGGAAGTTTGTTGCGCCACTTCTTCTTCCCAGCTAACACACTAGAAAGTGGTGAAGGGAGGGCGTTTTGGGGGACTGTGATATGTAATTTTGACGTTCGAAAAGTGCTGATTCTCAGTCTAGTTTGAATAAATGCCTTTTGAATTTAAATGATTTAATTCGGCATGCGGCAAAGAAATCCGGCCCAGTTCCACTTGAGCTTGGCTGCTTTTTGGATGATGTCAGCGAAATATTCTGAGCGCAATATCGTGTTCCTTATCCGATCGGTAAGTCTATCTCCAAGGATACTGCGCTCCATCGCTCGCTGGCAAACCTCGAGCTTGGTGCCCTGTTGAACTGTCAAAGACCAGGTTTGAGCGCCGCACAGTGATCAATTTCCAATAGTTAGGGGCCCGAAAGTATTAAATACTGAAATCGTGAATTAAAGGTATATTTCGAACATTAAATAGAAAATAGTTTACCGTTTAAAAAACCGTTTTCATGTAATTTTACTTGGTAATTAATATTTTATGAACTTCGTTACATCACTCCTCATCTAACACAACTTTTGTTCTAATGTCCCCAAAATACGTATAACTAAAGTAGTTTATCTTTATTGTCCTTTGATAGCGGCTTCACAAAAATATTGAATAAATCAATATTTTTATTGAAGTATCGTTACCTTTTTTTTTTTTTTTTTTTTTTTGGATGGGAAATCATCAAATGACTTCTCCCGCTCTGGGCAGAGCGAGAGGGTGTGTCAGACTTGACTTTTACTGACTAAAACCCACCCGTGTTCCTTCCGTTGCCTGTGTGCCGGGGCCGCGTTATCCCTTTCGGACAAACCCGCAACCCCAGCAGGCATTGGTCTGGTATCGTTACCTAAAAAACACTTTATTGCTATAAATCCCAAAAAAAAAAAAATAGTCACCAAAAAAGAATCATATTCTTTTAAAGCTAATAAATAGTCCCTGCTATAATAATGGAATCGAAATGATAATGTACTAATTTGTACTTTTAAACGTAGGTACCACATTTCAAACTTAAAAAAGTTAGTAAATATCAGTACGTTAATATAAATATTTTTTAAATATGAATTAATTAATTTAATTTAATTTTTTTTTTATATATCAATAAAAAGTACAGATCTTCTTTAGAGTGCACCATTTTTTTCAATTCACATTTAGTTAGTAAATATCAGTACGTTAATATAAATATTTTTTAAATATGAATTAATTAATTTATATTTTTTTTTTTTTTTTATATATCAATAAAAAGTACAGATCTTCTTTAGAGTGCACCATTTTTTTCAATTCACATTTTACACTGATATCATAACCAACTTAACTTGACTAGGAGCGCAAAACAACGATAAAATTAAATCAGTCTTGTTATAATAGTTTTGCTTTCGAGATAACTTTGAAATGGCATATCCATTAAACTAATGACTGAAACAACTTAGCTTCAAGTCTTAATATAATGGTTTTTGGAACTACCGACATTTTGACCAAAAATTATTATGGGACGCTAACTTTTAATTACACACAAAAACTAAATTTTTGTAATTGATCAGTGTGCGCCGTATGTAAAGATAGGGAGAATGACAACCTTGTAACACAACATATTTTAATATAAAAGTAATCAATGAAAAAAGGCGATGGTGACACAAAGTTTTCTTGGGTAAACTGAAGTTCCTCTCCCGACAAACAAACTAGATTTTCACCTAAAAATATTTTTAAGATAAGTTTAAACAAGACAAATACCAGTGAGCTGTGAATTTACCAAGCATCAGCGTAAGATTGACGCTCTGATTGCTGTTTATTTCATTAAACTTGGTCCAGACGTAGATTAAATAAGTTAGATTTAGTCGAGTCGAGTCGATTTAGTGCAACGCTAATAGCTTCTTAAATGACGACCATTTTTGTTAGCTGTGATAATGTTTGTGGCGACTGTTTTTATCTTCAAGATTTAACTAGTGTGGGTACATTAGTTACTGGGTACCCTTACTATGCATCTCTGCCCAACCCTTCATCCCAATACAGGCGTGATGTTTAGATAGGTTTTTTTAAATTTTACGGATACCTACCTAGGACGTTTGCGCACTGCATCCGATTCGGTCCAAATCAGGTCTGAATCCCATAAATCAAATCAAATCAAATCATTTATTTATTTGCATACATGGGTACAGATATACATTGATGTTTTTTGTTAATAGTAATAAAGTTCTCCATGTTTAACCATCACATGGGTATGCAAATAATAAAAAGTGAGTAGGTACAAGATAAAATTAAATATGTCAGCCTTAGGAAATAGTTAATAATATTGAAATGTCAGAATAAAAAATGAAAAAAGCAATAGAGAATTAAATTACAAACAAATATAAATTAAGTTCGAAACAATGGAAATACCAATTCAAATACCAGTAAAAAATAATACATTACAGTCAGTTTTAAAACTAATATAAATCAAATTAAAATAATAAATTTTAAAATTCATGTAGTATTGATTTTTCCCTAATATAATAAATCGGACGTAGTAGGCCTAGCATTTTTCATTTTAAATGACTGTTCGAATTAGCCGTAGTAGGCACTATACATTTGTGTGAAATTCTGAACCTAGATCATCTGAGATTTTGGCGAATCGCTAAGTCAGATATCAATGTATTTGTTAGTTAAATGACTTAATAAATCATGACATAATAATTTCAATAGTTGGCAACAGTACAAAGAGACGATATTTCATAAGCTGGCACAATATAGGTGCCTATATCATATAGGGAGGAGAGTAGTAAATATAACAATACCGAAAAAGCTAACTATTCTTGTTGCGTCCTTTCAATTTTCAACAAAGATACTCGAGAATCGATCCGGTCCGGGCACGTGACGGACGAGCCGGCAACAAAAGAAACCGACTCTCGTACGAATCACCGGGACGCAATATCCACGATTTTGATTGTACTCGTACTGAGTACATGGACAATAATGTGATGGATTTTAATAGGATGGAGGTACTATTACGTTGAGATTCGTTTATTGTCATAGGTAGGTGTAGGTACCTATAACTACTTGTGAACTTAATAAACAAGCTTAGTTTTTATTTACTCTAAACTCTTAGGCCCACTTGTGCGTTAACAGCTAACTCGGGAGTTAACAGCGAACTTAGGGTTTATTCAATAATTTTCTTTGGATTAACCCTGAGTGAGCTGTTAACTCCCGAGTTATTTAGCTAACCTATGAACGCGTAATTTGGCCTTAAGGGGCACTGTAGTCATTATTGAAAAACTAAAATATAAATCTGGGATCTCATACATTTTGTCGATTTATATGAATAATAATATTCCTCCAGACCGTATTTCGGCCATGGCGGCCAATCTCAACAGAAACTAGCCTTTGGCGCGGGAGATATTATAGTGCACAAGTGTTTGCGCAGACACCTGGTGCATTCTCTCTGCCCTCACTCTTATAGTTCGATGAGACGGCAATCCAACAGGACCGGAGAGAGATCGGGCGCAGGACCAACGGGGAGTTCCCCGAAGCGTACCAACTTTGAAACGCACCAAAAGTATTCCTCGAAACGCACCATTCAGGAGCGCTAAGAAAATCAAATATAATTTTATTCCTCGAAACGCACCAACGATGAAACATAGAGTAGAGCATGAAGAATTCGCAATAAATGATATCGATAGACGTTTTAAAATTCAAATGTCTCAATTGTTTATTTATTAAAACTACCAGGAAAGCAGAAATGAACTGGAACTACATAGGTTGTGGTAGTAATGTTCTCTCACGACAAGTGTCACGAATTTTCTAACATGTGTCTTGCATGTCTTGCCACGGTAGTGTGTGGGGTAGGCTAGGTCGAATTAGGCAGTATTGTTTTGGGGGGAATCATGCATGACTAAGCGAATATCTGTTTACATTCAGTGGTTTGAGCCGTTGGGAAATCAGCATGCATTTCAGTAGACGCCATAATGTTATCAGTAGCCTATTGCTTTTACTTATCTACTAGAGCAAAACGATGTAAATAAATATTTTAATTATTCAAAAGTCCAATTACATGCTTTCTTCAGGGAAAATCTCGATAGTAGAAATTTTCGTGTACAATAATATTGTAAAAACATTTTTTAAATTGTGGCGATGGAGTTTCTTGCCCATTATTCTCCGTTCGAAAACTAGCTTTTGGAAGGGGGACTAGAATCAATATTTTTTTTTGTAAAATTGACGTTCTTGTGTGCCTTTTATGTGCCTAATTGAAATAAATTATTTGACTTTGACTTTGACTTTTTCCACACATGATCACACATATTGGCATTTTCAATGCCTTTCATTTTGACAGTTCAACAACATTCATTGCATTATTTACGTTGTTAAACAGACGAGTTTATGAAACGTAAGAAGCAAGGCATAAGCAATTTCCAAATCTTTAGAAAGAAAGAAAGAAAGAATAATGTTTATTTGGACACAGTTTGTGAAACACTAAATACAAAATAAAAAAAGTGAAAATAATATTTTAACAATAATAGTGTGTGCCTCACGGCTGCGCCAAAAAGGTTCATTTCAGCATTAATGCCAGGCAGATGCTGTCTGACGCTGGTTTTCTAATGAACCTATAAGTAGGGACAAGTGACGGCGAGTACAAAACACTTTCTGATTGTGATCGAAAGTGTGACACAATAAGAGTGCTGGTAAGCGCAACTGAAATGAAGCACGCTCAAAATGAGTCTCCGAAATTACGTTTGGTTTATGTTTTTTGAAGACTGATAATTTTTAATGATATATATATATATTTTTTTACGTTTCTTCTGTTTTTACTACTTATTTATTCTATTTTTTTGTAAATGGGTATTTGCCTGAAATAAAACACTATTCATTTTTTTATTTTTTTTATTAATAATATCGCTAAGTTCTAAAACTACGCTTGCCTACGCTCTTCTAACCATTTCCAAAACACAGTATGTTCCATACAGTGCTCTGCCACACCCTAGTTACTTCCGTAATCATATAAATACACCCCTATATACCTGGTAACAACTCGGCCTTTGAGATGCCTACTAATCGTCTTAATTGCTGTGCATAATGTTAGTAAATGGCTTACCTTCCTAGCTACTACCGTATATAGGTTTAATCATGCAAATTGGCATCTCCACAATTGGTATGCTTGCTTTAGTTTAAGATTGATCTCGACCTAAGCGTTTAAGTATAAGTGGAATATGTAATGCTTAGTAATTATTAACTTCTTGATTGTTATTCTGCATAAAACAGCCATTTGCATAGTTAATTATGTGAAATAAGGAGTTGAAAATAAATACTCACTTTTTATTCATGATAAGGGGGACAAACATTTTTTTTTAATCCGTCTTGGAGATCATTAAAAAATATTTGACACGTATTTTTGCTTTTTTTACGTGATCTAAAGATTACGGCGATATATTGAGGTTAAATGTGCCATGACGTCACGAGTATGTAGATTTTATACTTGTGTCGTAGCGAACCCCACTCCCCAACTAAAATGTGTTTTATCTAGGTAATTTTTTATTAATATGATAAAGCAAAAAAATATATATGTCTTATATTTTTTTATTATCTGACTGACGGACTAATTAGGCTTTTTTTTTACCCAGGCATCATCCCTATTTAAAATGTGACTAAGTGAAAATCAGTAGAACTATGTATTAGATTAAATTCAGAGAAAAATTAAGCATTTCATTATCAGGATTTTTTCATCAGATTTTTTTATTTTGTACTGTTTCATTATTTTGACGATTGGACACGAAAACACACTGAAGCTTACATCAAGTAGTAAAAAAAAATATAAAGTGAAACCCACTGAGAATTTATGATCAAAGTGAACAATTTATTTATGATCAAAGTGAACAGACTTTACGTAGAATACCTGGTATGTATGATTAATACGCAGGTCACTTTGATTTTAAAAGTTATATAGGTCAAGCAGTTTGTGACAGTTCATATCCGTATCGATTTCTGCAACTACCAAGCGGGTTGATAACAAAATTTGTAGTTAATGTGTGTCCATCAGTAACTAACAGAAACTTAACAATGAGTTTTGCAGCGCTTCAAATTTTAGTTATAGGTCTTGTTTTAGATGGGTGGTGTATGAAAGAGGAAGTTTTTAAAGTCACCGCGAGGCTGGTCTATTTTAGTTACTTTCATGGTATCATGTCTTACGGTATTTTACTGTGGGGACGGGCTGCAGACATCGAGTCTACTTTTATTATATTAGAAAATAAAGCTGAAACTGAGTGAAAGTCTGGATAAGTACTTTAAGTTGATACATTCAGCCGCAAAAAGATGTTTATATGGACAAGAATTTATTTGATTATAATCTAAAATTTGTGTTCATAATACAGTTTAAATGTGTAGAACAACTAAGTTACCAATGTTTAATATGTTTTGTGGCTACACATTTTTTTTCTTAGATTATCGATGGCAAAAACTTCAAACATGTCTGGTAACTCGGTAACTGACGCAGTTATAAGATCATTAAGTGCACAAGTGACAGGGCATGTGACGCAGGACGGAAGGTGGGCCTTTGTCTATAGGGAGATGCCACATCTCACTGGAGATCTGAGCCTTCCATAAACCCCCATCTGTGGAGATTGTCTTTGCTCCGGCTGACTTAGGTTCGAAGTCTATATAGAGATTTCCAAGTCGGCCAAGGTACACATACATGTGGCGGCATCTACATCGCCACATGCGAACTACGTATCAAAGACCTGACGTCACACAAATCCTGCATCGCGCGATTAGAGTTTACCGCGCGATCGACATATATATAAGAGGTTCCCAACTTCAATAATTGGGCAATTGCCTGCCAGACATGACACCCGTCTGGTCGGAGGATCCTCCCTTTTCTATAGAGGATGGCTGAAAACTACACCCCGTTCCTCATGCTTTTTAATACACATACAACAAACACACTACAACATGATACAATATTTTGGAACAAAGATAGTGAAAGATAAATTATTTTTTGTCCATGTAAATCCTTCATAAGGCTGAATGTACTTGTAGTTACGCCCACCAACACAGCTCGTATTGGTGGTGAAACAAAGGAGTATATTAATTAAAGTTAAAATGAACCACGCTGTGTGATGAAGGCTTTTGTAGGGAACAGCTCTGTAGTGTCTTACTTCTAAGTTCTAAGTTAGCCTGTAAATTGTTGTACGTATTTACATCTGCTGCAAATAGGTAGCTAGAGTTGTGTGTGAGTCCTTCCCACTACTATAAGAGCGTTTATTGAAAGTGGGCAACGTCGCAAATAAATGTCAAATATTTCGCTGTTTTGATTCATTTGGCAATATTACTGTATGGAACTATGAAATGTGGCTTACTAGAATATTGATAAAGAATCTCAATAATAACACTGAATTTGATGTTGTAACCGTTTTAGGTGTAAGGCATTTGGAAAGTTTCCAAATACTTATTTTACATGTAAAATTAAATATTCGGAGTTACGATATTAATTATTGCATTTCATATTCAATATTTTAGTTCACTAGTCAGTCACATTTCAAAAACTCGCATGTAATAAAAAACATTAATTCGATTTTTTAAACTTTTTTGGAGTTTGTCTGTGGGAACACTAATCATTAAAATAAGTTATGTATAAAAAATATAATGACCGATTCCTGTAGGACCATGAGTTTTTGAGCTATAGATCCTTCTCGCGATTAAGGTTCAAGGTCAAGGTCAAGTTTATAGAACCAATAACCTAACCGTAATAACAGAAGTAGACCATACACAAAACTCGATTAATTATAATGAATACGAAGAGATAGAGCTACATTGAAAGGAGTCCGTATTATCTTACTCACAATACATATACCCTTTGTCACGAGGTCGAAGCCAACTCTTAATCTACACAAGAAACCAAGATTACAATGTACCAGACTCCAGCCACAAATTTCTTCAAAAGTATTCAATTGAATCCACACAACTTTTATACTTGAGTACCTTTTTCATAGAGGTTTTAATTTTCTTTGATAAAATGAAAAATAAATTACGTAGGTACATTATTTCGTATACTTGTAATGCCTCCCTATCTTTTGATGAAGAGCGTCTCCAATTTGCTGTCTTTACATTAAGGCTTATGTTCTTTAGTTGAGTGAATGGTTCATGAAGATGCTTTTGAATTTAAAATACCTACAGAAACTTTTTCTTGGTCTTCATTTACAGGTTAATTTTGAGACGTTCCTACATTTAATGGGCGGCACGGTTTGTGGTTGTACATTCATTAAATACCGAATGTTTTGTTTTAACTGTTGTAACATATTACTATAAACCACTTATTTATTCTCCTCTTTTTCTTCTTCAAAAGAGAATTCTATGCTACTTTAAAAGGGTCATAATTTGCCTAGCCTTTGCCCAACTATGTTGGGGTCGGCTTCCAGTCTAACCGGATGCAGCTGAATACCAGTATTTTACATGGAGCGACTGCTTATCTGACCTCCACAACCCAGTTACTGGGTAACATGATATCCCTTGGTAAAACTGGTTGTCAGACTTTCGGGCTTCTGACGATCCATAACAACTGCCAAAGGTGTACAAATGACAGCCGGGACCAACGGCCTAACGTGATTTCTGACACGGAGGGGTCTTGGTATGTAAAGACGGTCACCCATCCACGGGCCAAGCGCTGCAAGCGTAGCTTAACCTGATCAGTCGACCCTCTTCTTTTATAGGATATTCTACTTTTAAAGGGTAGGTATTTTTATTTCCAGAACAGGTTAGTCCATAACTCTAAGGAAAGGAAAGAGCAAAAAATTTCATGATATTTTTTCTTTAAAGGCGGAACTAACTGGTAGTTTTAGTTTGAAAGAAAAAGCAGCGTTAGCATTCAGATTAATCTCGTACGTGAACATCGAAGCAAACAAAATAGTTTCATAGTACTTAGTAGTTTGTTAGAAGTTGGTTCCGATGTTCAGATTCAACGTGAAAAATCCTTTTATAATCATATTTTACAGAGTAAGGTCCACCCACACAACAAATCGCTAAGCACGTTTATTGCTAAACAAATTTAAAACATCGTTCTGTATCTGTTAATCGTTTGAAGAAGACAGACAGAATTATGTTCGAACTCAAACAGCACAGGACCACCAAAAACCCTTTGTACACTTAACAATTCATTTTAATCCACTTAGCCAAGTTCAGCCCCATCGGATAGCTGCCAAAAGCATTGAACAGTTCGACAGCTGGCGCGACCTGTTGATAGCCGATCCATGTAATAAATAAGTCAGGTTTTATTGGAAACTACGTGTGGAGTTGGGTGACGTAATTGCTCTGTTGACTGTACTTCTTCATCTGTTGCTTTGTTTGTGTTTGAATTGTTGAGCGAATGAGTTTGGCAGCCAGTAATAGGTGTTTGGAATTTTAGAGGAATGGAGTGGAAAGTTCCTCATCCTACATTAAAAAGGGCGAATCCTCCGACCTGACAGGTGTAGTGTCTGGTTGGCTATAGCCCGTTGCTTATTTTTGAGCTGTTCTGATCTTGCGGAAAGCTCTGCTTGCGCGATGCCGATGTAGGATTTGCATGACGTCAGGTGTAATGCGTGGGTCGTATGTGGCGTTTCAGGCGCAGGACATACACAAGCGGCGAGAGGCGCGGGGGTGGCGCGGGTATGGCGACAGTGTGGCGCGGGCGTTGCGCTACCCGTTTCATATTTCATACAAAATGTATAGGAACGACGTGGCGCGGAACATACACAAGAGGCGTGGCGCGGGTGAGGCGACGGTGCAGAGCAGGCGTTGTGTGTGTGTTTCGATCCACGTCGTTCCTATACATTTTGTATGAACTATAAAACGGGCAGTGCAATGCCCGCGCCCCACCGTCGTCAAGCCCGTGCCACTCACCATTTGTGTATGTCCCGCGCCTTAGACGACATAGAGCAAAAATTGTTGTGGAATTATAGTATGTGTACTTAGAATATTGCTTCGTTGGTCTAGCTAGTGTAGCTAGAGCTTAAGTATGACTTCTAATTGCTCTAAGCGGGTATCTTCAGTTCGAAAACCTCGGGTCGCGTACTACCTAGTATCCCGGATTCGGGATTTCTATGCTGACAATATATGTAGGCGCACCCGCACGGGCGTTAAACATTGGCGAAATGTGGGTGTACTTGAGTCACCCCCCTTCCCGTTTCCTGCCCTCCGTTGTAAACGTGAGAATTCTTAAAGGGTCCAGGGGTCAAGGAAGTAAGAAGTCTGACTAAATTCTGGAAATGACGTTTGACATTTTCAGGCTTTATTTTTAAACAGCATATAAATGAAGATACTCTAATTTTTTGGTCAGACGTATTTCTTTGTGGGTATCTTCCACCTGTAACTAGTTCTGGAAGTATTTCTAAATAATGTGCCCAAAATGTCAGATGTAAGACAATTTCTCAAAAGTGAAAAAGTTTTCGTTTTCCACAAGTGTGCATTATTATCTGCCTGGATTTTGTTGACAAGAGTTTTGAGAAGGTATTTTTGTAACGATTTTGATGTGATATTTTGTTTTGAATCCTTGACATCGATTTTAGGATTCCTGCATTCCAATTGCGTAACGCAATCCGAAGGATTTTGAAGAAAATAGATAATCCATTGCTTCAAATGTTCGGCAATATAAATAGCGTAATAAATATTATTGAATATTGTCGCAATTAATGGCATTGGGATTGTGAGTGCGTTTCCCAATTACTTTTCGCTGTATCCTGAAAACAAAAAACTTTATTTATTTGAATCAAACTAGGAATCGCTTTGACAAATCTTAAATGCAATATACAAGCTAACAATAATATATATATATATATATATATATATTTATTACATACAATACATCCATCTTTTATTTATAGTTAATATATATTATCTACAAACTTAATATAGAAAAGGGGAGAGCTCATTGGGCAGAAAAAAAATCATTTCAGTCTCAATGGAAAAAATGCTTAAAAGGCTGGCAGTATTGCTACATTCGATAGCAATACTGATTATTTTAGCCTAAAAATAGGCCAGCCCTCTGATAACATGAAGATTCGACGAAAACAAAGAATGAATTTATCACTATTACTAACATTCATGATTCAACCTACCAACCTTTTATTACCTCAAAGGTAATATTATATCTGCCATCAGCAATCGAAGCCGGGAGTATCTTCTATTGTTGCTTCCACCTTTTTGTTTCGTTTTTGTCAAAGAGATGTAAGTAGGTACCCTTTTGAGTTTCTATTTGAGGCTTATAAAGAATAAATGTCCGTCGCTTTTGTAGCTTCTTGGGTAGATTTCTGGTAGGGAAAATTAAATGTAGCTTTATTTTCGGACTTGAAGATAGTTTTTTTGTGTTACAAAATTATTACGAGGTAAAACTAATTTATTATTTAAGTACATACGAAATTACACATTTTACTGATTTAAAAGACGTAATTGCGTTAGTACTTATTGATTGTTGGTAATCTTCGTCGTGAACGTTACGTTAGCTACCCCTAAAAATAAAGTGTAAGACATTTAAAAATAATATAAACAGTTTTTCATTTTTAACTAATGTGGATACCCACTTATCTATCCTAGACAAAAACACAATGTGCAAAGGTTTGAGTATTTTAAAGATAGATTAAACGACGAGTAACTGTGACAGACACGAGCAAAAATAATAATAAATAATTATTTCTTATATTTTGATTTACTTTCTTTTATATTTTCTTTCTTACTTAAATCAGTAATGCCCAAATAGAAGAAAAACCGCGGAAAAACCATAATAATTACGGCTTCTTCACAAATTTCTTTCTAAATATAAGACGTGTTATTGTATAATTATGAACTTTTTAAATGAAATAATTGCGATTACATTAATCCAATAAAAATATAAATACATAATTCGGT
Source organism: Agrochola lota (assembly GCA_947364205.1). NCBI lineage: Eukaryota > Metazoa > Arthropoda > Insecta > Lepidoptera > Noctuidae > Agrochola > Agrochola lota. The sequence goes on along the minus strand of OX376221.1, from coordinate 6,100,776 downwards.
ATCAGATAATGTTAGTTGAGACTACATGAATATTTAAAAAACCTTTTTTTTTTTAAGGGAAATCTCCATCTTCGTTTCGTGTTCGAAATCTTACTTAGAATTCCTGTTTTAATGACTTCCACACAGTTCAGGACGACGACGGTTTGACAGTTCTTTTCCTTTGATGTATATAAAACTGTGAATATAAGTTCCTGTACTCGTATGGAGATTTAAAAGAACATTAAAATATCTGTAGGAAAACTCCTTGTAAAATAGGTATTTCAAAAAGAATTTATTTATATAAAAAAAATGAATTGTAAAAAAGTCGGTGAGCTCGTCAGAAAGCAAGTTGCTCTATTTATCTTTTTCCGGAAAACCAATTCCAACATTATATTAAGTACCTTTTCTACCTCCAAGCACTATAATTTCCACGCTGCTTACAAGCACCTATAAAAATTATCAGGCGTCGCCCAAGGCCGTAACCCTGTAATTATAACGGTCAGACACATAATCACGTAATAAATTGGGAACGGCCTAGAAATATTTTTACGGTTCAAATATGAAAAAAAATATGAAATATTTTTATTTAAACAAAATGCTTCTTAAACAATGATTTGTGTTTGGAGCCTCCTTTTAGGCAAACAATGCCTGAAATATCTTCAGAACTAACGCGAGAAAATTAGTTTTCAAAGAACATTTAGCAGGTACCAAAAGATAATCAAATTTTTGTGCGAGACACAAACATTTCAAATTCAAATTCAAATTCAAAAGTCATTTATTCAAAATAGGCTGAGAATCAGCACTTTTCAAACGTCAAAATTACATAAGACAGTCCCCCAAAAACGCCCACCCTTCACCACTTTGATTTTCTTATTGTACATTTTTTTTATTAAGAAACCTGTCATACTTTTACTTTAATATTAATAAGTCCAAACAAATTCAAGAATAATATATTCTGTACAAATTTTTCCAAGTAATTTTTTGGGCTACAGATAAAAAAAACTAACGAAAACCGAAATAACACTTATTTATACTAGATGTAATGATCTTCTCAAGTCCAAATAGACCAGCAATATCAAATATTTAAAATTCTAAAAGCCAAACCGGTTTTTAAGAAACAGAAATTTGAGTTCACGATTTTCAAAACTAAAGGAACCAAGGTAGATAGAGAGAGAGATTGATAAAAAGAGTATCATCATCTTTCTGCCCTTGTACCAAGGTACGTGGGGTTGGCGCATCCCGTTTTCTTCTTCCCTTCTCCCCTGCCAACCGTCACGCTATCATTCACTCCTTTCTCTTTCATGTCATTCCTCATACAATACATCCATCTTTTCTTTGATAAAAGAGTACCTGTAAACCATTATAATCCACAGACAAGGAATTTCCTAAATAATATATCGTCAATAGTGATATTTTCGGTATTCCGGTATCGATTTTAGAAGCTTACGTCGACACGTGTCACCCACGCAAGTATCAAAAGATTTAATGAAAATATCATGATCCTCAAGCCATATGACGAATTCTCAGAAATATCTGCAATAGGACATTATTCGACACAAACAAAAACTAAAACCCAACTACGACAAAAACGCCTACTAAAAAGAACAAAACATCACAAATAAAAATACGAATGTTTTTTTAGCCTGTGGAACAACATGACGCTTTCAACAATAACTCGCTTGTCAAATTACGCCAAGTACGTAGTTTAGGATTTATGAGGTAACAGATGAACATACGTACACAAGTACATACATTACAAAGCCTGTTAAAATCCTTTGCTGTTACAGGAAAATACAGCTCTAAAAGTTGCCAGGTCAGTATTTATACTTTAAATATCTTGAGTCATAAGCTGGCGTAGAGAATTTTCAATAAGTTCGACTTGGTTCGACTCAAGTATACTAACTTCCATTACAAAGTCGTAACTGGCACCCTGAGGTTCCAAGTTAGTAAGTTGTGGGCGAGACTTTTAAAGTTGCACATAAGAGGAGATAGATTTTTCATGGCGTAGGTGTTCCGGTCTATTGATAGACAATCGTTACGGGTAGTCAGAAGCCCGAAAGTCAGACAAACAGTCTTACCAAGGGGTATCGTATTACCAAGTAACTGGGTTGTTGAGGTCAGATAGGCAGTAGCTCCATGTAAAATACTGGTAGGTATTAAGCTGCATCCGGTTAGACTGGAAGCCGACCCCAACACAGTTGGGAAAAGATAATGATTTTAGTAGGTATAGAGGTTTTGATTTTGATATTACTTGAGAAGTTGCAATTAATAATTACAGGTCATTTATTGACAGCGGTGATTCCAAAACTAGACATGGATTTCGTAGCACACTCTTTTACCTTACGAATGTCGTCAAAAATGTATGCCTACATACAAAAGGCAAACATATAGGTCTCATTCGTTAAAAAATACTCACAAAATCTACAATTTATGTTTGAAAAGGTAAACATGATTGCAGTCAAACAAACAATTATACCTACCAAATCATTTACCAATACTTTTCCATAAATCCGAAAGCAAAAACATACGTTCATGCAGTTTTTAAAAGAATCAGTCATACGTAAATGCAATTAGAATAAATAAAACGCACAGCCATATTCTCTTTTATGCAAGAAAAATCATGAAACCCCCTTTGCATTCCACACGCCGACGTCACTTTCTTTCGCTTGTATTTTCCTTTTAAATTAAGCCGTGAACAGTTTTCTAGGAAACTTGAAATCCTCAACATTATCCAGTGTACAGAACTAAAATAATATGTACGTAAATAACATACGTATTATTCCTTCGCACTTCCCGTTTATGGAAGCACATTCATCTTTTAGACAGAATGGACCAAATTATCCGGCACACATTACTTCCATTTGAAATGTGGCCAGGAGGACCGAGCTTGAGCACAAGCTACTCTTCCCATTCGTATGGGGCCTGGGTATCCGCAAAATCTCTTGTATTAGTTTATCGACTTTCATATCCTCGGTCCGCGGCACTGAAAATTTACTGATTAATTTGATGTGCCTTGCTTTACCGAGGCTATCCGATAATCCATCTTCCCGGAGACGGTATGATGAGCCGCTCTGCAGAGTAGTACATAACAATTTACTAAACACGTCTGTTACTACTACGGAGCGCGTGCGCCGCTTCATGCACTAGCGTCACTACTTTCCGCCTCACTGCTTCCCTACGACTAGGAGCTCCATGTTGTTTTCCTCATTGCTGTAATTGTGGCCTTATCAACAGTTTCGGATACCACGGCCTTTCTTGCAACCGAAGAGCAGGGCGCTTAGCACGGCACGCGAACATTTACTACATTATCCGACGAGGTCTTGTCATGGTCGGCGTTCCAGCTATTTGAATCCAATGATTTGGTACGCGACGATGGCAAGAGACCGGATGGCATGTCTTTATTACCATGGAAGGTGGTAAGCCTTTTAGTGTGGGATGCAACGTGTGTTACTGTGCTGCCGTTGCTGCTGCGGCTGCGGCTGCGGAAAACCTCAAGCGGCGTAAGCACCTTATTTGTAATTATATTTTCGAGCCGTTTCGGTTTGAAACCCTCCGGCCGTGGGGCCGAGTTGTCATCGTCTTTTTAAGGAAATCTCGAAACGACTGCATGGTTGACACTTCCCGGGACCCAACGGCTGGCTCTTATCTTGGCCAGAGGCTAAGCATTGCCATCCAACGTGGTGATGCTGCCAGTCTCTTGGGTACATCCTGTGGACAGCGATGCGGATGAATTTTTCGACGCCATAATTTTGTTTGTGAATAGTTTTAGTTAAATTAGGATATCATTTTGTTATTTTTATTAATTAATTATGTTATTTTTGAAATACATGTATATACGTATATTATTGTTTCTTTCGAAGAGTCGACGAAGCACGATCTAGCCCGCGAGTGCTTCGTGGAATCAGAAACGGATTTTGAAAAGATTTACGAATAATTTCTAGATTGCAGCGGATATATTAAATTGTTGGTTGTTAAAATTGGTTTCTGTTAGTTCGTTGAGATTACTCTAGGATTAATATTTGTATTGGATAAATAGTTTAGATAGAGATAAATTTGGTTCAAATATGTCGTAGCTTAGGTATGAATCAAATCAAATCAAGTCAGTTTATTTGTAAAATAGAGGCGTACACAGAACGAAATAATAGTAGTAAGTTAGATATAATTTTTTTATTATACTTACTTACGGTCTGAAAAACGCTATACATACGCGAGGTATTGAATCAATTCATTCTTACTCCAAAAGCTTTTGTGAGCTAAAAATCGCATTTGCACAACCTCTAGTAAGTACGTAAGTACATACCTCTACCAGAAATCTTAATTTATGTTTTGGCTCCGCTGAAATTGTATTTGTAGCTTTATGACTTACAAGCTTCTGCCCCTGACTCCGTCCACGTGTAAGTCAAGTAAACCATAAAATATATCCTATGGCACTTGACAATATTGTAGCTTACGATCAGTGAAAGATTTTTTGAAAACGGATGAGTAGTTTCGGAGATTACCTTCTACATCTAAACTTACAAACTTTACCTTGTTATAATACACTAGCACTAGCACTACACTAGCCCGCGACTTTGAACACGTGAAATTTCTTGTTCACCTGACCCACCGCATCGCATCGGATCGCCAGCCCGCGATTTTTTTTCTGTTTCTTCGGCTTCTAGCGTGATTTTAAATAACCTCAGCCTTTCTCAAGAATTGGACTATCAAATGCAAAAAGATTTTTTCAAATCCAGGTGGGAGCTGTAGTTATAAGCGCGTTCAAAAAAAAAACCAAACACTTTAGCTTTATTATGAGTATAGAAGTATAGAAAAAGAACATTCTAGTGGCTCAATTATAGGTAAAGTTCAAGAAACCCAGCAAGAAAAAGTAAAACTATCTCTTCCACAAATCACAATAATATAAATGCAAATAAAGCCCATTTGCCGCTATTTTACGAGAAGCGATTAAAATAATATTAGTAGAAGTATTTTCTTTAGATCTAGAATCTTTTGAATACTTTAGTATTCAAAAGATTCTAGATCTAAGGGCTTGATGCCGTATGATGGGCTGATGCCATGATACAGGGCCCGTTTAGCCGATATGCCTTTGTTTTATGGATTAGTTACCTACGTTTCGCAAAAATGGCTTTTGAACGTCAAAATTAACAAGAAAATGGAATTGATTCTAATAATCCTTTCCAAATGGTCGTTTTTTATGGCGAAGAATTGGCAAGAAACTCCACAGTTACTCTTTTAAAATGTTTTACAATATTTTGTGTACCTACATTAATTATATAATTGTTTGTGAAGTCGATGTGCATATGGAATACCACAATAGGTAACAGAAGTAAGTTAAGAGACATAAGTGAAAGTACGTACATAATTCAGTCAACTAAATAATCAGCAAACACCATTAAACAAAGACACTTACATTAACATAATCAGTCTACTATTCTTAGCCTTACAACGAAGCTCAGAGCACCACAAATTGCCTCCACGCTATAAAACATGGCTATGGAGGGGTTCCAAACAATCCCAAGTGTTTACGACACCCTTTATTATCATCCCAAATGATCGCGGCAGATGAAAACGTTCTGTGTTGATAGCACATGTTGATTGAAGCTATTCTATGTTAATTAAGTGAGAAGGTTTTATGAGGATGATCTCGAAGCTACTGGTGGGTTTTTATTCGATGATGCGTTTTTGTTTTATTGTTTATTTGAAACGACGAGGGAATGGGAGGAAGGTTGAATTTTAGAAAGTTACAAGCCGTGGAAAATCACATCGGGGTATGGGATTTGCCATTGGAAAAAATCAGAGACTTCCATACAAACTTGCATCTCCCATTACAACTCAGATGCTGGGCGTATCCAGGTGGGGACAGGGAGGGCAGCTGCCCCCCCCCCTGGATTTTATATGCCTAAGTACCTACTGGTGTCGATAAAAGTGATGTTAGAGTCACGTTAGCACTTTGCAATTACAATATATTTAAGCATTAATTTTAGAAAAAACCGAGCTACGCGGCCGTTGTAAATTTTATTATCAATGCCTTATTCTACAGCTACAATTTAATGGTCATTCAGTACACTCAGACGCGTAAAACCATGGCTGAGATCAACAATGGTCAAAGACAGGTTAAATGGGCTTTGCTCAGTCAGTCTTTGGTCAGTGTTATGGTGTATCTTGATCAAAATATGATTCTCGATCATAACAAATATGTATTTACAGAATTGTAATCATTAGAATCATACATCTTTTTAAGTTAGATTTGTTCCATTGAATGACTTTTTCTTGAAATCATGACATTTCAGAGCAAATCTAAATTAGAGAGATATATTAATGATTCTAAAGATTACAATTTTGTAAATGTATATTTGTTATGGTGGCAAATCATATTTTTTCAAGATACAATCTGACACTGACTTGCAAATTGCAAAAAACGTAAGAAAAATTGAATTTCGCGGGCTACCTTTACGGATCCACATAAAGAAATTTCTGATTTGCCAACCCCGTGGCCAAAAGCTGTGTACGCCCATGCCGGATGCATTTTCAAAATCAATCCGCACCGTTGAGCACTAGTCACCTTCGTTATGAAAGGAACTTGTGTGCAACGTTTCATGCTTCTTGACACAGCGGTTTAGGAGGTGCGTTGTCTGTCAGTGAAAGAATTTAGGATTTTTATTAAGGTGAAAGCGTATTGCTGATTGTAATGATTATAATTATGTAAAGCCATATTTGTTACGGTCGCAAATCATATTTTAATCAACATAAAACCTCACACTGACCTGCAAAATGTAAAAAACTAAAGACATTTGGATTTCGCGGGCTACCTTAGCGCATGCCCCTTAAGTAGATTTTCAGAAGGTTTTATCTTTGTAATCTCTGTAATTTAATGTAACTATTGCCTATTCGGATTTTTCAGTAGCAGCTCGGAGTCTAGGTTTGTGTTGTGCTCTTATGGCCCAGTTTTATTTAAGACCTATGAAATACCCAAGAATATTTTCTTGGGTATTTCATAGGTCTTAAACAAAACTGTCGAATTATGGGTCCACTAAACACCTCTGCCTAACCCTTCAGGCTATACAAGCAAGATGTTATGTTATGTAACCTAGGACTAATGATATATATATATATATATATTTTTTTTTCAATTTTTGTTCATTTTGTTTTCCTTTGCATGATTTTCGTGTAATATAGCTGTTAATAGTGTTGTTTCTTTCTCAGTTTATCTTGGACATTACTGACATCGGTGAAGGAAAGCATCGTGAGGAAACCTGGACTTTATAGTTAATATAACTCTTAAATCACCAACCCGTCTTGAGCAAGCGTGGTGATCAATGCTCGAGCCTTCTCTGTATGAGAAGAGGCCTTTGCCCTGCAGTGGGACAGTAACAGGCTGGATTAATATATTATTTTTATAGTTGTTTAATTTTAATGTTTTCGTCCTTGTCAAACTTATTGTACCTACCTACCCAGATTTCATGTGAATTATCTGGTCTCCTATAACTGGAACCACACACTTGTAATTTGTCCCTGTTTTTGTAAACTTGCATGTAATTGTGTAGCGTCTGTTGGAGATCCAATAAATAAATAAATACTTTGGTAATAATAAGCGGTTACTAGCTCTGTGCAAACTGTTATGTATCAGTTACAAAATAACGATAAATGAAATTAAATATCACGTCTTATATTTTAGTACTTATTGTGTTTATAATTCTAAGCGGCAAGTAAACAAACGAACGGCGTCTATTACGGGTTCAAGTGAAGCTTCTAATGTAGGAGAGGTACTTGTGTTTGAATTAATTATATGCGTGAGTAACCCGTTATTCAACAGTATTATGCGATCATCAATCCGTTTGCCAAGCGTGGTGATTGAAAATGTTTGTTTTCAACCTGTAATTTTAGCAATTTAAGAGGCTTCCGTTTAGAAAGAAGCCGTAAACCCGATGGGATGTCCCATTGCTAGAAATGACGAAATTCCATAAAAAAATACCTTATATCATATAATTATATATATGTTTTCGATTCCCAGGTCGTCGGGTTGGCTGTTATTAGGTTTTCCGTAGTGAAAATCGGAGCCTGGCGTTAGAAACAATCATATTTAAAGGCACGCCTGAGTTATGATATTAAAAGCAGTGAAAGCCTAGTGGTGTGACCATCAGACTCCCAAGTCATAGGTCTCGAGTTTGAACCCAAGGCACGCATTGTATAATTATCACTTGATTCAAAAGCGGTGAAGGAAAACATCGTGAGGAAACCGGCATGTCTGAGAGATATTTCTACGACGGCATGTGAAGCCAAGTCAGAGGCCTATGGGTGGCTTTAAAACTCTGACACCAGGTTAGTCACTAAGCATACCAAAAGAAGAAGAAGTTACAATATGGGACTTACTAAAGCTGCTGTAACATTCAGACAGCCTTGTCCAACCTTATATCATTTTGGTGTATCAGATCTCCGTTACTTGACACCGCGTTGTATCATTCATGGTAGGAGGGGACACAAAATGATACGGACATAAAATTATACGTGATCATTTTGGTACCACACGCCAACACATCTGCGAGTCCTTTCATTGAAAAAATCTTGATCGTCTGTTTTTACGTGATTCTGTCACTTTTTAACCGACTTCAAAAACTAGGAGGTTCTCAATTCGAACTTTTTTTTTTGCATGTTTGTTACTCGATTACTCCGCCAATTATGAATTGATTTTGATGATTCTTTTTTATTGGATAGTTCATACTCCAGAGGTGGTCTCTTATAAATATTATCTCTGCTTGGGTAGTTTTTGAGTTAGCTTTCAGAAGAATAAACAGTTTATTTTTTACGTAATTTGTCTAGTTTACAGCAGCAACTAATGACCTGAATCAATGTTTCCTTCCAAGCTAATCTAAAGTTCCATACATAATATGTAGTGAGTTACTTTATATCTATTTTTAGTCAGTCGTTAGCGATATCAAAGCAGATTTTTCATTAAAATTTTATCTCACTGAAGAACACAGGGTTCTACTATTTTCAGGAAAAATATTTGATAAATGTATGCATAAAGGCATTTTTGCATTACTGTTATTTTAGTACATGATATTGCAATATTTATGATTGTCTCTAAATGCAGAACATTTCCAAAAAGTAATCACAGATTCCGAAAGTTGGCACTACACGTCTTGGGTAAGCAATGAGTTTGTAGAAATAGTCTTCCAAACTAAAACACACCAACACCACCCACGACCACACACCACAAACACACACACATTTAACTCCATAAGTAATACCCCTACACAAAAATTCTCGATACAAGCAGTCAAACACGTGGCGAATTTTCTCTCAACCTACACAAGTGAAATTTTATTAAACATTTTAAAAAACCCCGGCACAAACATTTCCTCATTTCTCTTTCCTACTCCATCACCAAACCCTGTTCATCATCTATAACCTATTCATTGAGACCATTCCAATGAGCCCAAACACGATACATGTGCTGTAAGTTGGTAAGAGAGTTGTGTATCCTCCAAATTTCAGGTAATGCTGCAGCAACAGTTCAAGGTTATTCTTCTTATATCATTGAAGTAACAGAAAACCAAATTTCAAATCGATCAGACCTGTGAAAGACGTTCATCGACATTCATTCATCAACTAGAAAAGAGCAGATAATTTTCAAATGGCTGAACCGATTTTGATAAAAACCAATGTGTGAGTGGATGTTTAAGAACCATTGCTAGAAAACCTGCTTTCAAATAAAAAAAACTGCGTTCAAATCGGTTCACCCGTTTAAGAGCTACGGTGCCAGAGACAGACACACACAGCGGTCAAACTTATAACACCCCTCTTTTTGCGTGGGGGGTTAATGAAAAGAGAAGGAGTAGTCATATAACTTAATTCCATTGCCAATAGGTAGTCAAACATACCGATACCACTACCTGATACGAAGGAAAGCACTCACACTAACTTTATCGATTGCGAGCACTAAACAGCCAATAAACTCACTGATGTATAAAATAGCCTCCTTGAAAATAAGATTATGAGATCAGCGAGAACAAACTCAATTTGTTCATGCTCAGTAGGTACTCTATTTGTAATATTATTTGTATAGGAATAGTTTTTACGTTAGTAATATCTGTAATAACTGAAAGCATAACACATTATGCTTGCAGTGTGACTGTGCGTTTGCACTGGCGAAACATCGCAACAAAACATGTTGAAATCTCTAGGTCCTGTCAAAAATTGTATGGAACATTGACATAAAATAGAGATTCTAACATGTTTTGTTGTGAATGTTTCGCCAGTGCAAACGCACAGTAGGTACCATAATCCTGCTACAACGATCTTTTGGCGCTCAAATGACGTTACCAGCGTGGCGCTGTTGGTAAACAGTTGTGCAATATTGTTTTGTGAAATGTATTGAAAAAACAAGATGGCGGCATTAGTTCTGATTTTGGTCACGCGCCAAAAGATCCCAACGCATCAGTGCGTAGTATCCCTCTCCTAAACTCCTACGTCTAGCTTACAGTTGGACCAAGGCTTTGTAATTAAGAACCTTCGGGCTTACGGCGAAAGGGGTAGTGTAGCCTGCGGAATTCAAAATTTACGTTTTATGCAATTTGTAGTTCAGTTTTAGGTTTTATGGCAAAAGATGTTGGAAAAACCCGTAACAAACTATGCATTTATATTGTGGTACACTCATTAAAATCATCTATACAATGCTCGAAGTTAAAATATTTGAATGTTTCATGAAAGCCATAGTTTGCGACCCATTGTACCTAAATGTAAGAAAATTTTAATTCCTCGTGCTACTCTAGCGCATCCCCCTTTTTTTTTAGTGTGGAAAATTATCGAATAACTTCTCCCGCTCTGCTCGGAGCGGGAGGGCGTGTCAGACTCTAACTGACTAAAACCTACCGGTGTTCCTTCAGTTGCCTGTACATCGCCAGGGGCCACGGTATCCCTTTCGGACTTTCCCGCGACCCGGCAGGCATCGGTCTTAACGGACCCCGTCAGTTGTTAGCGCATCCTCCCCTAATATTATAAAACATATCAAGTTTGCCTCGAAAACCACCTATTTGGTCTGGTGGCCGCGAGCACTACTGCTGAGTATGAGGTCCTGGATTCAATTCCCGGGTCGGGCAAATTGTTATTAGGTTGGGTTTTTCCATTTGGAATTCCTTAGATGATGGTAATACGCCTGTTACATGGGACTTAAACATTACTAGCAAAATGTGGGTGTACTATAGGTACTAACTTCATTAAATACAGGAATGATGTTACGTTATCAAGATTCAATCGTCATCTCATTATGTTCACAGTGTACAAACTTCTACATATATTTGTGTGCTAAGAACTAACGTGAGTACTTATGAATGTTATAGACGTGTATTCATGTAGATATTTTTCTTATACAGTATATCATTTTCTTTAGAAAGCCTTGGGCAAATATTGGTTTTGTAACGCTTGGATTTGGTAGGTTGTTTATTTACTTTTCTACCGCTGAAGGTATATTTACCGTGGGGCTTTTACTTAGGGATGAGCTACTTCGATTGAGATGCCAACCTGGAATATACCTATATTGAAAATATTTCCTTTTCATTCATGCGCGTATCAAATCGGTATATCAGATTAGCAGATCTTGGAACGAATGAGAACATGTATTTCTAAATTATTTACAACAACATAAATCTTAAAATGAGAGGAGCTCTTGGCTAAGTAATAACAGCCGCAAGGGTTGATCCAACAGGTTAAGCTATGCTTGCCGGGGTTGGTCCGTGGATGGGTGACCATCTTTACATACCGAGACTCCTCCGTGCCTCGGAAAGCAAGTTAAGCCGTTAGTCCCGGCTGTCAGTCGTGGATCTTTGACAGTCGTTACGGGTTGTCAGAAGCCCAAAAGTTCCACAACCAGTCTTACCAAGGGGTATCGTATTACCCAGTTACTGGGTTGTGGAGGTCAGATAGGCAGTTGCTCCATGTAGAATACTGATTCCAACATAGTTGGGAAAAGGCTAGACAGATTGATTCATAAATCTTAGCATGGGCAACTGTATAATTCTCGATGTTGACTTTTTGACCAACGTTTCTATTTATCTAATTGGAATTTTTAGAACAATATCAAAACTAAACTCCTCAAACTTCTAACTGTCTAAACCACGTCTCTAAATAAAGCCAATACACACACGTCACATAAACAGAGAGCCCACTAACCAATACGTAGCTTAATTACTACTAAACAAACTGTTCCAGGTCACTAGGTTCCGTGTGTGCGAACCCCCCCAGTATGTAAAGTGGGGAAGAAATGAATTGGTTGGTTTTGGGTTAACCCTTCATTATGGAAGGTCTTGAGACGCTTACCGCTAGGAATATTAATGTCCATCAAATTTTCTAATAGATACGTACCGTTATTAAAAGTGATAAACTAAAATTCTTTCTTTACAAAGTAATTTTATAATGATCCTGTTGCAATACATACTGACATCAATTATTTATTTTTCTTACCAATACTACTAAGGGTCTTCGTTTTCATTATTTCTAAACTAAAAATCACTGGGCCTAGGGGGTCACCTTGTTGACAGCCAACAGCAGATTCCAGAAGCTTGTCCCGATACAGTACTTTAGATGGGTGTCTTTAACATTGCCAAAGGAAACTATATAGATTTGGGGTATTTCGTTTTTAGTTTCCTTCAGCAAGGTGTCCATAATAACTGATTCGATCGAATAAAAAATTAAATTTCGATTCATTATTTTAAACATTTATGCTACAATTACGTTATACTGTTAAAATTTATTATTTCTTTTATATACCCAGAATAAATTAAAATGAATAAAATAATTTGTTCATTCATTTAAGTATTTCTAAATTCTTTAACACGTATTTTTTATTACAGTTACAATATCACAATTTACAAATACCAGCTATTTCTGATAGTAGAGGATCCGACCTCGGAACGACTTTCACCCGTTTGTTTAGAGAATGAAAAGTGTTTGAAATCTTTAGTATGTTAGAGAATATATCGCGAGTGGGTTGGCTAAAAAAATCCTGGCCAGACAGTGATTAATAAAATAATCAAAAATGACTTTTTATAAACATTGCAAGATATTCACCAATGGAAAGAGTTTTCAAGGAGAAACTTTACTACTAACTCGACTTTTGACAATATTTTGTCAATTCGGCGTTAATGACTTAAATAGGTGACTACTTGGCCATCTAAGTTTAGGAATGTTATTGGCGCTATTTAAGTGACATTTCAATGATAGTGCTTTATAAGGGAAACATTTGTTACTACAACGAATTAATCGATAAACGAATGAGTGCAGTTTTTGTAAAAAAGTAATTTTTGAATTTTTATTTAATCATAGTCTGGCCAGGAATTTTTTAGTCAACCCACTGGCGATATGTTTTTTAACATGCTAAATTTGATATAAAATAGTTTTCATCCATTAAACAAATAGGTGAAGGTCGTCTCTACGTCGGATCTTAGGCTATGATTTTAGTCTGTAACCATATCAACGATCTAATATTAGGTCCCTATAGGCCTAGCTCCAATCGATGTCCTCGGAGGAGGCAACAGGTCGTAACTATGGCAACCGTCGGCAACTCCAACGAAGTCCGTGTGCGAGCTCGACGCTCAAGCGAGACGCGTTGTGCGACACCGACTGCAGAGAAAACCAATTAAAGTTCACACTGAAATCAAAACAAAACAACAATAAAGTTCTTAGTTCTGAATTCAAATTATTATACACGATAAATCTAATATTGATGGACATGGAAAATAGCTTTCGTTTGTATCGGAAATTCAAAATTCAAAAGTCATTTATTCAAACTAGGCTGAGAATCAGCACTTTTCGAACGTCAAAATTACATAAGACAGTCCTCCAAAACGCCCACCCTTCACCACTTCCTAGTGCATTAGCTGGGAAGAAGAAATGGCGTCTGTTCAGTTAGAAGAACAAAAAAAAAGATTCTATATAATAGTATTCAAAATAATTTACATTACGCAACACAAAACATAATTTAAATTATTAGCCACGTGTAAGCTAGCACACGCCAATATACCAAAACAAAATCATCGAGAACTATACTCAGGCCGAAATAAAAAACTAAACGTAAACAGAACTTAATATCTAAATAAAAGCCTCCAGGCATAAAGGGCGTGCTCATATAGTTGTAACTGGAAGTTAGAAATGATAAACTAGGACCATCGATGTTAAATAAATAAACAAACAATTAATTACTAATAACAATAAATAATTTGATCAATTGTCTAGGTCACTAGCTAACCACATATTGCAATACAACTCATAAAAAAAAAACATTGTGATGAGTAGATTTTGTCAACAATAAATTAAAATAATTTCACTTAAAAAGTCAAATAAAATAAACAATTATATAAACTCATATAATTTGTCAGTAGGTAAGCTGGAGAAAGAACATAAAAATTGTCTTGAGTTAATCACAGCGACCAACTATTCTTATTATTTAAGTAGTCGTTGATAGAATAGTATGCCTGTGAACAAAGCTTGGATTTTACTTTCGTTTTAAACGCATTAAAAGGCAAATCTAGCAAAGAAGAGGGTAGCTTGTTATAAAAGGTTATACCAAGCCCAACAAATGAGTTATGAACCTTATGTAGCCGGTGAAAGCTCGTAGTTTGTCCTTATTTCTAGTGTTAACATTGTGAAAATCACTGTTTTTAGTGTATAAGTGTAAATGCGATAATTCCCGAGGGACATTAAGAAAATAGTTGTACTGTCGTGAAGGTTTGACTTACGATTTTCCAAAAAAAGTAGGATGCGTTCAAGTTTACCCTAATTTCATAAATCGTAACACTGCAATTTAGAATAGAATACGTTAAAATGTGTATAAAAATTGTAAAAAATTGTAGCAGTCAATTCGTAACCTAAAGGTACAAAATACAATAGACGACGTATATTTAGTAACCTAATCCGCTCAACTGTTCTTAAAGAGGCATAAAGATCCCTGTAAGAAATCGTCACGTGTTTCACTTCTCAACAAGGCATCCGCAGGATGACGATTGACTTGTTGCGGACCCGGACACGACGTGTTGCCATGTCAAGCGCCGAGCGCAGTGTGAGCCACATCGCCCGACAAAGGTACAAGTCAGAATATCTCCAAACAATATTGAACCTCTTTCCCAAAAAAATATTAAAACATTCACTTAAAACATTGTTTCACCCCCTGATTACTTAATAATCCCCTAGGCAGCAATACCACGGTTATCCTCAACGCCCCTTTTCTAATCGACTCGGTCGTAAAAACAAGAAAGCTCTTGTTAGAAGTAATTTGATTAGAGGGATCTATTCTAATCCATTTTGGGGTTCTTGAGGGATTCAGTCGCGTTCAGATGGGTTGCTGAACGAAGGATTACTACGGCTGTACATTTTGCAAAGGTATGACGGTATCACATTATGGGAATTTTCAAACAGTAATTTCGACTTTTTGATGATTATGTATTCGAGTATGCTTGGAGGGTGTGATGGCATTTTAAAATGTTTATGAACAACATGACTTTATCCCCGATGGGGTTGGTAGAGGTTTTTAGAAAACCTGATAAGTTAGGTTAGTATGTCTATGTCATATGATATCGGAGTATTGGTGAGTCTTTTGAATAAGAAATTTAGAAATGATTATGTTTTTTGAAAAACTATCTAACCCGGCAGACGTTGGTCTGTCTAAACAACAATTAATACACAGAAAAAAAGACGTTCAGTTTTTCCCGAATTTATTTATTTATTTATCAGGAAAAATTTATATTGTGTTTGATACATTACATACATCATAATTAATTATATTAATATAAATTCTAAAAGTGAATATGCAGAAATAATAAAAGACATGCTTACAAAAAACTATATTTTTTTTTTTTTTATAATATTGCAAAATTGATAATAAATTACAGTTCGTCCATTGAGTACAAGTTTTTATCTAACAGAAATCCTAAATAAATATATCAGAATTTGAATTTTAGCTTTAAAAGAGCTAGTGTTTAACAAAATTTTCTAATCCGCTGGCAATCTATTAAATATTTGTACAATGTTGGTAATGACGGCTATATTTGAAATATTTACGAGATTTTTTTCCAAAAACCTAATTCGTACTAAATATGAAAATTTTAGAATGAAAAAATTGTCAATACGGTCCAGCCGTCCTCAAGTGATTCACTTACTAACGAACAGCATTTCATATTTATTTATAAAATTGTGTTCTCGCTCCTTTGACCAATTTAAATTGTAATTGCGTAATGACAAAATTATATTTTCCTCGAAAGTCATTAAGAATCAAAAGGAAATTGTTTTGCCAACCATTTTGATGTCGATATTACAAAGTTATGTAGTTAAAACTAAATAGTTCATAATATAAACTTTTATTGACTACTAAATCTAAATTAGTATCTAATGGCTAAATCAAATTTTTCTATTACTAAATTGCTAACTAAGCTTACTTGGTATCAAAAACTAAGTACTCTTGGGCCCAGTTCACGGCCTTGAGCGATGCGACTTTCAACACGACTTGTGCCAAGCGACAATCACGCGCGTTATCCTTTTCCGTTCGTCGCTCCGCAAATCGAGTAGCGATGACTCGTGGCATGCCCTAAACAACTTCTATATAAAGCTAAAGTACTTAGTTCTGAATTCAAATTATTAGCTTTCGTTTGTATTCGGAAATGCGATGATTCCCGAGGGACATTAAACAAATAGTTGTACTTACTTGTTTCAATATTATTTTATCTTGGAAAAAAAAAACTTAACTTTAAATACGTTGTAAGTATTTAAGCAAGTTTGACTCCGGTCGTGTTATCAAAATCGTTTCAGTTGCTAAACTTTTCAGTACGTCTGAAAAGTTTAAAGACAGACACACAAAGTCACTTCATACTTCTCATAATAATTGTAGATATGACAAGAAATGTTGCAGAACAACACTACCGTTGTTCTACCCAAATACAATTATGGTCTGCTCTCAGACGGAGATTAGCGGTTAGTTGGTTAGATTTGCCACGATACGAGGTTCCACCTCAATGTGTGAGCTTAATTACTCACTGCACGCCAAGTTTCTCACAGGACAGGTAGCCGACGGCCACGAAATTTACCGTATTTATATAATAAATGTTCGGGAGCATGCACAAATTAAATCAATCAAAAGTTTGTGATTCAAACTCTGTTATTTTTAGAACGATTAGAGAGTTCTTTGGTCATATTTTCTTGGAAAACTTGGGTTTTCTTGATGGCTTTTATTTTGCGTCAGTTATATGAAGGCAACGATGTCTGTGAAAGAACGTCTTATTGCTCTCCTTGAACTAAGTATTTCAAACTCAGAATCCCTGTAAGGAGTTCCAATTTTAGTAGAGTAGACATAATATCACACCTGTGTTCCCCGAAGGGTAAGGCAGAGGTGTCCCTATAGTACACCCACATTTCGCCAGTTACGTTTAAGTCCCATGTAATAGGGGGCGAGCCTATTGCCATCAACCGGGCACAAATCCAGACCCCGGACTGCTTCTGAGAAATTCCAGATGAAAAATCCCAATAACTTTGCCCGACCCGAGAATCGAACCTAGGACCTCATGCTCAGCAGTAGTGCTTGCCACCACTAGACTAACGAGGTAGTCCTTATTAAATGAAATATAACTATATAAATACACACCTGAAACGAACGCGCGTGGGCAGTGAATCGGAGCGAAAACCAAACATGAATTAAATCAAACATTGGTGCAAAACATTTTAAACCAAACACTAGTACGTAGTATGTATTGGCAAACAAGAATCTGCAAATAAAATACTCTGTTTTAATAGTGTAACGAATGTTGGCAGCGTATCCACAATTATTTGTAGGAAATTATGAAACTGTGGGTTTGAGCTTTCAATTTCTGACTTGAATAAAATTGTGTGTTACATTTGATTTGAAAGTTCTTTCATCTTTTGTTCCAACTTACATCAAGGCTGTTCACAAATTCAATCTAGGCTGAGAATCAGCACTTTTCGAACGTGAAAATTACATAAGACAGTCCCCCAAAACGCCCACCCTTCACCACTTCCTAGTGCTTTAGCTGGGAAGAAGAAGTGGCGCACCAAAGTCCCCAGCTGCAGAAAAAAATGATTATTTAAAATAGTATACAAAATACTTTACATTGCGCAACACAAAACATAACGAAAATTATAAGTCATATTTCAGCTTGCATACACTATTAAACCAACCAAACACATCGAGAACTATACTCGGGCAGAAATAAAAATCTACATTAACAGCCTCCAGGCATAAAGGGCGTGGCCGCTTACATATTCTACTCAGTAGAGAGTGTATGCTGATCACACATAGCTATTCTTAACCATTCGACAGGCTTCCGAACCGAAAATGACACATTATCGGTTACCTGATTTGCCTAGTCCCCGACAGCAAATAGCTGCCGGAAGAATAGCGGTCGCATATTTGGTTTAAACTGTCAAAATTTTCGGGTTTCGGATTTTGTGAACAGCGTTTCCGCAACAGTTCTGAACAGCTTCCGATTCGGCACGGAAGCGTATCGAATGTTTGTAAATAGCTATTCTGATGCGGAAGTATCCCAAAAAAAAGATTGGGTCGGTCAAAGACATATCTTTTTTTATTTAACCTTTACCTACTCTGTGTGTACTCTGCTGGGTAAATGTACGTCCTAAAGCTTTCCATGTCTCTCTTTCGGCTCCCTTGTCTGGCCAATCCGTAATGAATGAATCCAAGTCGTCACGCCACCACCTCCTTAGGCCTGCCTCTTCTGACTAAACGCTGGTCATCTTTTTAGCGTTATCGCTTAGTCATCTCCATCATCATTTCAGCCAAAAGTCGTCCACTGTTGAACATAGGCCTCCCCCAAGCATCGGCACTTCGACCGGTTCTGTGCTTCCCGCATCCAGCGGATTTCTACAGCCTTCACAAGGTCATCTGTCCACTTTATGGGATCCCTAAGTATAATAATTAATTTTATTTCTTGGGTTATAACTCAGTCATGCAAATCCACCATTTTTCTCTACTGCGTAGATAGGTAAGTACGACTAGGAGGTACAACCATTATTTTTAAAATATTAAATATCTTTTCACAAAACAGAATATTTTTATCACAATATTTGCTCCTAGCCAATGACGGAAATAAAACGTTGAACGTCTCAAAGAGCCGATGTGTTGCCAACATAGAAAACCATAACAGCCACATAAATGGGTAAATATGATAGAGCAGGGAAAAGCCTCGGCGACCGCTGCTAGAGGCGGCTTTCTTTGGCTTGTGTTTAGCGACTAACCTGGTGTCAGAGTTTACTGCACATGGGCCTCTGACTTGGCTTCACATGCCGTCGAGAAATATCTCTCAGGCATCCTCACGATGTTTTCCTTCACCGTTATTGAAGCAAGTGATAATTATACAATTCGCACATGAATCCGAAAAGTCGGAGGTCGTGCCTTGGGTTCGAACTCCACACAACATAGGCTATCACTGCTAGAGGCGGCAATGTCAACACTTTCCACACAAACTTAGCGACACAATTTTCTCGCACACAGTATTCAAACTGACGTCTTTGAATGGCATCCACGACATAAATTATGCGCGCACCGCACTTTCAGTGCCATTCATTTTATTAGTACTGCAGTCTGTAGGCGCTGGCGACGATTCCGTGGTCTATGGTAAATACGATATTGTAAGATGTAATACTGAGTGGAAAACGATGTAAAACTATTTATCTATAGGTACTTCTATACTAATATTCTAAAGAGGTATTTTTTTTTTGTTTGTAAGTTTGTTTGTTTGTTTGTAGACTGTATCAATCTGCCTTGCCTTTTCTCAACTATATTGGGGTCGGCTTCCAGTCTGACCGGATGCAGCTGAATACTAGTATTTTACATGGAGCGACCTCTGACCTCAACAACCCAGTAACTGGGCAATACGATACCGCTTGGTAAGACCGATTGTCAGACTTTCGGGCTTCGGACGACCCGTAGCGACTGTCAAAAATCCACGAATGACAGCCGGGACCAACGGCTTAACGTGCTTTCCGAGACACGGTTTAAGTTTGTTTGTTTGTTTGTAAGTTTGTGTGTAGGGCGTAATCTCCGGAACTATCTGTCGGATGTGCATTTGATAGCCCTATTCGTGAGGAAGGTTATCTATACATATAAAATTCTTTGTCCTGAATGACTGACTGACGGATCAACGCACAGCCTAAACCTCTGATCGTAGAGACCTGAAACTTGGTGGGTGTGTTCTTTGTATGACGTAGGCATCCGATAAGAAAGGATTTTCTGAAATTCTACCCCAAAGGGGATGAAAAAGGGAGGCAAAGTTTGTATGGGACAACGTGATTCCTTGGTCCAATCTACTTCAAATCTTGCATAAACATTCTTTAACAAAATTGATGGAAGACGTGTTTCGTATTTTATTGAAATTCATCCCCTAACGGGGTTAAATAGGGGTAGAACGTTATTTTGGGGGTGATTTTCTTCGAAGTTGATATCAATACTCCTTAGTGTTTTTGATTTAAATTAAATTTTTAATTTATTTTCATGTTTATTTAACCTTTAAATCCCTACACTATAATAAAGATTGTTATATTTTATAAGTATTCAAACATTTTGACAAAATAATTTATATGTTATTATAAAAAAATTAATAACGTAAAAAAAAAAAGCTATTAGAACCATTTTCGACTTTTACGCGGAAGAAGTTGCGGGCAAAAGCTAGTAAGCTATATAACGGTAAGACCCTTAGGAGCCGATCAAAAAGAACGCTAAGCAAACACGAAGAAATAGCGCGGGCCGGCGATGCGATACGACGCGGTGAGTCAGGGGGCGAAATTTCACACGGGCGAAGTCGCGAGCAGAAACTAGTGGTAAATATATTGCAGGATGTAATACTGAGTGGAAGACGCTATATATGATGAATAAAAACAGGGGAAATGATTTGATGTGTTATTCGATTATGGTGTTACGTTTCGCTGCCTTGAGTAAAAACACCTAGTTTGTTTTGCTTGTAAGGGTAATTAAGCGTCCTGCTGGGGTTGCGGGTTTGTCCGAAAGGGATATCGCGGCCCCGGCACACAGGCAACGGAAGGAACACGGGTGGATTTTAGTCAGTAAAAGTCTGACACACCCTCTCGCTCTGCCCAGAGCGGGAGAAGTCATTTGATGATTTCCCATACTGAAAAAAAAAAAAAAAAGGGTAATTAAGCGTGATAATAAGTAGAGATATAAGCTTGTTCCTGATATTGATCTCGTAGGAGTACTAAGTTGATTCAAAGTTTATAACAAAGTGGAAAAAAACAGTTTTTTATTTCATTGTTCTTTCTATGATTTTCGTATTGTATTTTTTTACTTATTATTTTTACTTCGTCAAACTTACTGTTTATACTTAGATTATAAGAGAATTATGTGGTCTTCTATAATTGAAAGCGCACACTAGTATTTTGTCCATGTTCTTGTAAACTTGCGTGAAATTGTTTAGCCTCTGTTGGAGACCCAATAAATAAATAAATAAAGGATTATTCAATCTGGTTGAGACAAAGATATCTCCTCATTAATTGAGTCAATTTCATTGAAAATCTGTTAATAATTATGGTTAATGAGGATATTGGATATCACAATTAGAGTACACTTTTTTTTTTCACCACTTTTTCAGAGCCAAAAAATAAAAAGTCAATTTATTCGCATAGACAAACGTTTTGCTACTATAGGTACTTTCTACCTGCAGTGTTGAAAGGGTTTACATGTTTGCACGATGCATTAAAGATTTTTGGGGCTCCTCACAAAATACAGGATTATCCCATGAAAACAATTGGCCCCAGTGCGATTACATATGCAAAGAAAACATTTGAGAAAACCCTTAAGGCAGATTTAGTTTAGAAAATCAACATGAGTAGATATCAAACAGAGATGAAGCTTACAATAATGTGCTATTTGAAAACTTCCTATGAGTATAATCTGCGTTCGCAATTTATTTGCCAAACATATAAACAAACACAAGATTTAAGAAAAACAACTATAACGCCTACAACCTAAGGTTCGGTTTGCGCTACGACTTCATATTATTTATGTCTTTTTGAACAGTACTAGTCAGTCTAAAATCAACTTTATGTACACTTACAAAAAGTTGATGATTGTTTAAGTGGAATAAAATCAATTGGAAATAGGGATTTTAATAGACCGTAGATTGTTAACCTGACGACGTATACGAGAAGATCATCATCCAGATCAAGATGCCCATATCAATACCATTGCTCCACTGGAAGTGCCTTATATCCTAGATGAAATTATCCACTCTTCTAGATGGCTTTCCCAATCGAACTGAGACGTCATGCACTCACTGCTGGGCAACTAGTTGTGTACGGTGGGAAAAGCTAATTAGTTTGCAATTAGTCACTACCTATTGCTTTTAACAAAGTCATCGGTAAGCTGAGTGGTTCTCTGTGATTGTCTGAGCAGTTATTTAAGGTAGGGTTGTTATGCACACAGAGACATGTGGTGGTGCAGTCTAGTGTGTGGTATGCTTAATGCATGGTTGTTCAAATTTTGCCTACATAACTAACCCTACAATGCCTACTTGATTGTATGAAGTTTGTTCTCTGTTGGATATCTTACTCTATGTTCCAGCTCGCCGTGATATATTTTTATCACAACGTTTCTTCTATGACATCAACGCATTTTGTTTCGTTTTATAGTTTTGAGTTTTATGTTTGTTTGGAGCGAGGTGTAAATCTTAAAGTTGTAAATCAATCGATAGAAATCATTCATTCCTCGCTATTTTGATTTCGGAGTATTTTTACGATAGGTAAATGCTTTAGATTTTTCGTTTAAGTGCTTTGAAACGATATTGTGTGGAATGAGAGTAAAAAGTTTACGTATGGTCTAACCTCGTCTTTGGCAGAGTTTGCCAAAGACGAGGCTATTCAGTAGAAGGTATCTAAAATTAGAATATTAAGTAAGATATAATGAGTCATAAGACTGGTATTATTGCACAACCGCAATTAAAATGAAACTAGTTTTATCAAGAGCGTTTATCCTAGAAGTTGGTAACATCACAAATAACTGTCAAAAATTTACCAGTTTTGATTAATTTGGCAAAATTACTGTATGTAAATAAGAAATGTGGCTAACTAGCGAACTAGAATATTAATGAATTACAATTATAACATTGAATTTGATGTTGTACCCGTTTTAGGTGTAAAGAAGGCAATTGGAAAGTTTCCGAATACTTTTTTTACATCTAAAACTCTTTTGAATACTTTTTTTACTTCTACAATTCAGTGTTACGATATTAATTAATGCATTTCATAATCAATACAGTAATATTGCCAAATTAATCAAAACAGCGAATTATTTGACATCTATTTGCGACATTGCCCACTTTCAGAATAAACGAAACTTATGAGTAGGCATTACAGTTGTTTTTCCTAAAACTCGTGTTGTTTATATGTTTGGCAAATGAATTGCGAACGTAGATTAGTTGCCCATTCCAAAGCGTAGTAGGTTCCTATGGAGAAGAACGGGCAAGAAACTCCACGGACACTCTTTTAAATCAAAATATTGTTACAAATTATTTGAGTATGTATGGTATCAGTTTGTCCTATAACTGTCCAGCATTTATATTTTAATTGTAAGAACACATCCGTATACATACTATTAACTAATACGTAATTAAGTAATACTGTCCCTACCACCCAATACTTTGATAAATGTGTTCAAAATCACATTTGTCCAGCTTTATAGTGCTTTTGACACGTAGAACGATAAATGGCCGATCATAAACCGTTCAGGTCCAACCAACAGGTTGCCATAGAGATAGGCCATCAACAAACAACAAACGGAATAACTTTAAACGCTACTAAACAAGCTAAAGGAGGATATATAGAACGTTATTCCCACATTTATAACAATTTTTTTTTTAAATTATTTATCTATTCAGAGTGACAGTATAACAGTTTTCGCGTCGATGTCCTTGCCACCCTGTATGTAACAGAAATAGAGCCTGTATGTGAAAAGATAGGTGCATCTGCGGATGTAAAGGTAACGCCATGCCATATTTCTGTCGACAACCAGGCAGCAATGGCACTATCCCACTGCAGAGAAATGGCGTCTTTCCATACAGAAAAAGGGACGGGCGGAGTATTGGTAACCAGTTCACACTCCAACACTGTAGATCAGGGATCACCAATTAGTTTCATTGGGTGTTCGTTTAAAAAAAAAAAATGACTGTCGAGGTCCGTTTGGACGACGATTACTGGCAACCAAGATTAAAAGATGTTCAAGGACCTTCCGTATATAAATAAAATATAAGTATAATAAATTAATAAAATATAATAAAAATCGATTATTTCGATCTATAAAGAGTACCTTGCTCTATTACTCCCGAAAGCATTTGCAGATTCATGCGGCTTGCGTCTCGCGTTGTCCGTTGTCGTGTCGACGGCAGAAAATACAAAGCGTGAGCTTCATTAAATTACTCTTTTTTTGTATAAAAACTGTTTACTTAAAGTCCGCATAAAATAGATAGGCGGTTCGCCAATTGGTGACTCCTGCTGTAGGCAAACGAAATTCTTTAGAATCTTAAACAATGCACGTAAACGGCATCTAAATATTTCGGGAAATTACTCAGATTTAAATCAAAACAACTGCCGTATTCCAAAACCTTAATAATGTAAACACTCACTGTTATTTTTAGAACATTTCAGTCATAATCCTATTCATGAATAAGTCGAGAGGTTTAAAGCCAGTGCCGAGCCTCCATAACGTTAATGTTAGGTAATATCGCTCAACAAAATTGAGTTTACTCTCAATGTTTCATTTTGGGTTTAGATTTTTATCAATTTCAAGACAGTACTTCGAAAATGAACCGTAACCGTAATGGTGTAAAGTTGGTATTAGATTGTATTGGTACTCTACCCGGGAGAACGCAACAGGTCGACTCAAATGAATATTGAGTAATTTTTGTAGGGAACTTAAACATAGATTTATGAGAAGAAGATGTTTTATTGAGTTTTAAAAAGATATCGGTTTTGTTTCAGAAAAGGTGCGCTAGTAATTTTTAGGCTTCTCTAAAATAACGATACTGAAAATTATCGTTTAGGTAATAAAGGATAATCAATACGTTACTGAGTTGACTAATCGGGACGCCGCTTGACAGAGTCTACAACATAACGCTCGGACCGGCTGGTACTAAGCAGAGTTCATCGGTGGCGGTCAAGCAGTGAACACGTTTAGACACTGTCGTGCGTTCCGAATAGTTGTGTCGTGTACGTGGGTGTGTGTATTGCTAGTGTAATTAATTTGATCGTGAATTATAATTTGATCTGAACTGCAAACGGTTTTTCTATTGCGCAATAACCAACACTACCCACAGTACGCCCCCAGTAGTTAAAAAATACCTGATAATAACGAAAGAGATACATACCGTCCTCCGTCATACGTATAAGAACATTACGCCTTCATGCCTCAAAGGGGCACGCAGATGTGTAAAATACACATGCATATTTCGCCAGATAACGTCGTGAGATGAGCAGGTAGGCGTGGTGTATAGGAACGATAATAGAATATCTACACAACAAGATGTGTTTGTTAAATCTGATCAAATCATATAACACTACACAAATATTTAACCCAATCGATGCTGGAATGCCTCAACATTGAAGCCCACATTCTTCACATTAATTTCGCACCCCTACGTGAATGCCAAAACACAGCAAATTCAGCTAACAAACAAAAAATAATGATAAACATCAAATTCGTTAATCTTTAAAGACAACTAACTATTTGCGTTTTGTTGACACCAAAAATCCTCAAACATCTAAAGTACTAAGGATTTTTAAATTAACATTAAGGCGACAAGAACCGATTTGATACTGAAGATCACGTCTAAACGAGTAGTGATAATGATTTGGAAAAAATATATGTTAAAGTAAAGTATTTTTTTAATAACTTCATAAATGAATATTTTGGATTATGTTTATATTACTTAGTGGAAAAAAATTGTAAAGTTATATCTAACGAGGATAAAAAACTAAGAATCACGCAAAATCTATCAAGCGTATTTTTCTGAAACCTTCATCATTTTAAAGATAATTTAATCATGGAGCATTTAGTTTACCTGTTCTATTAAAATACCTTTTGTTTTATTTATAATAAATTAATAATGCGTCTAATTTGGGACAGCGCTCCTTGATGGGCGAGTCCTATATCTGTGTCTTAAGTCTACGTAGTACGGGCGCTTTTTATGGCGACGCTTTTTTACCGAACTCGGATTTTCAACTCTCAGCTTAGCGCCGAGAGTTGAAAATCCAACTGTGCGCTTTTACAACCCGCTAGGATGTCCTCTGTTGGATTCTCAACGTTGAACCGAACGTTGAGAATCCAACAGACCAACGCCGAGATTTAAAAATCCAGAACGACATAAAAAAACGTCGCATTAAAAAGCGCCCGTGCTCTCGTGGGCTGGTTGCAAGGGAAAGCCATGCAGGCTAAAGCGTCTACAGTACCTTTAAAACAAATCCGCTATATGTAAGTTACGTTAAGTAAATTTGCATTAGGTATACAGAGTTGTCCAAATAGTGACGTCATAAAAAAAAATTGATTCCTCTTGTCCAGGGGTATCCAAAAATACCCAATGTATGTTCCGCGATTTTTTGTAGTTCTCGAGTTATTTTTTTTTTTTGTAATATTTTAGAGTTTCTGGCAGTGGAACTTCAAAAATTCATATAATTTTTTTGCAGTGGGTATTTTTCAGTTTTTTTTTTTTGTACCTATAAACGAACCTAGTATAAATTGTACCACAATATGTATATATACAATATATAATGAAACCACATAATAAACCTTTTAGTAAGTCACAGACAACAACAACTGAAGCAGTAATCAAAACAAATTAATAAATTTTTGATCAAAATGAACAGCGGGCTGTCAATACATATTGGCCTCATGTGCGACCACAGCGTGCCACTATTGAACTTATTGCTATAACTACGTGTGTGGCTCAAGTCTCAGGAGTACGTAATTAGATCCTAATTGCCAATGTTAGGTATTTATTTAGGCAGCCACGTGTATAAACGTCTTTATTTGATGTTCCGAATAAAGTGTGTTTACTCCGGTTTTTTATTTTGCGTCGTTTGGTAATTGCATTTATAATATAATATTTATGCGTTGTTTTTATACGACGTGCCAAAAAAGGAGAGTAATGTTTTCAGGGTGAATGTATGTACTCGTATGTGCGTTTCTTTATTCCACCATCACTTTTAAATGCCTGAACAGATCATATGTTTGACAGTTTATTTTTATTTTTATCAATGTGGGGGCAGTGTGGCTCCATTTTCAAATATAAGCTTGTCTCTAAAGTGTTAAAAAAAACACGTTTGCACAGCGCAGTCGTTTTTTTTAATTTTATGAAAAATATGGTTTGTTGTTTGTCAAATATGTTAAGATACTTATAATATTAAGTTCTAAGTGCTCCCCTAATATTTTTGGATAACCTTGCGGGTGTCGTAAAATGTGTTTTTGTTTTTGATAGGTATCCGTGCGGGTCATAAGCAAACAAACAATGATTTTCTATTGAGTCTCCTGCATGTAACATTGCAAAGGAATTTACCATTATATTGTTGATTATAAGAGAAACTCTTGATGACAATATCTAGAGATTAAAGTCCCTTTTCGTGACGATAATCCTTTCGAACTTGACAATTACAATTGATCACATATCTTCAGTATGGGACGAGACAAGTCTATTATTAGCTCCATTAACAGCTTGCCAAGGTTGCAGAGGAAAATTTATATCATAAGGCGTGGGCTGCATGAATGGAGTGCCTTCAACACCTTGAGTGTCGGCTTGCGTACGCCCACGCGCGTCAACCGGTGTCGCGTGTTATTTCGATTTCTTGCAAATACCTATGTTATTAATCTGCGTCCATTCAGAATACCATCGCTATAATATTATATCGAGTTCCGTAACAACAAAAAACCATTTCTGTTGACTGCTCATTTGGAATAAAGGGAACTTAACAACAACTAGACATTGACCATTGCTGTTTAGTAGATCTGATTTTACTTCTAACTAGACACATGCAAATGCAAACCATCCGGTCAATGATAAACTTGCGCCTCCTGAGGCGGCTGAAATATGCATCAATGAATCATAAATAACCATAATCTAGCCCTCGGGATATCCTTATAAATTATAGCCTATAATATTACGCAGTGATAATTATTCTACTGGGGTAAGATTTTTTTAAATCGGTCCAGTATTTTTTGAGTTTATACATTAAAAACATACAAAAAATCAATTCTTTTCTTTTTATAATATTAGTTTAAACTATACCAATCATCATCTGAATCATTTGCCAGCCTTTTCCAAACTTTGGTGAGGTCGGTTTCCAGTCTAACCGGATGCAGCTGAATACCTGTATTTTACATGGAGCGACTGCCTATCTGACCTGCGCAACCCAGTTACTGGGTAACACCCACCACAGTCTTACCTTGGTAAGACTAGTTGTCAGGTTTTCGGGCTTCTGACGACCCGTCACAACTGTCAAAAATCTACAAATGACAGCCGGGACCAAAGGCTTAACGTGCTTTCCGAGGCACTAAGGGTCTTGGTATGTAAAGATGGTCACCCATCCACGGACCAGCTGCGGCAAGCGTAGCTTAACCTGATCAATCGACCCGTGCGGCTAAAAATACTATAGGTACCAATTTAATCTGAATATTCAGTAGATTTACGGGAATATCAATAATAAAGTAACATAATATCACCCCTGTATTCATGGAAGCGTTAGGCAGAGGTGTACCTAATAGTACACCCACATCAATCAATCTGCCTAGCCTTTTCCTAACTAAGTTGGTCCCGACCGGCTTCCAGTCTAATCACATGCAGTTGAAAATAAGTATTTTACGAGTATGTGGACCGACTGGGTAATTTGATACCCCTTGGTAAGACTAGTTATCAGACTTTCGTGCTACTGACGACCCGTAACGACTGTCAAAGATCCACGAAGGACAGCCGGGACCAACATCTACGGCTATATTACACCCACATATGATTGAAAAACAAAGCTGAACTCACACACGAAAGATTAGGAATACATGCTTGGCTTTTTGACAAGTTATAATAGAAACTTGGTTAACTCTAGGGTAAAACAAGACTAATGATAAAGAAGCTTCTTCAGTAATTGAATTCCAAATTGATCTTACTTGCACACATTAGACAATTACTTGCAATTATGACGGTAGATGCCTATAATGCTCGCTAATGTTTCAGCTTACTCGACTTAGTAGGTACAGATAACGTACAATAAGCCTTCAGAGTACTGGAGGTAAGAAGATTTGCAAAGGTATATAATCACAGTGCTACATACATAAATAAGAAAATTATTTTTATATTTTTATTATTTTTATTTATTATACTAACTATTATTATTATTTATTATAGCGGCTACATTGCCAATCGGATAAGTATACCTATTTCACGGATAAACTGTATTCTTGCAGAAAAGCATATAGCGTACTTTTCTTTCCGAAATATACCGAACTATTTCAGTTGGAAAGTGGATGCTTGTCTACGAGTCTCTTATCTATCATAGCTAATAACTCTATGTTGCAGTGATAGCCTAGTGGTGTGACCGTCAGACTGCCAATCTCGAGCACGTACCTCTGACTTTCAGATTCATGTTGCGTATTGTATAATTATCACTTGCTTCAAAAATGGTGAAGGAAAACAACGTGAGGAAACCGGCATGCCTGAGAGATATTTCTCGACGGCATGTGAAACCAAGTCAGAGGCCCATGGGTGGCTTTAAAACTCTCGTTAGTCACTAACCACACAAAAAGAAGAAGAAGGAGACTTTTGTTTTTAGTACATAGTCTTTTCTTAGGGTACAAACCGTGTGCGAGAAGGGATTTAACATTGGCAAAAATGACGAAGCTCCAAACAGAATTTCATCCCTTAAAAACCCTTCCTTAGTGTTCATTTTCGCTAAAGAAAGAACTCTTCTGCAAAATTTCATCTTTCTAAACCCAGCGGTTTTGGTTTTTATGACCTTGCAATATTACAAGGACTGTTTACTACTAGACTTGACCAGCAATCAATGAATAAAACAACTCATTTCAAAAATAGAATGAGCAACATTCAAACATTTTGAAATGTTCACGTAAAGGTAACTGGCAACACAACAAAATCAAACTCGATGAGAGCACGTTTCAAGCAGCTGCAGTGACGCTCAATAATTAGCTTGAACATCGCGAACGGGTTCCCTTCCATGCAAATAGGGTTTTCAGGCTACAGAAAAACACATCATGACACTTGCCGTAGTTTTATTAGGGAACGTGCAGCAACCCTGCAGTTTTAAGGGGCTACAGCGACTGGACGTAAATAAGAATGAGAGGAAGTCAGTTGATTTTTTTTGTAAAAACAAAAATATTTTTCGCTTTTTAGTGGGTTAGTTTGTAATTATCTAAGTTGCAATAGCCTAATGTCAACTGCTCATCACCTTTTTACAAAATATTACTTTTACCGATGCAGGGACGTTAATCTTTGAGGAGTACACCTGGTACTTCACCATCAGCTCCACTTCTCCATATGCATTGTGACGAGCCGAAATTGCTTGGCAACCATACTAAAGTAATCGAATCGCAACCCGTGAAATAGTTATTATTGAGCAGCTACGGTGTCCATCTGTGGTCTTCAGCATCAGTTCTACTTCACCAAATGGTGCTTTCCGAGAGCAACTGCGCGAGTTACTATAAAAAATACCCCTAACCCAACATCATCAGATCCTAACCTAATGACAATGAGACCATATCCCTTTCAAACAAAAAAAGAATTTTGCAAATCTATATACATATAACGGAGTTATGCACGAACATACATAATATATATATATATATATATATGTCGGAGGAAGCTATGAGTCGGGTTGATTATTGTTTTCATGTATCGCACAATATTACTTTTTTTTACATTGTAATTACTTTTAAAATTCTTAATTTAATTGTATTTGATTTGTTAAAGGTTTCTATAATTTAAAAACCTTATTAATCTAATAAAAGTAATGAATATTGTAATTTTCGTAACGACCAATCAGAGCAGAGCACGTGCCTCGAGCGGGGTCGAGGCGCCATCTTTATTTTAGGAAGGTGGACAGTTTTTGGACACATTCTGTTTTGGGTGATAGTGACAGGTCGAGTTGGATCGTTGAGTTTGGAGTATAAAAACATAAACCTTAAGTAAGATCGGTGGCCTGAACCCGCTGCTCAGTATTAACTCACACTTGCTCAGTATTTTGTTCAGTATTAATTGTGAAGTGACGAAATATTGTTTAGATCTAAATTCAAATTGTATGAAGCAGAGATAATTGTGTTTTGTGCTCGCATTTTACCCTGATGACGCCTACTAAGCCCGCAACCACTGATGACGATGTCAACGAGAACTATGCTTCTCCGACATATATATAAACATCCGAATTGATAACCTCCTCCTTTTGAAAGTTATGAGTTACAGAAAACTTTTGCAGGAATTAATCCTATTCTATTCTAAAGGTTTTTTTAAAATAGAATAGAATAGGATTTAGACAATTTAAAAATCATAACATAACATCACGCCTGTAATGTCCAAAGGATTAGGCAGAAGTGTACCCTATAGTACGATTTAATATTCATTCACTTTTTTCAACTCTAAACACAAAGATTGTTAAAACGTGCTGAAAAGCTTAGAAATATAGGTACATAGCTTCGCGTGTACGAGTTGTACCGGCTTTCCTAATTGAATACCATTTGTAAGTGTAATGCAGTTGAGGACGATAATAATTCAGGTCATACGTTGAATTGTCCACATTAAGAATGTTCTTGCTATTTGAATTCATACATACCAATTTGGAATAATCAAGAAACAATTCCAGAGACATGAACACACTGAAGTATGTGGCTTGTTTATAATGGCGGTATATCGCGCGATTGAGCGATTCTTGTTTGTTTTTGCACCTCTGCCTGTAAAAAGACATGTATGTTGTAGTTTCAAGCTAATCAGTACGATAGTTGCGTGCCACTTAGGCCGTTTCCTCATTCGTCGGTGCGGTATCGTTTCGGTATAGTATGCTCTGTACCGAAACGGTACCGCACTGCTTTCTTGGCAATACCGTTAATTTTGACAGTTCAACAACATTCATTGCGTTATTTACGTTGTTGAACAGACAATTTTTTTAAACATATTTATGAAGCATTAGGAATTTCCTTCCACTTTTGGATAGGATTGTTTTCCATACCTTGGATGGTGTTTCAAAGTGTTTTACTCAATTTAGATGCACGATAAATTAATAGTGTTAGACACGAATGTGTTATTATTGTAGATATTTTCCCTTCAAAATAATTTCTCAATGAATTTGAAAAGCACGATTGTTAAAAAATAGTTCAGTACTGTTTGTAAAATAATGTAATACATTTTTTATTTTCGTAGTCGTTTCTATAGCAACATATATATTTCTGTATCAATAAGTTCTTCCGATAAACTCGTAAGATATTGCAAATATATAAAAATGTTATCAGTTCGAGTGCGCAGAGAGCCCTATTCGTCTCGTACGGGTCCACAAGTAAAAGCATACGATAGAATTATACGATCAATCAACATGTAAAGTTGTTTGGGTATCTACTACCTACTGGGTACCTTTATTTCTTGTTTACACCTTACCAGCTTACCATAGCACATTTCTTTTATGGGGTACTGTGTAAAATGTTATAATAAAATACCACTCGATATTCTTCAACTGAATGAGAAGAAATTTAAAACATGCATTAAACGCACACTATGTAGACAAGCATATTATAAGTTGGATGATTATATTATAGATAAAAATGGTTGGCTTAATGTTGGTCCTGCTCCACAGCCACTTGGGCTCACTAGTTAATTTTTTTAATATTTGGAAGAGTTGCATCCCCTTTTTATTTTTTCTGACACTACAAACTTAATCTTTATTTTTTATTTAAACAAGTTTTAATTGTTGAATACTCCAATGG
The DNA here is from genome assembly GCA_947364205.1 of Agrochola lota. Lineage (NCBI taxonomy): Eukaryota > Metazoa > Arthropoda > Insecta > Lepidoptera > Noctuidae > Agrochola > Agrochola lota. The sequence continues at coordinate 6,067,820 of OX376221.1, read as the reverse complement.
ATAATGATTTTCTTTCTTTTTGGTAGTAACATTGTATTAATCCCTCAAAGAAATTGCAAATTAGTTTTGTATAATTTAGAAGCATTAAAAAAAAAAATGTAAATGTGATTACCATGGAGACGTTTATTTTTTTTAATGTTATAAGATACGATGTACGTTGACTTGAAAGAGCATGGCAGTTGAGGGTATGTCATGCTTACTTAAATGTCTCGCTGATGGTGGCGAGTGTGTTGGATCATTCGGTTCCCTACAAAATGGTTGAGCTGGATGGTGCTGATCCACGCGTCATGTTCGTGAACGGGCGCCGTCAGTTGTGTCTGGTCATCTCTTATCTGCCATGGCTTATTTGTAATCTTATATTTGATTATTTTTTGGACATTGTTCTCACATATAGAAGCAACAAGAATAATGTACCCAGGATTTTGTAATTTTCTATATTTAAAAGAGTGTCCTTGGAGTTTCTTGCCCGTTCTTCTCCATAAAGATCTACGTTTTGGAATGGGCAACTAGCTTCAAATTTCTGACTAACTGACGCGACTATTTGGCAATTCAAAAGTGCCTGTAAATGGTTTAATTGAAATAAATACTTTGAGTTTGAGTTTGATAGATTTTTGCAAGCTAATCTGAATAGCTTCAGTAATACTCGTACATCCAAATTAGTCTTGAACTATTGATTCATCTACATATTATATTGTAGACTTATAAAAAAAAACTACATTAAGATAGACTACATAAATATTGTAACTAGTAACCCTACTAGTGTATACTTATCAGATGACGACTTATTGAATCATAAATCATAATCATGAATCATTTATTTCGCCAGAGATATGGTACAATGGGTGTTACAAGAAAGTTGTGCTTTACAAATCTCACCTATAGGAGGCATGCGAAAATTTACTATTCGATACAGTGAAAATAGAATACAAAACTTCACAAATACAATAAATCAATACATATTTTATAGGGATTAAGTCTTACAGTAAAAAAACACCTAACCCGTACGCAACACTTTGACATACTATCCCCTATCGAACTGAACACGCTACTACTAACTATTAATTGTCTGCCCAGGGACCAGTTATAATACATAGTAGTACAAGCTATGAACTCGCATGTACGAGCAACAGTTTTCTGGAAAATAAACACTCTATTTGCTTCACACGCAAATTTATCGAAATTCATTAGAAGTTTGTGTTGAATGGCATAGGTAACATACATAAAAATGGTCACGCTTAAAATATATCTTACAAGCTTTTGCTAGCGACCTCGCCCGCATGTAGTTCGGATAAAAGTATTCTATATGTTAATCTGTGTAAGTCCAGGTTATAAACTATCTATGTGCTAAATTTTATCCAAATCCGTTCAGCCGTTTTTGCGTGATTGAGTAACAAACATGCAAACATCCAAATATACACACTTTTAGTCTTATTGATCGCGACGATAGGTCGTGGTGGAGTTAAATGAAAACGTGAGGACCGTGGTATAACATGATTAATACTAACACTGACTAATAAAGTTGTAAAAAAATATATAGATAGAAAATACTTTTAATATTTAGTAATAAGCTTCCTCTCTCCTACTTATTAAAATTTTGCTGTGCCCGACAGGGTCCATAATTGTGTTTATTTATTTATTTTTACCACCTCTATGTGTACATTATGGATTTACAGTAAATATAAATTGAAATTGTATAATTAATTAAATAAGAGAAATTACAAATGGTGTCGGTTAAAATGCAAAAAAGATAATATAGATGTTAATAAAACGCGCAAGCGCAGCCGTGCGTGGAGGCGTGCAACAGCTGACTGGTGTGATTTTATGCATCATTCGTTTATTCGTATTACCTACAATACAATAAATCACAGTGATTTTTAATTCTTTGATATTATCATAAAACTTTGTAATAAACCCGTCACTCAAACGAATATGTTCCAAACCTGCTAGTTCAATTAAAATGAATAAAACGCATATCCAATACTGGGACGAAAAATAAAACGTGGGTTCTGTTCTGAACTGACGTCACGTTATGTATAGACAAATGCACGTTTGTTTAACACTTGCTTTTTATGAGCATCTGTGTTAGTAAGCCCTCGTACCCACGGGCGAAATTTTTCAACGCACTGCGTTGGTGTGCGCTCTGTTGGATTCTCAATGTTCGGCTTAATACCGAGAGTTGAAAATCCAGTGTGCCATAAAAACTCGTCGCGTTAAAATATCGCCTGTGCGAACCTGCGCTAACTTTTACGCCCGGGCACAGTATAATAAAATAACAGTATTATGTCTTGGCAGTGACTTTGAAATAATTACCTACGGCCGCTCGGTAGATAAAACTTCCGCGTCCGTGCGTAACTGCCGCGCACTCGAGGCTGTTGCCTACTACACTGTTACGATTTTGAAGCGCGTCGTTTCAGCCGTTTTATATGAAGACATAATACTGTTACTTATTTTATACTGTGGCTCGGGTACGGTATGTGAGGTTCCGCCCACTCGCTAGTTCATAGAATAGTTTATTATTAGAGATATGGGGTTCGTTCGGTGTTAATTGGGATGTATGACAATATCGTGGGCGGTGACGTGCTCTGTTTTACAAGTAGCTACTGAGGTTTTCTTGTCATGTTTTATGGTAGCTGCAGTGCACTAAATAAACCATAATATACTGAGATATATATAAATATACTGAGTCTAATGATTAACTAATTACACAGAAATTGCAAATAGAAACAATTTTTTTTAGAAGGAATTAGTAACGTATTTCTATCTTTGCTGCCTTTTTTTTGCTGTTATGTAGGTACTCCAGAAAGCGGTGGTTGCTGGGTTTATTTCTGCCCCATTATAATTTTGACGTTTAGGAATGCTTATTAGAATAGATTTTGATTGAATTTAATTCGCTGCATATTGTACGTATACGATTGGCAAGACCAAGACTGCAAATCAAATCTTTTTATTTTTGGACATAGGATACACAGACAGATGTTCCATTATGTCCTGCCTATTAAGCAAACAATAATTATGTCAAACCGCAGTATAAAAAATTATTTGGTAATACTTATAAAACAAATCTTACAAAATAACAATTAGCTGTATGGTGACAGATTGTAGTAGGTACTAATTATTAAGAAAATCTTGGATCGTGTAGTAAGCTTTGTCAATTAAAATGTCTTATCTCGTCCATATGTTTTTGCATAAAAGAATACGCATACGTTCTATCAAACTGATAGTGTACCCAGCAGAAAAATCCAATAAAGAATACGTATACGTTCTATCAAACTGATAGTGTACCCAGCAGACAAATCCAACAAAGAATACGTATACGTTCTATCAAACTGATAGTGTACCCAGCAGAAAAATCCAATAAAGAATACGTATACGTTCTATCAAACTGATAGTGTACCGAGCAGAAAAATCCAACAAAGAATACGTATACGTTCTATCAAACTGATAGTGTACCCAGCAGAAAAATCCAACAAAGAATACGTATACGTTCTATCAAACTGATAGTGTACCCAGCAGAAAAATCCAATAAAGAATACGTATACGTTCTATCAAACTGATAGTGTACCGAGCAGAAAAATCCAACAAAGAATACGTATACGTTCTATCAAACTGATAGTGTACCCAGCAGAAAAATCCAATAAAGAATACTTATACGTTCTATCAAACTGATAGTGTACCGAGCAGAAAAATCCAACAAAGAATACGTATACGTTCTATCAAACTGATAGTGTACCCAGCAGAAAAATCCAATAAAGAATACGTATACGTTCTATCAAACTGATAGTGTACCGAGCAGAAAAATCCAACAAAGAATACGTATACGTTCTATCAAACTGATAGTGTACCCAGCAGAAAAATCCAACAAAGAATACGTATACGTTCTATCAAACTGATAGTGTACCCAGCAGAAAAATCCAATAAAGAATACGTATACGTTCTATCAAACTGATAGTGTACCGAGCAGAAAAATCCAACAAAGAATACGTATACGTTCTATCAAACTGATAGTGTACCCAGCAGAAAAATCCAATAAAGAATACTTATACGTTCTATCAAACTGATAGTGTACCGAGCAGAAAAATCCAATAAAGAATACGTATACGTTCTATCAAACTGATAGTGTACCCAACAGAAAAATTCAATAAAGAATACGTATAATGTTCTATCAAACTGATAGTGTACCCAGCAGAAAAATCCAATAAAGAATACGTATACGTTCTATCAAACTGATAGTGTAACCAGCAGAAAAATCCAATAAATGGTGTCAGCTCTTACGACCACTAAATTAAATGAAGTACCTAGTCAATTATGAAGATTCATGACTATCTTACGTTCTATCTACAAAAGAAGTACTTAAAAACAATTAAACCAAACTATTTAGTTCAACGACTTTGCACTAACAGACTATCATTGATTCCATCCTCAGATCAGCTCTTAATAGTGAATGAGCTACCCCCAAAACTGATATCGTATGTCAAGTCCAGGACTTAAGACGCAGATATATGCCAGTGACCTTGAGTGGTTAGCTTGCGTGTTCTGTATTGAGCTCACGCAACGCGTCGTACGCCAGTAATAGGACTCGCCCATCAAGGAGCGCTGTCGCAAATTAGACGCATTATTAGCATTATTAAACAAAACATATTTTAATAAAAACACGTTTACTAAAAGAACAACAATTTAATTATCCTTAAAATGGTTATGGTTTCAGAAAAATACGCTTGATAGACTTTGCGTGATTCTCAGTTTTTTATCCGCGTTAGACATAACTTTACAAATTAATTTCACTATGTAATATAAACATAATCTTGCATACTCATATATTAATTATTAAAACATGCTGTAATTTAAAAAAAAATACATTTCTTTAACTACTCGTTTAGAAGTGATCTTCAGTATAAAATCATTAAAAGTCGGTTATTTTCGCCTTAAAAGAGTTAGAGAAACATTTTTTCTCATTGTGTCCATAGATATGAAAACATTATTTCTCATTATGTCCATAGATATGTTTGTAACGAACCTCACGCTTGCTAAAATGCCTTTTTGTTTAATGTGATTGTCATTATTACTCCACGAGTGTGCAAAGTTTCAACTCAATAGTTTTCCGTAATTACTGGAAGTGAGTGAAAAATATTGGTAAAAAGATTCGAACTATGAAAACTGAAAAAGAAACTAAAACTGAGAACTGTGTGAAACTGTTTAAATAATCATTTGATATGAGGTCAGGAACATGGTACTAGATAGAAAAAAAATGTTTTTTTTTTATAAAAAGAAACAGGACCAAAGTACTCGTACAGGAAAAATAAACAATAATACTTACTAATAGGTGATGTTATTTTGCTGAAAGCAATACGTACTAGAGAATATACGACATAGAACCATGTTATGGTCTTCTGATCCCCAATTATAATGTGACATTCCGATTCCCCAATACCCATTATTATCTACAATTTCATAACATTTTGCAGCAATTCAGTCATCATCATCATCATTTCAGCCAAAAGACATCCACTGCTGAACATAGGCCTACCCCAAGCACCGCTACTTCGACCGGTCCTGTGCTTCCCGCATTCAGCGGATTCCTGCGGCCTTCACAAGGTCGTCGGTCCATCTTTTGGGAGGCCTTCCAACGCTTCGTCTTCCAGTACGCGGTCGCCACGGGCGCCGCGGGCGCTGAAAGCAATTCAGTAAACCATTAATTATATTACCTAGGCAAAATTCTAGGAACGATTGCAATCGCTAGAATGATTCAGATTTCGGTTCACGGTTTTCTAAATACGTTAGAGGAATTCGGGTCGATTGAGCCATTTATGAGATAATTTCAGACAAACAAACAGACAGATAGATGAAAATTCCCAGAAACACGGTTTATATTTAGTTCGGTGTAAACAAACCAAAGTCAAAAGTTAAAGTTTTGTTTTGTTTTAATATTTATTTTTGGGCAGATATATAATTTCATTTAGTTATGCTTGAATGATTTTTCTTCAAATAGAATAAAATTCCATCGTTCAAACAAGCAAATGTTTTTTTTTTTTTCATGTAACTTTTTTTAATGTCAGATTTAAAGTCTCAAAACCCACCAAAATAAAGACGCATTACGATTTCCCAAAAAAACAATAACCTGTAGGTGACACGGGTAATACCTAAGCAATCTCTTACAGAGCTCTGTCAAATACTTCGTCAAAACACAAAACACTGAACACGAAAAAAGTATGCAATATTCAACATTTTTGACGACTGTGTACGCCGAATATTCCGTTATCATGTACATTTTAAACTAGTGTTTACATACGAGTGTGTGCCATCGGCCTCGTACGATAATTTACATTTATATTGCCGAAGTTCCACCGCTGACGCTTTGACTGACGCGTGACGGGTAAACACACAATGTACGGGAATATTGCAGCGTCCGTTCGGAAGCTTGAATAAAACCGGTTGATATAAACAGCAATGGTTCCGCCGGCATTTTAATTTCCATTTTGATTTTGCTCATTACGTTGTAGCTGCATGTTTTAACAGAGATTGAGGTAAATGGAATACTAGTATACTGTAGTTGTGACGGGATATTTTTAGAAATAGCTACGGAGGAACGCCCGGTTTTTTTACCTGTATTGTCCTACTACTAGGTAAATATGTCCCCAATATATTGCCACTGTTCTTGATATCCTATACTATTAAATATATATATGTATATTATTTTGTATCACGTTCTCGAAAATGGCTTTAGCGATTTCGATAAAACTTGCAATATAGGGGTTTACGGGGGCGAAACATCGATCTAGCTAGGTCTCATATCTGGGAAAATTTGTTTTCTTTATTTTCAAAGCCTCGGGAATGTGGTACAATGTTGGTATACCTGGACGATATGTTTACCTATCTTTTTTCACCCGAGCAGAGCTCAGTCAACTAGGTACTAAATAATAGGGAGACGGACTGAAAAAAAAAAACTATTTAGTCCATCAGTTAGATAAAAAAAAAACATATTAGACACTTTAACATACATATATATCACAATATGATATAATATGTTAAGAAAAATATATTAAGGGTTTCGGGGCGAAGAAAAGATTTCGTAAATATTTCCTTGCGCGTTGCTCAGCTGACGGATGAGAGACTAAGGTTGTCCAAAAGAGGTGCGCGTCGTCTGTTTTTTTCACGGCTTCTAGCACATTCTAGCTAGAAGCACCCTTTTTGGACGAGCGGATTGTGGCGGGAGTGGTTATGACCCCATGCCTGGTCAAACAAAGTAAGGAACGACACATCCTCCCCCTTTTGACCGGGTTATGTCCTCATGACCGGTCAAATAAAAAAAACAAAACAATAATAAACTAGCGGAGTTTACGAGGGTGACCTCTGCTACGCTTAGGAACTACAGGCTCAGGACATTCACCCTCCCTAGAATAATATCGGCGCAAGTCTGACATGTGATACTTTCCGATGACCTCCTTGGTCCCATCCTTATTATAAGCCAAAAGGTAAGTCGTGGGGTTTACTTTCTTAACGATTTCATATGGACCGGCCCGCTTAGGGACGAACTTAGAGGTAACACCTTTAGCGACGTTACTGAGAACATGGGTCGTCATCAACACCAAGTCCCCTTCTACAAAAGTTTTAGCGCAGATCTCAGACGTAGCTGCAGTGATGGCAAATCATTCTAGCTAGAAGCACCCTTTTTGGACGAGCGGATTGTGGCGGGAGCGGTTTGAAATATGTTCGCGTTATAACACGTGTTTTTTCTTTATCAAATTAATAAATAATGTTTTAGATACAATGCATTAAAGTCGGGGAGTGGGGGCTCGCTACGTCACAAGTCAGTATAAAATCTACCGGCCAGTGCCGTCATGCTACATTTTAACGCATTGCCTACTCAATGTATTGCCGTAATCTTTTGATTACGTAAAAAAAGAAAAATATATGTCCAATATTTTTTAATAATCTACCTGACGGACAAAAAAATATTTTTATACGAAAACAAGAACAATCCACAGAAAAATCCCGAGACTATGTAATATTCGGTCGTTTATGAGTATGTATAAGTATTAACACAAAATTGATAGTGTAATTATGGTAATTGATACGTTGTTTACAAATAACAATCAAAACAGCGTGATGATTTTTTCAAATGCATGTCTTACTCTATTCAATTACATCCTGCTAACATCTAAACCAGTTTATTACAATCGTCAAAAAACGCACATAATTTTCACTTCCACTTTATGCAGAGATAGTCTATCCACATTTCGCCACACGCACCCACACACACACATACTATACCACTCACCACAATCACACACACATTTTCCACTGAACTAAAACCAATAAAAAGCACAAACTTTACGTTTATAAATCAAATGTTACTACATCCAACGTATTTTTATTCTGTATGTCTATGAAGGTGTGTAGGTGTTGTATGGTACGTCACGTCTTACTAATCCCGGATGGCTCAGGAATGTGAAGGTTACTCAGATATGCATCGCGGTATTCCAATCAAACTTGAGATCATTATGATGTACCTATTTAAAAGTGGTAGGTGTCGTGAAGCATGTACTTAATTATGTAATGTTCTGGTATTCAAACAGGTCAAAACAAAAAATCAATCTGCCTAGTATTTCCCGACTATGTTGGGTTCGGCTTCCAGTCTAACTGGATGCAGCTGAATACCTGAATTTAATATGGAGCGACCGCCAATCTGACCTCGACAACCCAAGTTACTGAGTAACACATTAGTGACTGGTTGTTAGACTATTGAGCTACTGACTACCTAGAAGGACTGTCAAAGATCTACGAATTACAGCCGGGGCCAATGGCTTGTCTCGATATCTAATGGATGGTCACCCACCCACGAATCGACCGGTAAGCGTAGTTTAACCTGCGATCGACCCGTGCGGCTATTAAATTTTACCCAGAAGCCGAATATGGTCAAAACACAAACATAATATTAGTTATTTTCTTAACAACTACTAATAAAGTAAACAGTAGACAGAAAAGGAACATGAAGTTCTTTGCAGATTTATTGGTCACAAATGTAACCTATTTGCGGTAATTTTTTCTATTTGCGTAGATTTAAAACAACTTCACCAAGTTTCCGTTTCTTTCTACGTAGATATACATGGTGGCAGGGACATCGAAGCGAAGCCTGTTACCATGGATTCATTACATGATTCTGAACGCCCCTGCGTTGAAATTTTTCGTGGGTTATTTTAAAAAAAAAACAGCCTATCCATACATTTTGACAGCGTGGGTATTGCAATTTTCTATAAAACAGCAGTTTTTTTTAAATGTATAAGTATTTTATTTTGTTTGCCTTTTTAGTTTTTAGTTGCTTTATAGGTACTGTATAACAATATATTCGTGAATTACTTTTGGACCTGAAAATAATATGAACTACAATTTTGTCCCTTCCTTACCAGCAAAATTAATAAATATGATGGCGCAGCAAGTGGCGCCACCTCGTTTTCTTACGAACTTACTGGAATCACCGAAAAGGTCGGGTAAGAGTGACACTGGCTGGTGACTGTCACTCTAGCAGAGCGTCGCATCTCGGTTTCATTGATTGTTGTGTGGCGGCTGTCTTTTGATGACAGAGATTATGTCAGGGGAGCCACTGTCTTACCACGTCCACGGAGAACTGACAATTTTGACAGCTCCAAGCGCACAGTTATAAAAATCGTGTAATATATTCCGGCACAATCAAAGACCGCTCATGGTACAGGCTATCCTGCGCCGTTAAATAGTTTGAACTATTAAGTGGAAAAGTTATCTTACTGTAATAAAACCATCGCAAAATAGAACAAAACTATGTGAAAATGAAAATAGTTTTCATAGTAATTCGTGTCTCAAATAAATTATTCTAAAACATACGATACGTACATTAACATTATTTACTAGTGCTAGATAAGACACGTTATTAAGCGTAGGTGCGTAATATATAGCGCTGTTGTTACTTATACGTTTCATAACGACTAAGATTTATTATAATGTTGCCATTTCTAGCGCAAGTACCTAATCTGCGTTCGCAATTCATTTGCCAAATATGTAAACTAACACGAATTTTAGGAAAAACAACTGTAATGCTTACACTTAAGTTCAGTTAGCGGTACAACTTCATATTTTTTTATGACTTTTTCAACAGTACTAGTCGGTCTAAAATCAACATTATTTACATCATATTGTGTCATATAGACACATGTCTAAGTGGAAAATTCGTGTTTGTTTACATTTTTGGCAAATAAATTGCGAACACAGATTATGTATCTAGCATTTAACATTTTGTGAACGAAGGCTACATGTAGGTTGCACAAAATACACATTAGGTACGTAGTTACCTTTGTGTGTTGATAATATCCTCCACCGATTTCGGCCACGGAGGCCAATCACAGCTAATATTAGCCATATAAGATATAAACTATCTAGCTGCCTTATCCAAATCCTATGAGTAGCATAACATAACGATTGAATACTATCGTGAATTCATGCAAGCCTAGTACTTTTTGTTAGGTTACTGCTCAGAAATTATGCACTACGTCTAATGATTGAAATACTATCTTGAATTCATGCAAGCCTAGTACTTTTTGTCCGAAGTTTAAAGTTTATTAACTCAAGGATTAAGATTTTTCATACAAACGAAATCCCCCCCCCCCTTTTCGCCCCCCTTAAAGGTAGAATTTTCAAAAACTCCTTAGTGCTCCTCTACATTATAGAAGGACGTTGTGTGCAACATTTCACGTTCCTAGTCCCAGTAGTTTCGGCTCTGCGTTGATATGTCAGTCAGTCAGTCAGTTTCTCCTTTCATATATATATAGATAGATTATGCACAAGTGTGTGCGCAAACACAGGTGCACCACTCTCTGTTCCTTTGTTCTCATAGTCCGATGGGACGGTAATCTGACATTACCAGGGAAAATTCAGGCACAGGACCAACGACTTTACGTGCTATCCGAGGCACGGAGGTATCAAACCACTAACTTCCAAACTCAGGGCTGTTACTGAGAAATTCCTAATAGAAAAAAACAATAACTTAAATTTGCCCGACCTGAGAGGTCGATCTGCTCAGTGGTCGCGCTTGACCGACGCATGAGGGCCAACGGGGCAGTCAGTCGGGAGCTTGTGCTTTAAAACAATGTGCTGCGTAGAAAAAGTTAACCATCAAAAGTGCAATGAGTGGGCTTGGAAATCACATCCTCTCACACGCTAGTCTAATGGATAAGCCGCAATTTAGCCATTATTAGGGTGTTCCCGCTACAAGGAATAATAATTATAATTTAAATCTGTTTTCCCCAAAATCTTCGGGAGATGCTGTCAATTTTCATCTCAAATTAACAAATTGTCATCTCAAATTAACAAATTGTCATCTCTAATTAACAAATTGTCATCTCAAATTAACAAATTGTCATCTCAAATTAACAAATTGTCATCTCAAATTAACAATATGATTTCATCGAGAACTTGGACCTCCTACGTAATAAGAAGCCTTTGTCCTTTAAATATAACTCCAGACCACTACTGAGAATAACATCATCACACCTTGTTACCCCGAAGGGTTCGGCAGAGATGTACCTTTAGTACACCCACATTTCGCCAGTTATACTTGAGCCCCATGTAATAGGGGGCGAGCCTATTGCCATCAACCGGGCACAAATCCAGACTCCGGGCTGCTACTGAAAAATGCCAGATAGAAAAATTCAATAACACATTACCCGAACTGGGAATCGAACTCAGGACCTTATGCTCATCGGTAGAGTTTGCGACCACTGCTAGATCAACGAGACAGGCTACTGAGAATCTTTTCTCATTAAATGTCTCATCACCTTTTCTAACCTGTAAATCGTACCCAGAAACTCACTCTCTGGGACTACGTATACTTGCTCTTACTAATCAAATATGAGGCATATTATGATCATGTAATCAGATAATTCAAACTATGGCACGTCTTGATTAATTAAGTACTATCGATCAAGACGTGATTAAGGGTTCAGCAAACATCCTCAAGGGTATTTCCCATAATTACAGGTGAAGTTATGGAGGATGTTAATTATTACATGGGTTGAATATCATCGCCCTTGGTCCTGACATAATCGTCAACAAATCGTAACAAACAAACTCACTTTCGCAGCAACATTTTCCATCAGCTTAACATATCTAATTAAAGAATAACTGCTTACCTTTCAACCAGTAAGAAACTGCGCCATTGTGTCAAATTTTTAAACTAAAGTTTGAAATAATATCAAGTTCCTGCAAAAGCCGCGAACACATTCCACGTAGCACGAACTCGTAGCATGTCGTAGCGAGTTCGTAGCCCGTAGCGCTCGTAGCACATAGTTGTTTTAGATTGTTACACGACAATACTGTTAAATTTACACGTGTTGAGTATAATTATGTTTTAATAATGTTTTATGTTCATGTAACAGGGAATATGTTAAGTGAGTGTTTAATTAGTGTATTATGAATTCGTTTAGTGTATTTAATTCATTAGCAGTTAAACGTGCCGACGGATTTTATTTCTTTTGATTGTGGAAACTTTTAAAATTATTTTTGTCAGTGCTGTCAATAAGTTTATTCATTCATTTTGTATACAGTTAGATAATATTATATAGACACTTAGCTACTTACATAAAAACAATATGAGTTTGAATACCATATCCAATTAGTTTCCATATGTTTTGATGCACTATTTTTATCAAACTATAACATTACCTTTATGATAACTACACATATGGTTAGCTCATTCCACTTCATTGTAACAAACAGACACGAGACACTTTCCTATCTCGCCACTAAATAATGAAACCGCGAAACTTTCATCAAAATAATGCGGGTAGTTTGAAAAGTTAGAACTATTTACAAAAGAATGTTCGCACAGTGATAACAAGTCATGATAGTACTGTAACGTCTGAGGAAAGTCACTCTTTAAACTTTTGTGTGCGAGAGTGTGTGTGAGAGGGTGAATACAAAACAATCATAGAGGGTATCTCTATATGCTTATATTGTGTTTCATATAATTATTTTGAGTTCAATACCATTTTTAATAATGACACGCACACACTTCGATGGCTAGCTTTCTACTGTTTTCCATCAAACAAAAAACCACATTCGTATCTTATTTAAAGATGCAAATTGTCAGACTGTTCGAATGCTATTTTCTTAACAGCCTGTACAACGTAAGGTTGCTTTTTGCATAAAACCTTACCCCAGGTCCACACTCTCGCGAGTGCACCTCGTGGCAATCGGAGGCTACACGAGTGCTACCCATCCACACTCTCGTTTTATTCAGTTGCCCGTCACGCATCGCGCCTTTCGTCCTTTGACTCCGGTCAAAAAATCAACACCAAGCGGAGCGCGCGCGAGGCGAGGTGAGACACGACGAGAGGTGGCGAAGGCGCCATTTACACTATCGCGCTCGCTTCGCCTCGTCATGCCTCCTGGAGAGTGTGGACCCAGGGTTACAGTACCTACGAAGATTGTGACGTAGTTAGGATTTAGTACACAAATTTTGCGGCCTAAGTCTGAGTTTGTGTTAATTATAACAAGTCCTTAAAGTTTTATGGTGGAGTGACATGTTTTTGTTAACTTACTTTCTTCTACAGGGTGTGAGGAAAAGGCTAGGCAGATTATTTGTGTTAAGACTTCTGTTATTTGTGATTTGTGATTCTTAATAAATACGTCTCTAGTAGTAAAATATAATCTTATCTTGGGTTTTTGCAACATAAATATATTGCACATAAGTATATATTGTACGTGATTTTACGAGGTCATATTAATTTATTTTCGAAACTTCGCATACGTTTTCGGTATCGAAATCTAAACATGATAAAAACAAGATTTTTTTTTTTGGTTCCACGATCTTTGGTAATGCAGAAACAAGAAATTCAAGTTTTTTTTTTAAACTACGCTACTAGCGGTTACTGACCCCAAATAAATATTTTTTTTTTTGTTTTATCGACTTTAAAATATGTAAAATAAACTCCGCTCCGTGTGGGTTTTGGTAGGTACCTTACTGAGACCCTATTTATGTGGATAAATTCACGAAAAAAGAAAAAAAATCAAGTCTTTTTTTTTCAAAGGAGAATTTTACCGGGATATTACCGTGGGGCGCGGGCGGCCGTCGTTTAGCGGGTGTCTAGAAGTCATAGCTTGTGACCCCTGTTGAAAATTTGCAATGTTTAAAGTATTTTGGTACTAAAAGTTTAAATATTAAATCGTTTTTTTTTAAATTTTCAATATTAATAAGATTTTTTATTACTTTTTGGTAATGTTATTGCAGTACCTATGTCCCCTTTTGGATCGAACAGGTTTTTTTTTTTTTAATATTGTTTATTATCAATACCTATCACGTCTGCGGAGTTTCGCTAACTATTTTAATTTTACCCTATATTATAAAATAAAATAAATATTTATTTAAAGTATAATCGTTACACAGGTTCAACAAAGGAGTACGTAAGAGACAGATTAACATAGCATCCTGTTTACACGATCACTTAATTGTTATAATATCAATAGTACTTAAATTAAATACGCTCGGGTATGCTTGCTCGTAGTGAGCTCACCACTAAAGCTCAACAGACTATAACTTGCCAATTAATAGCCAATCAGAGCACGCGCCATTGAACTGTCGTTTGTCGCTTCAATTAATATTATTGACAACTTGCCCTGTCTGTTGCGAAGTCATCCATTCACAACGGTCCAAAAGTCAATTCATGCTAAACGCTTATTTTAGAGATGGCATGGAAAGTTCGTCAGTCGAGTATTGATTATTTTATCTATAAGGAACTGATACTGATAAAGATTGTCAATCACTTCGAAGTGGTTTTTGATTAGTCTTATCTATACAATACGTACATATTCTTACTACATAATAGGTCCCCACCTATGAAATCTCATTTTAAAAGAGTTGCATTTTTCATACTAACATTTTCTTAATTTATATATCAACCATGAACACGAATGTTTTAAAACTTTTATGCACTAATGTTTAAAAATAAGTTAACGAATAGGCCACTTAGATTAAGCGACAAAAATAAGTTTTGGCTAAGTCAAAACAAATAGTGGTCATTTCTGCTAACAAAATGAGCAGTCATTTTTAAGTTATTTTTCATGTTTATAAAACTATAAGTAATAAGGTTTTTTTACTATTAGTAGTTGTCTATGATGGTCATTATTCGATATAATACCAAGCAATTGATGAATATTTTAAATCATAGAAGTGACGAGGTTCTCTATTTGTGAGAAAAAAAACGCCAATTTCATAGGCAACTCAATATTTACATGTTTATAAATTAAATGTTTCCTTAATTTTAAGTAAGATTACTTTATTCCCTTTTGCTGCATAAAATGTACATAGCATAAGCAGCCTATAATGTTCCCACTTTTGAGGCACAGGCCTCCTCTCTGCGAGAGGGAGTGGGCCGTAATCCACCACGCGGGCCCAGTGCGTGTTGGTGGATAACACATATATTGTCTTCGAATTTTTAAGAGCAGTGGTGATGAAATCATTTACACAAAGTACAGCCCCTCTAAGGGTTCGAACCTACGAGCTACAACTCGTAAGTCACGGCCTTTACCACTAGGCCACCACTACTCTATATAATGTACATACTTGCTTAATTGTAACTTAAATGTAAGATGTGACTGGCTCCTGAAATACAGATACTCTAACCTAGTGTGCAGCCAAGGTATTTTTTTTTTCTGTAGCCTTTTTATGGCAGTAAATAATTTATTATTTACCTATATCTTTCTTACTTTTATCTACCACCATTCCTAGCCTCAAGATACCGAAATTGTATGGAAAAAATACGAAAGTCGTATATAAATATTAGAAGTTATCAATTTCGTTTTAGTAAAAAAAAAAAAAAAACGTTTATTTCAGACATAATTCCAGTCCATAGTTTTACACTCACATTTAGATAGATTTAATATAAACTATTTCAAATTCTAAACATAAAAACCCAAAATAAAATTGTGAAAATTGCGTCACTTTCTGCTCTTCATTCAATTAACGTGAAAACAAAATGTAACAACAGCAGTGTCAGTTTAAAATAAATCTATATACGTATATAAAAGGAAGTCGTGTTAGTTACACTATTTATAACTCAAGAACGGCTGAACCGATTTGGCTGAAAATTGGTGGGGAGGTAGCTTAGAACCGGGAAACGGACATAGAATACTTTTTATCCCCGGAAACCACCCTCTAAAGGGGTGAAAATAGGGGGTGAAACTTTGTATGGGAAATTAAAAACTGATGACTGGATTTGGATGAAAATTTAGTACTAGGCTTGCATGAATACACGAGAGTATTTCATTTTTTTGGAAAATCCAATGGAAATGTAGATATTTATCAAGACCGTCCTGAGCTAACCTAACAAAAAGTACTAGGCTTGCATGCGTTCACGATAGTATTCAATCATTACGTTATGCTACTAATAGGATTTCGATTAAGGCAGACAGAGGTAGGTAGGTAGGTAGGTAGGGTAGGTAGGTAGGGTAGGTAGGTCGGTAGGTAGGGTAAGTACGGTATGTAGGTAGGGTAGGTGGGGTATGTATGTAGGTAGGCTAAGTAAGTGGGCGTTGTACCACTGACGCTGGTGTCACCCTAATAAAGAACATTTTTAATGCCTGGGAAGAAGCACAAGATGCTATTGGAATCTTTTGCGACCTCTCGAAGGCGTTTGATTGCGTAGACCATGAGACACTTCTGCTGAAACTGGAGCACTATGGGATTAGAAATACAGCTCTTGATTTACTAAGATCATACCTGAAAGATAGAAAGGTTAAAGTTCAAGTAAACGGCGTAAACTCATTAGGGTCTGAAATGGCATTGGGCGTTCCACAAGGTTCGATATTGGGTCCATTCCTCTTTTTAGTTTACATTAATGATTTACCCCAATTATTTCAAAATCAACCGAAGATGGTGTTATTTGCAGATGACACACATCATTGATCTTTAAAATCAACCGACGGTCAAAAAATCTTGACGACGTGAATAGCTCTATTCTTCAGGTCCAAGATTGGTTTACGGTAAATAATTTGGTACTAAATAAAAAAAAAAAACAAAAATGCATTAGATTTAAATTACCTAATGTTAGAAGTAGCGAATGTGACATCATATTGAATGGAGAAAAAGTGGAATTTATTAATCAAACGGTTTTCCTAGGAATCACGCTAGACGAGAAATTACAATGGGGACCTCATATAACATCTCTTGCGGGGCGGCTAAGCTCGGCTGCTTATGCGGTTAGAAAGATAATACAGTAAACAGACGTTGAAACCGCGCGTTTAGTCTATTTTAGCTACTTCTACAGTATTATGTCGTATGGCATTTTACTGTGGGGTCGGGCTGCTGACATTGAATCAATCTTTATCTTACAAAAGAGAGCTGTCAGAGCCGTTTATGATTTACATCGTCGCGAATCTCTTAGGAAACTATTTGGAAAGATTAATATTATGACGGTACCTTGCCAATTCATTTCTGAAAATATTATGTATGTAAGAAAATATCTACATATTTTTAATAAAAATAAGTGATAGACATAATTTTAATACTAGAAATAAAGATAAAATAGATCAACCATTTTTCAGATTATCTAAAGTACATGCATCTTTTATGGGGTACTGTGTTAAATGTTACAACAAAATACCTTGTGATATTTTACAATTAAATGAAAGAAAATTTAAAACTCATATTAAAAGTACACTTTGTAAACAAGCATAGTACAAATTAGAGGATTCTATCCAAGATAAGAATGCTTGGAAACATGCTGGTCCAGCTCCATGGGATAATCTATAATCTAGACAAAATCAAACTGGTTGCTAATTTAAATTGTATAAATTATTATATGACATTGATTTTACATTCTGTGATTACTTCCTCACACACTGATATTAATTGTAATTTTTTTTTGGAAAATCGTCTACTTTTACAATGTTTGTAAATATGTGAGAACCATGTATCTATCACATAAGTAATTAATTTATCTGTCGTTGCTCTCTTTAAAAAAATATTTTTTACCTATATTGTGGTATAGTAATTTATTTTTTTATTTTTACATGCATCGTCTTCACATATAATTATATAACGAATGTACCTACATATACAAAATATTGTAAAACATTTTAAAAGAGTAACGGTGGAGTTTCTTGCCCATTCTTCTCCATACGAAAACTACCTTTTGGAAGGGGCGACTAGAATCAATTATTTTTTTTTGTAATTGTTGACGTTCAAACGTGCCTTGCAAGGGCCTATTTGAAATAAATGATTTGACTTTGACTTTGTAGGGTAAGTAGGCTAAGTAGTGTAGGTAAGGTAGCTACGGTAAGTAAGGTAGCCAGGGTAGCTAGGGTAGGTAGGTAGGGTAGATAGGTAGAGTAGGTAGTGTGAATAGGTAGGGTAGGTAGCTGCACCGTGGATAAGTACTTAATGCTACCCGTGCGAAGCCGGGGCGGGCAGCTAGTATAATATAAAAGTACAAAAGTAATATTTCCTTTCCTATAATAACCCACTTCAAAACAACCCTCAGTTTATTTTCCCAGTAGCCGCTAATAACAACAACTGTTGCACTTCCAGTAGTCGCCGGGGATCGAGTATAAAATAATGGAATATTTGACTCACTAACAAATGCATAAAATATGAAATAAGAGAAATGTATTATTTGTCAACACGTACTGTAGCGGCATTTACATCGCTACATGCGAACTACGCATCAAAGACCTGACGTCACACAACATCCTGACGTCACACAAATCCTGCATCGCGCAATTAGAGTTTACCACGCGATAAACATACGAGTATATACAAGCTTCCCGACTTCAACCTCTGGGCAGTTGCCCGCCAGACACGACACCCGTCTGGTCGGAGGATCCTCCCTTTTCTATGGCGGATGAGTGAACTTTACACCCTGTTCCTCATGACCCTAAACGTACAAACTCATCTTGCAGTAAGCTTTAATTTTTTTCGTCTTTATGTTACTGTTGACTTTTTTGTTGGTGAAATTGAATTTGATAATTAATCTAAAATATTTTATCCGTTTATTAAACTTGAACTTATAACTATATTTTAAAATAATGATAATATAAAAGTATAACTATTACCTCCCTTCCTTTAATTAAACCACTTCAAAACAACCCCGAGTATATTTTCCTAGTAGCCGCTAATAAAAACAACTGTTGCTTTTCCAGTACTCGCCAGGGATCGAGTATAAAATAATGGACTAGTTGTCTCGCTAACAACGTGTGGGAACAACATTTAATAGGTTATTTATTGCTTTGGTGGCTTGGGATTTTATAGTTTCGTTTGAGAGGAAATGTATTGTCTACATTATTATGTTTGCTTGTTTTGGAAAAACGAATACTGATAGGTAGCAAATTAAATGCATATATACAGCGTGTATCAGAAAGGTGTGATCATATGTATTTAAGGGTCATGGCAGACCATCATATTGAACAACTTTCTCCATGGGATCAAGTAAATGAGAAAAAATAATTAGCTGTCCCATAAAATTTTTATACCTGCCCGACCTAAATGTATACCTGTCATTAACTGAAAATGCTAATGTTATATGAAATAAATAATTTATCGGTTATGCCCATAGTGCATGAAGTTTTATCTATACGACAATTTTGGTAGTTAAATAAGTATTAATTAGAGTTTTAAAATTTTGTTTATATTATTTACTAGCTGCCTGCCCCCGCTTTGCACGGTTAGCACTAGGTACTTATCTACGGCTGAGCATGAGGTCATGGGTTCGATTCCCAGATCGGGCAAAGTATTATTGGGTTTTCCAACAGGAATTTCTCAGTAGCAGCCCAGAGTCTGTAATTGTGCCCGGTTGATGGCAATAGCCTCGCTCCCTTAAAACATAACTGGTGAAATGTGGCTTGTAAGGCTCGCGAGCATTTGAGCGGGTCGCGCCGCATCGCAATTAACACATTGAAAAATATCCTCCTGCATCACTTAAGTATATTTTTCATGAAACTACAGGCGGGCCGCACCGGGCCGCAGCCCAACGTACTGGTTGAACACTCACCAAGCGTATTTTTGCGGTTATGGTTTTGCGTTGCGATGCGGCCCGCGACGGTTCATACAAAATGTATGAAAATGATCTAGGAGGAGTTATGCGGCCCGCTTGAATGTGCGTGAGCCTCATTGCACTGGAGTGGAAACAGTTCAAATTCAAACTGAATCTGTCTGAAACAGTTACTGCGTTGCGGTGCGGCCCCATGTGCTAAATTTAATTAAAACCCATTCAGCCGTTTTCGCGTGAAGGCATGACAAACAAACAAATTCACTTTCGCATTTATAATATAAGTTTTTTGTAAGATGTAAGTAATTGTTCAACCATTCACAAATGCACGGCGGCGATTATGATCATTTCTTCTTTGTTTGTTTACTGTGTGGCTGTAGTTAGAACTTTTGAAAGTTGCGTGTATGTGATAACTGGATTAGAACTTTACAATCATGCTAATGCTCTAAAGCTGCACAGTTGTGAACAATGATAATTAAGTTAGGATTTAAAGTTAGAAACTACTGGTTTTTAATTAAATAAAAATGTTCTTCTCTCAGTAGGAGCCCGGAGTCTAAATTTGTGCCCGGTTGACGGCAATAGGCTCGCCTTCTGTTACATGGGACTTAAACATAACTGGCGAATTGCGGGTGTACCTACTGTAGATGCATCTCTGCCTGACCTTTCGGGAATACAAGCGTTATGTTATGTAAACACTTTTGATGCTTTCGTTCACTATTGTCTTACTTTTAATCCATAAGTACTTATTCAAACGGAAGATTTAAAAAAATTGCAGTGTTGAATCATGAATAATTTTCTTAACAATAAACAGCCGTGTTGACGCGAGATTGATTTAAAAAAACTGCCTTTCAAATGAGGTCTTCTTTAAGTTACATAAAAGGCTCGGCTTATGTCCCAGGTCTTAGTTTTACGAGAGGGGCAATTCCCGTAATTTTTAAGAACTTTCGCATCCGCATCTCATTCGCAATCTGTCAAAAATATAATCAATTTACCAACATTTTTGACAATTTTGGCAGATTGCGACTTGAATGTGAACGTTTTTAAGGTGTCTTGTCAGA
This sequence comes from Agrochola lota, assembly GCA_947364205.1. Classification (NCBI taxonomy): domain Eukaryota; kingdom Metazoa; phylum Arthropoda; class Insecta; order Lepidoptera; family Noctuidae; genus Agrochola; species Agrochola lota. Next base: position 6,046,756 of record OX376221.1, on the reverse strand, counting down.
AACCCAATTCTCGTAAATTGGCCTTTTGACAAGACATTCGAGAGTATTAATGTCACACCGTAACTTCCTATATCTTCTTTGTTTGACGTGAAACTCGACTTCAAACGTATGTAGCTCATATTGAGAGTGGATCTACATACCTATATGATAAGCGATGTAGTCAGGGAAATTAAGCAAATTGATACCGTACGTCAATTTGCTGTCATGGTGCTATCTGTTTTATATTGTAACAGCGAATCAATTTTCACGCTTCTTAGGACCTTGGCCAAATATTTTTAATACTGTGATTGCTCATGGCCTAAAGAGGACCATAAAGCTAAATAAATTAAGAATCTAAAAAAAACTGCGATATTTCGCGGGTATTCTATTTTGTTACAACTGTCAAAAAAATACAGTTGTGATTTTAATATACGGACAATTTAAGTAGGTCGTAAATTTAGCTTAACCTTTAATTTTACTGACTTTACTATACAGGGCTGTGATTACAAAAGTTTCAGTTTATTATGTACTAATGACCTGCCCCTGCTTCACATCCCGACTGAAAAGTAGTCTAGTTTCTAGGTAGTGTAGTAACTTCAATAACAATATCAATACATAGTATAAAGCAAGCAAACTAAACAAAGCTTACGCTTGCCGCGGTTGGATGGGTGACCATCTTTACATACCAAGAATCCTCCGTGCCTCGGCACGTGAACGCGTTAGTTCCGGCTGTCATTCCTGGCAATTTAAGTAGCTAGTCAATTTTGCTTAACACTAAATTTTCCTGACTTTACCTTATAGGGCTGTGATTATAAAAGGGTCGGTTTATTATGTACCTCGACCTGCTCCTGCTTCACTTGGTTCTTACGACTAGACAAAACATAAAGTTTTCTTTAGTATATCTAAATTAAATATTAATGTAATATACACATAAATCTTTCGGAATAAATTATCTGAATGATGTTGAAAACTGCATCAAAATCCGTTGCGTAGTTTAGATGAACAACGCGGTCACACAGACAGACACGAAAAGCGACTTCACAAACGCCTTTTAGACTAAAAAAATCTACACAAAAGCGACTTCAACACTTGGAAGTAGCGCTCCCGCGGAACCGCTCGCTTCGCTCGCTCGGCTAGCGCGCGATTGGTCACAGTTCTAACCTAACCTATTTCACCCAGTTTCTCGCAGAAATGTTTTCACCATTTTCTAATTATCGCATTTATTAATTATTTGTAATTCGAATTATCAAATAATCCTACGACATATACATAAAACTGTGTTCATATAAAATCAAAAGTATCTTGATTCATGATACTCAAACTTGACATCAATAACTATTTGATAAGAGTCCTTGATGTGATAACAATAGTCGAACTGACACAGATACCCTAAAATAAGGTTACGACGGGAGACGGGACTGTATTCTATTGAGTCAATTGGTTGCACACTTACATACAATTTTCATTCTAAATTGTTATCAAAACTAAAGTGACGGCATAAAACATCATAACATTCAATACACAAATGCGCCATGTTATTTGTTAGGTAACCGAATTCAATCAAAACGTCATAAAGTTAGTTTTCTGACAGCTGCGCGCACAGATTACTATAAGCCGGCGGTGCGCGAGTCGATGCCGACTGAATGGAATGTTGCCATTTTAAGTATTATACTATAAATAAACATGTAGCTTAATTATTTATTTTATTTTTATATGTTGTTTATATCTCATCGTATGCTGCACTGGTCGACGTCATAACTTCAACGCCGGCTGTCGCTGAAAATTTGCGCTGGGGCTCTGTCTCGCATAGGATCGCAGGATTATGCTGAGCGATGGCCGTTTTGCGTGGATGTGACACATATTTTCCCCCAACTTGATCTTTTTTTTGTTTTGTGTTCTCTTTTTGCGTCATGTTTACCGCAAATAAACGTATTTTCTTTCTTTTCTTTTTCTTCTTTCAAAACAACTTTGAAGGCTACCCCGGTGTCCTAATTATACGCCACTGTCGCATACATTCGTCACTTATTTGTTCGGAAATGGCGAACTCGCCCTCTGTCGGTGCCACCACGCGTTCGGGTTCACTGAGCAAAATGAACGCGACGATCACGTATTAGGGCGACGATCGCGTAGGCATGGCTACTCTTGCGTCCTTTTTAAAATGATCGGGTGCGCGAATACGTGATCGTCGCGTATACCGAACGTGCCTTCTGTCGGCGCCAACACGCGTTCGCGTTCACTGGTATTTAAAAAAAATTGTCTTTACAAGTATAGGTCATTACACGAATAAGGTATTAAACTAATGAGTCTTTTGCAGAATGAGGTATTATGAGAACAAGTCCTTTAAAGAATAAGTAATTAAGAGAACAGGTCCTTTTTTCGCCGTAAGCCATTTTACGAATAGGTCGTATAACTACTAAACCAACAAAATGAACATAACGGTCGCTTTGGTAAGACGCAGTCTAAGGCTGGGGGTGGAGTTAGATCTTATTGTAATTTCCGTCACACTATTACATTTATAGAAGTCTCTCAGAAATGAGGTTATGTCATTGGAAATAAAACATTTTCTTTTTTATTTAGCCACGTACTCAAATGAATATAAACCACTGTACTACCTACTCATTTTTATAAATATTATAATAAAAGTAATAAATGAAACGTAGGCAAGCTAAGTTAAGTTAGCGTTTTTATATCAAAATATTATAGGTAGGCGACTTGTAGGTAGGCGTAACAATTTCTGCTAAGGTCAACGTAGTTTGAGATTTACACCTCAATAAATCTACAGGCCCATTTGATTTATTAACCAATAACTTCAAGTCGTAAGGATTTTAGTTTGACGTTTAGTCTACCGTCCACTGCTACGTAGGATGTGCACGGAGAGATGTCCACGTTAGCTGCGCGATTCATTTGCTTCCCAGCTGAATGGTGCCTTTTTTGCCAGACACGCGCTCGTAGCGTCACAGTGGAGGATACCACCTATGTTTTCATACAAAATAAAAAAGAGAAGCTGTTGTAGATCTGCGCCTTTAAAACTTGCCCGTCCTATAGTACCAGCCCTCTCGATCAATCATTGCTGGGCAAGTTACACTGCACTCCAATTAAGAAGACATCGAACTGCCTAGCTTGTTCCCAACTATGTTGGGGTCGGATTCCAGTCTAACCGGATGCAGCTGAATACCAGTATTTTACATAGAGCGACTGCCTATCTGACCTCCACAACCCAGTTACTGGTTAACACGTTACTCCGTGGCAGGACCGGTTGTCAGACTTTTGGACTTCTGGGCAAGCGTAGCTTCCCTTAGACCCGTGCGGTTGTTATTATTTGGAAACGAGCCCCTTTTAAGACATGTCCGTCTTTTTTTGAATTTGGAGGTTGTCTATTTGGCTCTCCGAATCATTAGATTGATTATCTAATCTGGAAACAAACACATATAACCCACACACACAATGGTGTGGAGATATTTCACAATCACAGTAGTATTGTTAATGGTTTTTTTTTTATCAACGAAAAACCATGAACAATGGCAATCATTTTAAGTAAAGAATATGTCTCAGTACCTGCTTCAAATTACTTTTAACAAAGCATGCATACAAACCTATCATACTCATAAAATTCTCTTTGTAAACACTGATAATACCGATAGCGGTAACAACAAAGTGACCTAAAAACCTAAATTCACCTCTACTAGTTCATAAAAATAAGTTTCTATATCTACTGAACTCCATATATTCACTCATACGAGGCAACGCAACGGCGGAAAAATAAGTGCAAAATTCCAAAGGTCCCTTTCATTGGAGTTCAGTGACCTTATAAGCGATACGTAGATGTGACGTCATAAGAACACCTTTGCTCTGACCTTGAGTCTGACAGCTGTGATTGATATCATGTTATAAGTGCGGAAAAGGGCGATGATTTTTCCCTGCAAACATAATTATGTGGAGTTTTTTTTGGAGAATTACATAGCATAAACTCACGGTTGCTTTCTATAGGGGTTGGCAGTAACTACAGAAAGCCACCTGCCACAATCCTTACATACTTCTTTCGCCTCGTTTACGTCCATACATCTTGTGATACACGCACGTCGGTTGCGAGAACCACGCACCTGACCTTTCTGAAGAACATCACCAATAAGATATTATCTCCTTCTCGGCTCGTCCTGATGTTGCCACCCACATCTGCCTTGTTAATACCTATTGGAGAATTTACTAGTAGTAATAGTGATTTAACCCTGCAAAGTTCAAATAAATAGAGGATATAATAATCTAGCAACGAACATTCTAAAGTAAACTGCACCCAATGCATCTTAGACATTATAAGAAAAATATTGGACCCGTATTTTTTATTTTTTTATGTAATCTAAAGATTACGGCGATACAGTGAGGTAAAATGTGCCATGACGTCACTAGTATGTAGATTTTATACGTACTAGTGACGTATCGACCCCCACTCCCCAACTTAAAATGTGTTTTATCTAAGTATCTAATTTTTTATTAATATGATAAAGCAAAAAATACGTGTATTTAATATTTTTTTATTATCTGACTGAAGGACTAATTAGAATTTTATTTTCCAGGCATCATCCCTATTCTATTTTCTACTAAAAGCATAAAAAAGACTATTACACAAAGTTTTTTCACCAGTTTTATTCAAAATCAATCAACAACCTTTCACCAGCAAAGCCCATACAATCCTGTTGACAGTACAAAATCAATAGCTTCAACAAAAGAGGTGTCTAGCATAGACAGGTAAAATCAAGCGGTACAGCTGAAAAATTGCTGAACAGATTATTGCAGAAACTGCGGACAATGGTGGCCCAGGTTCTGAGTTGTTTAGGATTATTTTCCATCGGTTTTGTAGGACACTAGGATTCTCTAACCAAAGCAGAAGCTAAAAGACTAACTGTCAAACTCATATTAACCGTCGTGGTTGGTTGACTAAAATGACTCATCATTTAAGCTGAAAGACGTCCAGTGCTGGACATAATCCTCCCCCAAGCACCGCCACTTCGACCTTTCCTGTGCTTCCCGTATCCAGTGGATTCCTGCGGCTCTCACAAGGTCATCGGTTCACCTTGTGGGCGGCCTTCCAACGCTACGTTTTCCTGTACGCGGTCGTCTCTCCAGGACCTTTCGGCCTCATCGGCACATATTAAAACAGAGTGCACACTCCGCAAAATCATTTAAATAAAAAGCGATTCTTGCTACGACACAATTAAGTGCAATTCAGGTCACACAGCGCTTATCACCTACGCATGACTCTTACATTTTCTGACTACATTACACTCACTGAATTGGCCCTACAAGACGGGCCCGCCGCGTACTTGTAGCTTCATACATACACTGCGAAGTGTCCTATTTGTATTAATCTGTACCATCGGCCATCTGTTCTGTGAGCAATGTCATGCCCATTGTGACTACAGCCAATCAAATACATACATACGTTTGATTTTGATATCCAGTTGCTAAGTTTTTCAGACACGAGGTCTCAATTCACCAATAAGATTTCGTTTTTCAATCCTCTCTCACCATGGTTTTGGTCAACCAAATATCAACAAACCGAGACATTTTATCTCACATGGTTTTCGAGAAGTGTAACCACAGTGTTACTATACTACAAAAATAGTTTAGACGACGAAATCGTTCAAAATGGCAGTCCTTACCCCGCATCCTTCCGCCACGGTCCTTGCATATCCTACCCGATTTGCTACACAGCTACTTATGACAAAGACACATCCTTTTACAGCTTAAGCTTCCCTCGCTCAGCTCATCTTTCTGTTGAAAACCCAGCCTAACTAAACTTCGTACATTTCTACGACATATTCTATTCAAAAGATGAGTTATATTTTCAAACTGTGTTTTCAAGTGGGGGAACAAATACATATATTCATGAGGATAAATGCTTGTCTGCGAGTGGTTTAGCGTTTTTTCGTTTCAATATGGAAGTTGCCTGTTTGAGTTTTACTTTATTTTGAAGTCGAGGTCTTTGTTTTTGAGTGAGAATAACAAAGGAATGAAATAAACGAGAGTTTATGTTACGGGAATGTGTCTCGTAATTTGATTTTAATTGGAACGGTACCTCGAACATAGTATGCTGTAGTCGTTGTAAATCACGAGAGTATGTCAAGTAAATTTTACGTCATTCACATAAGGTTTAAATTGCAGTGACTGACGCATGCTTGTTAAATGCAACAGCCAAACCTTTGTATCTTGTAGCTCCTACAACTATAAACCTTAAAGTTAATAAAGAAGTGGGTACTGCTTATATGTCTTGGAATTTAAGCAGACAATATACTACACTAGAATTTTGCAGGTTAATTGAAGTGTTTATGTGTATAGACCTGATTATAACAGTACAATAAAGATAGAGAGGAGAAATAGAAGCGGTCTTCTGGCAGTCAATTCATGTGATAGTTGCTAATGAGGATGCCAAAGTCTGATGTATCCTCTCATATACCTAATAATTTCTTATTCTTTTCGAGTCAATGGCAAACAAAAAACCTATTTAAGGCTTGTGCAGACCATCGCGACTTGTCGCGCGACGCGACACGCACAATACAATTTCTAAGAAAACTTCACAGTATAACAATAACCGGTGTCGCGTCGCGCGACAAGTCGCGCTGGTCTGCACAAGCCATTAACCTAATAACCAACACGTAGTCCTCTTAAACATGCTAGTGTAGCATCTCCAAAATTTTACTTATCCAGCTATGCAATTCGTCAGTGTTCATCAGAACATTCCATTTATACGTCCCACAAAAAACAAGAAAAAATATTCAAACCAGCACAACAAACGTTATTTTTATAAAATGTAATTCACAGCACCACTATGCTATTTCACAAGTGAAAATTACACTACATTCTCACTACATACAGGCGACGAACATATGATTGCAAACCGTTTGTTCCTGTCGTCATTCTGACGGGAAAAAGTGTTTTTTATTTTGTTCAAGTTTTTTGTTTAAAATAATATGAAATGCGAATACATTGTGAGTAGTGTTTTGTTTGTATGTAAATCAACATTGTTCTTGTAAAACGGTGGTTGATTTCGATTGCAGCGTATTTGGGGACAATGTTTGTACTGATTGATACATGGGTTTATTTAAATTCGTCGTGTATTAATAACTACTCCACAAAAAATTTAAAGGTAGAAAAATATAGTTAATTAAGTCAGCCGTGACTTTGCGGAAATCCATTATAAAATACAATAGACGACGTATATTTAGTAACCTAATCCGCTTTTAACTGTTATTAAAGAGTCATAAAGAACCCTGTAAGAAATCGACACGTGTTTCACCTCTCAGAAAGGCATCCTCACGATGACGATTGACTTGTTGCGAACCCGGACGCGACGTTTTGACACATCAAGCGTCGAGAGCAGAGTAAGCCACTTATGTTAATATAATATGTTTACAATTTTTTACAATTTCTACCAAAAAACATCAACCCGTTTCCCGACTGACAATCAGTGGTCTACTTTCTTGGTACTGTAGTAACTTCAATATCAATATCAATACATAGTATAAAGCAAGCAAACCATACAAAGCTTACGCTTGCCGCGGTTGGTCCGTGGATGGGGGACCATTTTTACAGACCAAGATGATATCCGCTGCACGGAGGGTTCCGTGCCTCAGATAGCACGTTAAGACGTTAAGTCCGGCTGTCATTCGTGGACACTTTCTTTTTTTTAATTTCTTCTTTTTTACTTGTATTATAATTATTATGTGTAGTAGCCCGGGGAAGTTACGCCGAATTTACGCTGCAGAAAAAAATATTAACAGATATGTTTGTGTGGAGTGTTTGTCGAAGAGATTAGGTATCACAAGTAGGTCAAAAAATGTAACATTTTCGTCCACAGAAATTTCCATAAAAATAAAATTACGTTTTTTTTCATTGTACAAGCAAAAATATTAACAGCAGTTTTTTTGCATTAAATTACTTATTAAAATATTTTAATACGCTGTTCAACAAAATTAAACATTGTACTAGCGAAAGATATTAATAAAAGTTTTTTTGCAATAACGGTTCAGGCAAAAATGTAACAGAGTTAAATTTAGTTTAACTTTTATTTATAGGCTCCATCTCATTGTCCTCCATCGAACCGTGACGCAGCGCGACGTCGCGTGGCGCATCGTGAAGTCGCTGGCAGCCCCAAGCGCCACGCCTCACTACTTCGTGATAAGTCGCGCTACGCCGCGAGGCATCTCGAGGCGCAGCGCGGCGTAGCATAGCACAGCGCGGCTAAGCGCGACGCCGCGCCGCGATGCATTTTCCAATGATCTCAATTAAATGTGTTTCTTTTTGAGTAATAAATAAAGTTATATTTTGTTTCACTATCTTAAAAAGTGCACGCAGCATCGTTTTGCGTCACGTGTCGGTGTAGAATAACCCTAAGTTGAACAAAGATATAGCACAGAAATCTTGTGTAAAGTAAAACCTACACAATAAGACTGCGTCCTATTAAAAAGCGATCGTCGCGCGAAAACACGATCGTTAGAACTTTTTGTTCTGTGAACCTGAACGCGTGGTCGCGCCGACAGAGGGCGCTTTTCGGTTTTCGGAATAAAATGTAGCAGTAATACACGCGACGGGCTATAAAGTAATCCTAACAAAAAAATAATAGGAATCGAAATAACACGATTTACTTCGCCGGTAAAAATGGATCAATTCTGGATTTGCTGAAAAACTTCTCCTCATCAAAAGTTGGCGAGTAACTTTGAAAAAACATCCAGTAGTTACTTACCTAGACCGGAATTAAAGTGCTCGTCTTATCAAGAGCTCTACCTTGACTATTAAATGTTTCAAAGTTTATTCTTTCGATTAAAATAAATGGTAACTTCCTATTTCTTATGTAACACAGTATTAGAAAAAAAAAAAACGTTTATTTGCGATAAACATGACACAAAGAAAGAACACATACACGAAAATAAACAAGTTGCGGGAAAATATGCGTCGCAACCACGCAAAATGGCCATTGCTCAGCATAATGCTGCGACCTGCGACCCTATGCGAAACAGAGCCCCAGCGATGGTTTTCAGGGACGAAAGGGGGAACGTCAACCGGTGCAGCATATAGTGAGATATAGATAACAAATCAATCTGCCTAGCCTTTTCTCAACTATGTTGGGGTCGGCTTCCAGTCTAACCGGATGAAGCTGAATACCAGTATTTTACATGGAGCGACTGCCTATCTGACCTCCACAACCCAGTAACTGGGTAATACGATACCCCTTGGTAAGACTGGTGTCAGACTTTCGGGCTCCTGACGACTCGTAACGACTGTCAAAGATCCACGAATGACAGCCGGGACCAACGGCTTAACGTGCTTTCCGAGGCACGGAGGATTCTCGGTATGTAAAGATGGTCACCCATCCACTGAACAACCCCGGCAAGCGTAGCTTAACCTGATGGATCGACCAGTGCGGCTGTTGTTACTTAGCCACGAGCTCCTCAGATAGTGAGATATAAATAACAAAATAAGAAAAAATATATAAAAAAATAGAATACCTAGTCCTAAAAGTTTATTTAAATATAATATTTAAAATGCCAACATTCCGTTCCGTCGTTTTGAGTAACAAACTCTGCGCTTAGATACAACTACAACCTTTTTTCTATACTAATAAATATAAAAAACTGGCGAATGAAGAATGAAGTAGTTAGGTTGAATTTATCCCAAGAACAAACTTAACATTGTAGTTGAAAAACATGTTCTCTGTATGGGAGATCATGTTTTTCAAACTGCAAATTTAAGTTGGTTGATTAGTACTCGTTAACCTGTACGGCCTACTTAGTTCTGATAGTTTTCATTTTAATTCCGTTATATTTACTACTGCTGTGAATTTTTTCACCAATCCAAGTACTACCTTGTAGCTGGCAGGGGGGGGGGGGACACTTGACTCTAACAAAAAAATTCAGTTAAGAGCTTCTTAATATTTCGCAAACGGATCCCTGAATCCAAAAATGGTTTTCACATACCCACAATATTTTTGAACGATACATCACAACATGGGGTAGACGAGAAAAAAAAACATCCCCACTTTCAATGTAGAGGAGGTACCCTAGAAAAATATTTTTTTTAGATTTTATTTTACCACTTTGTCGGCATGATTAATACGTATACATATGCCAAATTACAGCTTACTAGTACTAACCATCTCTAAGCTAAGCCGTGGACAGACACACAGACAGACGACAACCCTAAAAATTCTATTATTCCATGTATCATTGAAATAATATGCAACAATTCAATTTAAATAAATAATTAGCTTTGTTTTGGATTTTGTTTACTAGTTAAGTAATAAATCATATTCTTTGATCTTAATTAATTTACATGCATTTTTAATAATTTTTAATAATAAGTTAATCAAGTAATTATTACATAAAGGTAAAATATTTATTTCTTTAACAACTTCATAAATCTAGTTAAAGTAAATGCTTATTACATTAAATTTGTTAGAATACCTATATAATATTTTTGTTTGTACGCTTAATTTTTATTAATTATTTACAATTACAAACACCTATATAACATATTTATTTTTCAATAAATTATCAAGACAAAAGGTCTATATTCAAATTCATATATAGTTGATAAAATTAATAATTAATAATTATTAATAAAATTAATAATTAATAAAATTAATAATTAATAAAATTCATAATTATTGGATAGGTATAATGTTCTAGTTTGCATGGACCCCTCTCAGGTAAAGGCCTTCTCCAAAGATTTCCATCAATCCCTATTTGTAGCTATTTGTAGCCAGTTTGTTCCTGCAGTCTTCTTTATATCATCCTCCCATCTCATATCGGGTCTCCCTGCTCGGCGTTTGCCTCGCGGGCCCTTCCATGTGGTGACATTTATGGTCCACCTGTTATCCATGCATCGGGCTACATGGTCGGCTCATCTGAGCTTTAGTATTTTTTTTCTACACTATTAACAACTAATAACAAACTCACATCTAATAATGATCAAAGTAAATTTGTCTGCTCGGATTTTGGAAATAAGATCCCAATTTTTTTTGTAATTATAATTTCTAATTACATACATAGGTTATCGTTATTACGATTTCTAGCCTTATTATTCTGCTGGTAATTAAAGAAAAAGAAAAGAAAGAAAGAAAATACATACATATTTATGTACCTATAAGCCTTTTCTAAAAATTTCCCCTAGCCTCACCCCGTTAATAACGGCAAACGTTGTATTAAAATCCAACCAGTTCATTAATAACGTCTTTAAATCCGTTCAAATCTCATTAACAGAGTAAACAAACCAATTTCAGTTTAAACACCCTTTTACATCCACATTTTATAATTAGTTTCTAGCTACTATTCGCAGAAATCCTAAGCTCTGGTCAAACAGAGGAAATTCACTGGCGCCGATTGCGCCAACTAACTTATATGGAGGTGTTCACACTGCTGCACTGGCGCGAATAGTCACGTTACCTCCTAATCATTAAAGCACACCGCGCAAAGTCGCGTCCGGGACTTGCCTCAGTTTGACTAGTCCTTTATACCTAAATGTTTTGTAGGCACTCTTCCGAAAAAAGGAAAAGTTCCGAGAGGAAATGTTCGTCTATACTCGACTACGGCAAAGCAAAAAGGAGGGTTATGATTTTGACCCGTATGTATGTTTGTACGTATGTATGTATGTTCATTATGTTACCTCAAAACTTCTAAACTACTCATTATAATTTAATTGCCTTTAATTTAATAACAAATTGCCTGCTGGCTATAGGCTATGTGACGTCACATTAAATTGAATATAACGCTCTCCAGAGGACATAAAGTCATGAACTAAAAAAATATGGATTTCAAATGAAGGGGCTTAATTAGCACATTCCAAAAATCTCTATATTATCACCCCAAAATAATTTAAATAAAAATAAAGGTTATAAAACTAAAACCCTACTACGATTTTATTTGGAAAGATTAATATCATGACGGTACCTTGCCAATTCATTTATGAAAATATTATGTATGTAAGAAAATATCTACATATTTTTAATATAATAAGTGATAGACATAATTTTAATACTTGAAATAAGGATAAAATAGATCAACCATTTTTCAGATTATCTAAAGTACATACACCTTTTATGGGGTACTGTGTTAAATATTACAACAAAATACAATTAAATGAGAGAAAATTTAAATCTCATATTAAAAGTACACTTTGTAAACAAGCAAATTACAAGTTAGAGGATTATATCCAAGATAAAAATGCTTGGAAACATGCTGGTCCTGCTCCATAGGATAATCTAGAATCTGGACAAAATCAAACTGGTTGGTAATTTAAGCTGTATAAATTATTATATTTAAATAAATGGCATTGATTTTACATTCTATGAATACTTCCTCACACAATTACTTATTAATTGTATTTTTTTTTGGAAAATCGTTTACTTTTACAATGTTTGTAAATATGTGAGAACCATGTATCTATCACATAAGTAATTAATTTATCTATTGTTGGTTTTTTTTTATAATTCTTTTTACCTGTTGTGGTATAGTAATTTCTTTTTTTCTTTTTAATATACAAAATATTGTAAAACATTTTAAAAGATTAACGGTGGAGTTTCTTGCCCATTCTTCGCCACACGAAAACTACCTTTTGGATTGAACTAGAATCAATTTTTTTTTTTTTGTAATTTTTGACGTTTAATAGTGCCTTGCAGGGGCCTATTTGAAATAAAGGATTTGACTTTGACAAAAGTTCATCTAAAAAGGTATAAACAAGACATCACAGGGAGACAAATTAAAAATCCGGAGTCACACGTAATTTGTCCGATTTATGCCCTAACACGCGTGACTCCGGATTTTAAATTTGTCTGTCTGTGATGTTTTGTATACACCTTTTTAGATGACTTTTTATCGTAGTTGGGTTTTAGTCTTATAACTTATATTTTTATTCCGTTTTTCGCTCTATACACTAATATTTACTGTATGAAATATTCAAAGATGTTCTTCAAAACATTCGTAAGAGCTCTGAAGTGGAAATGAGTTAACCGATGCATTTCCAGTGAAGTATATTGGTGGCTGTTACTTCACAGGGAAAATTCATTGGTAGTAGTTTGAAAATCCCCAGCTCGAGTTGGTACCTATAATCATTCCTAGGTAACGGAAAAGCAAGTATGATGTCCCCTTTGATAAAGTTATTCTGCATTTAATGTGCAGTCTAAATAGGTATGTATTTTTGACCCTACATGTTTTATGGACTCAAAACTAGGGTTGTAGTTAGGAATACGTTTTCTGTGGCATAAAAGTTTTCTTAAGTAAGAAATGCGGGTACGGTTTTTTATCATGCTGTTAATTTTGGTGCTGATGTTGTTAATTTTATTTATTTATATATGCTAACATGTAAAACACTGGCTAGTAGGCATTCATTAAAATTGCATGATACTTTATTAAGACATGCACCCTGTAAGGGTCAAGGGCAAATGCTTCATTTCCAATTATTAAATTACATAATATAATATTGATTCTAATTATTACAATTCATTACATTCTACTAAACAAATCAATGTGCCTAACCTTTTCCCAACTCTGTTGGGGTCGGATTCCAGTCTAAATGATGCAGCTGAATACCAGTATTTTACATGGAACGACTGCCTATCTGACCTACACAACGCAGTAACTGGGTAATACGATACCCCTTGGTAAAACTGGTTATCAGACTTTCGGGTCACTGACGACCCGTAACCACTGTCAAAGATCCACGAATGACAGCAGGGACAACGGCTTAACGTGCTTTCCGAGGCACGGGGGAGAGTCTGGGTATGTAAAGATGGTCACCACGGACCAACCCCGGCAAGCATAGCTTAGCTTGATGGATCGACCCGCGCGGCTGTTATTACTTAGCCACGAGCCCCTCGTCCATTACATTCTACTAAACATTTGGTAATTATTTAACTATTACATTTTATTTAAAATAAATTACTATTATTAATAATCTTGTACCTTCAAAAAGTGTGTTGTTAATGTCAGTAAACTTTCCTATATTTTACATTAACCGCCTCGTTCACCATCTCCAAGTAAGATTAATTAAATAGTTAATTGGCAAGTAAAACTAACGAGTATCTTCTGTCAATTTTACAAGCTAAAACAAAGTTTCGAGTAACAACTTACTGGTTAAGTGAATGACGTATCAAATCCTACGTTACATTCATTCAATATTACGTCAACATCACTAGCCAAACGTTATTGCTGTTGTCATAATATGACAACATATTATGTTGTCATATGTGTTTTTGTGTCTCCCTGAGTTGTTTGAAATATAGTAGCGTGCGATTTTAATTTGTTATTTGGTACTTAAATTCTTTACATGAAAGAGGATATTTTGCTCTCTTGCACAGAAATAAAGGCTGTGCTATTACAGACAAAGCGGTGCTTCACAGTGGAAAAGAAAAAGAATTTCGCGGTATTCGTTGCATCGTAGAATGTTCTAATTAATCCTATTGATGATCAATTATATCAAATAAATCCATTTTATTAATTTATTTTAAGATAATCGTTGGTAAACGTGTGCACAAACTGACAACAGACCACTTTTTAAATATTTAACCATCAAGTAATCAAACAACAAACTAATTGGCGGTCGACGTTGCAAATAAGTTACGGGTCAATTAATCTTATGAGTAAGTGCTACTCGAACGTCGTGAAATTCGTAAGTGAAGTTACGGGTGACTTTAACTGGCGGTTAGCCTACTCGACACTGTACTTGAGGGTGGTGAAAGAAGCCCTAAGTATAATAATACACGTGAGTCAAAACTTTGTTTTTATTGCTTCATTAAAACTCGAAAACACAACAACACTAAAGATTTTACTAGAAACTAGGTTCGTTACTGTTCCATTTACTTTGAGTGAAGCCGATGCCAATTACTCTGGCATCGTTATTGTGAGCTTAACATATATGTCAATATATATTCGACCTACAAATGTTGTTCATATCAATTGGCACTTGTAACTTTGTATATACATGCTCTTTTTTAGGTATTTTTACCTGGAAATAATATTGTCTGAAACTAACGTCTCCGGAAGACGTATCTTTGGAAGGCCTCCTACAAGGTGCATCGATGAGCTTTTGAAGGCCGCAGGACTCCGTTGGATGCGAGAAGCACAGAATCAGTCGAAGTGGCGTTGCTTGGGGGAAGCCTATGTCCAGCAGTGAATGTCTTTCGGCTGAAATAATATGAATATCTCCAATCACATACAAAAACATTTATCCCATAAGAGAGTGCATTCTGAATGTGGGCAATGTCGCAAATAGATGTCAAATATTTCGCTGTTTTGATTAATTTGACAATATTACTACATGGAAATATGAAATATGGCTAATTAGTGAACTAAAATATTGAATAAGAAATGCCATAATTAATATAACACCGAATATTTAGTTTTAGATGTAGTAAACGTATTTCGAAACTTTCCAAACGCAGTTTTTACACCAAAACGGTTACAACATCAAATTCAGTGTTATAATTGCAATTCATTATTAATATTCGGTCACGATCACTAGTTAGCGATATTTCATATTTCCATACAGTAATATTACCAAATTAATCAAAACAGGTAAATAAATATTTGACAGCTATTTGTGACGTTGCCAACCTTTAGAATGAACGCTCTGAATCATTACTATTCATAGTATTTTTCTTCTTGATGTTGTACAGTATTTAAAGCTCCTTCCTGTTAGGTAACCCGTAATATCATGGTTTGTCACTTTATTTGCCCTCGATGCAATCATTTATTGAGCCCGTGATCCTTTGCTTTGAACGCATATTGCCTCACCATTGCATCGTCGTCATTCCACAATAATTTTCCTCCACTAAACGGCACAGGAAAGTATTTTCTTTACATAGTGTATTCCGAAAAATATTGCTAGTATTTGCTTTGCTTAGGATAGGTTCAGCCATCCTGTGGGAAATCAAGATCTTGCAGTATGAGATTATCAGTGGATAGGATGTTGCGTACTCTTTTCACGAGCGATGGGAATAGTTGAGATGGAAGCCTTCTTAGCCTGGGATATAATTGAGTAGTATGAGCTTGGAGTCTTTCCTTGGTTAGGTATGTTGTAGGTTATCGTCAAAACAAGGTTAGGAGAGCGCCACCCTATTTCAATACGATGACGGTAATGTCTGTTAGAACGAATTACTATTTTTATGTTTACTATTATATTATTATTGTGTGATCCTGAATTACGCCTAACAAAATAAATATGGTTGATGGCAACTCGGGCGCTGCGATAGGATTCAATGACCTTTTCCTCGGCTATTAGATATTATTATGTAATCTCGGTAATACGTTCTCGTGGAATATTTTGTGACATCCACGCGGACGAAGCCGCGGGCAAAAGCTAGTATATGATATAAACAACATTCATGACTGACTTTGACTATCGTCATGTCATCGCCATCATCATCGTCATTTTCATCGTCATCGTCATTGTCATCGCCATCTAATTTGTAAAAAAAATCTCAAATAATAAAAACTCTTTCCGACGGGCTGACGACTTAGTTAAAAAAAAAGGAATGTAAAAAGCACTAGTGAAAAAAGTGACACTTTCCGCACAATTTGGCTGCTTGGACAGCGTTATTTTCGAGCACATGCATTGTAAAATATTTTTATATGCTAGCATTTAAGAATTTAAAGACGATCAGTATTCATAACTACGTAATTTTGTAGTGAAATATAGCATCCTCAATATAATTTGGGAAGACCGCCATACAAGAACAATCAGACCGTGTTAATCTCCGGATCTCGCCATTAAATATTACTTCAAGCCTTCAAAGATGACAGGATTCGTTTCACAAAATCAAAAGTGGCTCGAAATAAATTTCATGCGACTTGGTTCCGGTGAAAATTAATAATTAATATTATTCAGTGTTGATGCCTAGATGATAAAACAAGATTTACAATCTAGGAATTTTTTGTGGACTTACTAGTAAACTTCAATAATAAGGACATTAGGTAGGTACTGTGGTTTGGCATTTAATTAATTATTGAGATAATAAGTTATTATGAGCGTTTATCCTAAAAAAGCTGCCAAATATTTACTACCTGTTTTGATTAATTCGACAATATTACTGTATGGAAATATGAAATGTGGCTAACTAGTGAACTAAAATATTGATTATGAAATGCAATAATTAATATCGTAACACCGAATATTTAGTTTTAGATGTAAAAAAGTATTTGGAAACTTTCCAAATGCCTTTTTTCCAACATGAAATTCAATTTTATAATTGCAATTCATTATTAAATTCTAGTTCGCTAGTTAGCCACATTTCTTATTGCCGTAATATTGCCAAATTAATCAAAACAGCGAAATATTTGACATCTATTTGCGACGTTACCCACTTTCAAAATAAACGCTCTATTTTACTTTGTACTTATTCAGCAACCAATTAAAACAGAGAATCCGGTATTCTGACGCAACTCCTCGGAAGCTGGCCAGCACTCGCCTGCGTAAAAATAAGACCGTGGCAATATATTTTCCATTTCATCTTACAGTTCACTGAATGATGGACACAAGTGCACTTTCTCTCTACAATGGGCGAGCGGGTTGTTAACCCAGCGAGCTCTCAGACTTAATAATAATAAAATCTTTATATGACTTCACTACGACTTATCTGGATTGAGAAGAACGGACGCAAGTTGTTTAAAAAAAAAAAACATTTTTCAGTAAAAAAATTCAAGTTAACGTTTTTCTTTCTTTACCTTAACCTTTCCTAGAAGAGTGGTGGCCGCCACATAGCGGCCGCAGTGATGGCTGTCATCTTCTTCTTTTCGTGTGGTTAGAAACTAACCTGGTGTCAGAGTTTTAAAGCCACCGATGGACTTGGCTTCACATGCCGTCGAGAAATATCTCTCAGGCAAGCAGGTTCCCTCACGATGTTTTCTTTTACCGTTTTTGAAGCAAGTGACAATTATATAATACGCACATGAATCCGAAAAGTTAGAGGTGCGTGCCTTGGGTTCGAACTCGAGACCTATGTTTATGCAGTCCGACGGTCACACCACTAGGCTATCATTGCTACGAGCATGTGCCATTCCCACTGCCGTCTGAGTCCTATAATAAAATAATTCATATTTATGTAGTATCTCCACAAAAGTCCAGTGTGGCAGTCCGACGGTCACACCACTAGGTAATCACTGCTACGGATGTCATGAAAATTATGGCAGCGAGTTTTGACTTTACGGTATCAAAAACGCTCTCTAAGAAAACACCAACTTACTTTCATAAATAACATTTCAGTGACGTCATTCGCCGGTAAATTGCAGACGCTGTGTGGCGGCCACCGCTCTTCAAGAGAACCTTAGCTTTGATTGCGATTCTCTCAAATTACTTACAGTAGAATCAATTCGTCACTGACCCTAAAACCGCGGTGACCTGACCGGTTTGATCAGACCATTAGATATGTATACGAAATTCGTGTCCATCTTTGTTACCGCTAAAAGCTTTTTTATGCACTAATTGCGATATATGATGATTGATGATAATATTAGAGGTTGTGGAACTTCGGGTATAAAATGTACAATAGTAGTAGGCCGAAGATACAGTTTTGATTGGACTCAACGCGCCGTTTATTAAGTTCCAAACAACTGAAAAAAATATGTATGAACTATTACGGGTAGGCCAAAATAACTGTGTGGAAAATTTTCACTAGCTGCACGGTAATTGCGTATCACACTTACAATTAATTAAATTCTTGTAATAGGGATGATGACAATTTTTTTTTCTTTATTTCGTCATGGAGGTTATTAAAAAATATTGGACATGTATTTTTTATTTTTTTACGTAATGTAAAGATTACGGCGATACATTGAGTCAAAATGTGCCATGACGTCACAAGTATGTAGATCTTATACTTACTTGTGACGTAGCGACCCCCACTCCCTGACTTAAAATGCGTTTTATCTAAGTAAATGAATTTTGAATTTGAATTTTTTTATTATCTGACTGACGGACTAATCAGAAGTTCTTTTTTTCACCCAGGCATCATCCCTATTCAAACTAATTGATTTGTGCATACTTTTTAGTTACACAAAGGTCTTAAATCTATGTTAGTATTGCATTATTCAATATTGAAATAATAAAATCAGCCATGAAAAAAAAAATCATAAAGTTATCTCGTCACATGAAGCTGGATAAATCTTCCTGCTGATTCTGGCCTCTCAGAGATCATGCTCAGGATTCCGTTGGCGCTCCCCCGAATAAGACGCATCAGAGAAGCTGTTTTCTTACGCATAATGACATAAAATGGCAATGCCTTTCATTTTGACAGTTCAGCAACATTCATTGCATTATTATGTTGCTGAACAGATGAATTTATTAAACCTATTTTAGGGGTATTAGGAACAGGGTGTAAAGTTCACTCATCCCCCATAGAAAAGGGAGGATCCTCCGACTTGACGGGTGTGATGTCTGGCGGGCAACTGCCCAAAGGTTGAAGTCGGGAAGCTAGTATATAAGTTTATCGCGCGGTAAACTCTAATTGCGTGATGCAGGATTTGTGTGACGTCAGGATGTTGTGTGACGTCAGGTCTTTGATGCGTAGTTTGCATGTAGCGATGTAGATGCCGCTACACTATAAAGCAATGGATTATGAATTTCCTTTAAAATCCATCGGATTTGGTTGAAAATGTTTTTACAATGCATTTGCTCGAAAAGAGCGTTTTCCAAGCAGTCAATTTGTGCGGAAAGTGTTACTTTTTTTCACTGGTGCTTTTTACTTTTCTGTTTTTTTTTAATTTTTGAGGCCGTCGTCAGCCCGTCTCGTCTCAGAGATTTTATTATTTGAGAAAAGTTTTTCACAAAGTATTTACAACTCAGATGATGATGATGACGATGGCGATGACTATGACGATTGTCAAAATCAAAAAGTCGAAGTCAAAGTCAAGTCGAAGTCAAAGTCAAAGTCAAGTCGAAGTCAAAGTCAAAGTCAAAGTCAAAGTAAAAAGTCAAAGTCTAAGTCTAAGTCTAAAACTAAGTCTAAGTCTAAGTCGAAGTCGAAGTAGAAGTCGAAATCGAAGTCGAAGGCGAAGTCAAAGTAAAAATCAAAGTCAAAAGTCAAAGTCATGAATTTTGTTTTTATCATTTATATACGTCGTCGTATGTTAGATGTTACACATCACAGGCAACTGCCGTCAGGGCCGCTCGTTTTTTTTTCTTTTTTCCTCGCACAGTGCATAGTAAAACGTATGATACACGTGCGTAAGATAATTTCCGACTCGTGTCGACTTATACACTCGTCGGAAATCACCTACCTTCCGCACTTATAGCATAAATAACTATTACGCAATTGGGGTGCTAAATACGTTAATGAATAAAATCGTAATAAAAACCGTGAATGAGTACAAACCATGCAATATTATTAAACGCAAAAACTGTACCTATTGCCAATTCCATTAGAATTAAATCAAGATGCTAGGGTAAAATATACATAGTGCGTGGAATAATACACGAATAGTATGTTGGGAAAATGCTGCACCAAACTGAAACTCGGGTTGTCAAAGTTTTCTTTCTTCTGCCGCTTGCTTAATGTACCTAATTAAGGGAACTTATCCCAAAAAATTACCCATGGCAAAAAATGTATATCCTTTTAATTAACACTAGCTTCTGCTCGCGACTTTGTCCGCGTGAAATTTCGGCCCCCAACCCAGCGCGTCGCATCCCATCGCCCGCCCGCGCTATTACTTCGTTTTCGCTTTGCGTCGTACAATCTATACAACACTGACGACCGTGCCTACACACGGCGTATAAACCGCGCCGTAGAAAAAACATGTCTGTCAACAAGCTGTCATAGTGATCCATACAACACTGACGGCCGTGCCTACACACGGCGTATAAACCGCGCCGTAGAAAAAACATGTCTGTCAACAAGCTTCCATAGTGATCCATACAACACTGACGACCGTGCCTACACACGGCGTATAAACCGCGCCGTAGAAAAAACATGTCTGTCAACAAGCTTCCATAGTGATCCGTACAACACGGACGACCGTGCCTACACACGGCGTATAAACCGCGCCGTAGAAAAAACATGTCTGTCAACAAGCTGTCATAGTGATCTATACAACACTGACGACCGTACCTACACACGGCGTATAAACCGCGCCGTAGAAAAAACATGTCTGTCAACAAGCTGTCATAGTGATCTATACAACACTGACGACCGTACCTACACACGGCGTATAAACCGCGCCGTAGAAAAAACATGTCTGTCAACAAGCTGTCATAGTGATCCATACAACACTGACGACCGTGCCTACACACGGCGTATAAACCGCGCCGTAGAAAAAACATGTCTGTCAAGAAGCTGTCATAGTGATCTATACAACACTGACGGCCGTGCCTACACACGGCGTATAAACCGCGCTGTAGAAAAAACATGTCTGTCAACAAGCTTCCATAGTGATCCATACAACACTGACGGCCGTGCCTACACACGGCGTATAAACCGCGCCGTAGAAAAAACATGTCTGTCAACAAGCTTCCATAGTGATTCGTACAACACGGACGACCGTGCCTACACACGGCGTATAAACCGCGCCTTAGAAAAAACATGTCTGTCAACAAGCTGTCATAGTGATCTATACAACACTGACGACCGTACCTACACACGGCGTATAAACCGCGCCGTAGAAAAAACATGTCTGTCAACAAGCTGTCATAGTGATCTATACAACACTGACGACCGTACCTACACACGGCGTATAAACCGCGCCGTAGAAAAAACATGTCTGTCAACAAGCTGTCATAGTGATCCATACAACACTGACGACCGTGCCTACACACGGCGTATAAACCGCGCCGTAGAAAAAACATGTCTGTCAACAAGCTTCCATAGTGATCCGTACAACACGGACGACCGTACCTACACACGGCGTATAAACCGCGCCGTAGAAAAAATATGTCTGTCAACAAGCTGTCATAGTGATCCATACAACACTGACGACCGTGCCTACACACGGCGTATAAACCGCGCCGTAGAAAAAACATGTCTGTCAACAAGCTTCCATAGTGATCCGTACAACACTGACGACCGTACCTACACACGGCGTATAAACCGCGCCGTAGAAAAAACATGTCTGTCAACAAGCTGTCATAGTGATCCATACAACACTGACGACCGTGCCTACACACGGCGTATAAACCGCGCCGTAGAAAAAACATGTCTGTCAACAAGCTTCCATAGTGATCCGTACAACACGGACGACCGTGCCTACACACGGCGTATAAACCGCGCCGTAGAAAAAAGTATCTGTCAAAAAGCTTCCATAGTGATCCATACAACACGGACGATCGTGCCTACACAGAGGAATAAAAAAAAGTGCGTGTACAAAGGGCCTTATAGTGTAAATATTTATTTGGTTGGCTATTAAAGAAAATAAATAAATAGTGCAATAACTAATCATGGTACCAAGCAAAAGCCGCGTTTGCTCCTGCTCAAATAAATTGCATCGGTATACTAACAAGGCTTTAGCATAATTCGTGAGAAGCTCAGGTCCTTTACCCTCATTTACCGAGATTACCCTAAAAATCTGCTTAACATTTTCCGTCGGATAATAATTAATTAAGGGAAATAATTGAAAATCATTTATAACGGCATTGTAAGTCTCCGTGGGGCCGGATATTTGTTCGGCAAGAAATACTTAACCGTCTTAGCTCGGTTTATTTGATTGAACTTGTAATTAAATATTGTAACTGTTTTAAGAACAAAATACTGCTGATTTGTTTTGTTAAGAATTTAAGTGTGAACAGACGTTAATTGTTATTTAAGTATAGCATAATGAGCCATGTTCCCACTGTTGGGACACAGGCCTCCTCTCTGTGAGAGGGAGTGGGCCGTAATCCACCTTACGGGCATTTTGCGGGTTGGTAGATGTCATATGTCTTCGAATTTTTGGTTCTAGGACATGCCGGTTTCCTCACGATGTTTTTCTTCACAGTTTTGAGAGCAGTGGTGATGAAATAATTTACACAAAGTAAAGCGTCTGTCAGGATTTGAACCTATGATCTACAACTCGTAAGTCGCGGCCGTTACCACTGGGCCATCACTGCTAAGTAGAGTCAAGGATTTTTTTTGTTTAAAAACCGGTCAAGTGCGAATCGGCCTCGCACACGATTGGTTCCGTATCGTATTAAGATCGAGTAAAAAACGTCGAAAAAACCTCGTTACTTTTAGGGGACCCCAAATACTAACCAGTCCCGAAATTAGTAACACACACGACAAGTACATTATAATTTACAAGGATAGTATTTATTTTATTTACGCAAATCTTACCTACAGATCCATTACATGCTAAATCCTATAAAATTACATTCTATATCCTAAATCTTAACCTACATCTAAATATCATATTATATATAATGTAACTTTTGCGAATTCACTCAAGTTCTATTAATATTTTGTGTTGTATGTCAGGAATAAAACGAAAACAATCTTCAAACACCTGAACAATTTTCCTCATAAAATAATGGAAAATTGGGACGTGAGCTGAAACATATTTTATTACAGTCACCTTCCACCTAATACCTTCGTCACCGCAAAACACCGCGTTTCGTCAACATTTTGTCATTATTACACCCGCAACGAATCGGGAACCTAATAATATTCAAATTATTTGTAGTCAGCAGGCCTGCCCTTTGATTACTTCGGATCCTGCGGTTTTCTTATTGTGAAGTGTTTATGAAGAAAACTTGAGCTACGCAATATTAGTTTCCCACTTCCAACTTATTTATAAAGGAGAATTCATCATCTTTCTACCCTTGTTGGCTGGTCCCATGTCGGTCTGTGGGCGAGTGTCTTGGGTCGGTGCAATATGTTTTCTTTTTCCATTCTCCCCTGTCAACCATCACACTGTCATTCACTCCATTTATATATCAATGATTAAACAAAAAAAACAGGAGATTCGATTATCTATTCTATATACTGCATGATTTTCATTAACCGTCTCGAAAAAATTAGGGTATAATAGGTGAACGGAATAGAAGCCTATGGCACAGTTTTTTTTTTTTTTTAAACTATAAAAAATATCGATATTCAAATCATACGCACCCTACTAAATGAGCGGAATTTATCAATGAATTCGTAGCTTTCCTTAGCGGCCGATAGGTAGTCGCCGCACTTGCTGTCGGCCTCTTTGATATAGTTTCGCAGGCGCACAAGCCGCTTGCGCATCCCCGCCCGCCCGCGTGGTCAATGCTACTAAGCAAATATTCCCGGGTACTGTTCCACTTACACAACACACCATATTATTCTCGAGACGGTAACAAAATTCAGCTGGTATATAAAAGGAGAAACTGACTGACTGACTGACATATCAACGCAGAGCCGAAACTACTGGGACTAGAAACGTGAAATTTTGCACACAACTTTCTTTTATAATGTAGGGGAGCACTAAGCCTTCTTAGGTCTTCTGAGGTTTTTGAAAATTCCACCTTTAAGGGTCGAAAAGGGGGGATTTGGTTTGTATGAAAAATCTTATTCCTTGAGTTAATAAACTTGAAACTTGGCACAAAAAGTACTAGGCTTGCATGAATTCAATATAATATTTCAATCATTATACGTTGTGTACAATTTTTGAGCAGAAACCTAACAAAAAGTACTAGGCTTGCATGAATTCACGATAGTATTCAATCATTATGTTATGCTACTATTAGGATTTGGATGAGGCAGACAGATAGTTTATAACCTGGATTGACACATAGGATACTTTTTATCCCGGTAGTAGGTTTTCATGGGATAATTTCCGACTTCCAGGCGAGCGAAGCTACGGGACAATGCTAGTTAAATTCATAAATGTTGAAGGAAAATCGAAAACTTGAAATAAAAGAAATACGCTTCGGTATATTTTTAGATTTCCGGGTAGCACCCTTTTTGATGTTTGTATTGAAACCCAAATAGAATATTTTTCCGAGTAATCCTCATAGCAATTCCGATGAAATAATATCGGAATTACTGAAAGGTTTACCTAGAATTTCCCTCATCAAAATACAATCTAAATCGGTAACCAAACAAGAAGTACAATCGAACAAGCTATTTCGAAAAATATTCATCTTTCCACTACACCGCCAACATACATTTTTGCTGGGAAATATTTAACTGGTCCTCTAAAAAATTATTGATCTTCTAATGATGGACACTAGCACTAGCGCTGAAGTTATTACTGTTTCATTAATTTATAACAAAAATATGAAACTGTAATAACTTCAGTGTTAGGGTAAACGGGTTAGGTTAAATTGGAAAAAGCCAGCGAGCGCTACATTAAAGTTGGTCGCAATTACTTGGCAATTTAGTATTTTTAGGTCCCCAAAACAGGAATTATTTGGTTCACAAAAAGAGGAGCTTCTCGTGTCATAGTGTTTGTAACAAAACTCCTCCGAAACGATTTGACCGATTCTTATGAAATTTTGTGTGTATATTTAGTAAATCTGAGAATAGGACGCATTCATTATATTAGAGTGTTGAATAATATTTCTAGGAACGCAAAATGGGAATTATTTAAAGGTTTGATTAAAATATCATAAATACACACAAGAAGTCGAGGGCTCCATAACGGAAAGCCATAAGCCGGCGTTTCCTGGTGATTCAGGAGTGCCTGAAACACCAGGAAACGCCGGCATGCACCATAAAGCAACCAAGCATATATGGAGCATATATGACCAGAAAGCAGCCCTGTACTGGGTGCTTAGAAACATCGTGGAGTTCGGCGGGAATCCACATGACGTCACTGTATACGGCACAGGCACCGGCGCCGCAGCAGTACAGTTGGTCCTTTTGTCCGGATTGGTCGAAGGATTCTTACATAAAGTAGTTCTAGGGGTACTTTATCAGTTTCAAGTACTAACACGTGTATTCTCTTGTTTCAGGTATTGACGTTGACATCAATATACAACATTCTCTTCATTCTTCATTCTCTCAATCAATCGTCCCAACAAGCTGACACTTTGATGTTATTTCAAAAATCTCTAGTGACGTGGACTCTGTGGACGTGGATGGCATTGCTACAAGTAGGTACGCACGCTCATCTACCCCAAAAAAAAACTATTAAAGGAATTTGTTAAAATATATATTTTCTTTGTTATTAAACGATTGATGCTATGAAGGGTTTATAAAATGGGATACCCGGAGCAATACGTCCTATATAGTTCCATCTCTTTCCAACACAGAAGTAAGCCCCCTGTAAACATAAAGCAGTGAAGCAGTGTTCAATAATATTGACTTCGATACTTACTAGGACCACTTAGAAATACTTTACGACCCCTCAGGTAGAAACATTTGATACGCGCAGCACTATCGTAACTCGAAACTCAAGTTACCCAAACTACTAATGATCTTCACAGTCACAACTTCCAATTTCAAAGAAGCAATTTTGATCATTATCCCTATAGGTGCACGGAGGTCCTATTTCGTTTAATTTTGATACGTAGTAACAACCAAGTATTTCTTTCTTTAGTATTTCCTTTGAAAACTCTTTTAAAGCACTGTGGTGGTTATTTCGTTCGATTTTCATCCATGTCAAAGAATGCACACTGGACGAATTGAACAGAATTTCGACGTTCAAAAGTGCCTTTTATGTGCCTAATTGAAATAAATTATTTGACTTTTGATAGTTGTCCTTCCTGATAATAACCCTATTAATGGCAGCACGGTGGTCCTATTTCACTCAGTTAAAAGTCATCAAAGTTGCAGCGAGCTCCTAGGCATTGGTGTTTGAAAACCTTATGAATGGAGTGGCCTATTTTTGAGTCGCGCACACCTTGTACTAGTAAAGTGATTTTAAGACGTCTTAAGTCGCAATGTAAGGAATTTTCCTGTGCTACTTTATAGAATAAACACTGAATGAAGACTTTTAAGATTTTACTACGAGCTTGGTATCTTGTTTTTGATGTAAAGCTAAAATGTTTAATAAGCAGGTTCATTTTGAATTAGATTTTGTGACTATCGTAAAAGAGGAAATGAATGCACTTTTACGATACTTAAAAAGTTTAAATTAAATTAGCTCGCCAGCTTATTTAATTTCACCACTATGTATCTTAAAGGGCATGTAATATTTTGTTAAAAAAAAACTTTTTATGTACTTATCGTAAAAGGATAACTTAAAATAATGATTTTCCCTAAGTACTCATATTTCACCACCGATTGGGTCCCACTAAACGTACCGTACCGCACCGCAACGTTCCGTGTGGTGTCGGACGTAAAGAATAGTACCATCTCATTTCTTCCCGTGGGTGTCGTAAAAGGCGACTAAGGGACTCATGAGAGAATGGGCAGCAGCGTTCTCTATGCATTTTAACATCATACTGCGATCGCCAACCTGCCTGCCAAGCGTGGCGATTATGGCAAAACCCCCCCATTTGGGCAAGGCCTATGTCCAGCAGTGGACGTTTCGGTTGAAATGATGAAACGCACGATGATATCGCGGCAGGCCGAAACGAAGATGGCGGAACGAGCTTGACTCCTACCAAAAGGGCTGGCTGACACTAGCAATATACAGAACTATGTGGAAAAGGGAAAGAGATGCCATTGCCCTGCAGTGGGACAATACAGGCTAGTTAGATT
The DNA here is from genome assembly GCA_947364205.1 of Agrochola lota. Classification (NCBI taxonomy): domain Eukaryota; kingdom Metazoa; phylum Arthropoda; class Insecta; order Lepidoptera; family Noctuidae; genus Agrochola; species Agrochola lota. The sequence goes on along the minus strand of OX376221.1, from coordinate 6,019,218 downwards.
AGACTCATATTTCAAGTAACTACGGTCTTGAAATATGAGTTTAGAAAATCATTTTCTTTTTATTTTATCGTATTCAGGTATCGATCGATACCCACCAGGTTTACGAAGTTTCGCCAGCTAATTTAAATTGACCCTGTAGAATAACTATGATAGATAAATAGATTAAACTTTGTTGGCCACCATAACAAAAAACACGTTAAGATAAAGCTACAAAACGTCAAATAACACAATAATATGAGGAACCTTTCAATATTAGACTTAACGCAAATCAGCCCAAACCAATATCTTTGAACCCGTCTACAGAAATCATAATAGTAGGTTGACCCTTGTCAGGTCAAAGAGACGTATCCATCACGACACTACACTGTTTTCGAGACCTTTCTGTAAGGTCAAAGCGATTCTCAAATTTTTTAGACCTTTCATGAAGAATATTGAATTTCAAGGAGCTTTTATTGAAAAGGAAAAGAAACTGAATATGTAATTAAAATATGAATAAATGCTGAAAAGTGTGGTTTCAGAACACTTATTTATGTTGTTTTTTTTTATTTTTCGGTTTGGATAGGTTATAAAGTAGATATTTGCATTTTACCAGTAAGTAATACAATGGAGCGACTTAAATATTTAAGCTGCGTATTTCTACTCACTTTGTTTTCTTAGTGTATTGATGGAAAAAAGTTGAGACATTTTTGGCACATAATTCAGCTCCGTGCTCACTGATGCAGTCGGAAGGTCATCAAGTGCACAGGTGACACGGCATTCGTGCATGGTGGTATACGGCGGAGTAAATGGAAGATGAGCCATTGTAGAGATGAAATAAATTGTACATTTAAAGTACCTAATCAAATTATAAATCGAGTGGTGCGTGTCATAAAATTAATGCTCTCTTCAAACAAAATCCTATTCGGAAATGCTTAAATATTTGACTAATATAGCATCATCATTAGAAAAGTAAACTTAATAACCCAGTGAGACATTCAAAACACCATTATTTATTTATTATGCTGTAGTTTCACAGCTGACAGTAAGTATAACATTATTATTATTCTCAACATTACGCCAATTACGAAGTACACAGAAAAATATGAAAAACAGAGAGTGACATAATTAATAATATTATCCCTATGAATATTTATTTATTTATTAAAACTTATGCACAAGCAAAAAAATACTGTACAAAGGTGGTCATAATGCCTGAAGCATTTTCTACCAGTCAACCTAGGGTGATGCAGAGACAAAACATGGCAGGTTCAACATAATTGATAGTTATCTCGAAAAAGAATAAATACTAATACATAGATACATAGTCATCTATGTATCTATGTATTAGTATTTATTCTTTATGAAATTTGACACATCAAGCCGAGGACCTGGGATACAGTATATGTTTTATCTCGGTAGTACGTTCCCGTGACATCATTTCTGACGTCCTCGTGGATGAAGCTGCGGTCAAAATCGAATTTAATCATATAGAGCACCGTCAGCCATCACATAAAACAAACAATAGATTGAACTCAAGTACCACTTATTTGCGCAAGAGCTTGTTTTTCAAACTTTCTGAATTATTTACAATATTATGTTTTTATTATAGCGACCATTCATAACTTTGTAGATTGCTGACTTCTTAGAGAAGTTGCTCTCATTCAGATTTGTTATACCATTTATAAAAGTTGTAATGAGAAATGAAAAATGTTTTTTGGATATTTTCTTACCTCAAGTCTCTCCTGTTAATTTTAAGCCCAGTGGGATGTTTTTATTTCTTTAAGAAAACTTGAGATTTACTTACATAGTCGACGGTATTAATTTTTTTGAAATGTCAAGATTTACATAGTGTCGTGAAATATTTTAATTTACGTTCTTGAATACTGATGAAATTTTATGCTTCTCTCACAGTTTCATGCTTTATATATTTTTGTAGTCTACCTACCTTTATTAAGTAGGAAAAACGTTCTTAACACGTTTATGTTTTGATCATATAATTTATTTATGTTAGTTTAAAACTAGATTTACTTCCTACGCTATCAAAATCTAATAGAAGCACGAGGAATTCGCATTCTTAGGTATTTTTCATCACAAACCTGTTAACAGGGTAGTACTCACTTTCTAATGGACAGGATGTATGTATACCTAAAACCTGCCTTTTTTTTAAAACTATTTTGTAATTTTGCAGCTGTAAAACCACATGAATATACAACGATTGCAACTGTGAATTATGGTCCTCCAGACCGAATCCCGGCCATGGCAACAATCTTAGCGGAGACTAGCCAACTACACGGGAGATATTATAGTGCACAAGTGTGTGTGTAGACACAGCGGCACTCACTCTTCCCTCACTCTCATAGACCACGGCTTAACGTGCTTTCCGAGGCACAGGGGTATCACACCGCCACCTTTCAAACTCCAGGCGGTTACTGAGAAATTTCTAGTGGAAAAACCCGATAACACTTTGCCCGACTTGGGAATCGAACCCAAGACTCCACGATCATTAGTCGCGCTTGCGAACACCAGACGGAGCAGTTCAATAATGAATTATAGTGTAGGTAACCTAATAAGGGTTGCTCCCAAACTTTGAGATCAACAGACTCGCCACTTATTTGTTAACGCCTTTTATGAATACCAGACTTTATTCCTTTGAATAGATATCTAGTGATGATAACCATAAGATCTTTTGAACCCGTAGATTGTCTATGCGCTCTGTCAAATTATATAAATGAATCATTGTCGTACCTTCACGACTTGCTTACCTTTGATAATAGCTTTCGGCAATATTGCCCGATGACCCATAATTTGGAAAGACGATATTTGGCAATTGGGTCATGGAATAGGGATGTTGACTGGGAAAAAATATACCAATTAGTCCGTCAGTCAGATAATAAAAAAATATTAGACACGTATTTTTTGCTATATCATGTTAATAAAAAATGGTTTAGATAAAACGCATTAAAGTTTGGAGTGGGGCTCCCTACGTCACAATTCAGTATAAAATCTAGCGGAGAGTGACGTCATGCCACATTTTAACTCAATGTATTCTGATTACTTAAAAAAAAATGTGTCCAATATTTTTGAATAATCGATCAGACGGACAAAAACATTTTTAGTCAATCCCTAATGTTTCTAATTTTATCTACGAATGTTTGGGTTCGTTTGATAAGGCAGAGTGAGCTAAATGAGTGGTCATACCCTACCTATTTGATCGCGTAAATGTTTATTTCTCAAACATGCTTGGAAATTTGAGCATTATTCTGACAACCTTCTTCGAGATAAATCGAAAATGCTGCACTGGTGAAATACATGCGAGCAAGCGGCCGGCAATGTTTTTTATGAATATCAATATTTGTCGTGTAATAAAAAAATGGAACAAACATTTTACTTCGACACATGGCATGGGGATACCGTATCAAAGAATTTATTTAAATTTCGATTTGGCTTGCAAATAGAGCTGTTTTAAAGTAAAGAAAAACAAATGAACATATTGCGGAGAAACAACTATTAATAACATTGAAACTGCTGAATCACATATACGATGACCACTTCTGGTAAAGGCTATCCTGCGTCGTTATATACGTATATAGGTCGGAAATACGTCAATTATTTGACTAATCGGAGCGCCAGCGCAACCTAGCGGCGCTCGGCAGAGTCTACAACATAACGCTGTTGTGTCATGTACCTACAGTGTGTGAAGCTAGTTTGCTTCATTTGATCGTGAATTATAAAATTTGATCTGAACTGCAAACGGTTTTTCAATTGCGCAATAACCGCCACTACCCACAGTACACAGTTGTTAAAATATGGCTGATAATAACGCAAGATCCAAGTACCCTTTTCTGTCATATCCATACATCATGGATATATAAAATGTCCTGAAAAAAAAAACAAAATATTAGCATCAATCAACTGAAGGCCATTTTCCCGTATTTAAAATCTGGTCGCAATCTCAAGCACGAGGCTCGCAGCGAACTTTCTTAAAAATACAGGACTTTCCCCTCTGAAATGTCTTTCGAGCGAGTACGTACCAAATTATATTTAATTTCTTTGTATCAACACTACTGGTTAAAAGAAGCACGCAGCTGTAACCAACCTACCAAAAGCTGTCTAGTTAAGTGGTTCTAAGTTAACGCTAAGCTTGTTCTAGGCTAAGTGCCGAAATGCGGTTAAAACTAGGTTCCACTTAGTAGCTTTACTTCCGCGCTTTAGTAACTAGGAGTACCTACATTAACCGCAGGTTTTAATTAATTAATTTTCACGGCATAAACGAAATTGTAATATTGAAAATAAATTATTCCACTTTGAAAAGTAAAGTTAATTTTATTCTATGCATTTTACCAGTATCCTCTCATTCCATTAATATATTTTCATCCTATTAAAGCCGTGGGAGGCTGATCGCAGTTTTAATAAAAGTTAAAACAATTACCAAAGACGATTACTTTCCACAGGCATTGGTTGAAATTTATACCGTAAGAAGCAGTTCTTAGGGTTCCGTAGTAAACAATGAACCCTTATAGTTTCGCCATGTCCGTCTGTCTGTCTGTCTGTCCGTCTGGCTGTCCGCGGCTTAGCTCAGAGACGGTTAGTACTAGAAAGCTGTTATATGGCATATGTATACATATTAATCATGCCGACAAAGTGGTAAATTAAAATCAAGAAAAAAAATTTTTTTTAGTGTACCTCCCCTACACGTAAAGTGGGGATGTTTTTTTTTCCTCATCTACTCCATGTTGTGGGGTATCGTTAGAAAGGCCTTCCAAAAATATTGTGAGTTTGTCCAAACCATTTTTGGATTCAGGGATCCGTTTGCGAAATATTAAGCTTTTAACTGAATTTTTTTGTTAGAGTTAAGTGCCCCCCCCCCTTCTAGCTAAATGGTTGTACTTCGACTTGTGAAAAAATTCACAGCAGTAGTATATATAACGAAATTAAAAGGAAAACTATGAGAACTAAGTAAGCTGTACAGGTTAACGCTAAACACGTTAGCAGTTTGAAAAACATGATCTCCCATACATTCAGTGTGGGGGAACACGTTTCTCAACTACAATGTTAAGTTTGTTCCTGGTATAAATTCATCCCAACTACGGAACCCTTCATTGTGCGTGGTCCGACACGCACTTGGCCGGTTTTTTTTGAGAACTATGTTGCCCAACATATTTTGAATTTATTTCTAAGTTGCCTTTGCATGCGTGTGGATGTGTTGATTTTGTGAAAAAAGAGTACCTAGGTTAAATCAGGGAATTGAATTGTTAAGCAAAATAATTACGAAATCAGTCTATAATTTAACCCACCGCTGGGACACAGGTCTCCTCTCGGTGAGACGATGTAGGCCGTAATCCACCACGCGAGCCTAGTGCGGATTGGTAGATGTTCGCATGTCTTTGAATTTTTAGTTCTAGGACATGCCGGTTGCCTCACGATGTTTTCCTTCACCGTTTTGAGAGCAGTGGTGATGAAATAATTTACACAAAGTAAAGCGCCTGTTAGGGTTCGAACCTTCGCTCCACCCAGAGCGGGAGAAGTCATTTGATGATTTCCCATCCTCAAAATAAAAATAAAAAAGCTTTCGAACCTACGACCAACAATTTGTTAGTCGCGGCTGTTACCACTGTGCCATCACTGCTCTCCGAACTATATGAAATCGCTATATCACGCAAATTGTGGGGTGTCAATTTCATTAACAGTTAATTTCCGTGAATATACTTACGGTCTGTGTTCATATCTACATACAATACATCTTTCCGAATTGTGACTTTGTTTTAGACAGTTATAACAGATTTTTGACCTAACCATAATTTTGTGTCAACACTGCAATAACGATCCGTCAAAAATGATTGATTACTAGATCCGTTTGAATTTGCTGTAAATTCACAATGAAGCTGAAGATTGTTTGACAAAGACAATTCAGCTCATAGAAGAGAACCACTTACTTTCTAATACCCTAAATGTAATGCCTAATTAAAGCGCACTGTTTGATTTTCAACTTTTGGCGCTAAGCCGAGCGTTGAAAATTTAACATAGTATGCTTTTATTTAGGCATTAATTTAGGTGTCGCCTAATGTTAGCGAAAACGGACATGAATCATACAAAACCCACCTCAAGTTTTAGAGTAACATAGGTTCCTAATAAAAACTAACTAGGAGCAAATAGGAATTTATTATCTCTTCAGCTCGACATCCGTATGTCACTGAAGGGATCCAGCAGAATATCAGCGTCAGGTATAATTGCCTGCCGGGGTCGCAGGAAAGTCCGAAAGGTCCCCTGGTAACGTCCAGGCAACACTGAACGAACACGGGTACTTACTAATTCCATGCTACCATGTCATAATTTTAAGGAAGTCATCTTATTCTAAACTTCGGGCGACCGAGCTCTGTTTGGGTGAAAATACGGAGAGAACGAATTTTCGGAGATATGAGGCCTAGCTAGATCGATTTTTCGCCCCCGTAAACCCATATAGTGCAACTTTCACCGAAATCGTTAGAGCCGTTTTCGAGAATTTAATTACAAATATATACAGGGTGGCAGGGACATCGACGCGAAAACTATTAGCATGGATACAAGTACTTGATTCTGAACCTCCCTGCGTAGAAATTTTTCTCAGATTATTTGAAAAAAAAAAAACAACTGTTCCATACATTTTGACCGCCGCCACTTTTCTATTAATCAGAAAAAAAAAATTGTCCATGGTAACAGTTTTCGCGTCGATGTCCCTGCCACCTTGTATACATACAAATATTGCTCATAGTAGTATAGAATTTAATCCGTTTTTTGTATGTTGTGCTATGTCTTTTGTGAGCACCAACTAAACGATCTCTCTATTTATCTATCCAAACCTAACCCCGAAAAACCTTTCCCCTTAATGTGTGCAAAATTAAGTTCTCACCTCTAAAGTTAAGTCCGTCTGTCCCTAACTAAAAACACGTAAACAACACGAACTGTAATCAGCCTGTTGATACAGGCTACAAATTAAATAAGTTTCCCTCTGATGGACTTTGATCCTCCGGGAGGGGCTGATACTTCCACTTTGTTGGTTGAAGTTGGAACAGATGTTTTGTTAGAAAAATTACGTGGGTTTTAGCGGTGTGGAGTGGACCTTTTGTCGTACGCAGTAACTTAAAAACATACATAACATCATGCCTTGATTTCCCAAAGGTTTGGGCAGAGGTATACCTTATAGTGCACCCACATTTGGCCAGTTATGTTTAAGGCCCATGTAATAGGGGGCGAGCCTATAGCCATCAATCGGGCACAAATGTAGACTCTGGGCTGCTACTGAGGAATTTCAGAAGGAAAACCGAATAACACTTTGCCTGACCTGGGAATTGAACCCAAGACCTCATGCTCAGCAGTAGCCATTGCGACCACTCGACCAATAAGGGAGTCACTTCAAAGTTGAAGAACATGTCGAAATTTTTAAATCTATGGCTTTTTAAACTAATCCTTTTATTTATTTATTGGTCATTAATTCTATATACTATAATGTTTGATTATTAAGTGAAGAATGTTATGTTTTTGTTGATAATTATTAACTGCAAAATAAAAGTGAAAATCCAAATAAAGCGAATAAAAACTATGACAGAAAAATGCGTATTTGGCACAGTACCATATATCCCATTTAAACAAATTAAAAACTAACAAAATAAAAAATATAGATTTACTAGCTGCGCCCCGCGGGTTTCACCCGCATAAGTCTCGATCTCGTAGGAATTTCGGGATAAAAAGCCCTATGTCCTAACTCAGGTCATGGTCTACCCATGTGCTAAATTTCATCCGACTCCGTTCAGACGTTTTAGCGTGAAAGCGTAACAAATAAACCAACTCACTTTCGAATTTATAATATAAGTTAAGAAGTTAGAATGTGTAACTCACGGCCGCGCTACATAATGTACATGTCAGCATTTAGCAATGCCAGACATATGCTGAATGATGTTTTTTCGTCTGAGTACTCATCATTTCAGCCGAAAAACATCCACTGCTGGACATAGGCCTCCCCAAGCACCGCCACTTCAACCGGTTCTGTGCTTTCTGCATCCTGCGGCCTTCACTTGGTCATTAGTCCACTCTGTGGGAGACCTTCCAACACTACGTCTTCCGGTACGCGGTCGCCATTCCAGAATCTTTCGGCCCCATCGGACATCTGTTCTGCGAGCAATCTTCTTCTTTTCGTGCGGTTAATGACTAACCTGGTGTCAGAGTTTTAAAACCGCCTATGGGCCTCTGACTTGGCTTCACAAGCCGTCGAGAAATATCGCTCAGGAATGCCGGTTTCCTCACGATGTTTTCCTTCACCGTTTTTGAATTAAGTGATAATTTTACAATACGCACATGAATCCGACGAGTTAGAGGTGCGTGCCTTGGGTTCGAACTCGAGACCTATGTCTTGGCAGTCTGACGGTCACACCACTTTGCCGTCTGAGTCCTATAATAAAATAATTCAAATTTACGTAAAATCTCCATAAAAACATTAAAACACCTTTGTTTTAATGCTTTTGTGGAGATTTTACTCTAAAATTCAAAAAAATTCAAAATTCAAAATTCAAAAGTCATTTATTCAAACTAGGCTGAGAATCAGCACTTTTCGAACGTCAAAATTACATAAGATAGTCCCCCAAAACGCCCACCCTTCACCACTTCCTAGTGCATTAGCTGGGAAGAAGAAGTGGCGCAACAAACTCCCCAGCAGCACAGCTGTCTGTTCAGTTAGAAGAACAAAAAAATAAGATTCTATATAGTAGTATTCAAAATAATTTAGATAATTTAGATTACGCAACACAAAACATAATTTAAATTATTAGCCATATGTTAGCTAGCACACGCCAATATACCACACAACATCATCGAGAACTATACTCAGGCAGAAATAAAAACTAAACGTAAACAGAACTTATCTAAATAAAAGCCTCCAGGCATAAAGGGCGTGCCCGCTTACATATAGTTGAACTCTGTTGAAAGTAATTTCATCGATCTTTAACCGTTATCTGAATTATGTGCAAAGTAATTTTCATAACAAGGATAAACTTGACTAAAACATTGTTATTTAAAAAGGTAATCATTGTCTTTGTTAACAAGAAAATTTAATTCAACTCAAAATCTTGGATCTCAAAAGATAGCTATTAGAAATCTTTGAACCCGTAAATCAACTTCATTTGAAGTTTAACATAGGTAAAATAATATTTTATAATATTTTTTACGATTCACTTATGCCTTTCAATTGGTTGAAGCAAAGAAATTGTATATTCATATTATGTATATACATATAGGTATATTAGCTGCGCCTGCGGTTTTACCCGCGAAAGTCTCGATGCCGTGAGAATATCGGGACAAAAAGTATCCTATGTCCTTCTCCAAGTCATGGTACCCATGTGCCAAATTTCATTCTAATTCTTTTAATTTAAATAAATTTAATAGCACTTTAGTTTGTAAGTTAAATAATCAGGACCATACAATGAACAATATTAATATTTTGTATAAAGAATTGGACTGCGTTATGTAAGAACCGATTAAGCGCCATTTAACGAATCCTGAGAAAATGAGCTTCAAAAATTTCAAACTTAAAATGGTCGCTGTGCATACATTTAATATGTCAAGAGTATAATTTTTATTCTGAACATATAAAATATGTATAAGTTCACATTTGTTAAAAAAATATAAGGCTAAACTATACAGTTTTGTAGTTATAGCCATTTTTCCGCTTAATTTGTTAATGTGTTTTAAGCCATATTCAGACCATTTTATTTATCAATAACGTACTATACGGCATTATTGTCGTTTGATACTTTATTGCGATTTTTTTCGGGTGAAATAAATTGGAACATAAGATTAAATCCAGTTATTTTAATAAAATTTACTTAAACAAAACAAATGTTGTAACACTTCTACATCTTATTAATACTTTTATTCCTTTTTTTTCTTTTATTAATTACCTATACACTGTACCATATTATTTTTTATTCTTCATCTTCTACTTCAAAATCAATGGATCCATCAAAACCTTCAACATCATCTTCTAAATCACGAGATCCAGTTAAATTTTCGTAATATTTTCTCGCATCAGATGGTATGAGATGAAGGAGGGATTTTATATCATCTAGCTTCGGTTGAGAAATAGGTTTTCCTTGTGGCCAAAGTTGCTCATAATGCCTTGATAATGTCAATGGGTTATTTATTGCCCCTCTTTTTGGTCTTTTATTAAGATCTACTTCATGGGTTTGACCGCCATGACAGGTTGAAAGAAATATCCGACCAGGTCTATCCTTAAAAATGTTTATTTCTTTAGTTTTCAACCAGCTTATAGGATTTCCTTCTATATCTTTTTTTCTATTCACTATTGTCTTCAGCATTTTAGAAACTCCGACAAAGTCTAAACTTTCCATTTTATTAGCTATTAACTTGTTTCTCTTACGACAACTGGTCATCACATCAATGTAGTCTTGTGGAGTGTAAAGCCGAGTATGGGTTTTTAACGCTGATTCGATATCACTAAACTCGCTATCATTTTCTAAGAAGCTATGCCCAGGGACCATAAATCGTAGGGTGATTTTTTCTAGGTTGTCATTTTCTTCTAGTACTGCAAATAGTAGCAGAGTCAACTTAATATTTCGGTTCTGGCCACCACAGGAGTCTGACCATAGGATTAGTTCTTTGACTTTTGAGTCTAGATTTAAAGATATATGTTTACGTAAAGTGGAGCCTACTTCTTGTGCTCCCCTGCCTGCTATTCCTTCCACCCAGACGTAACAAAACCCTTTACCGGTTTTTCCTGAATGCACACCGCAGTTGTAAAGCCACAGTTGGCGTTTGTAAAATACGATGTTGGTTGGAATTCTTGGCAGTGGCAGTGTTTTTTCCATATCAAATGTCAGGGTTTCAATATGATCATAAGTCTTAGCCAAAGTTATATCTTGTCTTTTCATTGCACGTGCGTCTTCGGCTTCTTTATGGTGCTGCTCTCTTTCCTTCTCTAAATTTAATTTGGTTTCTTGTGAAGTGGTATCTCTGATTTTTACAGCAAATAGGTCGCACTTATTACACGTGTCTTTCTGTGGCTTTTTCCTTTGTAGATTAAATTTGGTATAAAATATTCTTTTATACGATGCAAATGAAACTGTCTTTCTTGATTCATCAAAGCTTGCTTCCGATAAATATAAGTCGTACATTTTCGACAAAGTCATATCCGGTGGTAAATACATCCTGTCTGTTTGCGCTCTACAGTAATGGGACTTATATTTTGGGAATTTATCAATGTGTTCGATAATACTTTGTTCAACATCCTGAGGCATCTTACGAGTGTTTCCTGATACCTTTCCCCTTTTGTCTTCAATTTTTTCCGGACGTGAGCATTTTTTTAAGTATCTGTCAATCCTTGCAGATGAAATTCTTAAAGTATCGATAAACATTTTGGCACAAACAACTATGTTTTTTAAAGAATAGACACGAGTGTTATTTCTTTTATTTGAATTCTTGTTTCTTTTCCTTTTTATTGATGTCACTTTCACGTTGGAAGATATATACAAGCACTTTCCTTCAAAACATAACTCCCAAAATTTTGAAAATTCTTCTTGGCGCTCTTTTACCGATATTTTTTCATGACAACCATCATTACAGCGAACATCGATAAACTTTCGTTGATTGACTACTTCTCCCTTTTGATTTATGTATTGATTGTTAGTTTCACATAACTTTTTACGAATTTCACGTGTTTGATCAGGATATTTCCGTTTTCTGCCCTTCTTTGGTCGTCCAGTTCTATTTTCATTTATTATTGGTTCAGATATCATCGGGTTCTGTAGATCACCTTCACTATGATTGCCAGTTGATATTTCTGATATAGTTATAAGTGAATTTTCTTCAGCTAAAACACTAACTTGAGATGTAGTCATATTATTGTCTAGTATACTGGGGCTATTGTCACATAGATTGACTGTTGATATAGATAAATCGATGTTTGTAAGATCTGCATTTTCTTGCTGAGAACATTCAATGTTGTTGTAACTTTTTTCTTGTGGTTCTTGTTGTAACTCATGGTTTGAATTTGCTGTAGTATTGAATTCTATGGAATCTAAATACCTTGAGCCTAAGTCATCATTTTCCATCTGAATTAAATTTTGGTACGCATCATCTACTTCGGTACAGACGCTTATATTATTTTCGTCAATTTCTGTCGTTGTATGAACAAGATTTATGGAGTTAGATATATCTAGTAATACTCTTTGTTCATTAGCTTCCAATAACTCATCTTCAGGTAAAACATTGTAATGGGTAGCCTCAGATACTTTGGTTATCTAAAAATATAAAACAAGTAATGGTAATATTGAGCGAACCATCTACTGCAGGTTATACGTATATTATTGTACAAAAATATACAGGGAGTAACAGAATAAACGCAATACCTCTTAAGGGGTCATTGTACATAACTTTATTTTAACGAGTAAAGAGGCAAGGCAAGTCTTATCGAATACAAGAAAAATCTTTAAATCGGTACAAGTCACACATTCATACTCTCCACATGCTAGGCAAAACCTCACATACTAACACCAAACCCACAAATCACTAACATGCAAGATTTGAAAACATAAAAAAGTATTTGACAGATAAGTACCTCATCATGCAGCTGGGTGTATTTATTTTGTATCCGGGTTTTGTCGTAAATCTGAGTAGTGTCCTTAAAACAATAAAATCATGTCAATTATGATTTAGGTATTCGTTGTCGTTCGTTGATGTGTGTAATTCACCACTTAATGTTTAAGTTGGATTTCATCAAGGATTTTATTTAGTAATGTCAAAAAGCGCGCGACGATTTCGTCATTTTATACCTATTACATTAGTAGGTATAGATAGTGCAATCCACGAAGACGCGCCCCACTCTTCTCCCTAGTCGCGTACAAGTGTGTTACAGTCTGTTAGTGCTTTAGTTTTGTCGATACACACTAATTACCTATATTATGTAATTACTTATACAGTAATTAGCGCGTACACTTGTACTGTAAGCGATTATAATAGGAAGAAGAGTGGGGCGCGTCTTCGTAGATTGCACTATCTGTATGTAGATAAATAAATGAATAGCTATTTATCTTTAATAGGATATGTATAGATAAATAGGTAAACAGAATTACTAGACAACATAATGTAATGTAGGTAATAAACGAGTAGTAAGTAGGTATACGATACATACCTGTAGAGAATTACTTTGCATTGCATCACTGCTTGTTAATGAAGCAATGAAACGGTAACCACGAGTATTCTTATTAAATTTATCCATTTTAACGCTGTTTTTCAATAAATTCACTTATGAACAACAAAAATGATGGATAAGTAAACAAAACATCCTTCCGTTATTACGTTAGATGCGTAATGAGACCACCCGCTGCCGCCCCACCCCGTCCCGTACGCAAAAACCCGCGAAAATAGAATGCAATAACGAATGAAACGCCAGAAGCTGGCGCTTCATTCACGAACGGATGAAAGATTGCGCGTGTGGTGATACGCATTAACGAATTAAATACCATTTTAGGTGGTTAATTCGATGCTGCGGTTTAAAAACGGTTAAATCAAAAGGCAAAACTGAATTATCTTCATCGTGGACGTGTTTAATTCGTTTATGCAATTTGAAAACTGTTTGTAACTGTAACTTTGACGCATAATTCTTTAATACAAAACGAATGTGTGCACAAATTCTAGCAAAGTTCGAAATGTCGCTTGATTCAACCCCTTATTATAAGGCCGTAAGAGTGATTTTTGAACACAAAAATAGCTGAATACATAGTTTATCATACCTATAGTCGATCTGCATTCATAACTCTTTTTTTTCGATTTCGTCGCTTAATTCGTTATTACATAACGCAGTCCAATTATTTTCGTTAGTCCAGACTGAGTTCAATAATACTTTTAAGAAGAACACAAAAACTATCAGCCCTACGTTTTTATTTAGTAACTGGGCAACTAAAGGACTCAGGAAAAGTCGGGATAGACTTTTCGAGCTGTATGGACTTAAGCCTTATATTAACACGGAAACTATTAAGTATGTTGCTACTTACTCTAGAACTAACAAATAAACAAACTTACTTTTGCAATTTTATTATTGATGAGATGAGATGTTAAGAAATGACAAATAGGTAACCTTTTTTTTTTTGAGGTTGGGAAATTATCAAATAACTTCTCCCGCTCTGGCCGGAGCGGGAGGGCGTGTCAGACTTTTACTCACTAAAACCCACCCGTGTTCCTTCCGTTGCCTGTGCGCCGGGGCCGCGATATCCCTTTCGAACAAACTCGGAATCCTGGCAGGCATTGGCCCTAACGGACCCCGTCAGTTGGTGCTGACAACAGATAGGTAACCTGGAAAAGGACATTGGCTACTTTACATCCTGGAGTATTTAAAAATACTGCCTCGTTGGTCGCACTACTGCTGAGCATGAGGTCGGGGATTCCATTCCCACGTCGGGTAAAGTGTCATTGGGTTTTGCCACCGGGAATTTCTCTGTAGTAACCCGGAGTCTGGATTAGTGCCCGGTTGATGGCAATAGGCTCGCCCCCTATTACATGGGAATTAAACATATTTGGCGAAACATGGGTGTACTATAGGTACATCTCTGCCTAATCCTTCGGAGATTACAGGCGTAATATTATGTGTAATTTAAAGGTCCCAGTACACGTTGGGTGAGCCTGTTGACCGAGCGCGCTCGGCCTTCTTGCGTATGTTTGCCGTTTGATTTGCTTGTATTTGCACTCGCCCAACGTGTACTGGAAATCGTACTAAATTTTACTAAACCAACGTGTACTAAATTTATGAAATACAAAATACAGCCAGACGAAAGCTTGGACAACAGCTAGTGTAAACATAAAAATTAATAATTTAATGGGCACCATTTTTTCTGCGTCTTTCAATCAAATTAGTTGAACCGTGTAATTGCCAACATTAAAAAATAAACCTCAGCAAAACAGAATTCTATAAAATGAGATTCAAAAAATAATATCTTCATACAATTACGTACTCCGAACCGTCGAAGAAACTTGGGGCAATTCTGCCAACTTCACGGAACGTTAGTGCTATCAAATAGCCCTTATTATTCTTCCAAATGTTGCTCAACTTCACGGACAATTAATATAAAAAAATCTCATGAATATTTTACGTTTGGGTCTTCGTGGTTTTGACATTTAACTTGTCCTTTACAAGGTAGAAGTTTCAAACTTTCATGACATCTTACAGAAGTAGTAACATAACATGACGCCCATATTCCCCCGAAGGGATGGCAGAGCTGTACCTATAGTACACCCACATTTCGCCAGATAAGTTTAAGTCCCATGTAATAGGGGGTGAGCCTATACCCACAAAGACACAAATCCAGACTCCGGGTTGGTACAGAAATTCCAGATGGAAAACTCAATAACACACCCGACCTGGGAATCGAACCCGGGACCTCATGCTGAGTAGTAGCACTTGCAACCACTAAACCAACGAGGCAGTAACAACGGAAGTAGTTCCTAATTACTATTTACTTTTTTAGTTCTGTTCTGTGGTAATAGTGTAGCGGCTTCTACATCGCCACATGCGAACTACGCATCAAAGACCTGACGTCACACGTTTCAACCTCTGGGCAGTTGCCCGCCAGACACGACACCTGCCTGGTCGGAGGATCCTCCCTTTTCTATGGTGGATGAGTAAAGTTTACACCCTCATGCCCCTAAAATAGGTACCAAAATAACTCAGTCCGTGGTCAAATACTAGGCTGTCCGCAAGGGAAAGTAAAAGTGCAGTCTGCCCAGGGTGTGCCAAAAGTACTAACTATTGTGACACTATTAAGCTCAGTTGAGATTTCTTAACCGCGATACCCGTGGGTGACCTCTGTTTTGAACTTTTTATTTACGAGTGCTCCCACTGCTGGGACAGGCCTCCTCTCGGTGAGAGGGAGTGGGCCACCCCGCGAGCCCAGTGCGGATTGGTAGGTAGATGTCGCATGTCTTCGAAATTTTGGTTCTAGCACATGCCGGCTTCCTCACGATGTTTTCTTACACCGTTTTGAGAGCAGCGGTGATGAAATAATTTAAACAAGGTAAAGCGCTTGTCAGGGTTTGAACCTACGACCATACATCTCGTAACCCACAGCCATTACCACTGGGCGACCGCTGTTCTATCATGTATCATGTGCCTATTATATTAAAGCAAAAGATACTTATATGAAATCACAATTTAATGACAAAAAATCGCTCCATAATTATATTCACTCCAGAACTGCGCAAAAGAATATAAAAAGGCTAATTTTCTTCAATACAAAAACGTCATAACATGTTCCGAAACAGAATGAATGTAGTGAAACATTATGTCTTCGATATTAAAGGCGAGAGAACGGATTTTACGTTAATAGACGTGTCGTAAATATTGTCCTTCCGGCCCTGTTTATTGAAATTAATAGCTTTATGACCGGTTTTTATAGAGATTTCGTACCAAATGTGCTGGAGATTGATTTTCGGAATGAGCCATTATTTTTTGGTGTTAATTAATTTTTGCGTCCATTAAATCTTATGTTGTGTCATAGTGGAGATAATTCCTCACGGAATCTATGAAGAACACTTATCGTTAGAATAGCTAATGTATGAATTATGAAGATACAATCAAACCTAGGTACAGATTGATTTGGCACTCCTCGCTACCACATTTAAATAATAGCAAAATATTTTTCTAAACACGAGTACTTAGGTAGGCTTTACAATTTATATTATTATTTTTTATATTGGTTTTTAATTTAATTAACTATAATAATATATTTTTTTATTATATTAATTTTCTAGTTTCAAATTAATTTGACATATGTAGCCAAATTGGGCCAAAGCCTTCGCCTTTCGGCTATCAGCGCCAAACCCCTTAAATAATAAGCACTTAAAAATAGCCATCAAGTAGAAGTTAACATTTGGAGATTGACAAAAAAAATAATAACATTAGTTCGACACAATAAAATAAAATAATATTTAAATCATTAATGGCAATATTTGCGTAATTTGCCAAAAATAAAAAAATATAAAATCCAAATAAAAACAAACCTTAAATTAAACAAAAAATCTGTTAGAATGGATAGTGTGTGTGAGTCCTCTATGTGTGATGTGATACGTGTGTGCGTGAATGTGAGAGTTTGTTTTGTTTGTGGAAGTACCTAGTCAATCACTGTGGTATATGTAGTATCAATTCAGTGTCTTCATAAGTCAGCTTTTATAAGAATATGGTTACCTTTTTTTTTGTAATTGCTATTTGGTTTACGTGGGTTTGACGTTTTTTCGACAAAATTATTATTTTAAAGATGAGGCAAGAAGTTCCTTACTTGTTTGTTATAATGAGTCCTTTACTGATGAATAAAATAAAACTACTGCCAGCAGTTTACACAAAGCGTTATTAATTAGTTCATTTTCTATTTCCATAGGCGAAAAACAGTAAGAAGAACAGATCTCCGCTCGTTAAGAATAAATCAAGAGTAGGTACATCATCGCCTAAGGGCACCATTAGCCGGTAAAGTCGGCGATAGAACCTTTTAGATTTATTGACGCCAAAAACAAAGATAACAGAACTAATGAAAATATCCTTTGATAAAACGTGTTGGTTTTTTAATCTAAAATCAAGTTGCGACAAGGCCAATATTTAATGGCCCGTGTTTTATAGTTAACCTCGTAACTGTTTTATCACTTTTGACAACAAATCCGACTAAATTCAACTTCGCTAAGGATGAAACTATCTAATTCAATCGAAATTGAAATTGCAATTTTTTTTTTGTACCTGGAAAAATAAATTACAGTACAAATTATAAAACGAATACAATATATTGTATTCGTTTTATAAGTTTTTACTATTTGTATGTTCTCTTCTGAACCAAATAATTTAAAAACTTACAGACTTAAAATAATAAATGTACGAGTATTTAATACAGGAGGGGAAATAATCATATAGCATCAAAAAATTCGATTGAAATTATTGATTTGCTTTCATAAATATTTACATTATTAGCCTTAAACTAGAGGTATATAATCATTGGATTCTACTTGCACTAGGAATAAACCTGTATCTCAGGTAACTCACTCAAGGGTATACCTTGAGTACTGTCTAAAATTCCTTAAACAAATACCTAGTGAATAACTTACTGTCACATTCAATAATAATAATAATAATAATATTTATTCAAAACTTACAAGGTATAAAAATTAGTACAGTTTTGCTTAAATGTAAATTATATTCCTAAGACTTACGTGCCTGAACTAGGTAATCCTGTGTTTCAGGCGAGAGGAGCTAAAATAGACTTATAAAATAAATAAATAAACAACAGGTTGACAATAGATCACTAATTACATGTTAAGGAGCTTAACTCTTAGTTTCTAAATTTGATATAAGTACTTATACTTAACGTAGGTGACATTTTTCACTTTAGCACAGTTAGTAAATTCTCTGTATCTTCGTAAGACATACTTTGGAGAGCATCCTTGAGAATTCTCTTACAATTTGTGTAGTTCAGGGAATAAATGTTTGCTTTCGAGTTTAGTCTATTATAGAGAAGAGGACCGAGATATAGGTAAAATTTGGATACAAAAGCATGTTTTGTTGTATTTTGTGGACAAACTATATCTTTACGTCTTTTATTAGTATATGCAGTGCTGTAGGGCAGAGCTCTGTGTTGTTTTAATACAATACCCATTATAAATAGCTGTCGAACTGTTAATACTTCACAAGATTTGTATAGGAGGTTAGTAGGAAAAAGGAAAGGGCGGAAAGTAGACACTTTGAGAATCGCCCTTTGAGCTCTCTCGATGGTTAGTAACATTGTTTTACCCGCTCCACCCCATGTGGTAATACAGTAGGTTAATATTGATTGACATAGAGCAAAGTAAACTTGTCTAACTAGTTTTGGGTCAGCAATATAGCGTAACTTTTTAAAAACAAATATCAACTTGCGAATTCTATTATTTAAAGCTTGTATATGTTGTTTGAACGAAAGTGTTTCATCTATTATAACACCAAGGTATTTTGTTGTATTTGTCATTGTAATATTGGGACAAACACATTGGTTATCTGTAGGAATTGTGCAATAATGAGCATATAATGTCGAGGTAGTGCTTGTTGATGTTTGCTTGCGCATCGAAAACTTAATGTAATTTGTCTTATTTGCATTTAGTGTTAGTGAATTGAGTTGAAGCCATTTATTAACAATATTGAACCCCTGTTGCGCAAGTTTGTAGACATTTTTTTCTGAGTCAGCTGAAAATAGAAGGGCAGTGTCATCAGCATAAGAAACAATTTCACCGTGATCTAGATTTAGGTTACAAAGATCGTTTATGTAGATCAAAAATAGTGTAGGCCCTAAAATACTTCCTTGGGGAACTCCGAAGGACGTGTTTTTTTTACTATCGCTGAGAACATTACCAATCCTTACACATTGGGTACGGTCTTCTAGATAGCTCTTAAATAGTTTCAGCTGGGTGCCTCTGATACCTATGGCTTCAAGCTTGTGCAACAGAATAGGAATAGAAACCGTATCAAAAGCTTTGGCGAGGTCTAGGAAGATTCCTACTGTGTGGTTACCATTATCAAGTTCTTGTGCTAGATAATCAGTCAGATGGTGCACGGCATCGTCTGTTGACATTTTAGGCCTAAATCCAAACTGCCGTTTAGATAAAATTGATTTATCCTCCAAGTATTTGTAAAGCCTTTTATTCATAATTTTTTCTAATATTTTAGACATAGTAGGCAGTAAGGAAATAGGTCTATAATTTGTTACTTGATCTTTACTGCCTGATTTGTAAACAGGGACAACAACAGCTTTTTTTAGGCAGTCGGGAAAAAGACCTAAAGATAAACATTTTTGGAAAATATAAGTTAGTGGCGGTCCCAAAATGTGCTTGAACTGTTTAATAATTTTATTTGATATGTTATCCCAGCCAACTGCACAGTCGTCCTTCAAATTCATAATTATCGTTTCTACCTCAGTCTCGTCAGTGTCTTGCAACACAAAGGATGATAAAATAGTGTTACACGAAAATGGTGCGCTTGTTAGATATTGTGATTGGCCCTGAACTTTTTCAGCCAAACATTTACCAACATTAACAAAGAAATTATTCGCAATGTTGGCAGATGCTAACTGTGATGAGTGTGCTTGTAATAAACCTGAAGATGACTGATTTAGTTTTGAGTTATACGTTACACTTTTAATAAAATTCCAGATTTTTTTACTATTTGTACCAGCTTTCTCTAGTGCAATTTTATCATAGTTGATTTTTACATTTCTTAGAAGATTATTACAGAAGTTACGATATCGCTTATACGACAGTTGCACAATTAAGTTGTCTGGATTAGATTTAGCTTTCATATGCAGTTTATCTCTATTTTTCATACAGCGAATAAGTCCTGTCGTGATCCATGGTTTTATGTTGTAGTTTTTGTTATTTCGCCGAGATATGACCGTGTTCTGCTGAATTGCGTGTTGTACATTTTTGATTAGGTACAACATACAAAACTGCGGATCAGCGGAATCGTAGACTGGGTCGAAGTCGATATTGCGTAAGTCTTCTTCAAGTTTATTTACAATTAAACTAGAAATTGTGCGAGTGACTACTTTAGGTAATTTATAATTTAAAATAAGTAGGGTAGCATTATGGTCGGTTATTGTTGAATTAATTACAAGGGCAAGTGCAGGGAAATTTGACTTGAGCATAATATGGTCCAAACAGGAGCCACTTTGATGTGTAGGAAGTGTGTGAGCAGGAAGCAAACCATGGAAGGCGCATAGGTTAAGGTATTCCTCTGTGGATGCGTCAGAATTTTCTGGAAGAATATTGATATTAATATCTCCAATTAAAATAGTATTTTTGAAAGACGATAGGTTCTGCAAGGTGTTGTTTAGAGAGTCAGTGAAATTATTTATATTTCTAAAAGAGGGGGGTCGATATAAGGCAAGTATCGCTAATTCTGACCCAATTGTAATTAACAATCTGTTACAGTCGTGCATATTTGGTTCCTCGACAGACACATTGAGATGATTTCTTGCATAAACTATCACCCCATCGTTCTGATTGTAATTTGTGTTACTTTTATATACATTATATCCCGGAATAAGTGGAATATTATATTGTTTGGAAAGCCAACATTCGGTTAATACAATGACGTCACAGTTTATATCTAAACGTTGTAGAAATACGGTAAAATTGTCGAAATTTTTAAAAATACTGCGAATATTTTGGGTTAGTATGGTAAGTGGACTAGTGTAGGAAGAGAGATATTGTTTACAGTGTTCAACGTCACAAACGTGGGATTCAGATACAGAGAAATTATCTATGTCATTAATTAAATTATTAATCATAATTATAAAAAAATTAAAAAATAAAACAATAACAAGGGCTAAAAAAATATGTGATTAACGGCGCTCTTAGGCGCCTCCATAATCAACAGAATTGATGTACCTTTTTTCAGCCATTATTTTCGCTGGGCAGTCAGAAGCACTTGTCTTGTGATTGCTCGGGTTTTTGAAGTGCAAGCAAGTAGCACATTTTGGTTCCTCAGCCTTCTTTGTGCATTCTTGAATGGAGTGACCCTGATCACCACAGTGGCCACAGGTAATGGTGGTCTCCCGACATGATTTGGCCGCATGTCCGTACTGCTGGCACTTATAACAGCGTGTGACTAGAGTAAAGTCTCTCACAGGGCATGACGACCAGTTTACAAACACTCTGTCTTTTGATATTAGGGCTTTACGTATGTCAGCAGATACTTCAATTATATAATTACAGGTCTCAGCGTCCTTCTTACCTGACTTATGGCTTAACTTAATGGAGGTCAAGAAGGTCTCGAGGCTACAATCCTGAAGGGTCTCTGCTAGGTTCTGGTGGAATAAACAAGTAAAAACTTCATTCTCTTGCATGGATGAGGGCACTCCGAGAACTACTATTCTTGGCTTCCTTTTTGGGGGTTCGTCTATTGTGAGGCCTGAATTTGATAGCTGCATTGATTTTTTCACCTTCTCAATATCGTCCTTTGATTCAGTGCTAATAATGATGCCGCCATTTTTCGTCTTACGTAGTCCTCTTACCTGAAGCTTCATTTGCTCGGGGCATATAATTTTTTGGACAAGTATTTTAGTCTCCTCACTCGACTTCAGTTTGTCGTTTGGGTATATGGCCACTGAGCTTAAATTTATCGGCTGTATAAAATTGTTGGTACCTTTTTTCACCATCTCAGCGAAGGAACTTTCCGTTACCGGTTTCATTGAAGCTCCGATTGACAGCTTAAGGGCTTGCAGTTGCTGCGACAGATCAATTTGATCTTCGAGTGTTTGGACGGTGGAGTGGGCCCGGACGGCTCTCATCTTAAGGGACTGGTACTGAACGGCCATCTGCGATGTGCCGTGACTAACTTTCCGACATAGGGCACTTACACGCAGTTTTTGCTCCATGTTTAATTTGCCGTCTGTTACAATAGAGCACACTTCATTAAGGCACTGCTCAATGGACGACATCCAGTTCTGGATTTCCGGCGTAGGTATCACTTCCATCGTGACATCTTCTCTTTGGCTGGGTGGTTGAGGGTGAGGTGTGGGTGCGGGCCCGGGTGAAGGTGTAGGTGCAGGTGCGGGCACAGGTGTAGGAGGTGGGCTCCGGGCACATCTGCCCCCCCTGCTGAAGGGACTGGTATCCATTGTGATACAAGTAAGTTATTAACTCGTTAATCACTTACACATTTTCACGGAAACGACTTACACATGTTATGCTTACGTATGACACAGTTTGCTTTACTACCGGCTATTTGGTAAAACTAGGTCACGATTCAGCAAGTAATTATTTATTTATATTAGTAAATGTTCGACACGTCTGTTCACAACAAAGTGCTAATATACCCTCTATATCAATAAATATACCTTGTCGATTTATGAAGTGCAAGTGACATTCAACATGCATGGAGAGTTCGATTGTCGCAACCCAGCGCTGGGCACGCCACAATTGTGGCGATAAGTCCCCTCTTTGAGGAGTGGCCAGAGAAGCGCCACGGCGTCCTTACCTTCCGCCTGAGGCAGGTCCTGACCGGACATGGCTGTTTCGGGAGGTTCCTGTTCCGCATAAGGCGGGAGGAAACGCCCGGGTGTCACCACTGTGTGGATCGCCTGGAGGACACGGTGGAGCATACGGTGGAGGTCTGCCCGGCTTGGGCGGAGCACCGCCGTGTCTTCACGGAGGCGATCGGCGGCGGCGATCTCTCGCATCCGGCCCTGTTTCAGGCCATGGTCCGGAGCGAGAGTGTATGGGAGGACGTCACTTCCTTCTGCGAAGCAGTAATGCTCGCGAAGGAGGAGGCGGAGCGCGCGAGAGAGAGGCAAGATTCGCACCCTCGCGCCCCTAGTCGCTGCAGGAGACGCCCCTAGTCGCCGCAGGAGACGCCCCAGGCGTCGTGAGGCGCGAGCCGACTTCCGGCCACCGTAGGCGCGGGCTAGCAGACGGTGAGCAATGGGTAGCTCGCCGTCCGATAAGGACCAAGCCCGGGTCGACGGCGCGTTGTGTTCCACGCGCGCCTCAAAGAGATGTCAGCACTAACTGACGAGGTCCGTTAGGGCCAATGCCTGCCAGGGTTGGTCTGACACGCCCTGCCGCTCCACCCAGAGCGGGAAAAGTTATTTGATAATTTCCCACCCTCAAAAAAAAAAGGGTGAATAAGCAATTACGAGGTTGACTGTGCTTTCTCCGGACGAATTCTTTCATAAAGAGGTCGACACTGCTAAACATATTTCGTTGCACAGGCAACCGACCTCAACATAGTTAAAGGTTTGGCAGGTGATGATAATAGGATGTCAGATCTATAAAGAAGGGCAGGCATTTATTCAAACCTCTAATAATTCCCATTTTGCGCTCCCAAAATATTATTTAACAATATAATATAATTGCACCTCTTTCTGTTAATCTCAAATAATTCCTATTTTGGGGTCCTAAAAATACTAAATACCCAAGTAACTGCGACCAATTTGGGTGTAGCGATCGCCGGCCGCTATCGTGACACCGTTCGCTTCGCTTCGGTTTAACTACGTGCAAATATACCATATATTAATTTTAATGATATTTTTTAATGTTCTAAATTAAAAAAAAAAATCTTGTAAAAAGATGATCAAACTTCAGTCTCGCGCTATTTTTTGGAAAACTTGTTGCAAATATCAGTGATTTTTCATGAAAACTTAATTTATTTGAAAAATCCCATCCAGCCACATGCAGGCAAAACAAAAAACTCGACTTTTCACATCACAAATAATTTTATGTAAATTCTTATTCCCTTTCTCAAAAACAATTAACAAATTGGTCAAAATCAGTCGATGTCGTGCACGGCCCCTTAACGATTGGCTGAATGTACTTACTATCAAACTTTATACTCGTGCGTTATTTATTTTATAAAAATCTAAAAATATCATTCCTATTTCAGAAGCAATATGTATTACACAGGACAAAGCGCGTTTTCCCAGTCTACTAAGCAGCCCATAGCTACATGAACCTCATATTTCAATTCACAATTCCTTAATTCCACCCAATTCGTTTAACAAATGGGTCTCACGAAATGAGTTTCATACAAATGGGACGTTTTCTATTTACACTCGAACAATAACCTAATGAGATTTTGAGGTGCTTCAATTTATTTAATAGAATATTTGATTACAAACGGGTTGTGAATTAAATATCCGATTTCAGACATTGACATTGTTTAAATCGGATATTTAATTTACAACCGTTTCTGTAAAACTCCTACCCTATTCGTGGGTGACGTAAAAGGGTACTGAGACGTAGCAATGTCGTTCTGTCTGATAATATTTGTAATGAAATCCCCATTGACCCTGTCAAACTTGGTGATTGTGTCGATGATTGTATCCGTCCGTCTAAAAATATTGCCACTTATCAAGTTTGGTGATTACTATTCATCATTAATACTTCACTGACATATCAAAGTTCCTGTTTAACAAAGGAAGTTTATTGTGTTCACTCTTTTAAGCTGCAAAGACGGAGCAATTTTGATCCTCGTGTTTCGGACAGTGTCTTTTTGTCGTCATTGCTATAAAATTCAAAGGAGTGTCGCAATAGCTACTGGCAGCTTTTTTAACGAAGTATTTTCAATACAGGATCGTATTTAACGCCAGTCTCATATCCTAACTAATATAATAAAATATGCTCAAGTACGTTTGTTTGTTTGTTGCCGTTTCACGCTAAAACAGCTGAATGGATTTGAATGAAATTTGGCACATGAGTAGACCAGGACCTGGGTTAGAACATATGATACTTTTTATCCCGATATTCCCACGGAATCGAGACTTACGCGAGTGAAACCTTCTCGCCCGTCAGTTCGCAATCGATCGAATATCAAAGAGTCGATCAAATTATTTCGTTCAGAATAGAATAGACGACAAAGTCTTGACAAAAATCAACCCTCGTGAACATGGTTACAACATTATATCGTGAAAAAGGAAATGCAATGCTGGCCGGCCTGAGCAATTTCTGTCGAATTACTGACAGAAATGATGTAAGTACCTCAACCCTCTTTTTATCTTCAGGGAAAAATTACATACGACATGTTCTGAGGGAGACGCGCGTGTCATACAAAGTTTTCATTCCGTGATAGCCGGAAGTTTTTATTGATTTGGAACTTGCGGTTAGAACTAGGAAAGGATTTATCAGCTATATTCTCATTTTATTATCAAAATAAAAGTCATTTATTCAAACTAGGCTGAGAATCAGCACTTATTGAACGTCAAAATTACATAAGAAAGTCCCCCAAAACGACATTTCACCACTTCCTAGTGCTTTAGCTAGGAAAAATGAGTGGCGCAAGAAACTCCCCAGCAACACAATATTAATTTTACGAATTGGTCAAACGTTTTAGTTGGTTCTCTTCAAAAATATTTTACTACTAGCTGCGAAACCGCGGTTTCACCCGCATAAAATCTCGATCTCGTGGGAATATCGGGATAAAAGGTATCCTATGTTCTTCTCCAGGCCATGGTTTACCCATGTGGTAAATTTCATCCTTATCCGTTCAGCCGTTTTAGCGTGAAAGCATAACAAACAAACAAACAAACTCACTTCCGTATTTATAATATTAATTAGGATTAGGATTTTTCAATCAACCAGAATTTTGCTTATAAATCTTTTCCTAGTTTTATTTCATAATTATATTCAAAAAGTGCAGAACAAAGGCTTTGGCTATTCTTTTGATTATACCTTAATTTTCAAATGAAGTTTTTGTTGTTGTAACTCCAGTTATTCAATGAACAATAAATCACTAGGCACAACTACCATTGACTCCTTTTCAATTCACGAACGAAACTAAAACCCAGAATCCTTTTTACAGTACTACCAGCAACTGAAGGCAGCATTCACAATAAACAAAGGTTGATACAAACAGTAAATCCAATTTTATTCGGGCACATAACTGTGCTATCATTGGGCGGCAGTCGCCAAACCTAACGTTATCCTTAATACAACAGCCGGGATCCAGCTCACCACTTCGTATTACGGTGACGACCGGGATGTGAGAAGTTTTGGAGCTGTTATGATAAGATAAGATAAGATATAATTTATTTCTCAGTACATGGTACATTAAGATCTTAATATTAATAAAAAGCTTCACATATACTACCGTTGCTGGTGTAGAAATATTAAAATTAAAATACAATTAAAATCCCTAGTAGTAATTATAAATTAATTTAAAATAAAAATAGGTTATTTAAAACATCGTGGGGAAACCTGGACTTATAGTTAATATAAGTCTGCAATCGCCAACCCGTCTTGAGCAAGCGTGGTGATCAATGCTCGTGCGTTCTCTGTATGAGAAGAGGCCTTTGCCCTGCAGTGGGACAATAATAGGCTGATATTATATTATTATTTGTAATACAATGTCAATTACATTTTTTTCTTATCATAATTTGAAGAAGGTTCATTGGTAAAGTAACTTATCAATTACTTACCATTTAGGTTCAGAGTCCTTTTATGGCAGCTGTACACTCTCGTCGCGACACACAGAGACAGGCCGAGTGCGAGAATGTAGATGAGAGCGCTCGGCCGGCCGCCTCGGTGTCTTGCCGTTCCTCGCTCGCTCTCCGTCTCGTGTCGGTTTTTTTTGCCCGAGTCTAAGGATCTCCCATCAGTTGCGAGTGTGTCGCTGTACACTCTCGTGTCTCCAGTGTTGCTTACGCCGATTGACAGAGAAGCTAGTTCAATGTTGCGTTCATCCTCTCGAGGTTCACAAATTCAACTGAACTAAGCGAGAGTGTACACGGCCGCTCTCGGGCTGAAGCACCTCGCTCGAGACCATTTTGCGAGACTTAGCGAGAACACGCGTACAGGAGGTGTACAGTCGCCATTAGGGTATTTATAGGCTACGGATGCAAGTGAAAGATTAAATTAGTTAATTTGGTAAAGATTTTCATCTGTAACTCTAGTCAGAAATAATTACAAGTTCCTACAAACCACTGTATTGATCTGGAAATAAAATAGTTTTGTATCATGTCTAGTGTCATATGGTTGCAAGAGAAATGTTAGATAAGTATAGGGAGAGTTAACATTTATGGGCTTCGTCAATTCGTATGTGATGTTCTTTGAAACTAAATAGCACTACCAACTTATTTAGGTAATGATGACTTGTATAGTGAATCCCATCAAAAACATAACATGTAAAAAAATGCAAGTCGCACAACGCAGTTTTTCTACCGAAAAAAGATGTAAGATATAACCGTAGAACCTAGTCTGTCAATTTATTCAGTACCTATATTTGGGAGCATCTATTCAACAACTTTGTCATAAATTACTACCTAATTACTTAACTAACAACATTTTAAAATGACCGTATCAATATTAGATATCTTTAATTTCTTTAATAAATAGAATTACTTGGCTATTGCACGGCAACATAATCACTTAAGACTAATCTTCTATTTTAAATATTTCTAATTAAATAAAGCGCTTTATGAGGTAGATTTTGTTGTATGTAGATTCGACGAAGTTACAGGGGTCGAAAATGTCCTGAATGGCTTCGAGAAAAAAATACGGCTGTGCCTTTTTTTGTCTTTTTGCTCGACTTGGCGGGGGCACTGCCGAGCCCTCGGATAAAATATGAAGAGTAGAAGAAGGTAACTCATTTGAATTATTAGACAAATCGACGCTATGGCTCCCTTAACCTCACTGAGGTAGTTTCTTGATAAACAAAACTAAACTCTATTGTGGAGGTATTGTACACGTATTGTTGCCACCTCCACCCAAATCTGTCTTCCCACCTCCACGTCAGACAAAGTTAGAGACCGCGGCTCTGACACCAAGCTGCGATCCGCAGAACTCTCCCAAATTGATCTACCTGTTGATTCGGATCGCGCTCGTCTTATATGAGATTTGTACGATATATAACGTGTAGGGTTCATTACTGAGATGCCTGTTGCTTTGAAATGAATGAGGCGTTTGATAGTGGAAGTAGAAACATAGTTTGTATTTAATTGATTTGATTTGTACTATTTTCCCGCGAATTCGTTCTTAATATTCACTGCTTTCGTAGTGGTTTTTAGGGTTCCGTAGCCAAATGGCAAAAAATGGAACCCTTATAGATTCGTCATGTCTGTCTGTTTGTCTGTCCGTCGGTATGTCACAGGCACTTTTTTCCGAAACTATAAGACTGTTGAAACTTGGTAAGTAGATGTATTCTGTGAACCGCATTAAGATTTTCACACAAAAATAAACAATAAATTTTGGGGGTTCCCCATACTTAGAACTGAAACTCAAAAATAAAAATCATCAAACCCATACGTGTGTCATCTATGGATAGGTCTTCAAAAATGATATTGAGGTTTCTAATATATTTTTTTTCTAAACTGAATAGTTTGCGCGAGAGACACTTCCAAATTGGTAAAATGTGAGTCCCCCACCCCCTATAACTTCTAACATAAGAGAATAATAAAACTAAAAAAAATATATGATATACATTACCATGTAAACTTCCACCGAAAATTGGTTTGAACGAGATCTAGTAAGTAGTTCTTTTTTAATATTTCATAAATCGTAAACCGCAATTTACCTTTCATTCAAGCAACTCAAATATAAAAATAATAATACTAAACCTTAATTTTTTTTTGGGATAAATTAATCCTAACTACGGAAGACGGAACCCTTCATTGTGCGTGGTCCGACACGCACTTGGCCGGTTTTTTGGGGTAAACATAGCCTATGTTACTTTCCGGCCCATAAACTATCTGTACCTACGCTAAAAACCATGACGAGGTACGCTCCGTTGCTGCGTGACTAACCAACAAACACACTTTATTATGTTAATAGTAGGGAGTAAGATTTATGGGTAAGGTATCCGTTTTAACTTCATATGCAGCTAATTTTTTTAACTGAAGTTTAAGAGTGCACCGAGCTTTTGCCGCTAATGAGCGGGATAAAGAATGCGCGATTCACGCGCTTATTTAGGAATTTCCTTCGTATTATTAAAACAAATACTCATTCTGATAAATTAAATTGTATATGTATAGAAAATATGTAGAAAAAACCTGATGAACTTCCTTGAAGTATTTACGCCGTACGTATGGGTTTATGTGGTTTTTTTGAGGTTACTTTGGATTTTTTCCTAGCGCGGAATCTACAAGTAATCGTGTTACTAAATTGTACGATTTATAGAGTGAATCCTTAAATATTTACATATTAATTGCATAACTTAAGGTTAAGTAATAACGATGCAATAAGGGATCAAACGAACGGAATTATTTCGCAATTTGGTCGGTGCGCTCTTAACAGGGAACAGGGCAAGGCTTGCGAGTAATTTGAAAAATAGGTATTTGAAGAAACTATTGCCATCGTCTTACCTCAAGTCTACCTCCATAGAGTGCGATAGGGACGGCTGCAGCTCAGACCAATTCTATCACAAAAAATTATTGACGAGATTTCACGACGACGTTTCGTATTCCCTTTTTTTCTTCTCGAAAACAGAATTGATTAAAAAAAATTTTAAATTAAAATTTTAAGAAAGAGTATGTCTAGGTTTCTTACCATTTTTTTTTTATGTTACGAACTTTTCGAATTTTTCTCGTAGTCTTGTAATCACAGAAGTAAAAATGGGGCATTTAATAGGGTCATATTGTCTTTACCAATATATTGCTGAAAAAAAGGAAATAACAGGGACCTTGCTGCAGGTCAGCTGGACGGCAAACCTTGATTTTATGAGAAAAAAATTGATTGCTCTAGAGGCATTCTTCAGGAAAAAAAAGGGGAATACATTTGTATGGAAAATCACACGCCCTGTTATCTCTAAAGGCCCAGACGACTGTTGTGTGTGCGTGCGCATTCCTCAAGCATGAGCCAGATCCATATATGTAAATTATATATTAAAGAAATAACAGTTTGCTTTACTTTAATAAAATCACGGTGGCGTGTCTTGAAGTCATTAAGAATCAAATTAAGACCATTGTGACGTTTTCGAAATTTTACACGACACTTTATACAAGAAAATTAATAATAGGGAACTTATTGTATAATGGGCCGTAATTTTCCACCGATACGTAAAATTGTTAACGAGCACGGAATTAATAGGTATTCTGAAAGGTAGGAAGTTCCTTTAACAAAAGCATTTTCATACAGTACACACACTTCTGCCTAATACTTTGAATGTCAAAATCCAAAGGTTATAATAATATAACAACTATAACAATATTCCTGAAAGTTACGTAGGTAGTCACTAATATGAATATGCAATTACTTTAAAGGTTTCTAAAACAACGAGACATTTCGATGTTCTTAACTTTAAGGAACTTTAAAAAAACAGAGAGGAGAGGAGCTCGTGGCTAAGTAATAACAGCCGTACGGTTCGATCCATCCGGTTAACCTAGGCTTGCCGGGGTTGGCCTGTGCATGGGTCCTCTGTCCCTTGGAAACCACACTAAGCCGTTGGTCCCGGTTGTCATTCGTGGATCTTTGACATCGTTACGGGTCGTCAGAACCCGAAAGTCTGACAACCAGTCTTACCAGGGGGTATTGTTTTACCCAGATACTGGATTGTGGAGGTCAGATAGTCAGTCGCTCCATGTAGAATACGGTATTCAGCTGCATCTGCTTAGACTGGAACACCGACTCCAACATAGTTGGGAAAAGGCTAGGCAGATTGTTTGAACTTTAAGGAACTTTAAAAAAACAGATTTGCTATAACGCGAGAGGACGGCTTTCGAGCCTGAATGTTAATTAAGATGTGTTTAGTGCATAATGAGAACAGTGGTGACCCATCGGTAACGGCCTTGACTTACGAGTTAAAGGTCGTAGGAGGTTCAATTCCTTGCGCTTTACTTTATGTAAAATTATTTCATCACCACTGCTCTCAAAACGGTGAAGGAAAAACATCGTGACGAAACCAGCCAGTTCTATAACCATAAATTTGAAGACATGTGACATCTACCAATTCGCACTGGGCCCGCGTGGTGGATTATGGCCCACTCCCTCTCACAAAGAGGAGGCCTGTATCCCAGCAGTTGGAAGATAATGGTGATTATGCTAAGTGCACAATGACAGTACAGGAACTTAGGTAGCCGTATTATATACCTTTAAACATTTCTAATATACAATGTCGCCCATGGGCCCGTATTTTTCTGAATATTAATGAAAAAAAAAAAAATTGTGGCGTTTGCCATATCTCCTATGTTATTGGCTCGATTTGGATTCTGTTTATTATTCTAATAGCATAAGAGTTATTTTATCGGAATAACTAACATTTTTATAAAATTTGCCGACTATGTAAAAAAAATGGAGGTAAAGGTATTTTTTTCAAAAAACAGTATTTATAAAAAAAACAAGTGTAAGTCCATAAAATCAAAGCGGGATATTCAAAAAAAAATAAAGATATACCCCCCCTTTTTAAGTTAATTAACGATAATTTGTCATGAATATTCAGAAAAATACGGATGGGCACATGCCCATGGGCGACATTGTATACTTTTACATAATAACTACTAATGTTTTGCACAAAATAATAGTCAAATAAGTTTACATTTAAAGTTATAACGCCCAGTCTTGCAGAAGATTCACAATTTAACGTGTCACTGATATAATCTTTATCTCATCTTCTTTGATACAGGTGTTTACCTCTTTGTACCTACTGACTCAAGAAACTTAATCAAAATTGTCGATGTACATTAATGGAAATGAGATTCTGCGGTTTTCTTGCGTGGGAGGTTAACAAATTGCTACCTACGCGTTATCATTTAAAGGCAATCTGGGCCCTATTTTTGGTTTAGTTGACAATGCGATATTCTTGCCAATATTTAACAAAATTGACGCATTTCACGACTGGTGCTATTTAAAGCGCGGGCCACACTGAGAAAGAAGCTAAGTTCGTTTAGCGCTCATGTAGCTACCGCGTGTTTGCATACTTCAGTTCACACCGGGGACTATGAACCGAAGTATGATTATATTTAAATTCAAAAGACCCCCGACACTAACATTTCTTCATTTCTCTTTCCTACTCCATCACCAGACCCTGTTCATCATCTATCTATAACCTATTTATTGAGACCATTCCAATGAGCCCAAACACAATATCTGTGCTGTAAGTTGGTAAGGGAGTTGGGTATCCTGCAAATTCCAGGTGATGCATCATTTCAAGTTTACTAGCGTGTGGAAGACGCTCACATCCATTCATCAACTAGAAAAGAGCTGATAATCTTCAAATGGCTGAACTGATTTCGATAAAACTTGTCTAAAAACCATTGCCAGAAAACCTGTTTTCAAATAAATAAAACCGCAACCGTTTAAGACCTATGGCGCCACAGACAGACACACATACATAACGGTCAAACTTATAACAGCCCTCTTTTTGCGTGAGCGAAGCTAAACGAACTTAGCTTCGTGTGGCCTGCGCTTTATTAAGCACAAAACATATGAAAAAAGCTTATAAAATTGTCGAATTGTCACCTGTCGCCTGTGTGTATTTATTAAATAGTCCCCTATATTAGTTAGTACCCTATGTAGTCTAGGCAAAGCATTTATCGCTTTGTTTTGAAAGACTGTTGGCATTAGCCAATCTGACTCACCCAATGGCTTACAGAGTATTGCATGTTGGTAGTAACTATATTCTGTTCGTTTTACTGTAAATCAAAAACTAGTACACCATTCATCTATATATGAATTTGTTGTTGAATGTAATGATCATTATCAATCACTAGGTACTACATCCATATCTTTATTAATTAAAACTGAAGAGTTTGTTTTTTTGTTTGTCTAACTACCAGTCGGATTGAAAAAATCTTTTTGCATTTGATAGCAAAATTCTTGAGGAAGTTTTTATGCTATTTAACATCACGCTAGGACTCTTAGAAGAGAAAAAATAAATAAAAGTCAGAAAGAACGCTAAGCGAAAACGAAATAAAAGCGCGGGCGGGGATGTGATGCGGCGGGATGATCGCGAGAACAACAAAAGTACAACAATCTTGAATTAAAAGCGTGGGCGGGGATGTGATGCGGCGGGATGGTCGCGAAAGCAATAAAAGTACCACAATCTTGAATTAAAAGCGCGGGCGGGGATGTGATGCGATAGGATGGTCGCGAGAGCAACAAAAGTACAACAATCTTGAATTAAAAGCGCGGGCGGGGATGTGATACGGCGGGATGGTCGCGAGAGCAATAAAGGTACAACAATCTTGAATTAAAAGCGCGGGCGGGGATGTGATACGGCGGAATGGTCGCGAGAGCAACAAAAGTACAACAATCTTGAATTAAAAGCGCGGGCGGGGACGTGATGCGGCGGGATGATCGCGAGAGCAATAAAGGTACAACAATCTTGAATTAAAAGCGCGGGCGGGGATGTGATGCGGCGGGATGGTCGCGAGAGCAATAAAAGTACAACAATCTTGAATTATTCCGTTCATCAGGATTCAGTTTCGTCCTGAAATATTTACAAGTTTATTAGCTTATATAGCTTACTGCCCGTGAATACCTCCGCAAGTAATTTCGGCCCCCTGACCCACCGCGTCGCATCGCGTAGCCCGCCGCGCTATAACTTCATTTTCGCTTAGTGTTTTTTCCGACTTTTTTTTTCCGGTCGTATCGTGATGTTAAATAGCATAAAGACGGGCAGTTCAAGAGATTTGTGAGTTCAAACAAAAAAAACAAACTCTTCAGCTTTATTTATTTGTATATAGATAAGTCATGTGCCCGATGGGATTTCCTATAGACAAAAGTGAAGAACTTCCATACTAAATTGCATCCCTATTTAACCCCTTTAGAGGATGAATTTTCAAAAATAAATCCTTCCTTCCTTCCTTGCTCACCTTCGCTATATAAGGAACTCTTGTGTTTTCCCCCCGAGTTTAGGTTGTGCGCTGTATGTCAGTTGGTGAAAGAATGAATAACCTGCGTTCACAAAGCATTTGCCAAACATTTAAACAAACACGAGCTTTAGGAAAACAACTGCATGCATAATTACTCAATATTGTCTTTGGTCCGTGGCCTTGAAAGCAACCAATGAACAACATTGTTTTTATTTTTTATATTTTTATTTATTGGTTGAACACGAGGCTTTTGGGTACTTTTGTATGTGTGTATTTTATGTGTTTTTGTCTTTATATGTGCGTTTTGTTTGTACAGAATAAACAGTTTTTCTTTCTTTTTCTTTTTTTTAACTGTAATGTCTACATAAGGTTCAGTTTGTGCTACAACTCGTGTTTGTTTACATGTTTAGCAAATAAATTGCGAACGCAGATTAGTAGTTTTTTAACCGACTTCAAAAAAGGAAGAGGTTTTGATGTTCATTTGTATGTATTTTTTTAAAAGTATTATTATGTATATTTTCGTCAATTGTAAATCGATATTGAAAATTATTTTTTCATTTTGGTAGACTGGTAGAGGAAGCTTGCACGGCGGTAACATGGTGGCTTTGCTTGGGTAGTTTTTGAGTTAGATTTGATATTACGTATTTAATCCACTTTGAGTATCTTGATGATGTTATAATACTTCCTGTCGCAGTTGTTCATTTAGCAAGTAGTGGTATACGAATTAATGTGGGGTAGTACCATAGCTAACTACACCAACAAACAAAAAAACAACCAACTTCCAAAAACAGCACTACAAAGTGAAAAATAACTTTAATTTCGGAAGGCGGTAGTAAAAAACTAAAATACAGATCCAAAGACTTCCGAAATTAAAGTAATTTTTCCCTTTGTACTGTTTTTTTATTAAGTAGAGAAACTAAAAGTGAGCTCTACTTTTCCCATACCTTCTCTACAGTTTCTTCACAGTTCATTATGATCGATCAGTCTTTAAACCAAGTGCAAAGCAATCATAAACATTGATAGATTTCACCCACAAAGGATCAAAGGAGGCCCTATTCTGATTGCCATGGAAATCATAAAATTAGCTCTCTCGATCCTGATTCAAAGATGGCTGTGGTCACTTTAATTTGAATATTTAATGGCTTCCTTCAATGAGCTCAAAAAACGGATAAACTGGAAAAGGCTGGAGGTAACTTAATTTTCAATGAAGGTACCGAAAGGCTTCTTGTCGATTCACAAAATGGAATCGGAAATGGGCATGAAAATGAAATTGTGTACGCAATTTAAGATGGTATTGCTTTTACTCAATTGTGGGGCAGAAATGACTGAAATGCTCGATACATTTTGCGATTTACAAATTCGATCAACATAATAAAACTCTTAAATTCACTGACAGACAACGCACAGCGTAACCGTAGATGCTTGAAATTTTACACAAGAGTTCCTTATATATCGAAGGTGAGTACTAAAGAAGATTTTTTGAAAATTCATCCCCTAATCCCCTTTAGGGGATGAATTTTCAAAAATTTACGAAAATTTATATGGAATTTCGTCATCTTTGTCGGTGAGAAATTGCATCGGGCGCATGACTTGTTTTATTATAATATCTTAAATTCACTCATTTATCAAAATCAACCTAATATGTTCCCACTAGAACTTAGGCTTCCTCTCTGCGAGAGTCTTCACTTCGTCATTTGGCTCATGATGACACCAAGTTAGGTCATGATAAATGAGGGCTCTGGTTGAGTAAAGAAGACTAACCCACCGAGACACACACATGATTACAAATGTTATGTTAATACGATAAAATGATAATGATAAAATGTTACTATGATGAAGCAATGACATGAAAAATAAATGATCTAAACGAAAACACCTGTGTGAACCCGAACTGTAGTAAACCAAACGATATAACAAACCAAACCGTCATAAACGCCAACGCCGGCTGTCGCTGAAAATCAACGCTGGGGCTCTGTCTTGCATAGGGTCGCAGTATTATGAGCATTGCAGTTTTCCGTGGATGTGACGCATATTTTCCCCCAACTTCTGTTCTTTCTTTGCGTAATGTTTACCGCAAATAAACGTATTTTCTTTCTTTCTTAAACTCAAAAATATTTATTTCAAATAAACAGGCACTTTTGAATTTTCAATGAGTCGGCCAGAAAGATGAAGTTAGTTGCCTAATAAAAGCGTAGGAGGTTCCTGTGGAGAAAAACGAGCAAGAAACTCCAAGGACATTATTTTAAATCTAAATGTTGGTAGGTAACATCATTCATGTTGAAATCTATTGAAAATGAAAAGATGTTCGTTATTGGCAAGCGCATTACTTCAGAACGGTTGAACCAATTTTTTAAAAATTTGTTTAGGAAGGTTTCGAATCAGGTCACACGGAAAGAAAAATTTGAAAAGTTGCAAAATTCGGGAAACCTAAAAGTGCTATGGGAATTTTATATGAATTATTGAAATACGGACAGGAGAACTTCTGTCGGGTCAGCTACTTATAAATATATGTAAGAACGATGTAGAAAACCGATATTGTGTATGTTAAAAGCGTTCAAGTACAAAAAAAATACTTAATTAAAATAAGCCGTGGCAGCTAAGAGAGGACCAGTACCTACTGACGGCGCCCATTCACGAAAATGACGTATGGGTGGGCACTATTCAGGTCAACCATTTCGATGGGAACCGAATGATCCAACATCCACCTTCTTATCTTTTCCAGGATGCTGGGCGGCGTGGGAGGGCGGCACGCGTCCGTGCGCCGGCGCGGCAGCTCCCCGGGCGTGCGCCGATATGCGGCAGGCGCGGCCGCCGCCGACGATTCGCCGCCGGCGTCGCCGCGGCCGGTGCGCCGGCGCCGGGCCGCGATGGCTGCGTCAGACCACAAGACCTGCGCGCTCATACATACGAGGCTCAAATTGGGAGATATTATGTAAGTGTTTAGGTTAATACTTCTTTTTTATTACGAAATGGACTCGCTGTGGCGTCGTTCTTGCCAGATGGGAAACGTAAACTTTTTCTTCCAGAGAGAGATCAATTTAAGACTCATTGAAACATCCATGGTGGCTGTTATTCATATCTGTAATTTATGTAGTGTACAGTCACGAGCACTAATATGTATGTATGTCGATTGTTATGTATGATTGAAGCCGTGATATATAGTTATATCCCAAGGATATTTAGAGATATAGCTATTTATACCTTAATATAGTTATATGAAAGCAGTTCATAACTGTCTTACTAGGAATATAACTATGATACGAGCACGATCTAGTAATATAACTATTAGGGCACTCCGACCAAATAGGTTAGGTTAGTTTAGCACTGTGACCAACTACGCGCGAGCCGTGCGAACGTTACGCGAAATTGGTCGCAGTAACAAAATTAGGGCACTCCGACAGTTATGAACCTCTTTCATATTACTATATTACGGTATAGATATATTCCTAGGGATTTAACTATATTACGGCTTCAACCATCTTACTGCGACATGTATACACTTAGCACAATTCAAAAGCGATTTTTTCGTGGAATATCGATTGCAACTTGGAGATAAGACCTATTTCATAATATTGTGGGTTCCAACATATAGTTTTTTGTGTAGAATAATATAAACAGGCTGGTGTCCGCAACTCCACGCTCAATCGCGTACATTGTGTACAGGTTACAATCAATTATTACAATCAAGACAGTAGGAGAAAATCAGTTTTAAAAGTTACTAAGTGTACACATATTTAGTGCTTGTGACTGTAGTACCTACATATCTTAAAGTATTCTATCTATATATTTTCTGCTACAATTATATTCTGGAAAGCCAGTCCAGGAATTTACTTTCTATTTGATATTTCATAAAACTCATGTTTTTCCAAAAGAATTGTGTCAATTGTAATATTGTATGCAGCGATATGAAACGCATTCCGCAACTTTCATGTTCTACATGGCTGCTACTCTCGTTTTGACCCAAGATACATTTCATAAAATTATCTAGTGACTAGTAGGTAGATTAGTAGAGTGGTTATAACAACTCGGCTTCATGACGGGCCCTTAGCTAGCTTATGGTTTCTTAAATCATTTCATAAAAATGTAAATCTCTTGTTTTAACGTTTTAAGTTTTTAACTAGCTCTTTAAACCAGTTAGTTCAAATTAATCGCAAAATGAAACTTACCATGATAAAGAATTTGATAACTTTAGACTTTTAATAATACTTTCACTTCCAACAGATAATTTTACTTGTACTCTTAGTTACTTATTTCCTAGAAATATTGCTTGAATTTATAGTAAAACATGTATATTGATGTCAGCAAAACATTTTAAAACATACGAACAAAAAGTTGGAAGTACTTAACGTCAGTCGCCCTCTACCAGTTTCATGCCGAAGCTTTTAGATTTAAAGCATACGTAGCGCCACCATAGCGGCGTAGCAAGTGGAAAACAGTGGAACTTAATCATAACTGCGGTTCCAGAGCACTCTAGCGACAGTCACTTGAACCTCTAACTAAAATTATCTAGTAACGCCATCTAGCACCCAGGCACTAGCCGCGGGAAAGTCATGAACTAAAATGGTCCTTTGACATCAGCGCCCGGTACGGGAAAAACAAGAACTTGTTTTTGCGACGCTAGAGCCATCTAGATTCAACATTTTTGCGGAAAAACTTCCATGTACCGAAAGTTCGCTATGTCAGAGGGCGGATATAAAGCTTAGGTGACCTTGGGTGGTTTTTGTTCACGGCCGATAGATGCCCCTACTTGTCTCATACACACGACAATGGTTGGAAGTCTTTGACTCGCGCTTAGCGTACTTGGCCTAGTTTCGTGTTTAAAGAAACGTGTAACGTGGCTTCTAAGTAAAGTTTAATTGAATAATAATAAATTAATTCCGATAACGATCTAGTATTATAGTTTTAAGTAAAATAAACTTAAGTAATCTAATCTAGACTGGATCTGTAAAAATATCTATCCTATCCAAAATCAGAGTCAATATTCGCCCGTGTACCGCAACATCGACAAAGGCCTATTCGTCGAAGTATTCCGACCGATGCTATCGATTGGCAATTCAATTTCCATTCGGAGTCCAAAACAGAAGACAGTCGGATTCAATTCTGTAATAATAGAGTCCCGTGAAGTCGTCCGTTCACCACGTTAGGCCAGTGTAAATGGAGCAGACTTGCTTCCTGCCTCCACGTGGTGAGATGCCATTATTGATTTCCGGCGCGAGAACGAGACAGCGCCATACCACAATTTGTTGCACTATTTTCCGTCCCATTCTTTCGCCAATATATGACCTATTTTTATGCCGCTTTCGCTATATTAATACAGCCTAAGTAATTAGGTGAAAAGTTCGGTTGGCGCGATGTAATCTGAACAGTGGTTCGGTTTTAATGGTGTATTTGTTTTTGTATTTGATTTTCGAGTTATGTTGAACTACGATACTGCTTCGCGTCATTGAGGACGGAATAGAACCTTTCCGAATTTGCTCGAAATTGTAGATTGAATAATAAAGCGGTAAAGGTACCTTATACCTTTACGTTTTAGGTGCATTGTGCTTTGTTACATTCAATGTTGAACTTTGGATTTACAAATCATTGTCATGTGTAATGCAAACAATGCGTGTAATGTATGTCCCTACTTAAATGACATAATTATTTTACTAAAAACATACTTTAGCTTTAATTCGTTAAATAAATAGTAGTATGGATAGGTACTATAAGTAATATTTTATATAAAATATGTAAAATAAAAAAATAGTTTTACTACCAATTATGAGAAAAAGGGTGATGCCCTTTTTCTCATGATAAAATTACACACGAATTTTTGCTAATTTCACAATCATAAAATCAAACTTTAAAAAAAACCTATCAATAATAACAATCACCATTCTCAGTAATCACCAAACCGAGCAACAATTGTGGGTTGAACAGTAAATCAGCGGATTACCGGTGGCCGGCGGTTCGACGCACCTGCACCTCACGGCTTACGGGAATAAATACCCGGGATTAGCACTACGTTAATTGGACTTATTTTATACGTATATGTAGGGGAAATTGTTGAAAATATTTTGATATGATGTATCATTAAATAATTAAGCAGTTTTCATCAATTAATAGTGAGTGGTCTGCAAGAAGAACTTTTCGTTGAAAGTTAGTTTATTCCGATGCGAAAATGATTTCCGTTATTTTATCAAACCCTCGTTTCATCATCTATAATGTATACATGTACATAAACAAATAAATATAATTGAATTGTCTCCTTGTAATGTCAAAATAACAGCTTTTTACTAAACGCATACGAGAGTACAAACGACACTTATAACATTTTTGTTTTTTGTCTGTCTGTCTGTATGTTCCGCCTAATCTCCGAAACGGCTGGACCGATTTTGACGGGACTTTCATTGGCTTTGTTGATGTTATAAGGAGTAACTTACTTTTATTTTAGAAATATAATTAGAGACCACGCGGACCAATCCGCGGGCAGCAAGAATTTCTGGATAAAAGTGTCTATAGAAGAAAGGATGGGACACATAAAGTAGTATTCATACCCAAAAACTGACTTGTAAATCATGTAACTAAAACAAACGTCCAGAGCAAACGCAATCTTACTAATATTACAATGAATGCCAAAGTTGCATAAACCTACGTTTAAATTGCTACATACTATGTTAACCTACATAAAATCCCCATCAAATTATGAATGATAAGTATAGATTTTCAATGGATTTGGCATTACTTTGAGTACTTCACGTCTCGTATAAACTGGGCCTGTGAACCATGCCAAATATGTGAATAGTGTCGCGAGATGAAACTAGTTCTTAAATAATAAACTTCAGAGGCATGCCAACCAACATGTAGTAGATAAAAAATAGAAACGTGCATGAAACGTTCGCTTTTATAATTTCTAACATGACGATATAATTATCGTGGACGTCCACGTCCACGTCCGCGTCGCGATAACACAAAGAAGTAGTGTATGGAAATACATGAAAACGCTTTTAAATTTCCGTCCGCAATAATGTTATAAAGTGCACGTATTTCCATACTTTTTTGGACGTAGCCGTGAACATCCACGATAATATCGTCACGATAGAAATTATAAAGGTGCATATGCAGGTTTTTATTGTTTCTAGTTTTTTTTTGTCAAACGCATTTTTATTTCGGCTTATCTAAACTAATATAATAATGAGATTTTTTTTGGTATGTTTCTTCGTTTGTAACGCTTTCAGGCTAAAACGGCTGAACGGATTTGCATGTAATTTGCCACATGGGTAAACCATGAACTGAATTAGGACATAGAATAGTTTTTATCCCGATATACTAACGGAATAGACTTATGCGGGTGAAACCGTGGGGCGCAGATAATTGCAAATATTTTTGTAAAACAATGCAACAACACTACTACACATACATTCATCGAGCTTTTATAATCCCTACCGCGTACAATAAGCTCTATTTATGTACCTAAGTATGACAGTCATACGCATAATCCCCATAAAAAGTAATCACCGACATAAGTTACTCATTTATCCATTAAATGGTTACTACAATGTATTAAAGTCATCGAGTGAAAGGATTATTACAATTTACTACCGGCCAGTGTTACAATGCATCGCAAAATAGCAATACGAATGCTGAATACCTTAGTGGATTAATAAAATTACTAATTGGAACTAATTAAATTACACTGTAGCAATCGTTTATTTTGTAATAGCTTTTTCCCGCGGCTTAGCTCATGTGGAAGTCGGAAATTATCCCATGGAAACGTACTACCGGGGTAAAAAGTACCCTATGTGTTGTGTTAACCCAGGTTATAAACTATCTGTCTGCCTCATCCAAATCCTATTAGTATTACGAGTATAACATAATGATTGAATACTATCGTGAATGCATGCATGCCTAGTACTTTTTGTTAAGCTGCTGCACAGAAATTGTGCACAACATCTAATAATTGAAATACTATCTTGAATTCATGCAAGCCACGTTTTGTGCCAAGTTTCAAGTTTGTTTAAAGAATAAACACACCTGCAAATAAATTATATGTACAACTCTGTTACCTAACATAGTCTGTAATTGTAGTTTTATAGTAGTAAAATAAACATTAAAAAACAAAGAAAC
The DNA here is from genome assembly GCA_947364205.1 of Agrochola lota. Lineage (NCBI taxonomy): Eukaryota > Metazoa > Arthropoda > Insecta > Lepidoptera > Noctuidae > Agrochola > Agrochola lota. Next base: position 5,976,856 of record OX376221.1, on the reverse strand, counting down.
TATCCATACATATTGTAAATTAAAGTCGCTTTTCGTGTCTGTCTGTGTGACTCCGTTGTTGTATGTACATAATACATTCATACATTAAAAAAATCTCGCTGTTTTGTCAAATCAAAACCGTGTGCGAAGCAGGGACGATTCGCTAGTTTTGAATTTAAAAAACTACACATTTAACAATAAAGAAAGAAAAATATTAGATAGAAAAATTGCTCAATACTATCGCGGACTTCAAATGGTTGGAAGGAAACAGATGAAAATCACCTACACGCATCAAAAAACCTGGTCATAAATGCTGGTTCATTTAAGAAATAAATGCCCAAGATTACTTACTAACCTCAAAGATTAAAACACCAATTTCAGCAACAATCCCATTAAAATTCTAATTTAAAACAAAACGAGAGAAGAAAGGAAAAACAAAAGAAGATAGCACCGTCTTGTCGCAAATCAAAGAAGCTGTAAATGAGTGCAATCCATTACGCAGAGGTGATAACGAAAGAGTTTGCGAAAGAAAACGGAACTTGAAATAATTGAATCTTGCGAAACAATGTGACGACACTTCCGTTTCATAATAGCTCTCCTATTAAATACTTACTTCAATAAATATTGTAACATGTTGCCATAAATTAGTCTTATCATAATAATAGCTTCCTACATGTGCAAATAATATCCTTTGGTCCTTGGTACTGCTTGTGGCTAAGTAATAACAGCCGCACGGGTCGATCGATCAGGTTAAGCTACGCTTGCCGCGGTTGGTTCGTGGATCGGTGACCATTTTTACATACCGAGACTCCTCCATGCCTCGGAAAGCACGCTAAGCCGTTGGTCCCGGCTGATATTCGTGGATCTTTGACAGTCGTTACGGGTCGTCAGAATCCCGAAAGTTTGACAATCTTGCCAAGGGGTATCGTATTACCCAGTGGGTTGTGGAGGTCAGATGATAGGCAGTCGCTTCATGTAAAATACTGGTATTCAGCTGCATCCAGTTAAACTGGAAACCGACCCCAACATAGCTGGGAAAAGGCTAGCCAGATGAGATGGTCCTTGGTACATTTCCGCCTCAAAGGACCAAAAACATGTGGGTACGATTTTCACCACAGTGTTTGTTGATTAACAATGTCGGACAAGAGAAAGTTCAAGTACTGTGGGCCGTTAATTGACAGTTGTTAAATGACGCGTGTGGACAGGTTTTGTAGTATTCAACATAAAGGGTGAAACCCCGAAACGATCAATTGCAACTGTAAATTTTTACGTGGTTTATACACATTCAGGCGCAAAATGATCGTCTACAAAATGCAATTGAAGTGATTAACAATAAACACACAAAACATAGATAGTTGGAATAATTAATCGTATCGGGGACCCTTAAGGTGGACCGCAGCGGTAGCCCGCGAAATTCAAATTTTCTTACGTTTTTTGCAATTTGCAGGTCAGTGTCAGGTTGTATCTTAATCAAAATATAATTTGCGACCATAACAAAATATGTATTTACAGAATTATAATCATAAGAATCATTAATACATCTCTCTAAGTTAAATTTATTCTTTAAGAACTTTTCCTTATCAGCACGCTTAGTATGACGCTTTCTATTTTTATGATGAATGGACATAGCTCTTTCTATACAAACTGACATTTCGTTTCTCCATTTTTGACATCGCACCGTAGAAATCTTTCTACAATCTGTCATTTTGTCTTACGTTTCTAACAATCTTTGTCTAGGTCCTTCTTTCTACATGTAGACTATTTCAGAAGAAAGTTTTCTATGCCAAACTGTCAAAATCACACTGACAACTGACTGTTGTTTAAGGTAGTAAAGACAATTTGATTTTGTACTCGCCATGCTAAAGACAGTAGAAAACTTTCTACTCGACGGCCACCAAGTATATACGGTTATCTACAAAATCATGATTTTACAGAAGAACGTTTACAATGCAAAATTGTGAACATTAATAGAAGAACAAAGCTATCTTCTATTTTACATTATTTAGTTAATAGGGCATTACCAAGGAAATGGTTAAGGCCAATACCAATATTACTATAATATTTTTTGTTCCAAAACACAGTACTTCGTCATTTTAAGAATAAATGTTGTGTGTGTGTGTTCAAACAGAAAAAAAGTCCTATGACAAAACAAAGAATTCTGAGTCGAATTATGTCAAAGAGTGTATTTCGTAAAAAGTGCAGTTGACTCTTTCTACTTTGCTGCCGTCGTACTGTCTACACGGAACGTCATTTTTGTCTACTCTTCCGTCGACAAAAAGTTGCTCATGCTACGCGTGCAGATTTGTTCTTATGGAGAAACGTAAGAATATATAAACTTCGCGAGCTACCACTGCGGATCCTCCTTAATGATTCAACATAATGACTAAAACGGTGTCAGTAAAAAAAAACGGCTAGAATTATACTTATTTTTTAACCAAAGCCTAGATGAAGTGATATTATATCAGCGTTAACGATGACAATAATATTATAGAAGTTAAAAGTGTATTGGATTGACAAAAAGTACCGAAATGCTGATGTCAGTCCTGTATGAAAGTCTTTATAGAAAAGCTTTGCAACTTACTTAGGCCCTCAAGTGACACGATAAAGGTACACATATCAACTCAGAAAGGGATCGTCACCGTATCGCCGCGGTTCGTGAGCTTGTCCCGAGGCAAGGCGATTACGTTACGATTCTGATTAGTGTGCGTTACAGTAGGGAGTTTCATACAAAGAATACTGAATGGCTCGAGTTGATACGGTGACGATTCCTTTCCAAGTTGATATTCATGCTATTTCCTTAATAAAACAGTTTGCAATGGAAATGGAACTTAAAACAATTGAAAGTCGCAAAACAGCAACGACACTACGTTTTGTAGGCCATGAAGTTTTAGCTTTGTGTCGCTCTTGCAGGGCGGAGTGTAAATGCACACTTCGTACCGTAGATCTATGCTTCGTTCTGTTCACTATACTGTCCTGTACACATCGCGAAGTAGAACGATTACTATTGGAAAAATAAAAAGAAAAAATAAAAAAAATAAAAAATATTAGAAAAATAAGTTAAGTAGAAAAGAAGTGATATTCAGACATAAAGTCGTGTATCGTAGAGTCGTGCACGTTATAACGTTTCCGTCCACGATAATGTTATAACGTGTACGTATTTCCATAAATTGCATGGACGTCGACCTGGACGTCCACGTTAATTTTGTCACGTTAGAAATTTTAAAAGCGAACATTAGCGTTTATCATATCAACATACAGTGAATCCAAATCCGCCACATTTTCCGATTGTAAATTGAAACCATTCACATTCAAGCTGAAAAAATTTTACTTACAAAGGCTCTGAGCTCTAGGGTCATTGGGTCGGACCTGCTTATCCATTGTATAAATTTTGTTGTGACGAAACGTCATTATTGGAATGTGTTCTAACAAAACTATTAGCATCAAGCAATAGATATAAGTGATTGTTATGGCTTGTGAACCAAAAACCTTTTTTTGATAGTCTGGTTTGTGAATTGAATACTGTTCTTCTCTGCACCAAAACATTTAATTTTTGTAAAAAAAAAAATATAAGCTCTACTACCTTGTTTTGCTAGCATGTGTTAGCAAATGCTCGCAGAGTTCATGTTGGAATTTTAATGACTACAAAGTGATGTATTTTGTTCGTTCATTTTAGGTTTTTTTGTTTCCTGGACATGCAATAATGTAAAATGCCTGGCAGTATCTAGTTCTGTTTTAAGCGCACTTACGACCTGTTTGAGTTTTTTTTTCGCAAAACACATTGAATTAAACGCTGGACAGTCTAATAAATGACTAATGACTATTTTGCAGTTAACAAACTTAAGACAACAAAAATAGTTTACAGAAGATGTGTTTTTCCTCTACATTATTCACGAGTTTACCCAAAAACATGCCAAAACACATACTAAAAAGACTGCACTATAAAGGCACACGTCGACATGCCCAAAACTTCCCCCTTTAAATTTATGGCAGCGGCAGCTTTGTGAACACGACGTGTGAAATTATTTCCCTCATGTCGTCGGAGCGTAGAACGATGCCCATTTCTCTCTCCCTTGTGCCTTCACCGCACCGGTGCGGTGCAACCACAGCCTAATACGCGACGCTGAGTTTTTGTTTTATTTAGGTTGGTCCTGCTTTCTATGTTTGCTCGTCAAAGTTCCAGCTCGCGGCTGAAAATGGGCCTCCCAATAAGCGCTTTTTTATTTCTATAATAGGCTCTCTTGGAAAACGAATATACATATGTTTAGCAGTTTTTTGTTATTAAGAAATAAGATAAATGTTATTTCCCAGTCTTTAGTTCTCTTTTATTTAATTTTTCAGCAACCACGCTTGTACAATCTTAGGTTTAGTTTGATACTTTAAACGATATTTTAGTTCCTGATGTATCGATAGATGGCGCACATTTAGCACTCTCCGCTGAATCGCGGTGTTAAGAGTCTCCGCAGAAACATGACGTATTTCGTTTATAGTAAAATAAATTGTCGTCGTCAAAGTAAACATTGGTTTTTATTCAACGCTTGTCTAATCAGGACAATAGTATGATCCCCTAAATGAATTCAAAATTATAGCATTCCATGCCAATGCCCATTTCTCCGTCCTTTGTGCCTTCATCGCTCCGGTGCTACCGCAGCCTAATACGCGCTTCGTTTTTGTTTTATTTAGGTTGGTCCTGTTTTCTATGTTTGCTTGTACAATCCTCGTCAAAGTTGGTAAAAGTCCACGGCTGAAAATGGGCCTCCCGATGGCCGCTATTATTAAAATGTTCATTAGTACTTTGGGAATACGGATAAACATGTAGGTAGCAGTTTGTTCTTGTTTCTCGTGCAGCAATTTTAGAGGTATGAAGAATAGGGTGTAAAGTTCACTCATCCTCATTAGAAAAGGGAGGATCCTCCGACCAGACGGGTGTCGTGTCTGGCGGGCAACTGCCCGTCGATTGAAGTCGGATAGTCCTATATTTATGTCGTTCGCGCGGTAAACGCTAAATGCGCGATGCAGGATTTATGTGACGTGAGGACTTTGATGCATAGTTCGCATGTGGCGATAAAGATGCCACCACACAATAGTCTGATTCGCTAAATGAATCCAAATCTATAACATTTCGTAAAAAAATTCACTACAAAGACCTTTGGTTTGACGAAACAGCTTACCTGCATGAAACTGGAGTGGTGAACGTTCTACGTTACCCACTTTTCTTAAGAATATCTTGTCATTAAGGCAATTAATACAGTTTGTACTTGACATGTAATCACAGTAACAATGTAAACGCACTAACTCAATCACTTATATTATTACCACGTTCAATATTTAATTAGCAATCAATCGCTTAGCACATTGACTGACTAAGGCAGGCGTAAGCCCGTAAAGTGTCGGGTGTCAAAGAGAGTTCAAAGGATCGTTCAATTCAAATTGCTTGCACTTACGTTTAGGTGAATGGGTTAAGATTAAGAGCGTGCATTCTAAAAGTTGGCAACGTTGCAAATAGCTGTCAAATATTTCGCTATTTTGATAAATTTGGCAATATTACTGTATGGAAATATGAAATATCGCTCTATAATGACCTAAAGTATTAATAATGAATTACAACTATAACACTGAATTTGATGTTATAACCGTTTTAGGTGTAAAATGGGCATTTGGAAAGTTTCCAAATACTTTTTTTAATATCTACAACTAAATATTCAGTGTTACAATATTATTTAGTGCATTTCATAATCAATATTTTAATTCACTTACGATATTTCATATTTCCATACAGTAATATTGCCAAAAAAATCAAAACAGCGAAATATTTGACAGCTATTTGCGACGTTACCACTTTCAGAACGCTGGCCCTTAAGTAAATGCTTATAAAATGTAGGTGAAGCTGGTAGTGTAGTTGGGCTTTGATTTCTTCTTGGTTAATTAAAATATAGCTTATCAGCGTTCATAACAACTTAAATTTTATGAAAAGTCTGAACACAATTTAAGAAAATTTGGACTGATTTAATGCTCTAGTGATAATTTGATACTATTTGCCCAATTGAGAGGTATTCTATGATAGCATGCCCATTGCTCATGCAAAGCTGATATCCCGCTTAGTATTTCCCTAATGGACGCTGCATCCTAGATGCACCCAGTAATCATTCTGGACCTCTATAGGGATACTGATGAAGAAAAAGACACACGAATAAAAAAACTTAACTTTAAAGTATGATTCTTATTAGTATAGATTCGTTCCATTTCTGCAATTACAGGTTCCTATAACAAATATGTTACCGTAATTATTTAGCTAACATCCACATTTCTCCATACAATCTTTTAGCATTCCAATAGGGATGATGACTAAAAAATTTTTTTTAGTCCGGCTTTGAGATTATAAAAAAATATTGGACACGTATTTTTTCTTTTTTTACGTAATCTAAAGATTACGGCGATACATTGAGGTAAAATGTGCCATGACGTCACGAGTTTGTAGATTTTATACGTACTAGTGACGTAGCGACCCCCACTCCCCAACTTAAAATGCGTTTTATCTAAGTAATTTTTTATTAATATGATAAAGCAAAAAATACGTGTCTAATATTTTTTTATTATCTGACAGACGGACAAATTATATTTTTTTTTTTTACCCAGGCATCATCCCTATTCTATGTCGAACTTCACAAAAGTAAGTCAAAAATAAGAGACTGAAGAAAATGGCGTCCGTACGTATTTGTGTAGTGACAGCCAATCACTTACATGCGCTACCTACAATCCTTTTCCGGAGCCAACCTTTAAAACTTGTGTGGGATGGAGCTTATGTGATGCACTTAAACTTCTACTTACATTTGCACATTTTGCACATTGGATTAACATGAAAATAGAGAGAGATTATTTATTGAATTCGTGGATGTTTCAAAAATCCATTTTCTAGTATATGTATGTTTGTTAGTTAGCAGGCAATATTTACCTCGAAGTTGTGGTCTAACATGTTCAACACCACGAAGGTTCAACATCGTAATTGACAACATAATGTCATGAGTGCATTTTAAGTAATCCCTGGGTTTCCTACCCCTTTCTGTCCCTTCTGAGAGGCTTCCGAATCACAACTACATCGCATGTCCAGAACATTGGATCTTGTATTATTCGTAAACATTATGTAAAATCCATCACTATGCTTTTCTGATAATACTTGACGCCAACCTGTGTAGTTTATTGAATAAAATTACCATGACATGGTTAGGAAATCTCTCTGCAAGAGCACATGCATCTCTTGGAGGAAAAATCTATATGGAAATGGTAATTTTAGGAATAAAAGATGATCTGCGTACGGTCAGCGTCTAGGGAACTGTGCAAAAACACGCCCATCTTATAAAACATTCTGTAAACTCAAAACAAGCCTGTAACATGAATTTTACTAAGCGATCCGTATCTACCGCGTATAGCGTATCTACATAGAGATGCGGTCAGTTCCACAGTCCCGTGAATAGAGGCCGTAGCCACAGCAGCTCCGCGCACTGCAGCACCATAAATATAGAGTTGTGACCATGTTGTTAGACAGTTTGAATGTGCGTAGGATTGTGTGGGAAATGCGTAAATTAATAGGTTCACTCTAATGGAAATCCATCGCCATATAGATCGCCATAGACGCTTCATGTATTCAGCTGCATTCAGTTAGACTGGAACCCAATCCCTGCATAATGACTGTCATGATCATACTTTCGTGACGAATCAATAATTATTGCGAAAAGAATAGCGTATATAAAAAAACCTATATCCTGGAATATGTTGAAAATGGCTGCAAACGGTGAAGTTAGCCGAAATTAATCAAGTACAATTTTTTTTTTTTCAATTTTTATAGAGTCAGTTAATGAGTGAAAGCCACATGTACTGCTGAAAAGATCTCAGTGTGACGCAAAAGCCTTTTCTTATGCAGATAAGAAACTATGTTTTAAGATTTTATATTAGTGCATCTGAAACAAAGGAATTAATTATCTGTATACAGTTAGTATTTCCTTTATGTTTAAATAAAAATTTCCATTGTGCGAATATTTTAAAGTATTCCAAAATCTAGTATTTTTATTACGTTTTCATAAAAATGTCTATCCCATTACACAGTAGGTGCCTATCTCTGTGTAATGTGAACTGTCTATTGTTCGGCGTTGACACTTTTCTAGGTTCGTGGGTCAATTGCAGCGCAGTCGGGTCACGGCACCTACATCTACCAACGCCTTTGAGAAAATGTACTGTACATATCTACTGCTTGTAACTTGTAGCTTTTTATTCAATTAAGTTAATAGGCACTGAGAAAATGTGATGTATTTTTTTCCAAGTTATGAATGAAATGGAATGTAAAAACGGGGGAACGATCTGTAATTTCTTTTTGAAATGGGAACAAACACAAAATTGTCCAACGGGATATTTATTTATTTAATACTTTAAGCACACAAATGTACAGAGGCGGACTTATTTGAATTCTTAAAATAAGTAGAAGTTGAGACACGGTTTCACGTGGTCTGTAAAACCTGTATGTAAGAGCTTACAGATCTAAGATACTTGCTCTAAGCAAAAAAGTTTGTAAGAAGAACATGATTGCGTTTTGTACTTTTTACTCACCCTCATGGGAAAAAGATGTATGTTTTTAACACGATAAGTGTTAAAAAAACACGTAGAGATGCATACACAATAAGTGTACAGGCGCAACAATGTCGTCAAGTCAATTTTAAACCCCAGATGCAATATTCAAACAAGAATGTAAACTCACCTCAGGCTCCGAAACCGAAGTAACTAGCTAAACAGCTAAAGGAACACAGAACAGCTTTTAAGTAAAGTTAAGTAGTAACTTGAACGTTACTTGAGCGTTCAAAGATTACAACGCTACAAACGGAGCAAGACACTCGGGCTGCTGACCCATTTCTGTAGTTAACTTTTTTAAACTTTTAACTACATTAGACCGATAGCAAATTTCTAAGACTTTGATAATTAATTTTAGTTTTTAGATTTTTCTTGTAGATGGCGCAACGATCTAAATATTTACATGGACGGAGATCGTAGATAATAAAGAATATTTGATGGAAAAATTATAGAAAGTTTTATGTATTTAGCCCAACAGTAGGATTTAGCAATGACTCATAAAAAATATTATATTTTTTTATGTGTTTGTAGGTTTCATGTTTATGCGTCGATAGTTGGTGCCAGAAACACAAAAATTTCCTTCATTAGGAAATAAGCTCTGATCCATTTTCTCTTTACAATTATTTTTTGCAACCCTAAAGTCTTCCTGTACATGACGCCGGAGCCGCACCGGCGCCGGACCGCATGTTTCGTTGGCTATGCTTTATTGAACTGCCATCCTTGCTTTAGTATTTAAATCGGCATCAATGCCAGTGTATACGCGGCTCCAGTGCGGCAGCGATACGACGGCTGTGCGATATTCATTCATATACACAAACTTGCGGTCCGGTGCCAGTGTGGCTCCGGCATCATGTATAGGGAGCCATAAGAGGCAAAATAACAACAAAAAAGAACTGTACAATACCATAGCTTTCCGTGTAACAAAAGTAATAGCAAAAGAACATCATGTTAAATATATCATCACTACCCATTCCTCAAAGAAACAATACACAAAAATTCAAAACTCGAACACAAAAAGAAACCTTTACAGCACAAAAAACACGACATGAAAATGCCCGCTCACACGAGCAGCGAGCGCGTCTGCTACGTTGCACGTTGCACGGTTGCAGTGCACCGGTCGTCGACCTCGGTCAGTAGGTCACCGCCGCCGCGGCAGGACACTGCATCCCCTTCCGTACTTGAACTTTGCGATTGACGGGCTGTATAACTGGGACGGTTGTAGGGAGCTGGTAGGGATGTTCGCAGAATTGAGTGATGTAACACCGTATCGTAAATAGTTGTGAATTTCGGGGAAGTGGCTTGCAACAGCGTCTCGTTATTTCACGTTCGTGTTTACGGGTTTGTTTACGCGTGTTTTTTTTTTGTATAGGGCTATTTTATAGAGTAAACAATTCTGTGTTTAGGAAGTATTCGTTCAAAATTAGAAGTCGATTGGTTATAGATTAAAGAAACTTCGTCGTCTGTTTATTTTGTTTTCTATGTGAATCTCAAACATTATTTTCAACCTTTAACTTATTCTATTACAAAGTGTAGGTAAATAAACAATAAATAGCACTTAGATATAACTACAAATTAAATATAATATCATTAAGAACGTAAAAAATAATATACGCTTTTCTTTCAGTCTATATTTTCATATCATATGATACTCGGAAATAGTGTAACTTTCTATCAATGAACAATTTTTTTATCGGATCAGTACTTCCAGAGATTACCTCATACAAAAAAACAAACAATCATACATCCAAAACTATAAATATATCTAGATAGACATTCAAACCAAAGGTTGTCTGTAAAAGATCGCTTTTAGCGATAAGACCGCCCATTGTGTCACCCTATGTAAAATTTCTAAATGTATTTCTGTAATATGTACGGTGTGCATAATAAAGAATATTCTATCTTCTATCTATCTATCAAACCTGTGAACTCGTCGAAAAAATAGCGTCCAACTGTTAGCCGCTAAATGCACGCACACTAGACAAGCACAATGATAGCACAAGGACGTTGCGCGAGTGTAAGACGTAGCTGTCACGCACACCAGCATAAAAAAGTTGGCTTGTTTGTTTTATTTCCTTTGCAGCGCTACACTCTATCTAGACATATAAATAATTAAAGCATACTTCTTTCCCCTATAGCACTCACCTGCACCTTTAGCACCTGGAGGCTTTTAATTAGATTCTGTTTACGTTATCTATTTTTTTGTTTCTGCCTGAGTATAGTTCTCTATATTTTTTATTGGTATATTGGCGTGTGCTAGCTGACATATGGCTAATGATTTATAATAATGATGTTTTGTGTTGCGTAATGTAAATTATTTTTCATATATATTATTATTATTATTATTTTAAATGTCTTTGACATATCTCGGGACCCTAGGGTCTTCGACCTTTGGAAGGCGTACGAGGGGCCGAAGCCAACTCGCAGAGGCCCCTTAGACATTTTTATGTATTGAGGCACCAACCGACGATTATCTCTGTGTGCACTACGCAAGTGCACCCAAGGACAACCCCAGGTTGGTGCAGGACTATTGCAGAACATGGAAACAAAATAAATTGGGCTATGGGTTTGGGTGGCTAAAGTTTACTGGTGACCTGGAACTATGGAAGGACTATGGCCCCTGCCTGATCAATGTTTTTTATGAACAGAGAAAAATTATTATTATTATTATCATCGTTTATTTTCAGGTATTTACCCATAGCAATATTACAATGCATTGTTATTAAAATATTACATCACAATAAATAAAATTAAAATTAATTAACATTAACATTATAATATTAAATTAACATTACATTATTACAATTAAATTACACTATTTCAGATATTAGCGTCTTAGCAGGTACACACAGCAAAATATTTCAGACACTATTTGATTAGTACATGCACATAATCGAGTCAGGAAAGATGCCTTGAGTCTCCTCAAGAGCCCGTAAAAATCAGTAACTCTGTTCTCAACGAAATGTCAGTCGCACTACACCGCCAGGGCAGCTTTAATATAGCTTAATATAGCGTTATTATATTGTACACGAAGAGTGTTATAAGCACTCTTCGTGTACTTGTATCAGAGTTGACTGGTGTAGAACGACTGACAGTAAGCCTTGAACAGGGTTATTTTAACTTGGTTGGAGCAGTGAGAAAAGCGTCTAGCCAACATGTTGCTTCGACATACGATACTGCGCCTCTGTCGTTCCAGATCAGAATCATCTGCTAAATCATCCCTAATTATGTGACCAAGATATTTAAAATTATTAACAATTTTTAGGGCAATTCCACACAAATTAATCGGTAAAATATGATCAGGACCTTTACTGCATTTAAATATCAGAACCTCCGATTTCTTAACAGTATAGGTGAGATAATGTTCAGCTGCATATTTCTCGCAGATCGCAACAAGTCTCCTTAAACCGTTGGCTGAGGGACTGAGCAGCACCATGTCATCTGCATAGCTAAGATTGTTTAAACTTACATCACCAATACGACAACCGGCTCGGGTACTGCTCAGTTCCTCAATCAACTCGTTAGTATAAATGTTAAATAAAATCGGCGAAGTGAGTCAACCCTGCCTCACGCCACACGTCAATTTATATATTTCCGAAAGGGCAGTATTCCATTTCACTTGATTGCATTGGTTTGCATACCAGTATTCCAAAATGTCTACAATTTTTGATGGCACTAAAAACTATAGATTAATTTATTTCTAACTGAACAGACAGCTGTGCTGCTGGGAATTTTCTTGCGCCACTCCTTCTTTCCAGCTCAAACACAAGGAAGTGGTGAAGGGTACATTTTGGGGGACTGTCTTATGTAATTTGACGTTCGAAAAGTGCATTTTCAGTCTAGTTTGAATAAATTACTTTTTAATTTGAATTTTAGAAGATGAGTAAATGACATAGACAAAACAAAACGCGCAAAGTGGCCTCCTTACTACAGCGCCTACATGGTAGTGACAACAGCATTCTAAAAATGATCGCTGCCAGACCGGACTGTCCCTTTCAGGCACACTGGGTGGGGACAATCATAGAGGGGAGATAGGTGTACATAAATAAATTTAGTTCGTGTAAACTAACAATACTAACCTACTTTAAGCACCATTGTTATTAAAACCAAATTACTAACTAAAATATGGACCTTAGTCTGAAATAAAGTTTTATTTAATTTAATTTTAATTTAAAACAGCATCCAATATTAACATCATGCCTGTATTCCTAAAAGAGGTAGGCAGTGGTCTTGAATCTAAATGAGGGTGTACATTTCGACAGTTAATTCTCAAGTCCGTTTTAATGAGAAGCGAGGGACTATTGCCGCAAAACAAAAGCACATCAAACTACCGTCCATCACTCAGGTCCTCACATAATTGTTTGATGCAGCACCTAACTGGGTTACCTGAGCACTTATTGTTATAAAGTATTGGACGGCATTGTCAACAACGCTCCCTAGTTCCTACACTGTACGCTGGAACTAGACGAATGAAGGGAAATTGTGTTAGGCGGGTAGGCAGACTCGTGTGCTGGTTTTAATTGGGTATGTTATAGGTAACTGCCTATCTTCATGTTTGATATAAAACTAGTAGGTAGGTATGAAGACCAGTATCAAAAGTTGAAAAATTTCCAAATACATAATTTGGTAATTTTTCAACTTTTGATACTGGTCTGGGTTGAAAACTACGGAGCTATCAACATTATATAAAATATATTTGGTGAGAAAATTACATGCGATTTCAGTGTGGAGCTAGAAATGAATTACACATGATTGTGATTATAATAATTTGTTAATAAAATAACATTTCTTTAAAAGGTTTTTGTAAGAGACACACAATAAAGCACTTTCCCCTAAGGAAATCATCAATATGTTTGCACGGATGAACAATACGATACAATTTTCTCCCTTTGCTCAAAAAGTCCGTCATTGTAGCGTACCAGAGCGGGGGGATAAAATAGCATATCTTCCTCTAGGGGAAAAAGTAATTTAATTTTTAATTTTTGTAACTAATTTTTGTAAAAACGAAATTTCTTTATTCTTATGTAGAATAATCATGAAAAAGGACTAGACTTATTACTGTTTCACAAAAAAATAAGTTTTTTTTATGGAAGTAAAACCGGCGATCTCTTCGGTAGAATGCGTGCATTGCGTTGCGGCTACAGAAGAAATAAAAAAGTTTTTGAGTTTATCTCTAATTACAAATTGAATTGGTGACATAATTTACAATAGTGAAAATGTCATCATCTAGCGAGAATGGAGACCCTAATCTGCAGATGGAAGAGAAAGGAAAAGATATAATTTTCAATCTGTTGCCGTGAAGGTCACAAATCATTTATTTTTAATACTTACGAAAAGTTTATGAAGTAGAGGATAGAAAAAGGAGTGTATTTTCATACGTATTTTGATGAACTTTCCAAGAAATATTAAAGTTCAACCCTTTGGAGCACATATTCAATATTACGAACAACGTACATACAGACAAGGCATAATGTCAATATAAAGAAATATGTAAATTTGACGGCTTTTCTGAAGAAATTATCCACCGGCTGCAAGGCCAAGAAATACAAAGTTTTCACGAGGAAAGATTACGAAAATTTCGTAAAAAAGGCACCAAATGAAAAACACTTGCTGCAAACTAAAACCTACCGCTTAGCTACTTACATTTAATTTTTAATAAAAGCAACGATTAATATTGTATTGGATTATTTTATTTCCTCGCAATCGTAATGAAAAGTAGAGTTATACCAAACATTACACACCCAGTGTAACACGGCGGTAAAAACCCATTATAACTCTGTTTATTTTTACTCTCTCGCTAAAGCTCGGGAGAAAACTACCTCGTTATAATGGGTCATTTTAGCCCCTTGTATAACAATCTACTATTTTTCTCAAATGTTAGGATTAGATAGGTCTTTTTTTCTAGCAACAAAAACACTATTAAATAGATATTTACAATTTAAATGAAAATACAACGGCCATCATCCGTTATTACGCTGTGTTACGAGTATAAGCTATAAAAAGTGCAACCCACGCATAAACATAAAACACTACATGACAGCACAAGTTGTGGTGACACGCAACTGATAAACATAACGTTTTTCTTTCATATTACTGTCGTAAATAACTTATAACACATCACTTGACAATGGCATTTACATGTAAAAGGCAATGTTAGAATGAAATGCACTATACTGAAAAGTAAAACCCTTGGGATTAGTACTAAGCAAAGATTTAAATCGTTAGTTTCGCCTTACCGCATGAAAGATAACCGCGTTACTATTTCATTTTGACACCTCTGACACACACAATGACACAGTGACTGACTTGATTGTCATGGAGACGCTATTAATAATGTGTGAGTCCACTCTTCTCTGTATGGACACTTTTTCGAGTGACAAAGTACGGTGAGAGCAAATCTAGCGATTTAAATTTTTGGTACAAAGGGTATCTATCATGCCTATGTAGTCAGTGCTTAGCCTGTTGAGATCTTTGTGTAAAGGTAGGTTCATACGAGCCCAGTAATGTGACAATACAGTAAGTCAGGCCAGAGCTGAATTGCAACTGGTCTCGTGTAGACACTACTTTCAACCTAGACTGGGTTGAAAGTAGTGTCTACACGAGCCCAGTGCTGACTTAGCGCCCACAAGTCAGTCCAGTTGATTAACCTACCCGTCTATTTTCGGGCCTAGTATCGCGGCGGGAAAACCGCCTGTCTTACTGACTTACTGCCGATCTGGGTCCAAAATTCCTAGCCACTGGGTCCAGTGACTGCCATCGTATAAACCAGGCATAAAGGAAGCCCTATAACCGGATGAAACGAAAACGTCGTCATACACCGTCGTATCTATACTTACCTTATATGCATATCTTTTCTATTCTCATATTCAAATCCGCTACTAAAAATGTTCTGACAGGAAGGAGAACTCGGTAATAACGCGGATTTTTTTAGTTGATAATTGTTTTCTAGTAACTGGGAAATGAAAACGACAAAAATGCGGCTTAAATATCAATGTTTTAAATGAAGCGACTGCTATCTGACCTCCACAACCCAATTATCGGACAATGCCGATACCACTCTACAATTATCAGTTGTATTTCGAGTATTTCACACTACAGAACAAAGAAATTATTTTAAAATTGGGCTATGGTTTGTGTACTCTGACTAGTATAATCATGTATCCACCGGGGTGTTAATACAACAAATCAAGCTTAAGGGGCATGCGCTAAGGTAGCCCGCGAAATTCAAATTTTCTTTAGTTTTTTACATTTTGCAGGTCAGTGTGAGGTTTTACGTTGATTAAAATTAAGATTCGCGATCATAACCAATATGGCTTTACATAATTATAATCATTACAATCAGCAATACAACTCCATAAGTAAGCACAATCGCCAAATGTCGTGATTTCATGAAATAGTCATTCAATGCGATTATATGAACTTAGATCGTCTTATTACAAAAAACTGCATAAGTAATGGTTTAAACCAAGACTAAAAGGATACATATATATATGGATATAGGATGGGTCTAGGGATGGGTATAGGATAAGGATGGATAGGATAAGGATAAGGATTGTTACGGTAACAAAGCTAGTACCAGACTCAAAATGTGTTCTGATTACAAAACGACGACCAATCGAGGATCAGTTAGTACCGAAGAAGATTCATGGTTCAAATAATATCCACAGATAAGAAACAGAAATGGCATTCTTTCATTCGTTCACGCAGGCTTTATTTGAAGCAACGTTCTGTTTCTTTATTATTATTACAATGTTGATATTGTAATAACACTTGAAATGGTTAAATAATTATTTATCAATGCCAAAATATGTCCTAAATTATTCTTTGTTTAGGTTACAATATATTGAACAAGCAGAACGTGTACTTTTGATGCGCTTTTTTTATTCAAGTTGTCATTATTTTTTAACACCTCTGTTGAGGTTTCTTTTGTGAACGAAACGTTAGTTGGCAAAAAGCTGTCAAGTTGACTGAATAAACATGAGTGACGTTTCTCTTGGGAAAAACAACTCGAAAGGACATATTTTATTAATAATAATTCCTGAATATTATCAATTCCACTAATCGAACTTGAAATATCCATTAAAAAACATCCAGAGATTCGGCGATGGGCGCTCGTGAGCTTGCTAGACAACCTGTAGCGTGAAGTGCAGCGACTTACATACGGCGGCGGCGCGCGTAATTTTAAACGCATGTTTATGTTACGTCCTTTACATATTAATAAAGAAATGCACTTCTTATTTTTATTCATTGTTCTTAATATACCTAACTGTAAAGCTCGATACATACACAAGGCGGGTACGTATCGGGCGCGGGTCGGTACGGTACGGTGAGGACGCCGTACCACCCGTACCGTACCGAACGGGCGTTCAAACTACTGTTCTTGGATCGCGACGCTGCACGCTGTTACGAAACAGAGGTACGGTACAGACAAAAAAACAAATTTCATATATAGTTTTTATAACATTTAATGAAGCAAAACCATTTCTATTAATATATAACTGACTCCCATCAGCATTTACTTTCTTATATGAGTTCATTCTATTGGTCCAATTACTGTAGGAAAATTAGCAAAACTGGGGAAGAAACTGGGGAACTTCCGAAAGCTTTCCTTCTGTTTATTTAGAGTAATAGGCATTTTTATAAATCTTCAGGACATCTGCTACCTTTTTACATGTTTTGCTGACAACTGGCTGAGACACACCATGTGAATCAGCTGTATTGTCTTGAACCTACGAATAAAACAATAATATTAGTATATTATTTGGATTTTGTCTATTGTTAGGTTAGCATTGACCAAGGCTAGGTACTTAAATACTTAATGGTGAGCCCAGTTGCGTAATGCGCAAACCACTTGCACTTCAGGATTCAATGGGCATCCTCGAGGGATAAATCCTCACGTAAAACATCCACAATTTTTTTTCCAAAACGCTTTGTGAACCTATACTTATTCAAATTCAAATTCAAATTCATTTATTCACGTATAAATAGAGTAAATACAATCGGTGGTTTCCATGTTACATTATTTGGTCTTATAATTCTATTTAGCCTGTGGTATGGCATGTGAATCGTTTTCTTAAAAGTAAAAAGGAATAAAGAAATATAAATAATGGTTAGTCTTAGCCCGTGGTCTTAGCCAATACGTGTCTCCGAAATTCATAGTTTTATATAATGTCAATAAAATAATTATGTGCCTGGTAAAATACATTGTCAAATTCCAATAAAACTCAGTCATTTCTACGTTGAATTAATAATACACAACACACATTATTTAAAATATTTATATATAGAATATTTTCCTTATTCCTGTAGCCATTCATTTACCGAGTAAATCATTTTTTTAAGCAGTAGCTCTTTAAGCTTTTTCTTAAATTTTGGTAGGGGGAGATTTTGAATGTCTGTTTGTAACCTATTATAAATTTTAACGCACATAGCTGAGCAATTTTTTTTGAACACCGCAGTCTTTGGTGCAAAATCTAACACTAGTCGCTGACCATGTCTGGAGTTACGAGGGTAGACATTATCCCGTGTATAAATATCACGAGCTCTTACAAATAGATTAGGATTGGACTTTACGAACACACAAACTTCAAAAATGTACATACTCGGCAGGGGTAATATCTTGAGTTTATTAAAGTGAGGTTTACATGACTCATAAGGAGGAATACCAACAATTGCTCTTATGCATCGTTTTTCTTCTAAAATCTTCGTCACTCAATTCAAAAGGATTTACACGATGTCGATTTCTGTAAGATCTCCGAGACGTTTCCAGCATAACCAAATCTTCCAAATCCATCAAGTCAATCATAATAATATAATTTTTTAGCGATTTTTATATAAATTGACAAACAATAATAATCAACGCAAACGTCAAATAAATTAGTACCAAAGATAAACTAGGGGACTCGGTGGACTAACTTTAGTACCATAAATAGTTCTGGAACTAGTGATAAACTTCATTTTATAATAACGTTAAATTTAGTCATGGTAGTAAAGCTAGTACTAATCCCAGTACCAAATTTAGACCGTGTTTTGGAATAAGACGGAGAGAGTTGTATTGATCATTTTTATAATTATAATTCTGTAAATAAACATTTGATACGGCCGCAAATCATATTTAGATCAACATACAACATGATACTGACCTGCAAATTGCAAGAAAAGTAAAGTACTTAAACTCGTTGTGTAATTTTTAGGGTCGGGTACTGTACCTACCAAATTAGTGAGAGAAGGACACACAATGAGTGACATCGACCTTTTTTTTCTAAAACTGTAATGCCATTTTTACGGCCAGGTACTGTACTAATAAAGCAGTAATTATCTTCCTCCATCCATATGTATATTTACCCACAAATTATTATGAACAATTTGCGTAATGGAGTGTATACGTATATACGCAACTGGATTGCGTGACTACCCTCGGTTTGCGCTCCCGTAGGAACGCTGAAGAATTGTTAACTCATGTTGCTGTAATGGATTGGCATCGATGGAGCAAAAGTTTTAACGTTAATTTGTAGTGGAAAAGGAGATTGTGGATTATTAAAAATGTTTGTTTAGAAATATATACTCATTGCATAATCAGGCTATAATAATTCCCACAGGTGAGACACAGGCCTCCCTTCTGTGAGATTGCGCCGTAATCCACCACGCGGGCCCAGTGCGAGTTGGTAGATGTTACATGTCTTTGAATTTTCGAATCTAGAACATGCCGTTTCTTCACGATGTTTTTCTTCACCGTTTTGAGAGCAGTAGTGATGAAATAGTTTGCACAAAGTAAAGCGTCTGTCTGTTCGAAACTACGACCTAGAACTGGAAAGTAGCGGCTGTTACCACTGGGCTGCCACTGCTCCGCTCTGCTGCAGTTATTGAATAATAAGTAACTGTGGCAATTTGAAAGAGGCCACTACCTAGTGGTTTCCAAAAACCTATGGCTATTTGCAGTAGCTTTCTATGAGCTACAGCTATTTGTCCTGCATAATGTATATTACTACAAATAGAAAAAGAACAGTGGCTTTTACAACTCACGTCCGCTCCGGCAAAAAATCTTTATGAGGTCAACGTACGAACGCTGCTAAAGAGAATTGAAGTAGACAAGTACATATATTTTTTTTATACATTTTAGTATTAATTAAAATCTCTAGTAGAGGCTAATGACGTCGGGTCATATGTTTAGAGCCAGATTATTTTCAATTTATATTGACCAATAAGAAATTGACACAAGAACCTACTTTTCAGTAGATACCTTAATCAGAAAATAATACAGTCATCCAGCAACATTCCAATCCCAGAATATAGTAAAACATACGTACTATTAATAATAATGATTTATACCGGCGCCTGCTCACTTATGAATTACAAATTCTCAATTGTTTGCCAAGCACTATGTTGAACCGTTGAACGGTGCCTACATTATCGCATAGTTTACTACGGCTTATTATTAAATCATCTGACTGTGGCAGTTGGAAATGCAATGGAATGCAGTGTAACTAAGTTGGATATATTTTTATGATAATTGTGTGGGGAGTGCAAAGCGATAGCGGAGTAGATCGGGCGGTCAAGCACATAATTAACACAGCGGCAGGTCACGGTAGCAATCTGTGACTCCCGCATTGCAACTTAAGGGGAAGATATATAGAACAATGGTTAGACCTGCTGTCTTGTAAGAATCAGAATGAAGGGCCACAAAAGGGATGAATGAAAGGCAATTGCATGCAGCTGTGATGAGAATGCTAAGAGGGATGTGTGGTGTTACACGAATAGAATAAGAAATGAGTACATAAGAGGCAGTCTGAAAGTGGCACCGGTGACCGAAAAGTTGTGTGGAAATCGGTTGTCATGGTACGGGCATGTGATCCGGAGGAATGAGGGCAATGTCGTGAGGAAAGTTTTGAGTATGAATGTCGATGGCTATAAGAGTAGGGGAAGACCAAAGAAACGATGGATGGACTGTGTGGAAGATGATATGGAAAGAAAGGGGATGACTACCGAGATGACGACTAAGGCCCCTCGCCCACTGCGACTTTTTGTAGCGATGATGTCGCGCGTTTTGTAAACGCGCTTCAGCATTGCTACTATCGCACGTTAGTCGCGTTTGCAACGTGCGACAAAAACGAGGCCGCTCGCCCACGGCGAGTTTTTGTAGCGATGCTGTCGCGCGTTTTGTAAACGCGCTTCTACATCGCTACTATCGCGCGTTAGTCGCGTTTGCAACGTGCGACAAAAACAAGGCCCCTCGCCCACGGCGTCTTTTTGTAGCGATGCTGTCGCGCGTTTTGTAAACGCTCTTCTGCATCGCTACTATCGCACGTTAGTCGCGTTAGCAACGTGCAACAAAAACGAGGCTGAGGAGTGCTGAGAAAGTCTACTGGGGATGTTTTACCTGATATAAGTCCAGTCAAAACCCTTGACGGAAGATATCCATGATAACAACTCCATGTATGTACTGCAAGACAAGAACCACTTAACATTGTTGAGCCAACATAGTAAATATCCTACAAGTTCCCGGCTTCCATTTCCCGGGTCATTGTATTTTGCTCGAGCAGAAAACAAACATATTAAAATATTCCACTATAAGTATGGTACGTATAGTAGGAACTGGGTTAATAAAAAGAAAACTATCCACTTACAACGTACCGGCTATACATTGAAATACTTTATGCCAAGACAGTGTACGATGGATAAGAAAAAAGCAGTAAAGTGCGAGTTGGGTTGTAATATTTCTGATAATATACGGGGTGGCAGGGACATCAACGCGAAAACTGATACTATGGATTCAGTACATGATTCTGAACACCCAATATATTTTTTTTTTTTGGGTGCGAAATTATAAATAGCTTCTTCCGCTCAGGCCGGAGCGGGAGGGCGTGTCAGACTCTTACTGACTAAAACCTACTCGTGTTCCTTCATTCATCATCTCTTTGAGGTGCGCGTGAGGCACAACGTGCCTTCGACCCGGGCCTGGTCCTTATCGGATGGCGAGCTATTCTGAACACCCCTCCCTGCGTTGAAATATTTCGTCGGTTATTTAAAAAAAAACAGCTGTTCCATACATTTTGACCGCGTAGGTATTGCACTTTTCTATAAAACAGCTGTTTTTTTTTAATAACCGACGAAAAATTTCAACGCAGGGTGGTTAAGAATCATGCACTGAAACCATGGTATCAGTTTTCGTGTCGACGTCCCTGCCACCCTGTAAATGAATTGATTTTTGTCACTCAGCAAAGTTGATTAGATCGTATTCGGACCCCAGTCCACAGTAATTAATTGTAAAAGCTTAGTTAAAAAAAAAACTTTTAAAGTAACAACTGGGTTCAAGAAAAAATTGCAGTTAAGCAAGCTGTGTGCAAACTATCATACTTTCAGTAGGACTTTATTATGGTTGATTTTGTAAATGACTCTTAGGGCGAATTTCATCAATGAAACTGCATGCGATCAGCCGGCTAAGCCATGTTTAAGAGCTGTCAGTGTCAACGCGGTTTAGATGTGCTCATTGTTGAGGAATGATGACATTGACAGCTCTTCAACGCGGTTTAGATGTGCTCATTGTTGAGGAATGACTCTTAGGGTTAATTTCACCAATGAAACTGCACACTATCAGCTGACTAAATCGCGTTTATGAGCTGACAGTGTCATAATTAATGAGGAATTTTGACACTGACAGCTCTTGAACGCGGTTTACACGTGCTGATCACGTTTAGTTTCATTAATGAAAATCGCCCTTACACGACGTGCAACAATGTAAACCTAAGAAAATCACCTTCCTTGTGTACCAGGTCATGACCCCAACAAATCTTCTAAGTCTCAGCAAACCAGACCCAGATAATAGGACATCTAACAAAAAAACAACAAACAAAACGTTTCCTCCAAGATTGCACATCGTCCAAGAACAAAGCAACATCGTACGGAACCCTAAAAAGCAGTCCAATACAGCCTACATGAACAAAGAGTTCGCTGCAAAGTGCAATATTCGCTGGACACGGATCTCTGAAACGCGGACACGGCTCGAAAATATTTATACGTAGATTTGAACTTCGTTCTACGGTTTTGAATACATTGCGGGTTACGTATGCAGTGTAATAACAAGAGCGTGGAGTGGTGATGGAATGAATTGTGAAGAATTATGGGGATTTTTATTTCGGGATTGGATGTTATGGTTGCTGTTGTGGGCGTATTGGATGAAGACAGGAGAGAAGTAGTTTAACTTTTTTATCAGGTTCACTGTGCGTGAAGCAGACACAATAGTTAAAAAATCCATAGATCATAATATAATTACGGTGATTCAAGGAACTGTGGTCATGTTATGCATTCAAATAAAAGCAACGGTCATCAGCTTGCCCCAGTATGGCTGCTTTGAATTGCATTTAAAAGATAGGTAATGATGCTGCAACGGTAGTGTTACAACATTTTAGATACTTACTTACAAATAATCTCTTGTCGATTAAGATAACTTTGTCTTTAGCATCCAAGCTATACCAGCAGCACACCAGCGACCATTCTCCATAAATACTCTTAAACTTATTCAAAACCACTGCAGCAAAATCAAACGTCCAAGAAATACAAGTTCTGCAAAATAAAGCAATAAAAAAACTTTTTAACTATGACTACTTAACACCAACCACCAAAATTTACAATGATACAAAAATACTTAAAACGAGCCAATTATAAACATGCACTCTAATACATAAAATCATAACACAAGGTACGCATTCACAATTAAACTTTAAAAAGAAAACTTACACATATAACGCTAGACGACGAGACAAACTAGAATTAAGGCAATCCAGAACTAACTATGGAAGAAAAAATATACTGTACGAGGGAGCAAAACTGTATAATCAACTACCTGATGATGTAACCAATAGTGACAACATGTATACATTTAAAAAAAACAACACTAACAATACCGATTGTCACCTTTATCTCTTAATTCTCGTGTGAACACAGAGAATCGCACTGACCTTTATTTATATCATCTTACTTTTCTCAATATGTTAAGTGAACTGTAATGTTCTTTTTTTTTGAGAAATTAATGTCTTTAAACCGAACCAGTCTTTTATTTTTCATTTAAAACATCTTTAAAGCTCCGTGTAATGTATACTGGGACCACTTTTAATCGTGCAAGCAAGGCTCGCGTCTAACGGGCTACGTTGGTGAGCCGCCCTACTTTAGGCGGCTGGTCAAGCACCTTGCAAGTTCGGGATTTACTCGTCGGACTCCCAATGCAGTTTTTCGATGTAATGAAGTACGTTGTTCGGGGTGTGCAGTTTAGAGGGTAGTTCATTGTTGATAGGTAAATGGTGATACGAAGAGATTGTACAGAGTTTGCTGCAGTTTTGACTGTGTAATGGACTTTTACATATTTTTACATGGTCGAGAAGAAGCCTGGATTTTTAATGATCGCTATTTATAATTTTATGTCTGTAGGACAGTTTTGATGATCTGTAAAGGTACCATTCCGTACCAGACCGCAAGCAACATCTGGACGCGACGTGTCGCGGCGTCATGTCACTGCAGTTATGATTCCAAACCCGACCGCAACAGCCCGTATTCCAGTCGGTAGATAGAAGATAGAAAAACATGTTACCGCTCGAGCGTTAGCGGCAGTGCTGGTCTGCGGTCAGACTGCACGTGTCGCCTGTCACTCGCCCGTAGCTGCCATTGACGTGTCGCTAGCTACGGAAGGTATTTCATAGAAACCAGTCGTGTCGCGGCGACACGTCACCTGCAGTTGCCTCCTGCGTTCGGGTGCGGAACGGTACCATAAGGATAACGATGTTCTTGTAAAAATAATGGTCATTAATCTTAATATAGGCATCGTTTTTAGTACGAAATAGAAAGCTATTATAAACGAAAGGTCAACAAAAACAACACTGATTACCAGTTTCTGGAAACCAAAATCATTTAATGTGAAACAAGCATTTCTTCGTATCACTTTGTTGACTAATATTTCTAGGTACTGCACAGCGCAAATGATGCCATATTTATCTTCATGATGCATCGCGTGCTAGGGTTGGGTTTTCTGGGGAAAAATTGGTCACCCCCCTACGTAGTACCTACTTATAGAAGGTGACCAATGGATAATTTTCAGTCTTCTTCAGCGATCAGATTATTTACACTCCGTTGTACGTCCTTCCGTCGTAGATCTTTGACAGTCGTTACGGTTAACCAGGAACCGAAAAGTTTGACAACCAGTGTATCCAAAGGGCATCGTAGGTATTGCCCAGTAACTGGGTTGTCGAGGTCAGATAGGCAGTCGCTCTGTGTAAAATACTTATATTCAGCTGCATTTGGTTAGACTGCAAACCGACTCCAGCATAGATGGGAAAAATCTAGGCAGATGGTAAAGCCTCCCTTGAGGATTGGCTGTACTGGTCCGTTCCTTTGGCCAAAAACGATTAGTATTAATAGAATATTTTTAATTGTAGGCTGCTTACTCGTTATTTTTATGCATATTTACTGTTAAAAATACGTAACAACCATTGTTTAATTGTATGAACAAGTAATTTAAAAGACCCTGTCCCTAGCTATTAACCTGCAACAGGCCGACTCAATTCTTACGAAACAAGCTTTCTAGGAAAACAGCCAACAAACTATTACTATTTTACACCCACATTCGATACCTTTGTAACGATCCTGCAATCTGAAATACATAGAATAGATTATTTTTATACGTCCATAACTTTAAGGGGCTCAACAGACTTGCTACTGCTTCTGCTTTTAGTATTTTAGAAGCTCGATACAGCGACTGAACACTATGCACAGATTCGGATGTCAGTCGCAGCGATTTAGTAAGGCTTTAGACATATGCGGGATATATGCGCGTTGTCAAAACGCGCAGCATCGAATCAATCGCTGAAGCGCGCTATTTTGCTATCGCAACCGAGCGCATAGGGTAAGATTCATAGAGCGAACTTTAATTTTCGTTGCTAAGTAAATTAAGCATTTCATACGAATATATACCTTATTTTACGCATAATGGGTGAAGAAATTTATTTAAAAATATATTTTTATTTATACTGGACTATATACAAATATTATTAAATCATATTAATAACTATTAACACTAAGTACTAAAAATAATAACTAACGATACAAAAAAAAAAACAAAACGACACTTAGGCGTCGAAGTATGACGACACGGTTGGCGCAGTGGCTGAGCGATCGACTGCAGCGCAACGTGTCGCAGGTTCGATCCCCGCACGTAACAAATATGTGTATGATCTGCAAGTAGTTGTTCCCGGGTCTGGGTGTTAGTGTATGTGAGTTTCTATGTTTGTAAACGCACCCACGATACAGGAAGAAATTCTTAGTGTGGGGCAATGGTTTTATAAAAAAAAAAAAAGTGTTCGTCCGCATAATTATAATGTTTTATTCGTATAAGCGAGTGTTTGAGAGCAACTGTTTCATTTGAATATGAACATTCCTATTAAAAGAAGAAAGTTCACATTCGTATGAGACCCTTACTATACTCTTGTCTCTGTGAAATCTTGCCCATAGAGTTGCTAAAACGCGATGCAGAAATTCAAAAATTCAAAATTCAAAAGTCATTTATTCAAACTAGGCTGAGAATCAGCACTTTTCGAACGTCAAATCAAATTCAAGCAGCATTTTTGAAGTCGCAAAATCGTTGATAGCAAGTAGCTTGTCTGCGTTACCCTAAGAACGAGTCGTCTTTCCAAGTGCCATACGTTTGAGGCCGGTTATAACTGGGTCGACAAAACTTGCTACGGTTCTTTGCCAGCCCGGGGTACGGCGGCCAATAAACTAACGGGTGCTGTGCAGGGATATAAAGAATTTTTACGCTTATTCGGTTGTAAAGTGGAATATTATCGCGTAGTAAAGTTATATTTTTCCGGTATTTTACTGAATTGAATATTTTCATTGTTTAATGTGTTTGAGGTGAAAAACCATCCCCGCACAAAACAATATAGTAAGGAAATAATTAATTGCCCAAAAGGAAGACAATTTTCGCCAAATAAAGTTCAGTAGTTGCTTCAAACTTCATAATTTTTTTTTGTATGCACTTATTTTTTCCAAGAACATGTTAATATTTACAACAATAATTGTGATATAGGTTCCTATGTGTAACCTACTGCTTCGTTTGTAATATAACGTGACACCCAACACAAACATACATCAAACCAAACATGCAAGACATGGACAGATATCTAGATACGTACTCGTATGTATACGAGGCGCTGCAGTCACCGCTTCTTTTATGGCTTCATCCTGTAAGTTGCCAGCATCTGACCCGAGAGTTCGCAAATATTGTCTTTGCTATGCACCTTTAAGTTCTGTGTTTGATCAAGACATAACAATCTGCATAGCCTTTTCCCAACTATATTGGGGTCGGCTAACTGGATACCAGTATTATACATAGAGCGACTGCATATCTGACCTCCACAAACCTGTAACTGGGTAATACGATACCCCTTGGTAAGACTGGTTGTCAGACTGTCAGGCTTCTGACGACCCGTAACAACTGTCAAAGATCCACGAATGACAGCCGGGGTCAATAGCTTAACGTGCTATCCGAGGTATGGAGGAGTCTCGGTATGTAAAGATGGTCACCCATCCACAGACCAACCCCGGCAAGCGTAGCTTAACCTGATGGATTGACCCGTGCGGCAGTTATTACTTAGCCACGAGCTCCTCGCGATTGATCAAGACATAACATGTACTCTTAGTCTTCTTCTTCAATCCTTTGTCGCTCAGTACTGGTTCAAAGTGATTTTTCCAACATCATATACAATGCTACCCGTGGGCATGTGACCGCCCACATCTTTATGAATATTTATGATTTTTTTTCGAAAATTAATTTTAAAATTTATTATTATTATTTATTTTTATTTTTTATATTTTTCAGCTGATCTCCCCTGCTCCCCCCCCCCCAGGGTACGCCCATGATAATATGTACATTTACTGAACAGAGGACTTAACCTGTTGTAAAAGCTCTATTCAAATAATTTCTTGGTAGGTTAAGCAGTCACAACAGCTAGTCTGATAGATAGATTACCGTTGACTGAGCAGACTTGATGAACTCATGAACCAGAAACCATGGAAACTTATCAGACAGTACCTATTTCCATATCGTCCTAACTTTCGCTTCTGAATTCAACCCTTTGGCCGTGTCTTACCGACTCGTCACTCATTTTCGGGTTATCAATGAGTATAGTACTGTAGCGACATCTACATCGCTACATGCAAACTACGCATCAAAGACTTGACGTCACACAACATCCTGACGTCACACAAATCCTGCATCGCACAATTAGAGTTTACCGCGCGATAAACATATATACAAGCTTCCCGACTTCAACCTCTGGGCAGTTGCCCGCCAGACATCACACCCGTCTGGTCGGAGGATCCTCCCTTTTCTATGGGGGATGAGTGAACTTTACACCCTGTTCCACAGGCCCCTAAAGTACACACTCCTATAATAATTTAGTAAAAAATAAACCAGTAACAGAACATGGGGATCGAATCCAGGTGTTCACGATTTGTAGCCACTTGCGGATACTAGGCCAATGAGGTAATTTCCAAGACGTAGTGAGTTGTTCGGGTTAGTGGGCGCAGTTTGCGAAACGTCTTCATGGTCATACAATATTCAATGCTGCGACACAAGGTGCGACCATGATGTTCTTGTCCTGTTTGTTGTTGTTATGCGTGTGAAGTAGAATGTAGGTAGATATACGTGTGTTCTTCTGTACTTGTCATAATTGCTAAACAAATTTGGCACACTGACATTAAGGTTATACAAAAAGATTTGTTAAAAATGATTAATTAAAAGCAGTTTTTGATGTAATTAAGAACAATCATTCTGCATATGCTTTTCCCAACTATGCTAGGGTCAGCTTCCAGTCTAACCGGATGCAGCTGAATACCAGTATTTTATATGGAGGGACTGCCTATCTGACCTCCACAACCCAGTAACTGGGTAATACGATGCGCCTTGGTAAGACTGGTGTCAGACTTTCGGACTTCTGACGACTCTTAACGACTGTTAAAGATCCACGAATGATAGCCGGGACCAACGGCTTAACGTGCTTTCCGAGGCACGGACGAGTCTCGGTACCTATGTT
The DNA here is from genome assembly GCA_947364205.1 of Agrochola lota. Lineage (NCBI taxonomy): Eukaryota > Metazoa > Arthropoda > Insecta > Lepidoptera > Noctuidae > Agrochola > Agrochola lota. The sequence continues at coordinate 5,948,189 of OX376221.1, read as the reverse complement.
AAGATGGTCACCCATCCATGGACCAACCCCGTTAAGCATAGCTTAACCTGATGGATCGACCCATGCGGCTGTTGATTCTTAACCTCGAGCTCTCCTTTTGATGTAATTAAGAACGTAGTTTATTATTTAAAAAGATCAAGACAACTAACTTAAAAATAAATGTATGATTGATTTGAAAGTTTATTCACAAAGAGCACTTTCTCGATTCAGGATTGACTTTAGTTTAACTATTCTTGTAAGTAGGTATTACGGCGTTCTGAAAAAGACAAGTGCACATTCTCAAATGGCTCAGCTCATTTCCCAAGCTCAGGGATTTTACACAAAATTTGAATTCAGAACATCGCTCGGATGTATGTAATTTAAACCATATTCCGAATGAAACCTGAGAACATACGAGAAGCATAATTTATAATGTTTCTCATGCGTATCCTTTCGAGCAAAAATAGGTTACCGTGTGACTTTAAAACGGGCTCCCGTCTCATATAGAAACATACATTATGTGAGATGCAACGATAGAATTCTTTATTTATGATATTGCTTCAGTTGCATTGAACAAAGGACATATTTTATCCCACAATATTACTAATTAATGACCACATTTTTGTAAAATATTGTTACCTATAATTTTAAATAAATTGAGCAACCACACTACCGCGTTGGTGTAGCGGTCGCAAGCGCTACCGCTGCAATGAGCATGAAGTCCTGGGCTCGGTTCCCAGGTCGGGCAAATTGTTATTAGGTTTTCTATCTAGAATTTCTCAGTAGTAGTCCGGAGTCTGGATTTGTGCCCGGTTGATGGCAATAGGCTCGCCCCGTATTACAAGGGGGTTAAACATAAATGGCGAAATGTGGGTGCACTATACGTACACTACGACACAACTTAGATGTAGCGAATGTATTGGTTAAATGACTGTACAATTTATTGCGTTTGCGTAAAGATCATTTTCACTTAAAGCAGTAATAAAGCTTGGTGATTTTGAAGGCGCATCAGTTCGGATAGTGATCGGTTTTACGAATTTTGCCGATTCTACATCTAAGTTGTGTCATACTGTATATCTCTGCCCAACCCTTCGGGCAAATAAAGCGTGATGTATGATGTTATGAGCAACCGAAGTTCGAAATAGCAATCCAAAACGGCTATGAGTCTTGACTGTTAGTTGACGTTGAGGTAAAGTTCGTGTATTAGCTCCAAGTTACTTTGAATATAACTGAACGACTGCCGTTTGGTATTTGCGTACAACGAAGTTCAAGTGTCAGAATTCTAAGATTGAAATATAATTCAGTGTTAGTTTACAGCCTCATTTTATATAATCAATCAACCATTCATTTTCAGGGAGCCAGATCTATAAACAACAGCCATCATCAGCGGACACTCTTCTTACCCTACTGCAATATCAATCAATTTTGTTAGCTTATATATTAGGTAAATAGGTATTTGTTTTAGACTAATAAAAATTCCCACAAATTTTCTTCTGCCATAAAATATACAGCATGCATTTCCAAGCTTACACAGATTTATAGTTCAGCACACGACTTGAAATCGAGCCAGCCTTCGAAGCCACGTGCTTCAGAGATTAGATTGCACTAAACAGAGGACGGAAGCCTGCTGAACACCAAACAATGTCGTCAACTAACTTTGTTAGCTTGAACTCAAGCATTATGTACTGCAGGCAGTGGCTGAAACGTCTACATTTTGCATATATTGAAATGCGTGTTTGATGACTTTCATGTGTAAATGAAATCAGTTTTGCGATCGTGCAACGTGTGGCGTTTAGCTATGAGTTGTACCTATGATTATAGTAAAAGGTCAGGTTAAACGAGGGTCATACTTTTGAGAGTGAACTGATAAAATTCACAAGAAATCGGTTCATATATATTTATTTATTTTTGCTTTAGGTATTGAAACTGATATCCAGACGAAGCCAGAGCTTGTATTTTTTGGAGTCCGTAATCAAACGTGGACAATAACATGGTGATCGTGTCAACGTGAATGTCGTGACGTAAATTGTTATTATCTTCTTTGTTCAACTATATACATATAAATTATATTTTTAAATATTAGAATAAAAGAATATAAAACATTTAAAAATAGTAGCCCACCGGTATCGGGAACAGTGTCCAAGCTACCGGCGGTCAGGGCTCCAGAGAGAGGAACCTCCTGACAATGCGAGCCGTGTCCAAGAGTACCGCTCTCTGAATCAAGCCCTTGATCCAGCTGCCCAACGAGAGCCTCCTTAGGTGTTGGTCGAGGCTCTTGGCAATTAAACCATTGGCTGATACGACTATCGGCACAATGATCGCTGAGTCCACATCCCACATGTCGACAACCTCGCGAGCCAAGTCAAGATACTTGATTTGTTTATCTTTCTCGGCTTTCACGAGGTTCCCGTCATGCGGAACCGTTATGTCAATAATCATTGTGCGCCGCTCTAATCGATCCACCACCACTATATCAGGTTTATTGGCAACAATAGTCCTGTCAGTGATAATGGATCGATCCCAGTACAAAGTGATATTTCCATTTTTGAGAACTGAGTCGGGCGCATACCTATAATAGTACGGCACTTCAGATTCCACAAGACTGTACTTCAGAGCAAGTTGCTGGTGGATAATCCTGGCTACAAGGTTGTGTCTATGCAAGTCCTCTTCATTAGCTAGACGAGAACAGCCAGAGATAATGTGTCGGATTGATTCTCCCGGACGGTGGCATGCCCGACAGATGTCAACCGTCCCGTCCTTCACAATGAATCTCCGGTTTCCCCAAAGAGGTCACCAAAACGCAGCCAGGCTCCGGACGTTAGTAAATCTACATCGGGTCCATGTAGGGCCCGAACGTAGCGTCCGTGAAGCTCCTTACTCTGCCATACCTCCTTGCGATCGTTAGTGTCAAGCATTACAGGTTTACGCAAGTTCTCTTTAGCCAAGGAGAGCGCGGTGAGACCCTTATCTACCGCGACCACATCTCGATTCATCCCCACGTCGGCTTCTAAGAAATATTCCCTGAGACTGCATATCTCGCGATTGTGGAGGGTCTTAGCGTTTAAAAAGCCTGGACCTCCACACTTTCGCGGGATATACAGTCTCATTACCGATGACCGTGGGTGGTGCATCCGATATGCAGTCAGCAGCGTACGGACCCTCCTATCCAGGGCGTCGAGTTCGGTCTGAGTCCATTTGAGTATGCCGAAAGAGTACATCAAAACCGGCAAGACCCAACCGTTGAAGGCTCGCACCTTGTTCCCGCCTGATAGAAAACTATTAAATACTTTCTTCAGGCGGCCAAAGAAGCGCTCCTCCAACGATTGCTTCATGTCAGTAACATTGATGCCCTATGTTTCCGACATACCCAAATACTTATAGGTTTCGGATGCGGAGAGGGCTCTAAGGTTTGTGGAATCCGTGAGCTGTATTCCCACGGATTCCACAGTCTCCCCTCGCTTTACATGCATGACCGCACATTTGTCCACACCAAATTCCATCCTGATGGCGCTACTGAAAGTTTCAGTTACTCTCAGTAGCTCCATCAGTTGCAAATTGTTGGGGGCAAAGAGTTTTAGGTCATCCATGTAGAGGAGGTGAGATATAACCTGACTACCTCTCCTCAGCCGATAGCCTAGGCCTGAACCCTCCAGCAGTGTACTTAGAGGATTCAGGGCTAAGCAGAACCAGAGCGGACTCAAACTATCGCCCTGAAATATGCCTCGCTCTATCCTTATTGGTTCGCTATTCCTCTGGATATTTCGACATCCTGGATAGCGAAGGACTGTCCTCCATTGCCCCATACACGACAACAGGAAGGTGCGCAGAGCTGCAAATTATTATTATTATTAAATTCATGAAAATTAAAAACTGAACTATGGGATTAACTCTGAAATATGAAAAAAAACCTGTTGTTCTCTATTTTCACTCATTTTGTCAAGATGCGAACATAAATGATGGAAAAAATTTTTTTTTTGCGATATGAGAATTGGTTCCATAAATAAGTTAGTAATAAGTTGTTCATAATGATGAGTAAAACGACTCCGAATTTCACTTATTTCAATAACATTCTGTATATCAAGAAGTCCTAAAAACAAACAATCTTATACATTGTTTCACTACCTAGGACAAGCCTTATCAAGTATAATAGCTTTCACTTTTTAGTAAAACGTACTTAATAGGTACCTTCAGTTTCTTGGAAGAGTCACACGATCACAGTGACTAAGTCAGATTTTCTGGGATACTTGACTGATAAGCTTAGTTTCTTGGATATTTTAATTTCAATTTTAGATAAGCGGTTTTTAATGATTTCTTTTACATATTACGTGACTTCAGGTAATGACAATGTGGTCCTCAGTAAAGATCAAATGATATATTCTGTAAAAATCTCACCGTAAAAATTGAGGTGAAATGAAGAGAGCTGTCAATAGTATCAATCAGCCTGGTGGAATGACTGCTTACTTCACGTAAGTTCATGTACATAAAATGACTCAGACATCTTTACAATACACTGGCAGGTCATCGACGTGAAGATGTATTGCAGCGACTCTGGTGATTGCCAAACTTGTTTCTTTAAAACATTAAGGTTCCATTTAATCTGTTATTCATAATACCCAGATCTGATACTAAAATAATCGACCAAAATTTTCCAATCGGAGCCAGACGCGAGTTTATCTCAAAACCTAATTTGCTGTACGTTATTCCGAGTTCGAATCCAAGAAAGTACTGTCCAAAGTGTTATAATACCAACTAGCTGCTACCCGCGGCATCGCCCGCGTAGACCCTAATTCGTTTTCTAAAATAAAAGTAGCGTAAGTTACTCCTTATAACATCAGCTATCTGACAATAAAAGTCCCGTCAAAATCGGTCCAGCCGTTTCGAACATTAGCCGGAACAAACAGAAAAATAGACAAACAATTTAGAAATTGTTTGTTTGTTGTATCGTATTAAGTTTCTTATGCTTTTAGTAAAAAGCTGTTATTATGACATTACAAAAATAAACTTAATTTGTATTTATTTGTATAGATAGGTACCTATTGCAGCTACTTCACTTGTATACTAAGTACATCTAATCCAAAAATGTATGTCCTGCCTAGTTTCTCCCGTCCTATATGCTCAGTGACGATTTAATAACAGTCACAAAACAGGAGTTTAACACCTATATGAAAGTCACCCGAATCTTATAGAATATGTAACAGCTATACACTTGCATAAACAAGGTAAGGGGAACTGCGAAGATTTCGAGATGATGCTGCGTCGCTTTAGAAATAACAGGATAAGCAGAATGTAAGGCAGAGCAGAGAATCCGATTTAAAAGAATTGTCTAAATGTGCGCTCGTGTTGGCTGTAATTGGCTTAGTTCTAGGAACTGTTTAAAAGTTACTTCGGGTTGTTGAACATAACTAATATTGACATTATGAAACTACTAAGCTATCTGAAAATATTGTCAATATTTTTTAATATAATCATAGCAACACAAAGTTACTTGCCCTAATATTTATAAGTTACTTGTGAACAAGCATAGCTACAACTTCGATAAGATAACCCGAGGAAGATCCTCAATAGATGCCGTATATGAGATGATAAGGTGGCTCGGCAGGTAGCAGGAAGGAAATCCTGCATCGCATTGTGCCAGATAGAATCTGTTTGGGTTAGCACACTCGAGCGAAGTCGTAAAATTTTGACGACGCGGCGACGACGTGTCTCGCTGCAAGCGAACTGGATTCAAACACCAACACCTAGCAATATATATCTACCTTTTATGTGTACGGTAAGTATGTATATAACCACTTAACAATACACCTTTATTAGGGTCAATGTTACTTGAATTGAAAAATTGTTCCACGTACTCCGAATGGCCAATAACACTAATAATGAAGAGCCACGTCGTTACGTCAATCAGTCTGCGTGTCGAGTTTATTTACACTTGTCAATCTGTCTCCGAGTGAGAGTGCACAGTGACGACCTTTTGTAAGGTGCAGAATCCAAGAGTAGAATCGATAGGTAGCGTGTGTTGTGTTGCGTGGGCCGTGTGCGGTGTGGTGCCGGTGCACGCGGTGCAGGCCGGAGGCCGAAGGCTCGGTCGCGCGGTGCGGCCGCCGGCGGTGCGGGCGTGCGCGCGCAGCGGCGGCGGCGTGGCGGGTGCGGGCGGTGCGCGGGTCAGTGGCGTGCAGCGCGCGCCGCGGACGCCCGCACCGCAGTGTCGAGCAGGAGCCCGCCATGCCCGGCCCGCGCCTATCCCGCGCCGCCTGACAGCATGGCCCACCCGACCGCCACCATCACACGCAGCCACGCTCTGACGACGGTACGCATCAGTGAACGCATTTTGCGAAACGTGACCCCTAAGCCCGCAGCGTATACCGCCACCCCCATCCACGCTCCGCGCTACTCCCGATCAGTGACAGTGTTGCCGGAGTCCGGTCGGCCAGTGAGGGTCGGTCAGCGCAAAGGTCTCGTCTCAATTCGATCGTCCGCAGACCGAAAGGAGTAGGCGCGAGTGGTCGCCGCGCGCCCGCTAGATGGCGCCTGGAGTCGCTCCTGCGGCGAGCGCTCTCCGCCCGCGCCCCGCCGTCGCCGTCGCCGCCTTTTGTTTCGCGCCGTTCGTCTACATAAAATAATAATTGGCAGGCCGGTGGTGAGCACCGCCGCTCGGCGCCGAGCCGTCGCTGACGTCAGCGGAGCCCGGGCTCGCACCCCAGCCGACGGCCCGGCTTCCCCGACCTTCCGTCAGCGCCGTCTACCACTCGCTCGACACACGACACTGACACGTCAGGCTCTACACTAACCCTCCGCCCCTCTTACGTGCCAAATCCAAAACGAGACGTTCACGTTCAATCGACTGAATTTTAAAGACGTTTACAAAATATTCTGTAATTTTTGTACAATCGTGGCGTATCTGAAGGTCCGCGTCGGGTGCGAGCGATATGATAGCTATGACGCACCGAAAATGTGTAGGTTTCATTCATGTAACCTACAAGGGTTGGCAATTGATCTGCACCTAGCAACAACGGCGGCGGCGAGGGCGACCATCTTCTTGAGTCTTTAGCTAAATGTTCGGTGGTTTTATTAAGAGAATGGCGAGAATCGAAGCAGTAAATAGTCGTGGATTCATTTAGTTAAAGGAGTGCGGTGGGTGCTGAGTCGCGCCGCGCCCATGCCCCTAACTCTGGTGAGTGATAGATTGTAAGGCTTCGTGTGCCATTTTTGCGAGAAATACCGCGTAGGTGTTTTTATCACCCTAAGCCAATAACTTAGATGTTTCGAAACAAGAGTGGATGAAGTGTATTTTGTATTTACAATTTTGTCTGCGTCAATACGTAACGTTGTGTGCCTCGGGACTGCGTGTGGATTATACCAACGCCGTAGTAATTATTCAGCCATTTCACATCCAATTAATTTAATTATAAACACCATTCTTCCTTTATTTAATTTATTAAAGTAAAATTACAACGTTTTATACGTCACAATTTTCTTTTTTACTAGTAGTTAATCATATTTTATTCATCGCGTGAATAAGAGCTGCAATCATACAATGTAGGACACACACGTGAACATAAAGTGATTAGATAAAAATGATATATATATATAGTATTCATTTACAAAGTGTTTTCTATCATAAAATGATCAATAAACAGGTTATGACAAAAACTGAAAATAACCTGAAAAGTCATGAAACCAGAATTTTCATTCAATATACATTGCTCACGTACAACAGTTATATTATATACATATACCTGTAATAGTCCTAATCTTTATATTAAAGGAGCTAACTTCACGGCTCTCCGAAAAACGTTTCTAAGACTGGACTAAAGATGGCGGTACTATACGTAGCGAAAAGAGCATGAGCTACGACTGAAAATATATGCTTTTATATACAGAAATACGTACAAAAGAATTTGGTTTATTTTAAAGCAATTTTTGTTGGAGTAAAGTTGTATGATACATCTGTTTTATGCTTGTTCAATTTCCAATGCTTTGCTACGCATGCTTCGTAGGTGACCTAAAGTTCAAATTTCGAATAAAAATTATCAATTACTGTGTAATATGTGTTGTTTTCAGCTGTAGATTTTTTATTGTATATTCACAAAGATTCTGTCTCTTCAATATATGGAACCGTGGCTTCATATCATTTCAAATTGCCTCAGTTCTCTGTGTAAAGTTTTATGTAGAAATGTGGACAGAAATAGGCTTCTAAAGTTAGAATGACGGGTAAGCAATAAAATAACCCCAAACCTAATATTCCAGAGAATAAAACAAGTCCCAAAATCATTATGATGTTAGTAAACGTTTTCTTTCAGCATATAATATTATAATTGACGACATGTACCTACCTAATTGTGGTATTCTACAATAATATTAAAAAGAAAAAAAAAATATTTTTGTTTATCATGAATAAACTCAAAAACTACCGGACCGATTTAAAAAATTATTTCACCAGTACAATGCTTTATTATCACTAAGTAACATAAGCTATAATTTATAAAGATATCATACGGACAAAGCCGCTGATGAAAGCTAGTTGTTCCTTTAAAGCGAAAACAGTACATTTTCTTTTCCATTAATCTAAATGATAATATTTCTATGATATAACTACTAACTAATGCTCAAACTTACCAAGCTATAAATGCCCACCTACCTTCCGTCACATTTAAGCAATAATACTAGTTTTATTGCTCGGACTATCAAATTTATAAATGACTAAAACTTTCCATCACAGCCTGTACAGTTACACTGTCAATTTTAGTTTCTACAACTCATTTTATGTTAAGGATGATCTTAGATTCATGATAACTGATATGTAAAATAGTTTTGTGGTGAGTTATTGAAACAATAATTGATATCGTAGTTGATAGAAATAATAGGTTTTCATCGTAAAATTATCAGTTATGTATGAGAGATGCCTCTGATAAGGCATATTATGTAAAGATGAGAAAACTAGCCTCTTAGCTGGGTTGATGTTTCTGGTCCCGTCATCATGTTTATGGTCTATATCATTTTTAAACTCAAATATCAAAATTAAATTAATGTTTGATGAACAACTCCATTTTTACTATGGAATGTCCCGACGATGCAGAGAGATTCTATACAAAAATACGGCTTATTGATTGATTCTATTTTATTATAGATATGTTCAAGTAATTTATGTTTTTCATTTTATTTCAAAATAATTCACTCTTATCACTTCTTTGTACTAGTGTACTTTTTTCTAAACTTTATTAAATATAATACAATATGTGCCAATGGCCTAATATGTATATCTAGAGTTGTCGACTCGCCCGTTTCAGGCGAGATAATTCGTGCGAATCAACCAATAAGCCAAAAAATATAGTGGCTATTTTACTCTTTTTATAATCCTGTTATGGAATGTTTCAAAGCTTGTGCTTTTATAAGTTCCCAAAGCACTAGCTATGGTTTTGAATAAGCCACCTAATTCAGAACCTTTTGAAGGCGGCGGTTAATAAATAATTATGCCAATAGATTTGCATTTTTAGCTTACAGATATGTTTGTAAGTGAATCTGTTCAGAAGTTGTAAGTAGGTAATTACTTGAATTAATAAAAAAAAACTAATAACAAAAGCTTAACCAGCATTTACAAATTTACCTGATCTAGAAACAATAACAGTCTAACCAAATCAGTATTAATAATAACAGATATTCAACAATTCACTCTGGTAGCACTTAATAAATTCTGTGTAGCTATTTTGATATTCTGCGGAGAAATGCTGGCCCACTGAAATCACATTTTAGCCCACAACGGAATTAGGACAAGATGCAACCTTTAGGAATTGGGTCAGTTAAGTGTGATATTGTCTTTAGACAAAGTCGAGATACGCTCGTTTAGCGGTTAATCGATTATGTTCACGATTTTGGCTTCAATAACGGATCGGTTTTATCACTATTAAGTATCTACTGTACGGTTTGTCGGTCATTGCTTTGCGGAAGAACAAACTCAACAATCTTCAAAGTGACTGCAGAGTGCATCACACGCTACATTCAAAAACTCTGTACCTAAATAACAAAACTGTTTTACTAAAGATTTAAAAGAGAGAAAGAAAAGAAAAGAAAGAAAAATTGTTTATTCTGCAGAAATAAAACGCACATATAAAGATAAAAACACATAAAATACACATTTACAAAAGTAGCCAAAAGCCTCGTGTTCATCCAACAAATAAGAATATAAAAAGTAAAACAATGTGCAATGATTTCGATGAAAGTTGCAATATAAAGGTTTACGGGGGCGAAAAATCGATCCACCTAGGTCTCATTTCTGGGAAATTACGATTTTTCCGTATTTTTACCCGAGCAGAGCTCGGTCGCCCAAAGTTTAGAACAAGATGGCTACCTTAGAATAAAGACATGACAGCATGGTATTAGAAAGTACCCTACTATCATGGCAGCATGGAATTAGTATGTACTATATATGGAATTAGTATGAACTATTAAATGAACATTCTCTATTTTCACCTGAGCAGAGCTCGGTCGACCAGGTACTGCATGTTATACATGTTGTAAAATAGGTGATCAAACTCACACATGATCAATCTCGTTGCATTACAGCTAAAACAAGACGACAGAAATCACTTAATTGTCCAAATAGTTGTTATATGAGTAAGTAGGTATCAATAGCAGCTACGTCCCAAAACAAACAAGTATGGTTGTTTGTTTTGGGTAATAACTCATTTCCCTGCTTACCTAAATAATGTCAAATGAATTCTGTTCATCCGATCGCCATTCAGAGGCGAAACAATAAATCACCTGTAACTACATACATAATACAAACAAAAATCACCTGTAAATACATACATTTAAAAACGAAAATCGTAATTCTTTGAGTGCATATTGACCGCATTATGATTTAATTCAACATTTTAAATGAGTTTGGTTTATTTTCAGCAGAAAATCCTAACTAATACGTATTATAAATGCGAAAGTGAGTTTGTTTATTTGTTACGCTTTCACGGTAAAATGGCTAAACGGATTTGGATGAAATTTGGCACATGAGTACACCATGACCTGGGTTAGGACATAGAATACTTTTTATCCCGATATTCCTACGGGTTCGAGACTTATGCGGGTGAAACCGCGGGACGCTGCTAGTATTTTCATATTTATAAAGTCTGGTGATATAATAAATTAAATGATGTAATGATAACCGGATCTACTTCATTTTATCAATACAAAATAATATGGAAAAATGAAAGGCCAAAAATTGTGCATTGGCATTCCGGTGTAGGACTCGAATCCTCGAGTTCGAAATGTCCAAAAATACCATATTGATCTATTAGTGATCATTGATATATCAATTACTTTTGCTTGTTTCGTTGAGCGATATGCAACTTCCTCAAACTGATTGCCAACATACTTGGGTAGACGACACGAGAAGCAGAAAAGCTCATACTCAAACATTCTGTAGTCACCTAACAGTATCTACAACTACCGTTTGACCTTTATCCAGTTGGTAGAAACACCGGCACTTTAAGGTCAGAAGTTCAAAACCAGTTGGTACTTTTTAGGGTTCCGTACCTCAAAAGGAAAAAACGGAACCCTTATAGGATCACTCGTATGTCTGTCTGTCTGTACATGTGTCACAGCCAATTTTCTCCGAATCTAATGGACCGATTAAGTTGAAATTTGGTACACATATCAATTTCCGTAACCCAAACACGAACGTGTAACGAAAATAAATTAATGTTGAATATAAAGGTCACTTCGGGGTTAAATTAAAAAATAAAATGTTTTGTTTACTGTACTGTGTGACATATAAATGGCTTGTTTTGAGGATCTCAAATATATATTTTAAAATGAATACTTTTTATATTTAAGAAAATAGACGAAATTTGACCATTCCCCCGTTACCTCCGAAACTACTGAGCCAAATTAAAAAAAAAAATACAGATTATAAGTTCAATACTTATAGATTGCAGGAAAACCTCTTAGAAGTCTATGCTCTTAAAATAACATGGTAAATCTCCCGATATTGTGCGTACAAAGAGACATTTGCATTTAGAATCCCATACATTCTAAATGCAAATGTCACTTTTGTACAACATGTTTTTCAACTACAATGTTAAGTTTGTCCTTGGGATGAATTCATTCCAACTTCGGAACCCTTCATTGTGCGTGGTCCGACACGCTCTTGGCCGGTTTTACTACTTATGACCCATGACAAACTCGTGTCATCTAAACCTGGTCAATAATGGTATGTTAGGCATATTATGTCGTTTAAAACCCATTATTGTTCCAGTACGGGAACGAGATGGAGCTATGGGACAGATGGTGTCATCCCTCTTTAGCAATGTCCCAATGACAGTTTTAACACTTCAAAGCACTAGGGCGATAAAATGGCAGGATGTGATCCATCACCGCATGATCTGTGAGTGTGGATACGTTTATTGTCGGTCACTTTGTTGTATTTAGCGAGTCTATATAGGGCGTTTTGTAGAGATGGCATACAATGTCAATAATTTTTGAGAGTGGTCAAGAAACGTCACTTTAGCCTAAGATGCTTGTATATATGACTTTGCGGTAAAGAATACCAAAATACTAGTTTTAACACCGCACTCTAAAAGCCAAGTTGGCTGCACTTTGGAAATAAATGAATTTTGCATTTGACTTGCTAAGGAAACAAAATAATAGTTAAGAACTAGCTTTCGCCTGCGGCTACGCCCTCGTGGAGGTCGGCAATTATCCCACGGGAATGTACTACCGGAATAAAAAGTATCCTATATGTTAATCCAGGTTATAAACTATCTTTGTGCCAAATTTCATGCAAATCTGTTCAGCGATTTTTACGTGATTGAGTAACAAACATCCAAACATACAATTTTTCACGTTTATAATATAATATTGGGTTCCCACCTATGAAATTGGCATTTCTTTTTCTCACAAATAGAGAACCTCATAACTTCTATGATTTAAAATATTCATCAATTGCTATCAATTAGATCGAACAATGACCATCATGGACAACTACCAATACTTAAAAAACCTTATTACTTATAGTTTTCTAAACATCCTTAAACATTACTCCTCATCTTGTTAGCAGAAACGACCACTATTTGTTTTAACTTAGCCAAAACTTATTTTTGTCGCTCAATCTAACTGGCATATTACGGTACCTTAGTTTTTAAACATTAGTGCATAAAAGTTTTAAAACATTAATGTTCATGGTTGTTATATAAATGACGTAAGAAAATGTTAGTATGAAAAATGCAACTTCTTTAAAATTCGCCATACAAAACGCTGATTTCATTGGTGGGGGTTCCTAATATTATAGTAGGAGATATATATATATATATATTAGTAGGATTACTAGGATTGTAGGATATCTCGAAAGTGGCTGTATTTGGTGGCACTTTCAGTTAAAATGTTTCCCTCCTCTTTTAGCCCTGATATCGTGCTACAGAACATCCTATATATACTGAAGTCGTACTCAACATCGTCGTATCTATCACGTATCGGAATTGATAGTCGTGTTTTGACAGTGTTGTTAGTAGCAGTGAACCAGTTTGGCATAGGTAATGTAACATTTTATTGTAACATGATTTTTACTAGCGTTTTGTTGCTACTAGTGTGTGTGATTCTGCCCACTAATGTGTCTGTGTGTGTGTTGTAGGCTGGCCCCCTATTACATGGGTCTTAAACATAACTGGCGAAATGTGTGTGAATAATACACCTCTGCCTAACACTTCGGGGATTACAAGCGTGATGTTTTGTGTTTTTGGTTTTTGTTACTTCAGCAAAAAAATAGGCCTGTAGCTGCCTTATTCTTACTGTGTTCCATGTCATCAACTAAGTATCCACACTAAAGTAAAACTGTATGCGTCGTGGCTTTGACTGTAACAGGCAGGTCATTGAACTTTAAAGTCAATTGACACGCATTGGTTCTTTTATTCTCTGATATCAGTAAGAACTATAGGAGAATGGATCAGTTATAACAATTCGTTAGTCAGCAAGGTGGCAGCTGGCTTGACTTATACATTTTACCGAACGTATACATTTTCAATGGGGGCCGATGTTATTTATTACTATACATTATGATAGTTTCAAATAACCTGCATTCTTCTTTTGTTTTTATTCTTAAACTTATTAAAATAGCGCTTTCTCGCCCCTGCTTTGCATGGATGCAATGGCGATATGTCAAATCATCAAGATTTCTGTACTATACGTAAACCTTCCGGAATGCAAGTAAGTCTAAAGCGCAGTCCACACTGAGAAACGAAACGAAGCTAAGTTCGTTGAGCTTTCTTCCGCGTCTTCTCGTACTTCCGTCCATAATACAGTACGACACAACTTAGATGTAGCATCGGCAAAATTCGTAAAACCGATCACTATCCGAACTGAGTGCACCTTCAAAATCAACCATCTTTATTACTGCTAGTGAAAATGATCTTAACACAAACGCAATAACTTGTACAGTCCGATAGCCAAATACATTTGTAAAATTGAAATGAATTAATGCAAATTTTCAAATTTATACTACATCTAAGTTGTGTCGTACTATACGCGGTGTAAACCAAAGTATGAAAAGACGCGGATGAAACCCAAACGAACTTAGCTTCGTTTCGTTTCCCAGTGTGGCCTGCCCTTAAAAGTTTTTGTAGTTATGAAGATCTAAGCGGTCACATGGACAAACACGAAAAGCGACTCTGTTTTATACCATGTTTATTGTTTAGATAGATATAGGAACAGAAACTTCAACTTCGAAAGATATCGTGGATATACACCATTTGATAAGAATCCCATAAAATGTCAAACAAATGCAATGTCGTGGAATACTGTAATACTACTCAACGATTTGTTGTTTAATGTTTAAAAATATTTGATTGAACTGATTGATTGTAACATTGACTTTTTCGTTATCGATTGATTCATTCATTCATTCACCTACTAACAAGTTCATTAACTTCCATAGTAGAGAGAGAAAGTAATTGAAAAGGATACGTCTCGCCACGCAGACAGATCGGCGAGCTTTCCAGGAAATCTGATAGGTATAGTGCAGTTTCATAATAAACAACAACTTTTTATCTTTTGTGCAATTTTCCCGCTGACAGCCATGCCGGCGATTTTTTTTATGCCCAATGAGCTCTTCCATTTATTTATTTTTTCCTTTTCATACTTGTACATAATATGTAGGATTATAGTTATTTGTTGACTTTTTATCTCAACATATTTCCTTTGAAAATACGTTTATTTATGACTAGACGGAGAATTAAGGTCATAAATTGTGTTTTAATAAGCTAGCATAGATAAGGAATCAGATACCGTTATAATCGAAATTTTGGTATAAGGACGAAGATACTTCTCTACTTGACTATTAAGTTAACATATCATTTATCTAGGTACAGACAGGGACTTTTTTTTTTATCAAATTGACACACTACGCCAATTTACTGTGATATAGCAATAATTCATCAGTCAAAGAAGTTGCGATGTGAATATGTACAAAATCTAAAAGCCGGCCGCGTGATCTGTAATTCGTGAGCAATGGGTAGCTCGCCGTCCGATAAGGACCAGGCCCGGGTCGACGGCGCGTTGTGTTCCACGCGCGCCTCAAAGAGATGTCAGCACCAACTGACGGGGTCCGCTAGAACCGATGCCTGCCGGGGTCGCGGGATAGTCTGAAAGGGATACCGCGGCTCCTGGCAACGTACAGGCAACTGAGGCAACACGGGTGGGTTTTAGTCAGTAAGAGTCTGACACGCTGTCCCAACAAAAATAAAAAAAATAAAAATATGCCCATCCTAGTTCAGACAATTTTAAATTGTGCATTATGTTATCATTGTCTGTAATAAGGTGTCTAGATAAATAGAGATTTATGATTATTTTACGGACAATTAAAGTTTGTAGTCAATCTAACTAATATCGAATTTTTGAATTTTTGTTCGTGTCTGGATGTATATTCCGGATTGGCGCAAAAACGACTGAACGGATTTGGATGAAATTTGGCACACTGATAGTTTATAATCTGGATTAACACATACTTTATTCCCGGTATTACTTACCCGTGGGATATCTTCCAAAATCCACGTGGGCGAAGCCGGGGGTAAAAGCTGATATTGAATATGTCTCTATAAAGATTTTGCAATAGGAATTTGAAGTTGTGTGGTTGGCAATTGAGACAGGTAATAATAACATTTTCTGTGAAGTTCATTGTAATGTTTATTTTTTTAATAAGTAATTTATTCGAAAGATAATACGTAGTTGATTCATTCGTAGGAACCGCGTGATTTTATGGAATGTTCTTTCAAAAAAATACAGTCACCATTTTTTTTTAAATTTTGGTGGTTTCGTGACAGCTGACCTGACTCACGATTATAAATATTTAACGTTCTTGTACTTGTATTATTTAAAAAAAAAAGGCTCAATGCCATGTAGGAAAATCCTCCTGAATGTTAGTCTGGGGGAACAAACGGTTATGTTACTCGTATCTACCGATTCAAATCTCACAGTGTTCTTCCTACCTCCGTTAGTTGGAAGACTAGGATTCACACAAGCTATCAATCAATCGAAGCAATCTAACTAATATCTTATATCTTGCCCTATCTTTAATTAGTACCAGTCAGAAGTAACTCAGATTATCTACTAGCTGCGCCCTGCGGTTTTACCTGCATAAGTCTCGATCCCGTAAGAGTATCGGGATAGTAAGCACCTATGTCTTCCCTATGTCGTAGCCCAGGTCATGATCTGCCCATGTGCCAAATTTCATCCAAATCCTTTCAGCCGTTTTAGCGTGAAAGCGTAACAAACAAACATGCAAAAAATCAAATCTTTTCTCTTTATATTAGTTTAGATAGTTTAGACAAGTTCCTTCTACGTTGCTTACATAATTATCCAAGCATTTTAAATCTTTTTATCAAGAGAACTTATCAAAAGTCCACAATAACAGGCGAACAGCGCGGAAAACATGCGGATATTTCCTATGCAACGATGATTCGCAAGCTACCCGCTTTTTTGCAATAAATGCTGGCTGGTTATACGGTGACCTAGTTCGCCGTTGTTTGTTTTACCGTGTAAACATGTATAGGATCGAAGCCTCGAGGATCATGGGGCAATTTGTTGCAGTACTGTTTTAATAATATTGTTTTTAATGAGATTTGAAACGAATATAATAGTTAATTGACTCGGAAATCCATTATAAAATAGACGACGTATATTTCGTAACCTAATCCGCTTAACTGTTCTTAAAGAGTCACAAAGAACCCTGTACGTGTTTCACCTCTCAAGGAGGCATCCTCAGGATGACGATTGACTTGTTGCGAACCCGGACCCAAAGTGTTGGTACGTCAAGCGTCGTGAGCAGAGACTCTGGTCTGATTTCTCTAAGGAATATAATGTTAATTTGTTTAAGGGAGACGTAGTTCTATTACATTATGTAGGGCCTACAGGTAGCAGTAATGCGCGATAAAACTTAATGCACGGGGAACATTGCATTTTGCACCTCTATGCAAAATGCAATGTTCCCCGCGCATTAAGTTTAGCGGCCAGTCGTTTTCCCAGCGCCGTGGCAATAACTCGTGTACCGTGTAACTAATGTAAGAAACGTCATTGTGCTTAATATGCATGGTCATCGGAATAGACTTTATCTTGTACACCCGAATTTTATTTACTCTTCTTCTCAAACCACGATACTCATAAGGACCCAGCACATTATTATGATAGATCCGTTTGTTGCCCTCAGAATTTGCATAATCTCATCTCACGTTTTGATTCGTCAATAGTTTTGAAACTTCCTTACCCTCTTAGAACTCTAGCAATTACATTATACATTATAGAATGTTAATACAAGAAATAACAGTCACTAGTAAAAGTAATATGCATAAAGTCTCTTCCAGACCTTAATCACTGTCGTGCAGAAAATACTTGTTTTCAAAATTGTATGGTTAGTCCATCAATATCACTAAACCTCCATTCAAAGCAAAGCTCGATCTAGAAATCATAATAAGACCTCAAGTATAAACAGACGCTGTAAGCAACCACTTAATTTGCAGCGCTTTATTGAGCGGCCGCTAACAAACTCCGCTGAAGCTTTAAAATCAAAATGCACTAAAATCTATTCCGGTATTCTGTTTTGGGCTAATGGACCGAGCACGGACAATACGCCCGCAGCCTTTAGATCAATTAGCCGATAATGACTGCTCTATAAGCCTGGCGTAATGGTCTGTTGACGTTCTGTGGACGTTTAATTTATTGACTAGAATTGATTTACCTACTGAGATTTGTTTTACTTATGTGGGGTAAAAGACGTGTATGACATGGTGAGGCTGCAAATGTTCACTCCCCATTAGCCATGGCTGCTAAGTATAACATTATTTATGAAAGATGAAGTAAAACTACAGATGATTTAAAGAAATATAAAGAAAGAAAGGAATGAAGGAAGAAATAATAATGTTTATTTGGACACAATTCGTGAAACACAAAATACAAAACAACAAAATAAAAAAGAGAAAATAATATTTTAACAATAATAGTGTGCGCCTCACGGCTGCGCCAAAAAGTTTCATTTCAGCATTAATGCCAATCAAATACTGTCTGACGCTGGTTTTCTAATGAACCTATAAGTAGGAGCAAGTGACGGTGAGTACAAAACAGTTTCAACATACCTAATACATAATTAAAAAAAAAAAAAATAGATATTAAAAAAAAATATATATTTGTAGCTGATCTATTAAAGAATTTGGTAGCCTACATTGGTAGTTACTAGTACAGGTAGTTTAATTTTGAATTGGTCATTTATTTTGTACTAGCTGCACCACGCAGTTTCACCCACATAAGTTCTGGGTTCTCGTAGGAATATCGGGATAAAAGTGTTATATGTCCTAATCCAGGTCGTGGTCTACCCATGAGCCAAATTTCATCCAAATCCGTTCAGCCGTTTTAGCGTGAAAGCATAACAAACAAACTCACTTTCGCATTTATAATATTAGTTAGAATTTGACTGCATCCCAAAGAACATATACACGGTGAGAATTACGAACTTAATAATATGATTCTAATATTTTGATATAAAGCCAGCAGTTGACCGTTATTTACTTACTATTTGTGAAATTACTAACTAACAACACGCATATCCTGTATATATAAACGAGCAATATTTGTACATATATATATATTGGTATATTTGTAATCACGTTCTCGAAAACGGCTCTAACGATTTCGTTGAAAACTACTTGCAATATAGGGGTTTACGGGGCCGAAAAATCGATCTAGCTAGGTCTCATATCTGGGAAAATTCGTTTTCTCCGTATTTTCACCCGCACAGAGCTCGGTCGCCCAAAGTTTAGAACAAGATGGCTACCTTAGAATAATGACATGACAGCATGGAATTAGTATGAACTATCCTATACTATTAAATTAGCATTTTCTGTTTTCACCAGAATAGACCTCGGGCGCCCAGGTACGTCTTTGAAATCAGCATCAGTTACAAATACAAAACAATGTTTTTTATTTTTATTGAAACCATTTACGCGCCCCATCATTCACTTTCTACTAACCAAGTACCTAGCACACAAGCGAGTAGGCATATAATCCGATAAAGCCGCAACACCGACCGATATTAAGTAGCCAATCGATTTATACTCCAGTGCGGTGCCCGGCGCACCCGCTGCATTGATTGTCGGTCACGATGATAACTGGGAGTCAATTGATAAGCTCATAGAGTTGAAATCGATGTATGTAAGCCTTACACCGCCAGCCTTACTTTACAAATTCACACAAAAATCGTCGTATCTCTATATATTTTACTGTGTACTTGAGACTCGCCAGGACATCACAAATCAAACTAAAACACACTCCTAACAAATAAAAAAACTGCGACATTTAAAAATAATTGGCGCAGCGCTGGTATTTTGATAGGGCCGCAGTGATGTCTAAATTAAAATAAAAGCAGAAAGTCCTGTAAGAGGTCAAAATGCTACTATCTCAGCATGATGCTGCGACATTTAAAAATAATTGTCGCAGCGCTGGTATTCTGATAGGGCCGCAGTGATGCCATGGACAGATAGATACAGAAAAAAAAATAAAAAAATATAGGTGTGTGAAATACATTAAAAACAAAAAAAAAACATAAAGAAAATAAATAAATAACTTTCCAAACACCTTACATTGTAAGTAAGCACTTGCTATTTGGGTGTAATGATGTGGTTGTTTTTAAAGGCAGGGTTTCTCATGGAATTTGCCATTAATCAATCAATTAACTGAGCCTTTTTTTTTTTTTTTTTTTGGATGGGAAATCATCAAATGACTTCTCCCGCTCTGGGCAGAGCGAGAGGGTGTGTCAGACTTTTACTGACTAAAACCCACCCGTGTTCCTTCCGTTGCCTGTGTGCCGGGGCCGCGTTATCCCTTTCGGACAAACCCGCAACCCCAGCAGGCATTGGTCTTTCGACCCCGTCGGTAGGTGCTGACATCTCTTTGAGGCGCGCGTGGAACACAACGCGCCGTCGACACGGGCCTGGTCCTTATCGGACGGCGAGCTGCCCATTGCTCACCGTCCGCAAGCCCGCGCCTACGGTGGCCGGAAGTCGGCTCTCGACTCCCGACGCCCGGTGCGTCTCCTGCGGCGACTAGGGCCGCGAGGGCGTGCAGCTTGCATCTCTCTCGCGCGCTCTGCCTCCTCCTTCGCGAGCATAACTGCTTCGCAGAAGGAGGTGACGGCCTCCCATACACTCTCGCTCCGAACCATGGCCTGAACCAGGGCCGGACGCGAGAGATCGCCGCCGCCGATCGCCTCCGTGAGGACACGGCGGTGCTCCGCCCAAGCTGGGCAGACCTCCACCGTATGCTCCACCGTGTCCTCCGGGCGATCCACACAGTGGTGACACCCGGGCGTTTCCTCCCGCCTCACGCGGAACAGGAACCTCCCGAAACAACCGTGTCCGGTGAGGACCTGCGTCAGACGGAAGGTGAGGACGCCATGGCGCCTCTCAAGCCACTCCTCAAAGAGGGGACTTATCGCCGCAATTGTGGCGTGCCCAGCGCTGGGTTGCGACAATCGTACACTCCATGCCGCCATGAGATCCCGCCGGAGCTCTGTCCGCTGTGCCGTGATTTCTCGCGGCAGCGGAGTTACACCCCGGCGTTTCGCCTCCTCGCGCAACTCCCACATGTGCGCGAGGACTTTCGCCTCCAGATCCAATGGCGGTAGTCCGGCAAGGAGGCTCGCCGCCTCACGGGAGACCGTGCGGTATCCCCGGACCAGCCTGATGGCCATGACCCTTTGGGACGCGTTCAACCGCCGGGCCAATTAACTGAGCCTACAGCAGTATTCGTAATTCACTACCAGAGAAACCATAATGATATAACCTACCGTGTTTAAACTTCCAAAATGTTAAAAACTAGGTTATATTAAAGTTAGTTTATAAAACTTTATGCGCTTTTTTCAAGACAATATTTACATAATTTAAAAACTTACTGACTACTAATAATAATAATACTATGCATAAGTATATAAAAAGGAGGAAAATAATCAAAGGGCATCAAAATTTCGTCCGCATCGCTGTCAACAGGAAAAGTACCCAAAAGGCTGGCAGCATTGCCACGTTGTATGACAATGCTGATTCTTTGGCCAAAAAATAGGCCAGCCCTCTGGTTACATTAAGAGTCGTCCAAGCGCTTGGCGATATCCCGAAATACTCGATGAAAACTCGGACCCCACGTCCTAGTGTTTCAACCCCAAACTGCTCAAAACTATTTGCGCTGTTTGAGTTTAGTAAGTTGGCATTTAATATAATGTTGCCTTTTTTCATGGCTTATCATTGCCAATTTTCATTTTGTGAAAATCAGAACAGTTTTTAAATGTTCAGTCCTAACAAATCGCCACCGCTCTATTTCCCGGTTTTGACATACTAACAATTACATGCGCGTGTAATAAACTAACAAAAAACTTGTAGACTGTGGACCACGAACGCAAATATTGACTGGACCAATTAAAACGAGCTACTGCAGCTGAATTTCCTTTTCAACCACACCTTGTTACAATTTGCTCCCCAAACTAGAAAAGCAAATCACTCACCGATCCTCATTAAAAGGTTCGTATTCTAATGTAAACAGCAGATGGTCGACTCAGATAGAGAACAATTATCTAGTAGCGATATCCCGGATTACATGCCCCGAGAGAATATGAAGTTAGCGGCCGATTCTATTTGCATAAATTGCGCTTTCAATTAAACTTAGATCTGCGACTGATGCATTGACGAGTCTCTCTACAGCGTGAAATAATCGGAATAGGGTACAGATTGTGAATGAATGTAGAACTGTGAGTGAATTGGTTGAAGTATTATCTGGTCAATCACGTTCATGAATGGTAAGACCCTTTGTACACGGCACGATTTATTTACTGAACGTAGTATAAAACGCGCCGTAGAAAAAACATGTCTGTCAACAAGCTTCCATAGTGATCCATACAGACCGTGCCTACACACGGCAAATAAACCGTAGTTTTCCACGGCAAGAATAACGTGTGTGGACAAAGGGCCTAAAGGTAGATACAATAGGTTGACACAGTAATGTTGTGCATTCTGAAAGTTGTCAATGTCGTGAATAGATATCAAATCTGGTCTGATTATTTTGTATGGAAATATAAAATATCGCGCTGTAGTGCATTCAAATATTGATTACGAAATGCAATAATGAATATAGTATAAAAAGCATTTGGAAACTTTCAAAATGCTTTGTGTAGATGAAGCGTGTTTTTCGGTCATGTTTGTGTATGAAAATGAAAATGAAAAATTGGTTTATTTGACACAGAAAAACATTCTAACATAGAAATCAGTTAACTCGAATAACAAAGAATAATAATAAAAACAACATTGTTATATAATCACGAGGACAGAACATAAATAGTCGGCAGCTGCACGTCGTGACAGTGACAAGAAGGCTTCCACTCAGCATGATGCTGTGCTATGGGAGGATAGCACAATGCATTTTAGTAGTCACCCGAAAATACCAACACCTAAGTTATTTCTTAATAAACTAAATAGTACTAACTATTTATAAGTGGTGAATTAAAAAAAAAACAAAATTCAAAAGCCATTTATTCTAACTATGCTGAGAATTAGCACTTTTTGAAAGTCAAAATTACATAAGACAGTCCCCCAAAACGCCCCTTCACCACTCCCTAGTGCGTTAGCTGGGAAGAAGAAGTGGCGCAACAAACTCCCCAGCAGCTCAGCTATCTGTTCAGTTAGAAAAAATAAAATAAAAATATAATAGTATGCAAAATAATTTACATTACGCAACACAAAACATAATTTAATTTATTTTTTATTTTTATTAAATTACTCGATTGGTTTATGATCACGATATATAAACCCACACATGTTATAATACAACAGAACGTGCCTGCGAGTATGTGTCCATCGAAGTGACGTCTTTGATCATTGATCGATCGTACGTACTCGTATATATAACTTTTTTACCATTACGGAAAAGCGTAGTTATAAGTAGCCGTAAGACGTATACGAATCGATTGAATTAAATAGCTTAACTTACTGATGTGTTGGCTTCTTTGCGTGGCTTTCATGAAACCTAGTGACACAGTTATTACTATTTAGTTATGGTTGAGGCACGAGTGCAATTGTTGCGTGTGTTCACGTCTGAACATAGGATTTATAAACTTACTAGCTTTTGCTCGTGGAGGTCGAAAATTATCCCACGGGAATGTATTAGCGGCATAAAAAGTATTCTTTGTCCTAACCTAGGTCATGGTCTACCCATGTGCCAAATTTCATCGAAATCTGTTGAGCTGTTTTAGCGTGAAAACGTAACAAACAAGGACTCTTCTTTTGTTGCCTATCCAATTATTAAAAAAAAAAGAAAGCTCGGCCATCAATTCGAAATATTTCCTGCAGTTTTGTCTTTCCTCCTCCCTACAAATCCATCCAAAGGTTGTCTTTAAAAGATCGCTTTTAGTGATAGGCACGGCCATTGCGTCACCCTACGTAAAAAAAAAATATATCTGTAATTCAAATGGTGTACGAAATAAAAAGTATTCTATTCGATTCTTCTTTCCTATACTAATAATTTTCTCCTTGTCCTTTGTGAGGTGGAACAGCTAAGCAGCACTCGTGACTCCGGTCCAATCACGAATCTGTCTATCAAAGGCTTCCCTCTTCCTTCTCCACACACCTCTGCCCTCTGGCATTGCGGGCCAGTCCTTCCAGTAGGAGTCAAGTTCGTCCCACCATTTTCGTCTTGATCTACCCCACAGCCGCCTAGCATTTTATGGGACCCAAGCAGTGGTTTTTTTTAGCCCACTGCTCATTTGACTGTTCTCCATCCATTCAATATATATGTTTATTTAGAATATTAAAAAAAAAGGAATTTTATATTGGTTTATTTATGCTGAGTGTAAAATCATGTCAGCTGCTAGTCGCATTTTGATGGATTTGATGTCAACTTCAACATAGATACGATATAGGCAAACAAAGCACCTGGGTGCTTTTGTATGGGTTGGCAAGTACATAAGTAGTTTTTATAGACATGATGGTTCGTGGTTTCCGCTGTGTGTGGATATATGAAATACCCAGAGCATTAACATTGTATACTTAAATACAAAGGTACTTGTTGCTAAATGATAACATCCGCACGGCTCGATCGTAGGTAAAGCTACGCTTGCCGCGGTCAGTTCGTGGGTAGGTGACCATCCATTACATATCGAGAACCGTCCGTGCTTCGTAAAACACGTTAAGCCGTTGGTCCCGACTGTGATTCGAAGATCTTTGACAGTCGTTACGGGTAGTCAGAAGCCTTCTGGGCTTCTAACTGGTCTGACAACCAGTCTTACCAAGGGATTTGTGATACCCAGTCACTGCAGGGTTGTGGATATCAGATAGGCTAGTTGCTCCATGTAACAAGTGAAATTATATTAAAATTTAAAAAACCCCCGACACATACATTTCCTCATTTCTCTTTCCTACTCCATCACCAGACCCTGTTCATCAACTATCTACAACCTATTCATTGAGACCATTCCAATGAGCCTAAACACGATACCTGTGCTGTAAGTTGGTAAGGGAGTTGGGTATCCTGCAAATTCCATGTGATACTGCAGTATCAGTTCAATGTTACTATGTTCTTCTAACATCATTGAAGTAACAGAGTACCAAATTTCAAATCGATCAGACCTGTGGAAGAAGCTCACATCCATTCATCAACCAGAAAAGAGCTGATAATCTTCAAACAAATGAACCAATTACATATGCCTACGAACCATCGTTAGAAAAACAAACCTGCTTTCACCAAAAAAAAAACACATTCAAATAGGTTCACCCGTTTAAGAGCTACGGTGCCACAGACAGACAGACACACACATGGCGGTCAATCTTATAACACCCCTCTTTTTGTATCGGGGGTTAAAAATACTGGTATACAGCTGCATCCGGTTAGACTGGACGCCCACCCCCACACAGTTGGAGGCTAGGCAGATTGACTTAGATATAAAGTGGAATATTTTCATATCCCTGAATTTCAAAACATTATTTTCATTTCTAGCCCTGTTAGGATTCGGTCATAATGCTTTTAATTCCCTAATAACAGTAGCGTGGCGTGCAGTGACATCTTGATTGCTCTAAGTAATTAAAGTCTAGTTGACAATAGCCCAGTTACATGTTCCATCTGATACTGCCGTGACGTCATCACTGAGTTATGACGTGTTGTTCTCTATTGTCGACAGGCATTTGTTTTTGTTGTCGATATGACTGATTGGAATCGAAGTAACGAGGCCATTGGAGCTTGTTAGTTGGGAAGGTCCAATATGAGTTCAATTTTAAAGACTGTTTTTTTATAACTAGCTGATCCGACAGGCGTTTTCCTGTCCAAGTTTCAATAATTCATACAAAAAAGGACATTATTTTTTTTGCGAATTCCGGGAAACCTTCAATTTTTCTTTGCGTAAGAACCTGATTCGGACTATTACGAACATTTTAAAACAAACAATAGCCAAATCGGTTCAACCTTTCCCAAATAAAGGCTTGTGCAGACCAGCGCGACTTGTCGCGCGACGCGACACGAACAATACAATTTCTAAGAAAACTTCACAGTATAACAATAACCGGTGTCGCGTCGCGCGACAAGTCCCGCTGGTCTGCATAAGCCTTTATGCGCTTACCACCGAACAGCATTTCATTTTTATTATATAGATAGATATAATAACTAGTGACCCGCCCCAGCTTCACATGAGTCCCATGTATTGATGTAGTGACATACCTCCATTAAATAATATAATGTACCCTAAACATTCCGGAATAAATTCTCAAAAAAATGGTGAAAAACCGCATTAAAATCCCTTGCGTAGATTAGAAAAATAACGTGGTCCATACAGACAGGAAAAGTGCCTTCAATTTATAATATGTATAGTTATGAATTACCTGGTCGTATCGTGTCATCGTATTCATAAAAGATTTGATCGTATCTAATAAATGCATAAGCAGTGATAGCTGAGTGGTGTGACCGTCAGACTGCCAAGTCATGGGTCTCAAGTTCGAACACAAGGCCTCTGACTTTTCGGATTCATGTGCGTATTGTATTATCACTTGCTTCAAAAACGGTGAAGGAAACCAGCATGCCTGAGAGATATTTCTCGACGGCATGTGAAGCCAAGTCAGAGGCTCATGGGCGGCTTTAAAACTCTGACACCAGGTTAGTCACTAACCACACGAAAAGAAGAATGCATTTAAATAACGTTTCTTTTGCATACTTTCAGAATCAAATAGAACGTGAATATTAATTTAAATATCAAACGATCACACATTTGTCATGCTTGACTCAGTTGTATGACATGCTAGGTGATTCCTATCACACTGACATAAAGTTCAAATTAGATTGATCGACGTCATCGCCAAACATATCAACTAACAAGTGGTTTACAACTTACAGAATAATAAATTCTGTTTTAAGTTTTCGTCGATTTGTTTGTGAAGCTTACAAAACACTGCTCAAATTATACATATGAGAGTCACTATTAACTTTGCTATTAACTGTGCTATTGTACTATTGTGATATTGGAACTTAAATTATATAACATAACGCCTATATTTCCCCGTATGGTTGAGGGGTACCTAATACCACACCCACATTACGCCAGTGCTTAAGTCACATAAAAGGGGTCGAACCAATTGCCATCAACCAGGCACAAATCCAGACTCAGGGCTGTTATTGAAAAATTCCAGATAAAAAACCCAATAACACTTTGCCCGACTTGAAAATCGAACCCAGGACCTCATGCTCAGCAGTAGCGATTGCTACCCCTAGACCAACGAGATAGTGCAAATTTGATTAATCAAATAAAATCGTCATTGGTTTAACTAGAAACAACCCAAGATCCTTAAAATTATTCTTAATTAGTTTGGTAACTGATTGATATAGGAGCTCGTGGCTAAGTAATAACAGCCGAACGGGTTGATCCAACAGGTTAAGCTATGCTTGCCCCGGTTGGTCCGTGGATGGGTGACCATCTTTACATAGCGAGACTCCTCTGTGCCTCGGAAAGCACGTTAAGCTGTTGGTCCCGGTTGTCATTCGTGGAACTTTGACAGTTGTTACGGGTCGTCAGAAGCTCGAAGGTCTGACAACCAGTCTTACCAAGGGGTATCGTATTACCTAGTTACTGGGTTGTGAAGGTCAGATAGGCAGTCACTCCATGTAAAATACTGGTATTCAGCTGCATCAGGTTAGACTGGAAGCCGACCCCAACATAGTTGGGAAAAGGCTAGGCAGATTGAGTTTGGTAACTGATTGACTTTAATTGATTTTAAATAGATATTTTTCTTCAATTTTCTTCATAGTTTCACAAATCAAATTCGTATTTCGACTTGACTGTATGCGACAATTTGCCATGTTATAGCCATTTCATACAACTGTCAAAGAATGACAGTTGTGATTTGAATATACGGACAATTTAAGTTGGTTGTCAATTTGCTTAACAATTAATTTACCTGACTTTACGTATAATGATGATATACAGGTTATTCACACATTAGTGTTACGAAGATCAAGCCCAATTTATGAATAGAGGACTTCCCAGTCACATCTAGCGCAAACTCAGATAACCGTTTGTTCAAATATTGGAACAAACAATTGCTCGCTGCCAATTTACTTGGAGTTTCGAACGTTGCACTAGAGCTGTTGAATATAGATATAAACAAACATGTTTGGAGATGTCTACGGGCTGAAGCCAAATATGGCTTTCAAGAGAAATGTGAACCTGAGCGTGTATTGTTCAAGAAATTGGTCTAAGTCGTGGTCATAGTGTTATTAATATGTGCTACCTCACTTACGGTGGAAATCTTTTTATCTAGTGTGAAAATATCAACTAAAATCGTGGTAAAAACCTGGCTACGTTAAGCGGGTTGATAGCCCGACTAATAAACCACCCAAATTCACACGAACGCTTTGGACCTATCATTACTCAGGGATGATATGAATAACCGCATTGTGGATCAAGTAAACACAACCGGTTGACTAGCAGTTGTCAAAAAGAGTTCAATACTCCATGAAATGCTGTCACAGAGTAAACAAGTTACCTACAGATGTACTTATACGCAATAAATAAAATTATATACACATACATACATACAACTCTCGCCTTTTTCCAATGGAGGTAAGCAGAAATACAGAACGTCACCTGCTACGTGTTGATAAATAAAAGTAAACCGACACAATCACAAGAATCTTCATATGCTACTGCTACATTGTCGCGATATAGCGAATTACACTTCGCGCGCTGTTACACAGCGAGACGTCGAGTGGTGTGCGAAAGAGAGGGCGTTTCGCGCGCTCACAGTTACACAGTGAGACGTCGAACGGTGTGCGAGAGAGAGGGCGTAGTGTAGTCTGCCTTACTGTGCGTTTGCACTGGCGAAATATTCACGTAGAAACATGTTGAAATCTCTTTTTCCTGTCAAACATTGTATCCATCATTGACAGAAAATAGCGATCTTAACATGTTTTTATGTGAATGTTTCGCCAGTGCAAACGCACAGTTATCGCGATAGTGTGGCCGCAGTATTAGAAACCATGTTAGGCGGATAATTGTACTTTGGCATTACCATAGACGTTATTTCCTATAGACAACAAGCTTTATTCAATTCGCTTCGAAAGATAAACTTATCTTCTTTTCCTGTCATACTGGCATGACTAGGGAAGAGCTCGAGGCTAATGAATAACAGCCGCACGGGTCGGTCCGAGACTCCTCCGTGCCTCGGAAAGCACGTTGAGCCGTTGGTCCCGGCTGTCATTCGTGGATCTTTGACAGTCGTTAGAGGTTGTCAGAAGTCCGAAAGTCTGACAATCAGACTTACCAAGGGGTATCGTATTACCCAGTTACTGGATTGTGGACGTTAGATCGCTCTATGTAAAATACTGGTATTCAGCTGCATCCGGTTAGACTGGAAGCCGACCCCTACATTGGGAAAAGGCTAGGCAGATTGATTTTGAAATACGATCAATTAAATCGATCGATCGATCGATCGAATTCGATCAATACAAAGGACAGCGACTTAACCTCAACATTCAAACAAAATAACAAGTGACAATGACAATGCAATGCTTACGGCACTTTAGCCGGGCCGAGGCAGCGCCACTATTATACCGCAAATAGCGGCACTTTATCCGATATGAATAGAATGCCGCTAGCGGCACCATATAAATATACTTCCTTTTTTTAATGCATAAAAATACAGTTCTAAAACTTTACATGCAAGACCGTGAATTGACTTCACTCAGCGGGATACAGCGACCTACGCGTTCAGTATAATAATACACTGTAGTACTGCTGCGGCTGCCGTGGCGTTGTAGTGCGTCAGGGATGTTTACAGATAATAACATTGATGATTTTGCCGCGATTATTCGAAAAAGATGTGCATCCCTGATGTCACGTGTTCGCGGCTGCACCAACAGTATTCTCAGTGTGTTCGCAGATCAGTGGGATTCCTCGATGTTGCGGAGTTGGATGCTGCTCCACGCTACTTTATAATTTTATGCTAATCCGTGTCTGTACCTACTAACACTAGATGTTAAGTAAAATTGTTACTAACCCTATGGAATCTGTCCGAAATAAAATTATTCTATTCTGTTGGTCATGGACCGTCAAATACTCAACTTTCGCACCACAACATGAAGGCCAGTCCGCCACTAATGACATCATAAATACAGCAGTACCTCATCGATGCGATGCAACGATATAATTGTCCCGCTGATGTCGTTGTCTACTCCACAACAGCCTTCGCCTATTTATTGGCAAAGTATTGATCGGCTTCTGTAACTTTCTGCGTTCATTCGCGGAATGAAAAGGTCAACCACCTTTTTACTCACATTTTTGGTTATTTTTTTCTGACGATGAACCAAAGAAAGATTACAAAAGAAACGATGGATGGACTGTATGCAAGATGATACAGCTAGAAAGCGTGACTACTATAATTTCGACTAATGGAGAAGATGGAAGAAGAAGCAATTTATTTGTGGTCTTCACATGCTACGCTGACCTCAAATAAATTAGGATGAGGGAAAGAGAGAGATGGTAACTTTGAACCACCAATTCTTTAAATGAATATAAAGGTTCGAAAAGTTGTAGTCATTTTGTGTCCGTTATGCAAAAATATAATAACATGCATTTGAAAACTGCTTAAACTTTTTCTTCCGCGACTGTACCTTACCTATACCAGCCGATCAACCGCCGGTAAATGTTCTAAGGAACGTCGACCTTTCTACTACGACCGGTTTATACCACGAGTTACAGAATAAGCTCAAAACCTCAGAAATACCAATTAGAATAATCAATTATTAACATAATACGAGTACAACAACTAATTCTATAATTAAAGTTCATGAAACTAATATTTTTTCATTTTTGAACCACAATAATATGGATTTTATATGTCTTTTCGTAAATATTGTGGCTGCATGTCATGACTTTGAGATAAGGCTGTGTTTTTCTTTAATTAATAAACTGATAAATAATTATTATCAAGGTACTTAGCTGTAATTTTACTTATGAATTAATTTTAGGCTGGTTTCACAGCTGTCCGGGAGACTCGTACGGGTAGCGCCCGCAGTGCTCTGAAGCGAGGGAGTAGTATGATACGTTGTACGGGCTCTACCCGGAGCGGGTCGCGTACGGGCCAATCCGTGTCGCTGTGAAACAATGATCTAGCGCCTCACGAGTGTCTTCGTTCCGGGAGCCCGTACGGGTCTTCCGAACAGCTGTGAAACCAGCCTAAATAGTATAAAACGCTTTTCGTGTCTATTTGTGTGTACTTAATTCTTCGAAACTACTTAATGAATTTTGATGACTTTAGAGATTTTTTTATATGTATTAACATATAAAAAATTCTCTAAAGTTATCAAAATTCAAATAAGTATTATAAATTAATGTTGACTTAAATGTAATAAAGACATCGCCATGTATTGTAAAATCACGCGCCACGAATGTTTTATAAAAAAAAACAGTCGTGGGACGAACGGAACGTGGGTCGGTTGGAACAAAGTTCCTTGCGAATTTACTACGTAACAAAAGTGTCGTGACGGTCAAAATGTTACACTTTTTTCGGTGTGGCTCTCATTCGCCAAGTATGCAGAGTATAACGTGCAATAAAGAACTTCGATCCAAAAAAACATTATCGCTAATCGATTTACTTGTTGATTCTGTACAGAACTAAGAAAGAAAAAAAGAAAATACGTTTACTTGCGATAACAATTTGGGGGAAAATATGCGTCACATCCACGCAAAAAGGCCATCGCTCAGCATAATGCTGCGACCCTATGCGAGACTGAACTCCAGCGCTGGTTTTCAGTGAAAGCTAGTGTTGACGTAATGACGTCAACCGGTGCAACATACAGTGAAAAAACAAAATGTGAAATCAAAAATTAAAAAAATACAATACTTAGTCCTAAAAGTTATATATAAAATGGCAACATTTCGTTCCTTGAGCGTCTCACGCGCCGCAGCTGTCATAAAGAAAAAACTATTATTGTTTGACGTTTTGAACTTGTTTATTTTGTAAAATGTTGTTGATAAACTAGTAACTGTTACTAGACGTATGTATATCAAAGATTGGTAGTGCGGTATTGGAACAGCATAAAGCTATTCGCAGACCGATCGATGTTGCACACACGAATTTACATAACAGTCTTTTGACGTCTATTGATGAACATGAGTATCGTACCTTTAGATGTCTAGCTACACTCCTAGATCTTAGATTGATATAACATACAAAAAACATCACGCCTTGTTTCCCCGAAGGGTTAGGCAGAGGTGTACCTATAGAACACCGACATGTCGCCAGTTATGTTTAATTCCGATGTAGAAGGGGGCGAGCCTATTGCCATCAACTGAGCATCAATCCAGACTCTGCTACTGAGAAATCCCAGATGGAAAAACCCAATAACACTTTGCCCGACCTGGGAATAGAAAGGAGCTCACGCTCAGCAGTAGCGTTTTCGTCCACTAAACCAACGAGGCAATCTTAGATAAATATAGTTGTTTCAAAACGCTTGAAACATATTTCCTTAGTTGACACAACACCATAAAATCACTTTGTAACATATTTGATTTACGTTAATAAATTCAAAATTCAAAAGTCATTTATTCAAACCAGGCTGAGAATCAGCACTCTTCGAACGTCAAAATTACATAAGACAGACCCCCAAAACGCCCACCCTTCACCACTTCCTAGTGCATTAGCTGGGAAGAAGTGGTGCAACAAACTCCCCAGCAGCACAGCTGTCTGTTCAGTTAGAAGAACAAAAAAAAAAAGATTCTACTCGTATATAATAAGTATTCAAAATAATTTACATTACGCAACACAAAATATAATTTAAATTATTAGCCATATGTGTATATGTAATATATGTTTAATTCATACATAATGTTTTGTGGCTAGTTTTTCAGTCCATACAAGTGGCTCTGCTCTGTAACTGATCAATTAACTATACAAGTGTCGCACACTTCGTTTCTTACATATTGTATATCTTTCTTGAACTGCTCACTTTAGCTTCCACCAGTTTTTTTACTGCTCATTTTTGTTTCCAACATTTTTCTTAACTGTTCACTTTTGCTTGTAACAAAACAAAGTTTTTTTTAAATAATTTTGGCTTACATAAAATTAGACAATACACACTTTCACATAGGTTCTATTACATAACGAACACTCCCAAAAAGGTAACTGTCCCACCGGCGCCGACGATTAAAGGGCAGCGATAAGAGCTACCAAAAAACGAGTTGGCGAGTAGCGAGTGCGCGACGGCGACTAGCGATTACTCGCTAATATGCGTATGTACCAAGCGTGAGTCTCTCAGCAAGTGTTCTGCCCGCAAAGCAAACGTCGCTGAGCTAGTACGCTCTTGTCGCTGCGACAAACTTTTAGGAGTGAACAGTTAGCGATCAACTATCAATATACCTATGTATCTCTTTTACTTACACGGGACCTACAATCTTTTGTACGTTTCTTGAGCGACAAAATCGTTGATAGCTAGTCGCTTCCTCGTCCGCGTTTAGGCAGGTCCCTTAACCACAGTGTTAATTGATTTTATATCGACATAAAACTGCCATACTTTTTATTGGTCGACCGATGACGTCGACTCCACACGTCATGCCCGCGTCAACCCATCAATTAGAACAATAAAGTGTACTATGTTATCTCGCCTATCACACGTATGGCGAGCGGTGGTCAATTGTTTTTGGAATAACTTTGTTTTTCATGTAAACGATTGCTCGGGAAAAACAATTGACAATCAGTAACATTGTCAATTGTTTTTCTCGAGTAATCGAAGATGTTGATGAAACACTTTTGGAAGGTGTAGTTAAAATTAATTTTGTTAAATGTGACTGAAACTCAATTTCATACATTAACTATATGTTCAGCTTGTAATGATTTATACCGCTGAAGAATACTTAAATAAATGTCTCTGTGCACTCTTTCTGTTTGCTGTTAATGCGGGCCAATTCTTTCGGTAGTAGTCAAGCTCCTCCCGATATATTTGCCTTCATTAAACATAACACAATCAGAATAGTACGGTCAGTACTCTGCATTACCTGACACCTCTTTTAGCCTCGGTCACACACAGCGAATACTCGCAGCGAGTATTCGCTGCCTGCCTGCCACACACAGCGATTTTTATACACGAATTTTGACAGAGCGGAGCGGCGCACTGTGGATCGAAAAAAGGCTTTCGAAGACATTGGAGCTTAAATTTTAAAGTGTCGATTTTTTTCTTGAAATGGCTTCTAATAGCCAATATTATGCATAAATATATATCATAGGATACAATCTGGTAGACAAATTGCCAACTTATATTCTTTGTGCAAAAAAAATGTATGAAGCTAATGCTTATATCTCCGAAACGGAGAGAATAGCCGTTATATCCGCACACGGTGATGTAACTATTTATTTATGATTTTTTGACATACTTAATTTTTTCAGATAAGACGCGGGCTTAAAAAAAAAATCGCTCTAGATCTCGTTATACGTAATGTGTCAAAAAATCAGTCAGTGTGTCAGTCACACACAGCGAATTCTCGTGGCGAGTTGAATTCGCCGCGAATAAAATTGAACATGCTCAATTCAATGAATCTAGTCGCAGCGAATAGCATGTCACAGCGAGTTCTTGCTGCGAACGCCTAATCGCAGCGAGTGTTCGCCGCGTGCGACCGAGGTTACAAAGGAAAAGAGGGGAAGAGGGGTAGGGTTATGCAGGTCACTGACTGTTCAGTATTTCAACTGTAAATAGGAGATATCATAATACTGTAAACTTCTTGCATAAGAGTAGCCTTCTTATTCTTCTTTTCCTTGTTGGGTCGATGATACTTTTTAGTAGCTGCTGATGCAAAAAATTTAGTTTTTGAACTTTTTGGGATTCCCTACCCGGTGCCAAACGAACCTCTATTACTAAGCCTCCGCTATTCGTCCGTTCGTCTATCTGTCTGTCATCTCATGAACCGTAATAGTTGAAATTTTCACAGATAGCGTATTTCTATTGCCGATTTAACAACAAAAATAAAAATAAAATTAAGTCAAAAATTTAAGGGGGCCATACAAAAAAAGAAACGTGTCTTTTTTTACTTAGACTATAAAAAAATTGTAGTGTTAAATATAGTGCGGTGAAACGGAACTCTTCGTGTGAGACCGACTCGCACTTCGGTGGTTTTTTTTTTTCATTTTATTCCAAGTGGTAATGTTAATGAAGTCTTTGTTGATCTAAAGTGAACAGCACCAACAGAATATTTCTAACTTGTAGAGACTCAGTGTTGTAGTTATCATACACATTTGCTTCGACTTTAAAGCCGTACTTAATGACCTGATAGCGTGTTCTTACCGATAACAGTTAGTTTTAGATAGCTACGATATATTTTCCAAATTCTAGACTGCATAAAGTTTATTTTTCAGTAAAGTAAATGATAAATGATTTTATATCTGTAAGTAGGTTTGTACAAACACTTTTACAAGTCTGATTGACTTGTAAAAGTTACTTGTATTTAAAAAAACTAGATGAGATCAGACTTTCTTCTCCGACTATTCTAAGAAGCAAAAGTCGGAACAAACTCACAGGGCACAATCTCTTTTAAAGTCTAGTGAAGTTAGAATGGTGTCTGAAATGGTCTTTTAAGGAAATAACCGCACAGATATGAGTGGATCTGTCCAGACAGAGCTCGCATTTGTCAGCAATCGTGCAGCTCAACTCAAAACTTATGGGGCTCAACGATTCGACGAACAATTCAAAGAAAGGATATTTGGGTAGGCCGCATAAAGTACTCAAATGTAATTACGTCACAAAAGTAATTACGCTTACTGTTAACTGGTCCTTCAATCCGAGTTCTCGACTCCTGTTTGACTAAGCTTATCAATATCATTGTCAGTAGTGCAATGGGCTGATTCGAACGCACAAATTCTCAAACCCAGACTGACTTTGATCTTCATATGGATGTTGGATTACCATCTACAAATACACAATACTGAACATAAAAGAGAAATATTGAAATGATCCTCTGAAAACTTTATGACCTTCTGATGATGGATACTTTTTAAACTTTTTAAACCCCTAAAAAAAATTACGATTTTTTTTCGAATGATGCACACCTTTTTTAATCACTGCGCCTCTTTTTAACTTTTTGTCCTTTTCTTTCAGTTGGTCGCAGTAAATAAGCTAGGTACCCCAACCAAACGGGTTAGGTGAGATTATGACTGTGACCGACCACACGCGAGTCGAATTAGCCGCAGTAGCTAACCTAGGGCACCCAAGACCACATGGGTTACGCTAGGCTAGAACTGTGGCAACCGCTACATCCAAGTTGATCGCAGTTACTTGGTTATTTAGTATTAGGACCCCAAAACAGGAATTATTTGAAGTTCACATAAAGAAGCGCAATCATTTGGTAAGTACATTAGAGTGTTCATAATATTTTTAGGAGCGCAAAATGTGAATTATTAGAGGTTCGATTAAATACATGCCAACACAAAACTTCATTAGGTTCCGACGATTTTATAAGAGTGCATCACAGTAGATGGCTTGCATAATATGAATTTTTAATTCTTCTTTTTTTCGTGTTTAAAAAACGTTCACATCGACGTCGCCAACTGTCAAAAATCTGTCAAACTTGATAAAAATGTTGGTAAATTTATTGTATTTTTGACATATTTCGAATGAGATTAGAATTAAAATTGCCCCATTGGTGTCAAGTTTTAACTTGGCTTCACATGCCGTCAAAAAATATGTGTCAGCCATGCCGGTTTCCTCACGATGTATTCCTTCACCGTTTTTGAAGCAACTGATAATTAAACAATACGCACATGAATCCGAAAAGTGAGAGGTGCGTGGCTTGGGTTGGATTTTAATTGCACCATACAAACCTATTTAGCAAACATTCCAACAAGAATATTTTTGCGTTTTATACCAGGAATTAGATACGTTATCATGTAATTAAAAGCTAAAAAGAATACCAGCTCATAATACTAAACAATTTCACATCACTTTAATTCTGTAATGCGACTTTTATACGGTCATGATAGCAACCCCTGGGGCTGTAATAAAATGTGATGTTCTGCACTATTATGTCCTACGAAGCGTTTAGTGTTAATTGCGTTAATTAAATAAAAACGTGGTGAATCTAAGTCCCTGGGTGAGACGAGCGCAATGTGAAAAACCACTAATAACTGCAATACTTTTAAATAATTACCGACTTCAAGGTTTTGCAGTTACCTACAGGCTATGCCTGCAATAGGTACCTCTGCCACATATTGCCTTAAATACAAATTAAATGGGTACCGTTATAAGGAAAAGAACTGCATCGATGATGAGCACGGTTCGTGATAGCACCAACACTTTCTTCAGAACGTTAGCCTGCAATATTAATTGTCTATTTATTATGTAATGGGCAGGTGTACACCTGCACAGAAATAAGAAATACTAGTAGGCTTTAAGCAAATTTTGGTGTAAGTAATCTTGATTACTAACAAACAACTAACACCTCTTTATTTAGATTTTTGTGTGTACTACTAACAACCCTGCTAACACCATAGGTGAAACAGTTTTATTGACTGTGTGTTTAAAATAAAAATAAATTATTAATCATTATATGTATACACACAAACCACTCAAAAGCATGCATGCACTAAATTGGATTCCTACATTTTAAGTTATTTTATTTTTAATTTTATTGCATAAATCGGTAATGTTCAAAAAACGGGTGAAGACACTGACTTCTGTAACACGGTACCACCTAGCGCAGGAGTCAGGGCTTCAAATTAAAATGTTGCAACTTTTTATGTCAATAAAACATTTATTTATTATTATCTTACGTACGTGCGAATATTCACAGTCAGATCAAAATTTTAGTCCAGACTATCAAGTAAAAGCAGTGGCACAGTGGTAACGGCCACGACCTACGAGTAGGTAGGTCGTGGGTTCGAACCCAGACAGGCGCTTTACTTTGTGTAAATAATTTCATCAGCACTGCTCTCAAAACGGTGTAGGAAAACATCTTGAGGAAACCGCATGTCCTAGAACCGAAAAATTCGAAGACGAGACTTCTACCAACTCGCACTGGACCCACGTGGTAAATTAAAGCACACTCCCTCTCACTGAGAAGAAGTCTGCGTCCCAACAGTGGGAACGTTAAAGGCTGGTTATGCTTATTATGCTATCAAGTAAAAAAAAAATAGTTTTTGGGAGGATTTGAAAATATTGTCAATTAAGGCCTAATTAGACGAAGACCTATTGATCTGTTTTTGTATCAATGCATTTTTGTTTGCTCTACGACAACACGTGAATGATTAATTTTGTTAATCAAGACCGCACTATATACGTTTATGTTTTAAAATTAATCAACACATTCAAGAAACCAGCCAACCTATTCGGTAAAAATCTCACTGTGAAAACTTAGGTGAAGTGAGTTTGATGTGAGCTGTCAGTAGCGTCAATCCCTAGCATCGGGTGCAATGGCAGCTCAAATCAAGCTCATTTCACCTTTAGATTTTAACAGAACAGACCGACATTTATGAGCTAGTTCACTTAAAATTCAATTTAATCCACCACGAAAATTAACACCCAAAACTTAACAAAAATTATAATAAAAGTTAAAACTCAACTAACATTTTCCTAATTCACTTTACACCTGACTAAACACTGAACTACCCTCGTTATCCGATATTTTTAATGCCGAAATATCGGAGTAGCCTGCCGTCATGCGATTGCGTGTACTTCATATTTTTATTCGAAACAACGAGGAAACCATTGTATAAACAGAACTCATTTAAACCTCCCCTATCCTGAGAAGGTAGGTTGCTTAAACCTGGCTAACACGCACTGTAATTCGTAGTGTTGACTGGTGGTACCTCTGATTTTTTTTTTATCCGGAATATTCACTTTGTCAAAGTCAAAGTATTTATTTCAGTTAGGCACATAAAAGGCACTCTTGAACGTCAATTTTACAAAAAGTAGAATTGATTCTAGTCGCCCCTTCCAAAAGGTAGTTTTCGAATACGGTTCCCAAAAGATATAGGTAACCTAGAAGTCTTCAAGTCTACAGTGAATAGATTCCTTCCAGGAAAGCGTGTACTTTCGTCCAACGTATCATCAATTACTATCGTTTTAACTAATAGGTATGAAATGTGAGAGAAATTATAATCACACTAGCTTTTGCCAGCGGCTTCGCCCGCGAGCATATCCGAAATTATTCCACGGGAACGTACTACCGAGGTAAAAAAGTATCCTAAGTCCTAATCCAGGTCATGGTCTACCCGTACGCCAAATTTCGTCCAAATCCGTTCAGCCGTTTCAGCGTGAAAGCGTAACAAACAAACAAACTCACTTTCGCATTTATAATATTAGTTAGGATAAAATATTTGGTGATGTTTCACTCATTTCTATACCCAAAAGTTTTATTTTGTATTTATTTATCTAATTTGCATCTATCATTACAAGATTTTTTTAACCAAATGTGAGCCCCTATTTAAGTTTTATCGATGCTTGAAAATAATAATTATAAAGAACTAGTTGTGCCACGCAGTTTCACCCAAATAAATCTCGATTCCATAAGAATATCGGGATAAAAAGTATCCTATGTCCTAATCCAGGTCATTGTCTACCCGTACGCCAAATTTCGTCCAAATCCGTTCAGCCGTTTAAGTGTAAAAGCGTAACTAATAAAGTCACTTCCGCATTTATAATATTATAGTTAGGATGCAATCCTTGTGAATTCTAGAGAAAACAACAGTCTTAGTAACTCGATTCTCATTTGTCCAGCAGTTCACTTCACGGTTGTCGATGGCGTATACAATGAAGACATGTTTGCCTCTTTCTGAAGTGTAGGTATTACCAACACAACGGCCAAAATATTGATCACAATGGCATAAGCTCAATATTTACACAAAAAACAAAACAAACACACTTACACGTGGACCCTATACACGCTCCACAATACCGAGCCAGTGAAATTACGGAATAACATCGTCTATAATATTAACATGGACCAATTAAAATGCGCAAAGGGCGCCCTCTAGCGTATTTTAAGAGGTTTACAGCCGGTGCGGACCGGACGCGTTTAAAAATTAAAGTTATAAACCGTATTATGAGTACATCATGAATGTGTTGAGTCGATTGTGAATGGTTATTTGGTAATTGGGTCAGAATGTACATATTATACATCAATTCAAGTCGCTTTACATGTCAGTCCGTGTGAACGCGTTGATCTTCTCAACTACAACCGGATTTTGATGCCGTTTTAACCATCATTTAGAGAATTTATTCCGAAAGATTTATGTGTATCGATGTTTTAAAGTCGTAAAAACCGTGCGAAGCAGGGCATTTTATTTTATTCCGATTTTATACAAATACCACTAGTATTTTTATAAAATTGCAATAAAATAAAACTGTTTGCCTGAAATATATTGGGTTTTTGGTAGAGATATAATGAAGTACAATGAATAAATTGCTCTTCGAAGCTGTGAGATTGCGTTTTTAAATTATTTCAGAGAACTTTGAACTCTTTTTTTCGTTACAAATAAATATGAGTTGAAGATGATTGGATTGATGTGAAGTAGGGAGTTACGGGAAGTATTATTTACAGAAAATTCCAATCATACAACAACAAAAAATAATTTTATTTATTGTAAAATATATTTTCCAATGTGCTTTCATTATTTGCTACATGTTTTATTATTTTCTTGCGAACTATTTAATTGAATCTTTATTATGTTATAGCCGTGCTAGAAAGAACTAGAATGTTGTAAACCATAAAAAATAATAGCACAATTTAAATGCATGCACTTTAATTAAATTGTAAGACTACTCGTAATGTTTCCAATTTCCGAAGCGTGTAATACAAAAGAAAGCTTACGACCTTGTCACACTATTAAACTGCTATCGTACGAATGACCTAAATGACGCAATAGCAAAACCTTCCCTTTCTATAACGGTCCGACATTAGGTTCCCATAAAGAAAAATATATAAAATGCCCTATGATTCATTTTCCTGGAACCACTCGTTGATGCATTCCATCTAAAATGTTTTATTATTCGCTATTTTCTGCATGAAAGTGAAACGCTACGCCGTAGCACGAGCTACGTAGCTTGTAGACGGGCTACGACTTCGTAGCGTACAAATTAATCATCGAGTTGTTAATTCATTTATGTTGGGTTATTTTCATCGATTCACTTTCGTTGGCAACTAGTAAGTTGCTGTTCGTAATAACGTTGTTAGTATGTGTTACAATTGAGACTTAATACCTTTTTATTTTCTGTTTAGGTTCAGTTTACGTTTAGGAAGGGAGGTAGTACTATTAAAACTGAGCGTTTGTCAAATACTAATGTTTTTGCGTAGAATACTTTTTCATCAATTCACTTCAATTTCTCTCATATCTTTATATGAGATCATAATCACTCAATAACATGTTTACGTCGCCTCCGTGACGGTCATAACATTATTATTCAAACACCAAGAGCACAATGGCACACTTCCTATACAATAGTTCGTTTTCATATCGAACTGTTAATGGCGTTCATTCTATACAAAAATATAGTGACAATTCTTTGAACAGAGTCAAAGATGACGAGACGGGCGTCTGACGTCACTCGCGGCACTCTGCGGCTGCGGCTATCGATCGGATAAGCTCGTGTCATCTCGCTCGCTCCCGTGATCTCATCTCGCGCTATCCCGCTCGCACTCGCGTACCTTCGCCTCAGTGAAAAGCTGCGTTCCGAAATACGCTACTAATATTTATTTTAACGCAACCACCCGGGCTGATACACGTGGTGCCCGAGTAGCTTTTACCTGATTTTTTTCATTGAAAATAAACTTTTGTGGTAAAAATATTACAATACAACACAATGTACTGACCTCTAGGTTACTATTAAACATTAAATTAATTTGTTATATCAACATTTTCATTTACATGAATTCTGTAAATTCTCATTACTATTTAATTAATTAGTTTGTTAATAATGCATTATTCTTGGAAGGTTTGAAGGGCTAACTACCGCGATGGATGACATAATCGGTTCAATTTGAACGCGACAGAATATAATGGACGATGACCTGCGTATCGATGACCTTGGATATAGAATGTTCGTACCTATATTAGGTATGTATTTACACTTGAATTTTGTATGCATAGGTACAATTGAATGTTGAACTTATAAGCTTGTTTACTTATAAACATGATATTTTATCCACTATCGCTATGGCGGTAACTGCTTAAGTACCGAAATGATTTGTTCCAATGAATATTCTATAATAATGGTTCCAGCAGTAGTTGACATTTTAGGCAAATATAAACTTATGAGTCAGAATCATTCATTACAACAAGAGAAGTCCTCTTGTTACCTGCAATGAGTTAATTTTACTATAGACAGAATTTAGCAAATCACAGTCAAAGTAAAAATAAAGTGACTTACTGACTGACATATCAACGCAGAGCCAAAACTACTGGGACTAGGATCGTGAAATTTTGCACACTGCTTCCTTTTATAATGTAGGTGAGCACTAAGAAGGGTGTTTTGAAAATTCCACCTTTCGGAAAAGTTATTCGATAATTTCCCACCCTAAAAAAAAAAAGAAAAGGAGGGGCGAAAAATCTAATTCCTTGAGTTATTAAACTTGAAACTTGGTACAAAAGGGACTAGGCTTCCATGAATTCGAGATAGTATTTCAATCATTAGACGTTGTTCACAATTTCTGAGCAATAACCTAACAAAAAATACTAGGCTTACATGAATTCACGATAGTATTTAATCATTATAGTATGCTACTGGATTGATTGATTGATTTATGGACTGGATTTGAATGAGGCAGACAGATAGTTTATAGCCTGGATTAACACACAGGATTTTTTAAATCTTTTTATCCCAGTAGTAAGTTTCCATGGAATAATTTCCGATTTCCACGCGAGCGTAGCCGCGGGAAAAAGCTAGTCCTGAATAAAAACGTAGGTTCGCCCGATAAGCTATTGTAGCGGAGCCGCCCGTTATACAAACGTAGCCATACAGCCATAGCTATTCTGAAAGGCTACCAACCAGGCTATAGGTACATAATATACGGGTACAGAGACTATGAACATTAGGCTACATCAATGTTAAATATTAAACACGTTTAGCCTTACTTTGGGTTTTTTTCTGAATTGATCGCTAAAGCTACGGCTTCCTAGAAGAGCGTCGGCCGCCACATAACGGCTGCAGTGACGGTTGTAATAAAAATGATTGTACCAGGGTTTACGGTGTCAAAAAACGCTCTCTAGGAAAACACATCGACGTGCTTTCATAAATAACATTACAGTGATGTCAGTCACCGGTAAATTGCATACGCTATATGGCTGCCACCGCTCACCGAACTGAAATTTCAGAAATGTTAAGATTTAAATACAAGATAAACCACACCGTGGGCAGTCAAATGATAAACTTGACGTTCATAAGTGCCTTTTATGTGCCTAATTGAAATAAATTGTTTGACTCTGACTTTGACTTTATTTATTTTTTATTTCTAAGTACTATTTGTTATTTTTTTATCGCGGCAGAAAGTATACCGTTGTCCGTTGTTCTCTTTGAAATTGTAATTTCTGTCAATAATCTATAGAAACTCACAATTTAACCTCAATACACCTCTTCACTCTTCACTGCTCAATTACCATCATTATTTCTACCCTGTTAGAGCTTAACATAATCCTGAATATCCTGAGAGTCATATATTTTGAGTCACGCTAGATTGCTCCCCGCTCTGCATGGATGAAATTTCTCTCCGAAGAAAATAAAAAATGCAATGCGGGCGCCACGCATACTGAGCAAACCAGTGTAGTGTGTGTGAACAAATATGACTGGCTCAAAAATCGCAAGCACAGCAAAAAGAGAAGCCCACATAATAATCAATTGCTGCTCGACTTGCTCCACAAATGCCAGGTTGCATGTTTTAAGACTTATTCTATCTTATGTTATTCTGGGCCCACTGCCAAACTTTGCTTTTCAACTAAACGCCATTTTCTAAAAGCTTATTCAAATCGTAACAGTCTATCGACCTGATATGATTAAAATAAGGCCGTTTCCTCATTGGTCAGTGCGATATCGTTTCGGTATAGTATGCTCGGTGTACTGAAACGATACCGGACTGCTTTCATTTTTCCTCATTGGTCGGTAAGCAGCAGAGTGGTATAGTAGGCTCTGTATACCGAAACGATCCCGCACTGCTTTCATTTACGAACCTGACGTTATGTTTTTGGTATATTTTGTACAGTACCGCTTAATTCAATGAAATATAGGCGCTCGGTAAGCTTTCGCTACCGAGTATACCAAGCATGCTGATCCCGCACCGCTGACGTACTATCAAATAATTTCATAGCAAAACAGTTTGAAAACAAAGTCCCGTAAACACGATGACCACATCTGTTTCACACAATGATCACATATGTCTGACCCTTTTTCAACCACTAGTAATAGAACAAAAAAAAAAAACATGAGAAAGTTTTTAATTTTAATGTTTTTATAATTTGGGACTCATCATAAATCTGATGCTGCGATCCTATTGGTTATAGCGGCCGAAATAGTCCTTACGCTGTATAGATATGAAATTCTTTGATGGTACTGACCAGTGAGGAAAGCGCCTTAGTCTGATATCGCCAACCCGTCTTGAGCAAGCGTGGTGATCCATGCTCGTGCCTTCTCTGTATATGAAGATGCCTTTGCCCAGCAGTGGGACAGTAACAGGCTGGTATTAATATTATGATTCATGTAATATTTCGGTCCAGCCACAATAAACTGGCTAAAAAGAGATTTGATAGTTGAGAAATTGATTAAGGACTTAATTAGGCTTCCGTTAGCCGAGGGTGAGACTCAAAAGTAAATTG
This sequence comes from Agrochola lota, assembly GCA_947364205.1. Taxonomy (NCBI): domain Eukaryota; kingdom Metazoa; phylum Arthropoda; class Insecta; order Lepidoptera; family Noctuidae; genus Agrochola; species Agrochola lota. The sequence continues at coordinate 5,903,394 of OX376221.1, read as the reverse complement.
CAAGTAGCAGAGTTTGAATTTATGATCGACTAGATTTTGCCGGCTTCCCCGGTGATGGTCAGATTTCCCAAGGGAACGTATTGCCAGAATAAAAAGTATGTTATGTCCTAATCCAGGCCATGGTCTACTCGGGTGCTAGAAATACAAACTTTCACATTTATAATATTAGTAGAATAGTAGGATAGTCGGATGTGTATCGGTTGCTATTTATTTTCTCTCTATTCATTATATTTTTCTAATCATTACGTATATATTCTGGAATTCTGTATTTGTGGCCGTTTAAAGGCAATAGGATCGTTCCGTATTACTTGGGACTTAAACATAATAGTCAAAATGTGGGTCTCACACAACTCTCCCTGGTCCTTTAGGGTATATAGGTATGATTTTATTATGATATGTAAATATTGGCAATCAATAGTATAAGTATATTTTCCTAATACATTGAAAATGTCATACGTTACCACATTAAGGATAACTTCGTCACCAAACGCTCACCTCGTCGAAATGTCGCAAGGCACGTGAACTTTCACATTCGAGTATAATTTTTCGCTCCATTCAAATATTTCGGTTCACCACATTCGATAAAATTAAATAAATTCGTGTTACAGTATTAATATCATAGTATGTAAACGTTCAAGAGTGGAGTTATTTAAAACTGCAGTTCAATAAATTGATGCGATTTTACAAATAAAACAAGAGGATTGTGAATGGCTCTCATTTCATTATTTATGCTCCTGTTCATTGCTCTTTTTACAGAGACTAAAAATTGATGCATTTATTCGTCAACTTCATCATTAACACGGTGAATTACGAAAGAATTAAGAGTAATAATTAAAGATTAGATACACATTCGCGTCCGGTTAGACTGGAAGCCTTCCGCAACATAGCTGGGAAAAAACTAGGCAGGTGATGAACAGTAATTATTAAATAAATACTTATTTTATAGTTTTATATAATTTTTATAAAAATATTTTAAAATGTATTTAATAAGTAAGTATAAAAATTAAAAAACGAAATAAATACAAAGTACTACTAACGTATAAATATACTGTAAAAATGGGTCTTGTGCAAGAACAATTTTCACAATATACTTTTACTTGTTAAATTGGTACAAAGTACAATACAGAAATTATTGAACAAATTTTAAAATAAACGATAGTTCACGCTTATTTTACCCTCGAATTTCAAAATGCTGAATGCACTCAATGATTCGCTGAACAACACTTGATTTATACTATTTACTCTTCATATTACACCGTTTAGGAGGAAAGCCGCATATAAATATTTACGATTTTAATCCTATTAATAGTATGTTGTATTTAAAAAATTGTAAGCATGCCCGATGTGCCACGGTAGCGGTGTGATTAAACTTATCACAGGTTGAGTGGAACAAGTTATATTGTTTTCGTACCTATACAAAAGTCGTATTCGTATTCATTTGTAAAAAAAAGTCCTTTCATTTATTTGACACAACAACATAGGTCTAGTTGATACAACTCTCTAAGTTCAAATTCCCCTTTTGAATAACTATTTCATGAAATCATGACATTTGAGGTCAATTCTAACTTAGCCAGTTGTATTGATGATTCTAATGATTATAATTCTGTAAATACATATTTGTTACGGTCGCGAATCATATTTTGATCAACATACATACACTGACCTGCAAATTTATTGCAAAAACCGAACGAATATTTGAATTGTGTGTGCTACCTACCCGCCATGTTACCCGTATTCATAGAGTGCTGGTAATATAATACCATAGTAGACATGGTAATCTATACCTGTTTGTGTGTGTGTGACCGCGTTGTTCTTCTAAACTACTCAACAGATTTTGATGCGATTTTCACCATCATTTAGAGAATTTATTCCGGCAGGTTTATGTGTGTCATCATCATCATTTTAGCCGAAAGACGTCCACTGGAGGCCTATGTCCAGTGTCCCAATTGGGGGGGTTTGCCATAATCGCCACGCTTGGCAGGCGGGTTGGCGATCGCAGTATGGCGTTAAAATGCATAGAGAACGCTGCTGCCCATCCTCTAGTAAATCCCTTAAGAGCGTTTATTCGGAAGGTGGGCAACGTCGCAAATAGATGTCAAATATTTCACGGTTTTGATTAATTTAGCAATATTACTTTGTGGAATAAAAAATTTGGCTAACTAGCGAACTAGAATATTGATTATGATATGCAATAATTAATATCGTAACACCGAATGTTTAGTTTTAGATGTAAAAAAACAATTTGGAAACTTTCCAAATGCGTTTTGTACACCTAAAATGGGTACAACATCAAATTCAATGTTATAATTGCAATTCATTATTAATATTCTAGTTCGCTAGTTAGCCACATTTCTTATTTCTATTCAATAATATTGCTATAAGAATCGAGACAGGTAAATATTTGACAGTTATTTGCGACGTTGCCAACTTTTAGGATAAATCGCCTTTTACGACACCCACGGGAAGAAATGGGATGGTACTATTCTTTACGTCCGGCACCACACGGAACGTGTATAATGCATTAATATTTAACTAAGATATAATAAACAAATCTTCATGTTTTTTCTGGTCGTAAAAACCGTGCGAAGTAGGGACGGATCGCTTGTTATTAATAAACAATCATTATCTCAAATGAGTCTCCGTAGCCTCCAGTTCCTTTCTTGCCACTATACTCTTCACGTCCATTACATTACAACCAACACATTATCGGTGCATGGCCCACAAAAGCGTTACACAGCTAAAGTCTCCCCTTACTCCCCTACCTCCCCTATGTTACCGTGCAAGTAATGGTCTTAACTCGTCACACCCGCCCTACTTCCCCTCTTAATTACTGACCCGGTATAATTCTAACGCATTTCACATTACACCGTTGAATTTGTTGCATTTTCTTTATTATGAATTGTTTTAAATTTTATTATTTATAATGTGTTTATATGGTTTTAAGTTGGATGAGTAAGTTTTAAATCCGAAGTATTTTTTACTTCGCGTTGTTCACTTTAGCCCAGATTTTTATAGCCTGCAAACTATTTGGACTTATTTAAAGTAATCAACTCTTTCTATGTTCACAATTTTAGATCAGAAATTATGGAAGCCTGTCGAAGGCAGTGATTTCAGTCCAAGTTTTTATGTTTTATGTTATTGTTAATACAAATTTTGAATAAATAAAATAAATTAAAAAAAACTACTACTTATTAATATTTAGTCCACTTTACGAAGACAGAGATGTACAATCAACTGCAATACTCAATACAGTTACATCCACAAGTAATATCTAGTACAGTGACATCCACAGATGCATGACATTGTGGTTCACAAGTCTTCTGTATTTTGTCCACTTTTAAGCGACAGACAATGCAATACTGAGCACAGCAACGTACAATGGCGTCCACAAGTATTATCAAGTTGAGTAAATATCGCGTATGACGTCCATGGACACTTGAGTCGCCGCTGAGTACTGTAATCCGCTTTGCGTCGTCTGACGTTGTGACGTGAGTGAACAGCTGATGGCTCGAACAGTGGCGGTTACGGGTTAAGTCTTATTTGTTAGCTGCATAGAAACCTGTTTGTAGGTCGGTGGGTTTATTGTGATATTAGGACAATAGAGCTGTGGAAAATTTTACACGCTGGATTTTGTTTTATATACATTAACTACAGAATGTCACCTGCTACGTTCCGTTATACGTCCTACGTTTAATAGGTTATTTTTGTCAAAGAAATAAACAGTTTGGTAGTACCTACCAACCTATGAAAGAATAGAGTTAATTTGCGGAAATAGGTACCTACCTACTTCTTACCACTATATCAACGGTTGCGTGAGAAATTCCAAGAATGTAAGAATTTTTAACTTTATATTTGGTATTGGTAATAGTTCAGAGTGCCAATCCCGTTCATAAAAAACGTTCACATTCAAGTCGCAATCTGTCAAACTTGTCAAAAATGTTGGTAAATAGATTGTATTTTTGACAGATTGCGGGAATCGCCCCTCAGATTAACATGATCTTCTTGTATTGCAGTTTCGTTATAAAGAAAACAAAAGAATCGATAAAACAAAACAACACGCTCATTTCATTCCCTTCACCTCTTCGTTCTAAAATCCAAATTCAAAATAAATTCGATTCTATAATCCGCAAGCTGACAGCCCCGCTGTCATTGGCGCCAGTTCCCTCACCTGACGGTATCGTTGGCAGCTCTGTAGCGGTCATTTTTGGCGGGAAATTGCCCCATATCCGACGATCGTCGATACCTCGACGCGACTCGTTTTGTCAGTCAAGCGTTGTTTGGATACTGCGCCTCCATGATTTTTTCGTGCAGTGATTGACATGTTTGCTCTGGTGATGTTTTTGAGCTCGGGATGTTGAATTTTGAACTGTGCTTGTGCGTTGTTCGATGTGTGGTGTATGTGGGTCGCGTTGCTTGCAGTTAAAACTTTTTAAAATCTAATATAGTGTTTCATTTGTCGTGCTACCATTATGATTCCTGAATATGTTTTGCACAAAGAATAGTGAAGGACTTAGACTTTGTTTGTGTTTTCTTGGTCTCGAATTAAGTCTATGTTTGTGCGTCAGATCACCTTGAAAGTCCAGTCGTAAAATATTATACATTGGGACTTATGACAGACATAACGATAAATGTTCTAAAGTGCACCTTGCCAAACAATATGGCGATTTTTTATGGTTAAACTTAATATTGGAATCTATAATATTTTACGTGCTTTTAAATTATCCTGTAACATAAAATATTAATACATTTAATTTTATGATCCAAATCCCGAATCCCATTCGCAGAATTCACAAAAAACAATTTCGCCATTTGCAATTTTGGCAGTAAACTGTCCGATTCACCCGATCGGAGTAGACTAGAGAATGTTAGTTAGCATTGCAGATGCTGTAGCTTCCATGGCGACGTGTTTACAACCCCGACTGGCGTGCCAACCGGCAATAAGTCGCCTGGCAACGCCAGCGACCATTCACTAATGGCAACTTAACGTAAAACTAACGACATAAAACGTCACATAGATAATATTACCTACTTACTTGTTTTCAATGGCGATGGTAATTTTACCGCATTTTATCCTGACGCGGCCTTCAATATAATTATCAGGCTTAAGTAATCGACGGGGTCGAAAAACCAATGCCTGCTGGGGTTGCGGGTTTGTCCGAAAGGGATATCGCGGCCCCGGCACACAGGCAACGGAAGGAACACGGGTGGGTTTTAGTCAGTAAAAGTCTGACACACCCTCTCGCTCTGCCCAGAGCGGGGGAAGTCATTTGATGATTTCCCATCCTGAAGTAAAAAAAAAAAGGCTTAAGTAATCCACGGCTGGATTAAAAATATCTCGTCAATACTAGACCAAAATCAAAAATCACAATGAAAACTCATTTGTTTAAAGTAGGCTGAGAATCAACACTTTTTGAAACGACATGAATTCTGTAACACAGTCCCCCAAAACGCTCTTTACCACTTCCCGATGTTTTAGCAGGGAAGAAGTGGCGCAAACACCCCAGTAGCACATCTATCTGTTAAGTAGATCTCTGATCTCAATCATCGGTCTTTCTTAGCTTCTTGATCATCATTCTAATATAACAAATTAGCCTCTGGCTTACTATTACTGCTACTTGGATTAAAAATGCAGTCAATAGGAAGATTATGCATTTAATTTTATACAATGTCGCCCATGGGCATGTGACCGCCCGTATTTTTCTGAATATTCATGAAAAATTATCGAAAATTGACTTTAAAAGGGGAGGTCTATCTTTAATATTTTTCATGTTATTCAATTTTTTATGTTTTTATTAGCGTTTGCCATATCTTCTATGCTATTGGCTCGATTTGGATTATGTTTATTATTTCTAATAGCTTATGAGTTATTTTATCGGATTAACTAATTTTTTTTTATTAAAATTGGTCGACTATGAAAAAAAAACGGAGAATTTTTTTTTTTCAAAAAAGCTTTTTTATTTTAAAAAACACAAGTGTAAATCCATAAAATCATAGCGAGAGACTGAAAATTATAAAAATAATTAAAGATAGACCCCCCCTTTTTAAGTTTATTTTCGATAATTTGTCATGAATATTCGGAAAAATACGGACGGTCACATGCCCATGGGCGACATTGTGTTTTGACATAGCCAAACCGAAAAACAAAGCATTTGGCTTGAAATATTTAGCTATTTAAGCATTCCATTAATTGTGTTTTACTATTAATTTTCAAATTTATGTTAGCGCGGAAATATTGCGTGAACCGTAAGCGTTTACAGCATGACAAATTTCTATCGACTGTTTTATATGACAAAAGCTATAGGTAAAGTAAATTCAAATGCGTGAGGTTCAAAATAATACTTAATAAGAAAATTAAATCAAGACAATTAACGTTTAATACAATTGCACGTCTACGGAGCAGTGCAGTGGCATTTAATTGATCGTTCATTGACATCAACAGCGTCTTTATTTCGTTGTAGTAAGGTTGGATATCGTAGAATAACAGTTACTACTGACGGGACGTTGACTGGTTTGGCGTGCCTACACCAAAAACTGTCATTGACTATACTGGCTGGTTTTTTTTATCAAAACTAGCCGCACAAAATTCGAATTACGAACCCGATTTAGAACACTGTTAAGCGCACAGGTTACACTGGAAATGAGGCTAAGTTCGTTAAGCGTCGCTCTTGTAGCTACCGTGTCTTTTCATACTTCGGTTCATAGTTTGCGGTGTGAACCGAAGTACCTATGCAAACACACGGTAGCTACGTTCACTAACGTTCACGTTCCCAGTGTGACCAGCGCTTTAGTTTATGTTACCTACCCTTCCAAATTCTCCAAAGTTCAGTAGATCGAAATAAACTAACTTCTAGCGGGAGTTAATTGCAACGGTACAGCCGCGAGCATAAATACGACACACTTACGCAAAATTCAAAAGCGATTTTGTTCTAAAATTTTGATAGAATTTTATGGTGTTACGAACATTGTATTTTCAAATCCATACTATTATGAAAAGCGTCTTTTTTTAAAGTTGGAATCGTAACTTCATGAGCAAATCGCTTTTGAATTTTGCGTAACTGTAAGGTATTTCTGCTCGTGACTATCGTGCAAAACTAAGCATTTATCTGTGGTTAGTCTTCGCGGGCTTAATGTGAACTCGATGTGAACGATGGCGCGCTGGTTGTCTAGACTGTGCTTAGACTGTTACTTACTGCAATACCTGTGGGCCTAGCACGAACGCGCGACGTAAACATTACGAAATATCGAATGATTTTTTTAATCGAAAATACATGATAATTGATTTCATCTCCGTAAGTAGGTTTACATAATCACGTAAATCATTTTTTTTTAACTAGATGAGATCGGCGATTCCTATCCGACTACTCTGAGAAGAAAGATGGAAACAAACTCGGATGTCACAGTCTCTTTTAAGTCCAGACATAATCTTGGTCAGATCATGTGAAAACCACATGGTCTTCACCAAGATTATTGCTTATGGCTGAATGGCCTTTTTAGGAAAGAACCATACAGATTTGACTGGATCTCTCCAGTCAGTGCACGCAACTTACAACTATCCTACAGCGACAAGCACAATTAGTATCAACCATAGACATGAATAGAGTATTGAAACTTTGTTAATATTATGTGCGAAACTAATATTTTCAATTTTCAAAGCGTTCGAATTTACGTAACGTTTACTCCGCGTGTTCGTGCCGGGCCCACTGTGCTACTGGTGTTTTGCAGTAATTAGGGAATAAAACTTCGTGCAGACTGGCGCGACTTGACAGTGCCACACGACTCTAAAAAAACAATTTCTAAGAAAACTTCACGGTAGCACAATTACCGATGTCCGGTCGCGCCTGTCTGCACGAAGCTTTAGGTCCATGTGAACTTTGTAACTATTATTAAGATCTTGTACACACATGGAAGATGCAATAAAGATTTGAATTTAATTGAATTTAATGATAAATTATTATACTCCGGTGGTTTAGGTAGTTGAAAAAAGGTAAACAAAAAATACCACGTGACGAGAGCGCTGTCAAGTAACCGACTAAACGTAATACCTGTCACTTTAGCTGTCATGCTACGTCACAGTTGTACTCTTAGGTTTAAAGAACCTGTCATTTGGTCTCTTTACAATAGACGGCTTACAAAATATTATATTATTATTATTAATCTAACAAAAAATTGTGATAAGCAGTGACATCAACGAAGAGTACTCGTCGTTTAAGAATAAAAAAACATAAAAAAAATAGTTATAAAGTTAAAATATTAATTGTGTCATTAACAAATACCAAATAATACACAACTAACTATGAATTATAGTTTTGGTATAAATATACGGACAATTTGGTAAACAATGTAAGGAAAAAGTTGCTGGTATAAATTAACTAAGTTCGAGTATCCACAATAATAATCAGCCGTCGTTTTTAAGCTTAGCCATTCTATAGAAACGCTCTGTAATTGCATTGGCTTAAACTTTTACTTATAAACTTGGGATACGAACCTCTTTATTTTACTGTTTTTCTGCTAAGTATAGACGAAACTATATAATTAAAAAATCATTACATATATAATTTAAGAGATTTGTCTTATTGAGCCTGATATCAATGATTATAAGCAGTTGGTTCTCGTATCGGCGCCTTGTAGTCTTGAGCTGTCTACGTCGCTACGCCGTAGCAGTCGCAAGTCTACGCCCGCTACGCCGTAGTAATCGCATCTCTAAAAGCGTCAATTCTACTAATTTGGATCCCTTACCCAGACTAAACAGCTGCAGTTGGATTCTCCATTTCTCGGTATTTTGAAATAGAAAGCTTTTGTTGGATGCGAACGATTCCTCGGTATTTGTATAGTTTCCAGCTTCACATTGAGAGCTTTAAGGTCAAGTTCATAAAACACTGTTAGGTGTTCTATGAACTTGGCCTTAAAGTTCTAGCTTGAAAATGTCCCACATTTTGACTGTTACTGCATAACTAATAGACTTTGTTCAACTTGACCGTTAATGCCTTGATGCATTTAGTTTTTTGGACGATAACAAGATCTTCGTTTGCTTGTTGTTACACTAAATACTACCAGCAGACCAAGTTTTCACAATCGTCGATCCTTTACAGAGGAAAAATGAGCTATTTCATTGAACTATTTAACTCGTTCGGCTGCCATTTGTTTTTTTCCAATGAATATATACTAGTTCTTCGCTCAAAGGACTCGTGCCTTGTTTTGATTAGGTCACCGTATTCCCAAATTCTCAAGTATCTAATATATAAAATTGTCGTGTCACAGTGTCTGTAACAAAACTCCTCCGAAACGGCTTCATGGATTCTTATGAAATTTTGTGTGTACGTATATATTGAGTAGGTCTGAGAATAGGACGTAAACTATTTTTCCTACCCCTAAGTGATAAGGGTGGTCCAAACCAATTTTTTTTTTTTGACAAAATTCTTTATTTAATTTTCTTATTGGTTTGACATTAAAAAATACATACAAGCCTAAATTTTCACTCTTCTACTATTATATAATTTTGCTGCATCCGGTTAGATTTTAAGCCAAACCCAACGTAATTGGTAGGAGGCTAGGTAGATGATCAATATTGTATGGTTTAAGGTAAGGAAAGGTAAGAAAATGCAGTTATCTCATAAAATAATTATACATAAAATGACCTTGTTTTCCCGAAGAGTTGGTGTACTTATAGTACACCCACATTTCGCCAGTCATGGTTTAAGTCCCATGTACTAGGGGGCGAGCCTATTGCCATCAACCGGGCACAAATCCAGACTCCGAGCTACTACTTACGAATTCCAGAGCAAAGGGCAAAGTGACATTGGGATTTTAGAAAAACCCAATATCATTTTGCCCTTCCCGGAAACCGAAACCAGGACCTCATGCTCAACAGTAGCGCTTCCGACCACTAAACCATCCAAACAGTCTTAAATAATTATATATGTTTCTAAAAGTTTATTTTTAATTTTATAAATTCATGTCATTTAATATAGTCAATAATCTACCACAGGTAACATGCGATTGACTGATCATTGTCCTATAGAGGCTTGCAAAAGCTGGAGTTAAAACAAACTACACCTTCCACGTCTCATATCATCTATCTTTTTCATCCAGTTCGACGCCCCACAGTCTTTCGGGAAGAAAGAGCTACAATACTCAGAGTTCGTGGTGTTAGAGACTGGAGATTACGTACTGAATATATACGTATATATGTATATTTATATATATGTATTTTTACAACTCTATTATATCCCGCAAATATGAATTCTGGTAACTCTTTAATAATAATATATTCATTTTATTTATCTGCTGTCAAATCTTTCATGAACTAACATGTAGTTCCCTGATCAGTGACTTGTACCGGCTTTCAAAAGCCGGGGCTAAAACAAACTACATCTTTGACGTCGCATATTATCGAGCTGTTTCACCCAGTTCGGCGCCGCGGAGTCTTCGCTTCGCGTTCGGTAGCGGTCGTTACCCCCTGCTTCAGCAACGCCTCATATAATCTGGCCTTCACTTGTAAGATTTCTTTGCGCAATCATTTTTAGTATCGCTGCTATAGTAACGTGTTTAGTACTTGTTAAGTAGCTGTAAACTACATATTGGCTGTTAATTTTTTTGGCAGTGTTTGAGTTGGTAAGTCTTTTCGATGGTAGTTACAATCTATTTGGCTCTTGCGCACAATGGTCGATGAAGGATTGAGGTTTATTAAGGATTGAGGAGGAGGTTTTTTGAGGGATCACTATGGGAGCTATGGCAACCATTGGAGATAGGAAGAAAAACTTGTCCTGTCTACATGAATTTATGCAAATTACATAGTTCAATGAATCTATTAGATAAATCTGCCAAAACGCCGTTAGTACGAAGCTTTTAAAGTGATGCTTTAAATTGAACTTCTAATCGCAACTAAGCAAGCCTTTGAACCGCTCATAGCATAAGCGAAAGTACAGAATCTACAAATAAGTACCTAATAATATTAGGTACTTAATTGTAGATTCCCATTAATAATATTATGTTATATGTAGATAATACATTATGTGGCTACAACATATTCATGATAATCTGCCAACGCCTTTTTCCAACTATGTTGGGGTCAGCTTCTAGTCTAACCGGAAGCAGCTGCATACCACAACATACACATACATATTGATATAACAAGAAAACAAAAATTGTAAACAATTTAAATGAATTCTTGTCGATGTGTACGTTTTTATAAGGCTGTCTGTACATTAATAGTAACAAATGCTAGCGCCACGACAGGTACAATGTACATGTAAATCGTAACTCAGATTAAAAATAGACTAACTACATACATTACCATACTAATTTTAGGTTAAGACCGCCATACATTTTTAGGTTAAGACCGCCATACATTTTCCAGTCTGGTTTCAGAAATATTTCTTACTAACTACGCCCTGCGGTTTCACCCGTATAAGTCTCGTTCCCGGGAATATCGGGAAGAAAATTATCCTATGTGCTAACCTAGGTCATGGTCTACCCATGTGCCAAATTTCATCCAGAGCCGTTCAGCCGTTTTAGCGTGAAAGCGTAATAAACAAACTCACTTTCGCATTTATAATATTAGTTAAGATTAAGAAATAAATAAAATTAAATAATAATTAAAAGAAATCAATATTTTCATTTATTGTGAGAATATTGCTAATACTGAAAGCTGATTTAAACTTAAAGAAAATGGTTAATTGACTCAGGCGTGACTTTGCGGAAATCCGTTATAAAATACAATAGACGACGTATATTTAGTAACCTAATCCGCTTAACTGTTCTTAATGAGTCACAAAGAACCCTGTAAGAAATCGACACGTGTTTCACCTCTCTACGAGGCATCCTCAGGATGACGATTGACTTGTTGCAAACTCAGACCCAATGCAATAACAACACGATGTGACGTGTGACGTGTCAACACGTCGAGGATGCCTCGTTGAGAGGTGAAACACGTGTTGATTTCTTACAGGGTTCTTTATGACGGTTACAAAATATACGTCGTCTATTGTATTTTTATTATTATAAATAGTTAAACTCCTATATTACAGTTTTCATTATACTTAACAATACAAAACAATAAGCCAGAGGATTAGACAATTCGAGAAATAATACCCATTTCATTTCATTCTCGAAATTAAACTGATTCGCTGCGTGTTAATTTATTCTCTCACCGTTAGTTATCAAAAACCAAAGACCTTATTTAAAATAATGTTTTACACCAATATAATCAACATAAAAACACCTATAATCAAATTAGAAATTCTATAAAACCCCACATTAATCCCTCCAATCATATAACTTAGCACGTATAGCAATATAAAATCGTCTATATTTAAACGCCGAAGCCCCGCTCCCTGTGCCTATAAATACAGCGTGGAACTCGGTTAACCATGGTAACTGAGTTACTTACACCTAACTGGGTAATGCTTCATAGTCACCTCTGTGTATCAATGCTGTTGTAAAGTTCGTTGCACATCGGATTGGCTCGTAATTTTGTGTAAGCCTCGCCCCATTTGGTTAATAATGACGTGATACTGTCGCGATTCGTCCGTGATACGTGGTGGATTTTGAGGTTAAAATATGAATTTTAGTAACGAATGCGGATAGTAATTGTTTTTTCCGAACTTGGCTTGTAACACTGCCGTGTCTAGACTTTTATGTTGTATGGAATAAAAAGGTTTTTTTTTGTCTAACTGGGTAACGGTTCATAGTCATTTAGTTGAATCAATGCAGTTGTAAAGTTTTTTGCACACGTTCGTTGACAGTTTGTGTACTTAAGTCGTGATGTGATTCTGTCGCGATTAGGCTGTGATACGTGGTGGATTATAGGATAGAATGTGAACTGTACATTTGAGAAATGTCTGAAATCGCCAATCCGCCTTGAGCAAACGCAGTGATTAACGCTCGTGCTTTCTCAGTAGAAGAAAATGCCTTTGCTCTGCAGTCGGACAGTAACAGGCTGGTATTATTATTTAATTATAATGAAAATTATATTCTTTATTTATATAAATTCTATGGTTTGAAAATGTTGCTTGCCTTAAGGTAAAATGTATAGGGACTATTTATTATCTTATCTGTATACCTACATTTCTTTTTCGATTTCTAAAAGCTACAAAAATACAATCATGACATGTTTTAAGTAAATACTTAACGAAAAGCTGCACTTGCTACTTTATCTCTAAAACTCATTTCTCCACAAAATTCACAGTCATTACTTTATTAAAAACTTGTCAACATTTTCTACGACATAAAACACTAAAAGCTTATAAAACTGCAGTGACCCAAATCGTGTCCATAATAACTTTTTAATTGAGCTAAATAAGTTATTACAGGTAGAAGCAAAAATGGGGCTGTTCATTAACACCGTTGTTAACTGGACATTCTTTCTGAGTGATGTTACTAATGTGGGTCATATATTGTGAAGCAGGCGGGCGCCTCCACCACGTGTATTAATTTTATTCCCGCCGGTGTGCTCCGAGCCTTATAGCATTGTGTCTATTATATAGCGTGTAGGTAAGATTAGCTGGTTTTGGTTTTGAATGTTAGTGACATTTTATGTCTTAGATTTGAAACAGACATTGAGACACAGGCCTACACTGTCCTCTCATACCTATTAACACTGTGATTTGAAAACATTGTAAAAGCCATTTATTAAAAAAAAGTAACCGTTGTCCATTTCTTGCCGGCTCTTCTCCATAGGAAATGACCGATTGGAACCGTTCAACTAGCTTCTGACGTTTCATAACTGCACATGTAGGTTTAAAAGAAGTAAAATATTTTAATTTTATAAAAAACTGAACTAAGTACCTTCTGACTTGAGAAAATAATTGAAACACGAAAATAGATTCTGACTTTCAAATGTCATTTCAAAACCAAAGACATGACTCATTACACAAAAAAAAAACAGTATCAAAAGTCCTAATCCCACACATTCCCGCATTAGTCAGAATGCGGTATCACAGTACTATTCCCGGGAACGGTGAGGTGACCTCGAAAGCGCCATAACGCTATAACGCCATGGCGCCGCGCCGTCGCCCTATCTCCCGCCAAGGACCGCGAAGGACAACCCACTGGCTGTTTTCCAGACAATGCAGAGCTTGTTACGTCATCACACGTTATTGGTCCTGGGTGTTTTGATTGTTAGTCGATTAGGATGGTTGCTAAGTCCATATTATTGCACCATTTGCAGTAAATTAAGTTAATGAACTTGTCCCAGTAACTACTAAGCTAATTCTAAAACAAATAATTTCCCTAATAAACCTCGATAAGTAAGGTGGAAAACAATATGAGCACTTTTACAATGGTTTAAATATATTTCCTAATATCTTTTTACGTTTCATTTGTACAAGCTGCAGCTGTGAGCAAGTACTTAATTATTTCTTTCTCTATTCATTTAATGAATAAAGAAAGAAAATACATTTACAGACAAAAAGGCACACAACACAACATATTTATATATAAAACAAGTAAAAAACAAAAAAAAGGAAACAAATTAATGTGTAAAATAATCATTTAACCGGAAGGTGTTCCTCGCGGCTGCGGCAAATAGGCTCAGTTCAGCAAAAATGCCAGACAACTAGTGCCTGACGCTGGTTTTTATGTAACTGGACCTGAAGTGTTGTAAATTTGTTTTATACTGCAATCTGCGTGTGTATACTTAAATTAAATAAATTAGTGTAAGATAATAATAACAAATAATTCATTTTATACTGCAATGTGTCAATAACATTCCAATTCCCGCATCCCTTTTTTTTTGGTGGGTTATTATCAAATAACCTTTCCCGCTCTGGGCGGAGCGGGAGGGCGTGTCAGACTGTTACTGACTAAAACCCACCCGTGTTCCTTCAGTTGCCTGAACGGTATCCCTTTCGGATCCGTGACCCCGGCAGGCATCGATCCTAGCGGACCCCGTCAGTTGTGCTGACATCTCTTTGAGGCGCGCGTGGAACATAACGCGCCGTCGACCCGGGCCTGGTCCTTATCAGACGGCGAGCTCTTTTCGGACGGCGAGCTATTCTCGCAACCCTTGCTTACTATTTACATAGATACTGTTCTATCTGCCTTTATATAAAAGTTGAATAGACTATCAGACTTCCAGACTGACTCTACGCGAAACCTGTGAAATTATAAACTTACGGTGAAAACTTAGCCACCGGCAAATACTCCGAGATTTCTAAGAAAATACGAGCGAAGTTCAATGGCAAACGAATTTACAGCTATAGTACACCATAAATAAACATCAAATCCCTCCACAATTCTTAACCGACTTCAAAAAAGGAGGAGGTTATGCATTCAGCGAGTTTTTAGCAGAAATTTCACACATTTTGAGGTTATTTCCCGTATATAAAATAGCACTTTAAATTTAATGAAAACTGCTATAAAATTATATATCAGCACTTTTAAATAATAATACATGTATAATTTAATATTATCGTTTTAATAAATATTAACCAAAATATACACTATGCCTTTTTTAATAAAGTAATAATTTCATTAACAACATTATTAAAATATCTACAAAAAAATTGTTTGCACTATAACTGTGTCGAAAACGAACTCCGAAACCGCAAAGTATTTTTTTTTTCTATATAGTCTAGTCGGCTTTTTTTCTGACATTGTTTATTAGTGACATGAGATTGTGACTAATGACATGAAAAAGTCAAAAAATTTGGTAATTTTTTTGTCAGATTGTCGCTAAGATTCGATTTTGAACGTTCTTAAAATTCGGGAGCTGCCCCTCAAATTCGCATCGACGTGTGACGCGTCACGCTAGCAATGCGTCACGACTACATGGCTTAACCATCCATCTAAGAATAACTGTATTCTACTCCTTTAAATACCTGGTAACTATAGTTCTGTAGTGTATCTCAAACTCAAAGCATTTATTTCAAATAAACCAATTACAGGTACTTTTGAATTCTCAAGGGGTCGGTCAGTCAGAAATAGGCATGAAAATTGCCGGCAATATTGCGAAAGTTGCCAAAACTGCCGCGAATGTTTCCAAACTCGCCGGCAACATTGGCAAGAAACGTGTAAATAGAAAACGTATTTTACTTTATATAATTGCATAGCAGGATAAAATTGCGGTTTTTATACTTACCTACATTATCCAACCGAAAATTTTAGTTTTTGCATTTATTTTCTTACTGATAAACTAAAGAAAAGAAATAGGCTATCCACGATACTTCATTGGTGATGAAACCATAACTATTTTAGAGAAATCATTATTTTTGTTTTTTCTGCTTTTTTATATAAAACCACACTTGTATGTAAGAAAGTATATACATGTATATGTATACATATCTGTATGCTTAGAAGGGTTAAACCTTGCAAGACGATTTGATCAGCAACAACTAGTTGACGTTTTTAGCTGACTTCAAAAAAGGAGGTTTTTATTCGACCCATATTATATGTATGTTTTTATGTCCGCGATTTTCTCAAAACCTACTGATCCGATTTTGAAAATTCTTTTGACAGCATGATTTGTCAAGTGGCTAAGCGACTAGTGTGGGGTAACGTACCAACGTAGTATTCAACATTTAAGTTTTCGTGAATCAAAATAAGGGTACAAGGGGTAATATGAACAAAAAAAGTCAAGTATCTGGGTACTTACGCATATTTCTTGAATTCTTTGTTGAAGGAGATTTTGATAAAAAATTGCTCACTTATTTATTATACCTACGGGGTGTCCGGGACATCGATGCGAAGCCGGTTACCATGGATTCAGTACATGATTCGGAACCCCCCTACGTTGAAATTTTCCGTCGGTTATTAAAAAAAAAAAACAGCTGCTCCATACATTTTGACCGCGTAGGTATTACACTTTTCTATGAAACAGCAGATTTTTTTTAATAACCGACGAACATTTTCAACGCAGGAGGGTTCAGAATCGTGTACTGAATCCATGGTAGCCGGCTTCGCGTCGATGTCCCTGCCATATTATTATTATATTTTTCTGTATTTTCATCTTCCGATTCATTCATAACGTAATCGTCATCTGCTACATAATTTTCAATGTTCTCGGCTGTCTTTTTATTTCCGTCAACGAGCCCTAAATTTGCTCTCACTATGATCAGTTTTGACAACTTTTCAGGTGTCAATCTGTTTCTGGCTAGTGTGTGAGCTCTGCCAAACAACGACTAATTCCTTTCACTAGCTGCTGAGGTTGATGGTAAGCTTAAAATATCTATTGCGATTGAAGAAATTATTTGAGTATCGCTAAACCCCTTCTACCATATTCTTGCATCAATTTTTTTTTACAATTGTTCATCCCTAATTGGTGCTTGAGAAAAATACATGGTTTTGCTTCTGTATTCAGCTATATTCAGCATAACATCTGCTATGTTAGATTCTTCTTTTGTGTCATTTATAAATTTGAGCCCAGAAGCAAGATTTATTTCTTTTAATTTACCACCTCTATTCTTTGGATCTAGTTTATTTCCTGCATAGTGAATTGACTGCTCCACAAAACTACGTCTATTTTCAATATCTTGTGTAATTTGTGATTTTTGACTGTCATATAAAGTTTCAATATGTGACATTTCATTTTGTACATGCTCAGTTATACGAGTATATTCGAAGACCATTGGAACATCAGACAATTTAGCGTTATCACTATCTAATTTTGTTACACTAATTAACATAGGTTTCAAAATGTTTATGATATCTCGAGTCTTTAACCAGATGTCTTCGCTGATTATAGTTTGCTTAATCTGTCTATCAAAATTTAAATCAGTGGCAATTACAATACCTTCTAATGCCTCCCTTTTACTCAAAAACGACTCTAACATAATTACAGAACCACCCCAGCGCGTCTTGCTTGGGAGTTTCAGTGACTTTCTGTTCGCGCCATATTTATCTATTTGAATTAAGCATACTTAACGTAAAATTTGGTAGACAGCAGACACAATACATCTAAAACTCACGTACCAGACCTAGACCAATCTAACGACCCCAATCTCGGCAGGTTTACGTATATCAGAGCGGAGATCCTATGACCACCTTCTAACTCCATCATCAGGCTGGCACAGTATTATCATAATATTGCGTTCTCACCAGACTTACATAAGTATTTATAATTTTAACACTATCAGACTTCAAGAAATGGATGAAAATCATTGTTAATACAAACAGATGAAGTTACTTAAAGAAAAATCCAAAAAAATTACAAAAGAACACTACACAGTTGTATGATTTACATTTATTTCATTCGGTATCAATACCCTCTGTATTTATTAATAAAATTTATAAGTGAAATTCTCAAAAAACTATGGGTTCAGCTATCATGATGTTACCAGTGTTCTAGTTTAACTTTATCTTCACATATTTGCATTGATAATTATAAATTAAGTATAATTAACAATATACCATACAGGCTTACTAGTAATACGTATAATTACACCATTACGTAAAACCTCATGAGCGCATAAACATTAAAAATGGCATTTGAAAAAACCAATGTAATCTGGCAATTTTGGCAACTTTCCGGCAATATTGATCAATATCGCCGGCAATATTGGAAACTTTCCTAGTAAGTTTCGGAAACATTCGGCAATTTTCATCCCTAGTCAGAAAGCTGAAGCTAGTTGCCCATTCGAAAGCGTAGTAGATTCCTATGGAGAAGAACGGGCAAGAAACTCCACGGACACTCTTTTAAATCTGAATATTGTTACAAAATATTGGTTACATCATTCATGTTGTAATAAAACTTAGCTGAAATTGAATTAGAAGATAGTGTTTTTTTTTTATTAGCTGTATTAGTTTGGTCCTGGCAGGTAGCCTTACAGTGCTAATTGCACGTTTTATGAAAAGTATCATATAGTCCAGATTTCCATAATAAAAAAAATTAAAAAAATCTCTACGAATATTGCTAAAATTTGCCTTGGCAAAGGTTGGTCGTACTTTGTTATTACCCGACTACGGCGAAGCAAAAAGGACGGTAATGATTTTGACCGGTATGTATGTATGTCTGTATATTCATCTGTTCCCTCATAACTTCAAATTACTCATCATAATTTGACGAATAAAGTATCGTTGGAAGCGACTTGATCGTCCACTGGTTAAAGGCTATGTGACGTCACATTAATATGACGCTCTCTAGAGGACATAAAATCATAAACAAAAGAAATTGGTGCTATTTTGGGTATCAAATGAAAAGGCTTAATTAGTACATTTTAAATATACATATATAATTTAAATAAAAATAAAACTTATAAAACTAATACCCAACTACGACATTGCCTGTATGTAATGTCTTGTTTATACCTTTTTAGTTGACTTTTTTGTCGTAGTTAGGTTTTAGTTTTGAAAAGTAAAGAATGCTACTGCGAATCCTCATAACATAATCCATAGGAATGACAACTTTTAGGTCACTCACAAACAGTGATTACTAACTCTCTTTTTGCCAAAAACATTTTTTTTATGTATCCATAACTTTACCAAACATAATGAACCCAAAAGCTGTGCTATAAGCTATAAGGTAAGTTATTAATTAAGAATTCCCACCGAAATAACCACCACTCATATCAATAAATTCCAGTATTCCTACGAACTCAATTCAAAGCATTAAAATTGAAAAACAGTTCAGTTGACATGTTTCAGTTTCATTACAACGGGGATTAACAATTATTAATTGATTAATTAAAACACAATAAAGCAGTGTAATTATATCACCACTAATTCACATCACTCAATTAATATCAGTATTCGAGAATTTAAATGTCGATGCTATCCATTAATTAATAGTATTAATACTGCAATTCGGAATCCTAGATTCAGTTTAAATGATTCTGATATTATTGAAGCTAGAATATTTCATAAATAGGCGACTCCAAGGTGTTAGTAGGTTGATTTATAAGGTTCTATAACTTATTACATTTAAATGGTTTTGTAGCAAGCAGAACTATTGGAAAATTCATTTCAATCCATCTTGTGTTACGTTACAAGAACGAGACTTATTTAAATAATATATTCACTAGAGTCAAATTGAAGCAAATCCAAATATAGAACAGGAGCTTAAACTATACTTATTCCTAAGATAGTATATCTTCGACTTTGTATAACAATAATATCTTCTAACATACTCTAAAATTGAAATATGTATATTTGCCTTTGTAATTCTCCTATCTAATATTGCATCTGCAGATTCAGTACTCTACTATATTATCTTCCATTATATTCGGTTCACAACCATTTAAAAAGTTCAACTCGAACTCCGAACGGGTTCAAGCAATAGTTCTGTAGCCAAAATGAAACAGGGTTTATAAAGCTCTGGACCGAGGGAGATGGCCCAATTCGACTCGGCGCCCGAACGGCGGGGCGGCGGCGACGTCTCGTCTGCCTCATCTCCGAAAAAACCAGATCAACCGGCGCCTTGGAAGACACCCAGAGATTTTTTGCTTATAGATGTAGGCCTCGAGGTCACCCGCCTGTTATGTTAATGGGGGCCGGGAAAACCCTATGGTGTAGGAAATATTATAATTTGTCAGTGTCGTCTCGTGATAGGTCATTTTTCTCAAGTTAAGGACGTTTTTGTTTGTGTTTTCATCTTATTTGTTGTGTCGCTAAACTTGATGGCGGGAAAGTAAAAAAATGTTAATGACGTTTCGTATCTTAGAATCAAGTGGCCTAGCGTACGGGATCGTATCATTTAGTTGAAGGCACTACTTATGAATCTAGCCAAGACAATAAAACACTCTAATTCTTTCGTTTTCAGGATTTCACTATCAAACAACCAATCTTAAAATAGGCCTTTGTATTGCTTTTGATTGCAGTGGTAGCCCAGTGGTATCGGGCGCGACTTGAGTTGAGTTGATGATGATGAGTTGTAGGGCGTGGTTTCGAACTCAAGCAGGCGTTTTATCTTGTATATGATTTCATCACTACTGCTGTCAAAACGGTGAAGGAAATCGGCATGTTCATGGTTCTAAGCCATAAATTCGAAGACATGTGACATCCACCAACCAGAATTGGGCCCGCGTGGTGGATTATGGCCCACTCCCTTTCACAGAGAAGCCTGTATCCCACCAGTGGCTATATTATAAGTAGGCTGATTATGACTGTATGTTATGTATGGAATTTGATTAAATTAAGGTTTTTATTACACCGTAAAACCGCCGTAATACCGTAATATTATTCGTGTAAACGTTATTGTGACCAGCCTGAACTTTAATTCACGTAGTTGCATTTAATCCCAGCACAATAATATTTTGCCTTCCGCGTCCCGAGTAAATTGAAAATTCCTCAACCACGTACTTTTTAAAAATGTGCTCAGATTTAAGCATAAAATCTTCTGTAGTCAAGCTTTCTTGTATCAACTTTATTTCTGTTCTATTATTAGGTTCTCTTTTGTGTAGAATATTTATAAACTATGTTTTCTAGTACCTACAATAGATCTAATAAATTACTACGGTTAAGAAATCATTACAATTGAGCCATGGCACCTATGATTATTAACAAGAATTGAATGTTGAAAATTACTGTATAAACAGTATTTTAACTAACGAAGGGCGTTCCCGCTAACCCGTGATCGTATAGCGTCCTTATATGCATTTTTTTTAATTATATACCATTTAAAAAAAAAAATTGTTTTATAAGACAATAATATTCACAAAAAAAAAATAACGTTAAAGGAACACTGTACACGCACACTTGTCTTTCAAAGTGAAAAGACAAGTGCGACTTTTTTTTTACTGGTATTTTTTTTTTGCATGTACCTATCGGACGCTATACTGTTGCGCGTTAAAAGGAACGCCCTTCGTTAGTTAGCATTCTGTATATACTTATTACTAATCGTTGTGTGAACATCTTAAATAATATTATAAAGAGGGAGAGCGAATTTTGTGAGTTTATGTGGAGTTTTAAGTGGGTTAATCTCCGGAACCACAGCTCCTATTTCACAAATTATTTCACTATTTGAAAGGTACATTAATCCAGATGGTCATAGGCTACATATTATCTAAATATATAGAAAAAGAAGTACTTAATAATAGCCTAGTACTTTTTGTTAGGTTACAGCTCAGAATACCGTCATCACAAGTAAATTGCACCCGTGCGGAGCCGGGGTGGGTGGTTGTATCATAATGAAATGCATTCGTCAACATTTATTTTTTAAGTTGCGTTTACTTCACACGTTCGTGCTAGGGCCTCTGTAAACCAAATAGGTTGTTCAACTGTACATGAATATCTATGTGTTCAACTGTACATATCCGTTACCTTCGAACATTGTTTGCTTAAAAGTTCACCAGCTTAACAGAGTTTAATGACCCCACTGTGAAATTTATTCACAAGATTGATTACTCCTGTAGCTGTTACCTTTAAGGTCAGCGCTCACTAGGCGGCACGACGCGGCATAGCACGGCAAAACATTAATAAATGTATGACCCGCTCGATGCCGAAGTATTCCGCGGCATTTCGCAGCTTCCTACCTTCAGACCTTTTATGACGATATTAATAATATGTGAGTGCTAAGGGTATGAAAATAAGATTCAAAATAATTTTGAAAATCCTTTGCCATACCATGACGTGCCCTGCTGCTTGGTGAGTGCCGGTCTTTACTCGTGTGCAAGTGCAAGAAACTAATTCCTGTTGCTGACCAAAAATAGCTCCCAACTTTATTGCTCGTAAACGGTCTTTAAGGCTGGTATCACAGCTGTCCGGGAGACTCGTACGAACTCCCGGAACGGAGACACACGTGAGGCGCTAGAACATTGTTTCACAGCGACGCGGATTGGTCCGTACGCGACCCGCTCCGGGTAAAGCCCGTACAACGTATTGTACTACTCCCTCGTTTCAGAGCACTGCGGGCGCTAACCGTACGGGTCTCCCAAACGAAACCAGCCTTAAGGATATTGAAATTTACCTTTATGGGAAAATAATGAAGGAGTGGTTGGAAACGATTTTTTTCGAGTGTGGCCAAGTTTATGAAAGTAGCCTTTGCCATGATTATTTTGATCGGTTGATCCCTTTTTATTTATATACCACTATAATTGGTTCCTATAACACACGAAAATCTAAAGAAGGCTTCAACTGCAACCTGTGCAACGTTATTAATTCTCATAGCATTAGAATACGTTTTTCATAAATTTTCTTAATTAAATTCATCCATTAATTTCTTGAATAGGCTCGTCTCCTACTACAGGGGACTACAGGACCTAAACATGCCTAAACGCAAGTTTTATAATGCCTAAAAATATATATTCCACTGCAGTAAACAAAATCTGAAAAATATATGATGTTCTTCAGTGTATATGTATGCTAGTAAGATAATGTGTTGAAAACATAACTCAACTAATTTAATATGATAGAAAAAATCACGAAGGCACCTCAAAAAAATCTTTTGTCGATTAAAAATTATATGAATATACATGCAATTATTCGAATTTTTCGTCAGATTATTCTTCATTTCATTAAAAGCAACATATCACCATAATAGTGTTTTAATTTTTTAGTCCAATCAATAGATTTTTTGCTTCATATTTTGCAATAAATTACCTGCGTTGTGTCATCGCACTTCTCTTTCTTTTCTATGCAGTCCGACAGTGACCGCGCTTTATCTGTTGTAAGCCTCTTGAACTAAACTGGCGGAATGTGTGTGTATAGCAGCACCTCTGCCTAACCCTTCGGAGAATTCAGGCGTGATGTTATGTTATGTGTCTTAATATAGTTGTTATCTGCGATATTTTTGAGTATGAAGGGCACAGACAAGGGTTTTTTGAAAGGCAGTCGTACCAGGTGAATGAACTTACCTACAGCATCTAAAAAAATATGACGGAGACACTAAACTGCATAGATTATGCGATATTTTTACGTCTTTAGGCTGAAATTATTTATTTTAAATATTCTAAACTAGCCGCCCCTGCGTCGCACGGTCTTTATGACTTGACAAAACATCGAGATTTCTTGATTATATGAAATTTTTATATTTATATTACATATACACCTCCCGTAAACCTTCCGGAATTAATTCTTTAAATTTTGGTGAAAACCGCATCAAACTCCGCTGCGTTGTTTGGAAGAATAACGCGGACACACAGACAGACACAAAAAGCAACTTTGATTTTTAATATGAATGTGGATAATCATCAAATTAGACTATGGATTAAAACTAAACTCAGTGTTAGGCAAACTATGCATTGCACAGTTGTGACAGAAGACATCACTTATTATGGTATAATCTACTAATGGGGCGCTTGTGCCAAAATGATGACATTATATGAACAAATTTTACTATGGGACACTGACATTTAAGTTCACATAACTCAACAAAATGTTTCATGACAAATGTTTTTTTTTTTGCATTTTATGTGGTAGTCCCACTTTGGTACAAGTTGATCATGATGATGAATACAATGATCCCGTTTCAGGTTTTCAGTTATTTCAATTACACTTTGCAAACTCATCTTACCAAAGGGTATCGTGTTACCCGTTACTGGATTGTGGAGGTCAGATAGGCCGTCGCTCCATGTAGAATACTGGTATTCAGCTACATCCAGTCAGACTGAAACCTGACTCCAATATAGTTGAGAAAGGGCTAGGCAGATTGATTTTATTCCTTTGTTTAATTAAATGCGGAATAGAGGTACATAAGTTCACAAATCCATATTGACACACATTTTGCCGATTCCCATAAAATCCAATGCGGTTACACCATAAATTATTTAATTACATGAATTGACTGAGTTGCCAAAATGCCTTTGAAAAGCCTCGTGAAAATCGGACAAAATGGAAAGTGGCCAAATATATCTCATAGTAAATCCTTGAATAAACGAAACTTGGCGATACCATGGCTGCTGTATGCCATAACCACGCATTATCTTTGATACTGTGAACAACTTGGCACAAAATCTCATGTGTATGTAATTTAGGTATCTCGGATACACTGTTGACCTCGATTTACAAAGAAAATATTGTAACTATTTTTATTATGATGATATATTATACGCATTGCCGTTATAAGTTCGTTAAGGCATGTTGTATAATTGTACAGTTTGTGTACTTATTTTTTTTTCAATAATATGACCAAAGTGACAGCTAGAACGTGTAGTATTTTTTCGCTAAATTAATAATATGAGTATAATTTCATGCTTGTAATGATGTACACTACTTAACAAATCAAGTGTTAGTATTATTATAAACGCAGGTAGTTTACAAAATAACAAATTTTATTAGCTATCGCCATAACGAGGGTATCCAAAAATAATTAGTTTACATAAACTCGTGTCGCACTGTCGACAGAAAGCAAGAATATGTTTAGTGAAAAGAAGTATCTAAGCATTTCTAATTACCTAAATATAGATTAAGTAAACAAAGCTAAGTGATGCTAGGTTAAGTGTTAGTTGTCAAATGAAGGTGCAGACAACATGTCGTAAGTCTTTTGTTTTTTTTAAATAATATTGAAATCATTATACAGTGTAAGAACAGATGAGTGAATACTAATTATTAAGTTGTAGCCACACTGGCTTTCAAATCATCCTAGCGGTCCCTGGCCTAAAGTGGATTTGAGAAACTATGTTAGCAAGATAGTTAACCGATTTTTGTTGGTGCACGTAGAAAGACGAACATTTTAAGCTTTCGCACGAGTTTTATATGATATTTTTGTTTCATCTGGCATGTTGTGAATAACGTTCGATCTTGGCATCACTGTCGTTAACCGCGTTACACCCAATTTTTTGTTAAGGGTCCCCGAAACGATCAATTGCAATTGACAATTTTTACGTGATTGATACACATCGATGCACAAAATGATCGTCTACAAAATGCAGTTGAAGCGATTGGCAATATTACTATAATTGCAAGTCAATCTGCCTAGCCTTTTCCCAACTATGTTGGGGTCGGCAACTGAGTACCAGTATTTTACATGGAGCGAATGCTTATATCTGACCTCCACAATCAGTTCCTGGGTAACACAATACCCCTTGGTAAGACTGGTTGTCAGACTTTCGGGCTTCTGACAACCCGAAACGACTGTCAAAGATCCACGAATGACAGTCGGGACCAACGGCTTAACGTGCTTTCCGAGGCACGGAGGAGTCTCGGTATGTAAAGATGGTCACCCATCCACGGACCAACCGCGGCAAGCGTAGCTTAACCTGATGGATCGACCCATGCGGTTATTACTTAGCCACGAGCTACTCAACATTATAGTAATAAAGGCAAGTGATTGCAATTGATCGTTTCGGGCACCCTTAACAAACGTTCTCATTGCATAGGAAGATAAAGTTTCATGTTATGTATATGAGATTTTATCTAATAATGTGAAGTCCATAGCGTGAACGTCAACAAAAAAGATAAGTAGCCAACCACTACAGGCAACTTATGGCAATTCCTTCTCAAACTATGCTGTGCGTTTGCTTACAATAAAATCGTAGACAACATTTGTCCGTGTGCACTAAAATTTAAAAAAAAACAACAAATGATTTTCGGGTCCATAAGGGAATAAAATGTGGGTCGAACGAGGATTTTGTATATGGTCGCCCCTTATTCAATATCCCAAATGTACGACACCAATTATCTTATGTTTAAAAAAGGTATTATGCACTCAATTACGTATACAATAGTGCAAGTATTAAGGTAGGTCATGCTAATTGAGAGGTCAAGTATCGCAGTTATCAATTTAGTTGATTCACTTCCCTATAGTCTATGCGATAATGGTTGTGTGGACTTCAAACTTAGTAGATATATTTGAACGTATAGACTAATGAATGAACTAATTTCCAAGCTGTGTAATTGGGATGTTTTCTTCGACAAAACTTATGTTTTGTTTGTGATTCCCGAAAGGAATTGAACTGTAAAGTCTTATCTAAGTAATTCCACATTGTAGTTTAGGGATAAGTGACTTGTTTGCTTGCTACTCTTTCCTTGATACGGGCTGTGAAGAGTGCAGTAGTAAGTTTCATTTCATAATAAATCTTATTTTTCTGTACATATATTATTATATTATATACCCTAAAAAGCGAGCCCTTTCCCCAGCAGTGGGACACAACATAGGCTAACAAAATATTAATTTTTTTTTTTTTTTTTTATGAAGTGTTTGTTTGAGTTTTGATTTTATTACGGACTGGATAATAATGTACGGATATTGACTGACAGGATATGCTTAAGGCGCAGAGCAGACGACGGACCATTTGGAATCGTTTGGAAATCGCGGCATTTTGTCCTACGTGCGCGGTAGATTTTCACACGATTCCAAATTGTCCGTCGTCTGCTCAGCGCTTAATTTCGCGTTAAATTTTGGTGTACAAATAGTACACCAAAATGTAATAAAGTGAAACTGAGCTATATGACATAACCATTCCATTTACTAACAACAATGTTATGAAAAATAACGTATCTCATTTCATAAAAACTCAACTGCATCATACCTTTCGGCTTTGTGTGTGTGTTAGAACTATGAAAACTGATCAGCAATCAATGCAACGTAGTTATCCGTATACGAATTAAACCTACCTACAATGTACAACGAACATCCATTGACGCTACCGCAAGCAGAAAGGCAAGCACACACTTTACCGCTGTGCCAACACGATCGGCCCAGTAACACAAGACCGACATGTCCCCCCTATTCTCATATCCAGACGACTATAACTCGAGTGTTCTAGCTAATGAGGCGGTCGAAGGGCAAGATGCGCCAATGTCCTTAGTCGCGGCCGATCACTCGACCTCCCTACCCTCCCTGCCTCCCTTTTACCCCCCTCTAACCCTCCTTCTCGCACTGTTCCCCGTGCCCCTCTATTGTGTTCATGAGGTTTTCGGGTGCCTGTTCTTTCATCAAAATTGTGTTAAGTTTTCATAACATTAGGTTTGAATGAATGTGATTTGTCTTATGCCTGTCATTTCTTTTGGATGACGTACTCTGCAGTGTTACAACTGCTTGATACAAGACGAAATCATTGTAATTTTTAACCGACTTAAAAAGGAAGGCCGTGATTTAAAATGTTCCTTTTTAACAAGTTCACGTAGTATCTGATAAGTTTTATTATTTACTAGCTTCATTGAAAATATTGCATTCTACTGGCGCATGATTTTTTTAAATCGGTCCTGTAGTTTTTGAGTTAATTTCAAACAAAAATATAAATATTTTCTCTTCATAATGTTAGTGTAGATGAATTCTATAGAGTCCAATTTCCAAACTAACTTCCGTTGCTCCAATTAAAAATATTTAAGTCGGTAAGTCAGTAAAACGTGTTGTTTGACACGCATACTTCCAAATAAAATCTAGTTAAGGTTTAAAGCTTAAAAACACAATAGGTGCCTAACATGAATGCCTCACGACATGATTTTCATGATGCACTCCCACAATACGTAGGTATGATAAAAAAATACACCAGAGAATACTACCGTTGGAGTTATTATTGTTCTTAATATAAAAAAAGAGATCGTTTATTGATTAGAAACTATTTGAAAATAAATACCTACTTATGCCAAACGACAACTATGGCAAACCAAGGCTTCTGCAATCCCTGAACAGGTCCATTCCTCTCTCTCAATGCAGCAATGACGGATCTAACTCTTCATAGTTCTGTCCATGGTATTAAATCTGCCGTGTATTATACCTTCTATAAATGTACGAAACAGTGTAGATAATTATGTGTGTAAAAAATATACATCGTCGTGTCACGTAATAGAAACTTCCTAAAATAATCTGCTGAATACAAATGGATGCCAACCTGTATTAGTCTTTATTTATTTAGTTGTTCTGTTGACCTAGATGTGAACAAGCCAAGGGGTCACATTAGCTGGACGCAATACACTCCCGATCTGGGGGACCGAATGTGAACGCATGAAGAATTGTGTTAAGAATTGGGCGCCCTTGATTTTATTGCATTGATCGTGTAATTACCATTTTGAGTACTTAGATCCGAATAGAAGGTCATGAGATCAGAGAGCTCGTCTCGTTTAGTGGACAGTTCCTATTCCCTATCAGCATTAAACCTCGTGCAGACTAGCGCGACGCGACGGCGCGACGCTACTCGAACAATCCAATTTCTAAGAAAATTACACAGTATAACAATAACCGGTGTCGCGTCACGCTAGTCTGCACGACAGTTTATACTTTTTTAAAAGGACAAACTCCCTATGAATCCAAATAGTTTTACTATTAATTAATTGCATGCAATGTACCGTTGTTTATTTGCCTCCCAAAGCTTCCCTTTAGATGGCAACCTTCGATAACAGTCGAAAACTGGCGTATTAATTAATCTAATGTACTGAAACCGTGGCTTCCCTTACTACCGTCACGTGTTCATATAGATATACCTACGAACTGACACAGACGAGTACAGAAGGTCAGTTTCATGTGCCGAGTGAAAACAGGTTCATGTACATAGATGTGAACGTACGGCGATCTATGAACGTTACTTAACTCGAGCTTTGACTTAGATATGTTCCCGTCTCTATCTTGCACTTGTAGTTTGACAGTGACAGGAATAACGCTTAGATTAAGCACGTGCTAAGTAATGGTTATAGATCTCGGCCTCTGTCTATCTCAGACACTCTTCAAACTGGCTGTGATCCGTTCCCGTTATCCGATCGCGATGATACGTTGCGCTTTTGCATCGAACTGTACCTATTTCGCATTTTCTACAGATCGAATCGGATGATTGAATAGCATTCTGTGTGAAGAAGTTCTCAGTCAAATTGTAGTCGAATGCTTGTCGCGAGTGTCCTTGCACTTGCTGGGATCGTGTCTATGTGTGCGTGGTTTTCACTAGTCGTATGGATAGATACTCGTAGATAGATAGATAAATCGTTTATTTAGTGCACCCAAAAGACAGCACACCATACAAAAGCACGATTAAATAATAACTAACTAGCTATTAGGAAATAGGTGCAAGGTGCCAATATGCAAACAAACTAAAAAAAAGGAAGAAAACAAGACATTATGATGATACTATTGGCTATGACACACTTAAAAAAACTTTATACACAAAAAAAACAACCAACTTCGAAAAAAAAACGCTACAAAGTGTGAAGTTTTAAAGTTTTTAATTATCAGTTTTTAGTTGTGGTACCTACCCACACAAATTCAAATACCACTGTGACAGGAAGTTATCATCATAACATCCACATATACTAAGTGGGTAAAATAAGTATTATTGAAGCTTACTCAAAAACTATCCAAGCAAAATTAATAAAATTTATATGGGACCAACTTGAGAGCATACTCTTTCATACAAAAAAATAATTTTCAAAATAGGTCCACAATTGACGGAGAAATCGGTGGACATACATAAAAAACATACAAGCGCTACGAAAAAAAAAAAATCAACGAACTTAAGCAGTGCGGTGTGCGTCTCAAGGTTGCACCAAATGGGAGTCCAGCTCAGCATGTGCCAGGCAAATATACCTGACGCTGAGACCTAAAATAATAAAGTCGACCTTCTGCACTATTCTGTGGTACTGACCTAGATTTTGCATGTTGTCTATTCAATTTTGCCACACACGTAATATATAGTGTGTCAGTACAAGTCGTAATACAATTACCATTGTGAAGAAAAGATTCCGGTTTCCGCGGTTTTCCGATATTGTTGCTTTGAAGGTCGGAAAGCAGTTTTAATTAGATTTTTAAGAACTTTTTAAAGTTCACATATATTTTAAGATGTAATAAGGTCTTGTATTTACGAAATAGCCTTTTTCAAGTAGTGGGTCACATCACATAAATGTAAAAATTACATGCTGATATTAACATTGTTATTTTGTTTACATTGCACCACCTCAAAAAATCTCATAAAATTACTGTTGCTGCCATTAAAAAATCGCGCGTTTCGCATCAACATTAAACTGGAAATTACCATAGAAACGTTTAAACATTCGCTAAGTGAGCCTATTAATATTTTATAATTTAACATAGTTTTAGTTTCATATTAGCGGGACATTGGAGTTTAATTGATAATGATATCATTAACTGCTCGAGCCTTCCCAGTCATGCACAGAACTGCTTAATGATATTGTAACACGCTACAGCGCAACGATTTAATAATAAGTACTACTAGCTTATGCTGGCCTGGTACACCTAACTTCTTGATTAAATAATTCGGTTTGCTAGAACTTCTGCGATATGTAGGTTGATCGAATTTTATGGTGTGTGCTTGTATGCTTAAAGAAGCCTTTTAAGATGTTGAAAAATATCTCGGCTTTCAATTTAATTTTTATGGATACTGACAAATTCCGTTTTTGTCTTAATTTTAATCAATTATGATCATTTATTCGTTAATAAAAACTTATGTTGATTTAATCAACAACAAAGGACACCTATAAAAAGTGAAGAATCACTCATTCTTATCTGAAAACCTATCAAAGGGTTTACCTTATCCAACCCAACAATACCAAGAGGTAATCGCAACAACGGAACCATGAACAATCCTGCAAAATGTGAAAATATCAACACAAGACCTCAGCGCTCTTGCACTAGGAGCAGATACACCTAAAGGGGGTTCAATTTATAATAGGTGTCACGTGTCTGTCTGTTTTTTTTTTTGTATTTTCCGATGTTAATCGCACCACAACAGAACCTTGTCTAGTCTTGCAAAATGAGACGCTAAGCAAGAACTCAGCTCCCTTGTACTAGGAGCACATACTCCAAAGTAGGTTGCACCTTAATAACTATACGGTGTTACATTCCAGGTTGGCGGCAGCGCAGGAGGCGGCGGGGGCGCAGGCTCGCGCGGCGCCAGCTGATACCATGGGCGGCGCGCACCAGCCCGCTACTCCAGGGCCCAGCTCACTCTTTATATTTGCCGACGAAAATCCTATTCGGAGGTCAGTACACCATGTATATTAACCACTACTAAATCCATGTTTACATTAGAGCAATATTTTTTGAAAAGTTCGTACGTATTGAAAAGCGTTTGAAATTAAACGGAATCATTTGACATAATAATATTGAGATACCCGAATGCCCCAGAAGGAGGGTAATGCTTTTTAACAAGCATTTATTTGCGAAACTTGTTTTCTATTTATGCTTTTCTTTACTCTCAGTATGGTGATTGTTTGATCAATAAAGCTGTATCTATCTCTCTGCATCATGTCTGTTCTGTTACCAAGCTAAGTTTAATGAACTTTCCTCTCACACACATAAAACAATTGCAATATGACAGTCCTCGAATCACAAAAGCACAGTATAATAAAGTAACAGTATCGGCAGTGACCTAGAAATAATTACCTACGGCCGCTCGGTAGATAAACCTTTCGCATCCCTACGTAACTGCCGCGCACTCGATACTGTTGCACACTATACACTGACATTTCGAAGCGCACCGCGGCCGTTTTCTATGAAGATATAATACTGTTACTTATTTATACTGTGACACAAGTCAGACGGTAACTGTGTCAAACTAAGCGACTGTACGTAATCTCGCCCTATTAGGAAAGTAGAAATTAGTTAAACGCTTGCTAATGAGCACACAACTCGTTCATGAAACAAAGGTTTTTCGCTTGAAAGAGACTTTTCGATTACGTATTTATTCTATGTATAATCTAGTACATTAAAGTAAGTAAAGTAAAAAAGTATTTATTACTGGAAGAATGGGTGCAGTAAATCTCTTTAAAACAAATTAGGTCTTATGCTATGTGCACTTAGGTGTCAAAGGAGTGCTGTGGTACTCCTACTAGGATTACCCTGTATCACGAACGCCATCACCTTCCTCCTCTTCCTTACTAACTGGGATAGTTCTTTATACTTAAATTAAATTTTGAATAAATTCTAAACAAAAATACAATTATATATTCCCGGACTACTAAATCGAGCCTCCCCGAAGTTTTTTAAATAAATGTCTACAACTTTTTAAATGATCGGAAAATCAAACTCGCAACAATGATTACATACATCTAAAATATGGCCAGTATGTCGGCTTCAAAATGCTTAAAAACTTTATTTTTGACTCATCATTGTTGTGATGTTTTTAAGAGTTTAAACTTTACATGGAAATGCATGATTTAGGAGTCCGGCAGTGTAATTTACAATGAAATTAAATTGTTTATTCTGTAAATAGGATATCGGAATCACTTTTACACGTCATATTAAAAATAAGCTAGATGAGGTCGGCGTTTCATATCTGACTACTCTGAGAAGAAAGGCCGAAATAAACTCAGAGGTCGCAGTCTCTTTTAAAGTCCAGACATAATCTGGGTCAGGCTACATGAGGACCATGTAGATTAGTGTCTGAAATGGTCTTTTGTGGAAAGAACCACACAGATTTGAGTGGACCTCTCCAGTCAGTGCAAGCATTTGTCAGTAATCGTGGAGCTCAACTCAGAACTTAAGGAGCTCAACTCTACAAACAAACAAAGAAAGACAATAATATATATATAATACAGGAAGCAGAATCATTCTAATATATACATATTACATAACCAATAAAAAAGGCAACTGTTGGTAAGTAGTAAGTGACGAAAATACTGCCAACAAACTGCAACACAATTATTCCGGAGGACCGAGTTGAAATTAAAATAGTTATGTATGAAACTATGAAAAAAATTAATAACAAAAGAAAACTGACAACTGCTATTTTCACGCAGCCAGTAAAAATGAAAAATAAAATTGCACGATTAATGGCCATAGAACGAAAACCAAGCGGGAAAATGAAAGGTTTATATTTTTATTTTAAACGGTAGGGTAGAAAATTGGGTGTCATTCAACGGGACATAGTTTGGCATCCGATATGCGTGGTGCCGGAGTCCACGCGGAACATAAATAAATACAAATTGGAATGTTTACAGAGACGTGAACTGTAATTTAGTCATTTGTTTTCGTCGTTTTTGTTAACTTTGAAATAATTTACATAAGTTAATAAGCTTACTTTCATACAGGTGAGTTTTCTTTTATTGCATATCGTTGCAATTTATTTACAATTTGATTCTAGTAAACAAAGTTCCGTAATAGGGATGATAACAAAAATTTTTTTTTAGTCCGTGATGGAAAAAAAAAATTGTTCACGTATTTTTTCTTTTTTTACTTAATCTAAAGATTACGGCGATACATTGAGTTAAAATGTGCAATGACGTCACGAGTATGTAGATTTATACTTACTAGTGACGTAGTTACCGCAGCTGAACTTAAAATGCGTTTTATCTAAGTATTTTTTATATTACGTATATTATGATAAAGCAAAATATACTTGTCTAATATTGTTTTATTATCTGACTGACGGACTAATTAGATTTTTTTTTTCTTTTACCCAGGCATCATTCCTATCATTGACGTTTTTAATAAGAATCTTTGGCAGACGAGTCCTAGAGTGGAGACCGCGTATCGTAGGATGCCCCCCAGCTAGATAGACCGATGACCTTGAGAAAGTGGCTGGGACAGACTGGATGCGGAAGGCGGAGGACAGGGTGTGTGGCGCAGGTTGGGAGAGGCCTATGTCCAGCAGTGGACTGCGATAGGCTTAGTTGATTCATCATCATTTCAGCCGAAAGACGTCCACTGCTGGACATAGGCCTCCCCCAAATGAGGGGGTTTGCCATAATCGCCACGCTTGGCAGGCGGGTTGGCGATCGCAGTATAGCGTTAAAATGCGTAGAAAACGCTGCTACCCATTTTCTAGGGAGCCCTTAGTTGCCTTTTACGACAGCCACGGGAAGAAATGGGATGGTTCTATTCTTTACGTCCGGCACCATACGGAACATTAGTAGATTGGGTGACTGCTATATAGATTCAGCTGATCATTACAAAAAAACTAAGATTTATGACCATAAACAAATAAATTGACTTTCAATTTCATGTTTTCGAAAACATTCTCTAGATTCGACACAATTTCAATCTGAAATCATCAAGTCCCAATTATAAAGAAACAAACTACCTCCGACATTCTATACCGTAACTTAAAGCAACCCCCAAAAGCGTCCACTATCGTCTTCATATTACGACTTAACCCTGCGCAACATCTGGCCAGAACTTAGCATGGAACAGCGAGGGCGGGACGCTATTGCCTCCACTTATACATATTAACCGCACACCTTATTTGCCCCCCTTATGCATTTTGTAAACAAGAACGTTCTTACACTAGGTATTCGTAATTTGATAACAAAAAAAGAGATCGTATTGCGGAATGAGGCACAGTTTCGTTGTGTTTTTCTTTGTATGGTTCCGTTTAGATTGTTTTATTAGAAAATTGTAACGAATTATGCTAGAGCGGTTTTTTTTTTTATTGGGAGGAACTTTGCCGTATACTGCCGTTCATTCATTGAATGAAATCAATAGATACTTTAGATGACACAAAAGGACATTGTTCGGCGTCCATACATCGTTCGCCTAAGAACCAACAGAGACGGGAACTTACTTTGTGTATTCTAAATAATGCATATAT
Source organism: Agrochola lota (assembly GCA_947364205.1). Lineage (NCBI taxonomy): Eukaryota > Metazoa > Arthropoda > Insecta > Lepidoptera > Noctuidae > Agrochola > Agrochola lota. Next base: position 5,868,112 of record OX376221.1, on the reverse strand, counting down.
TCGACTGAAACTAAATTAAAATCACGGACACTTCTGAGAATTGTAAAAAATCTAAAACAACTTCGGATTTTGAGGTTATAATTAGGCCAATAGAAACATACTAACTTAGCTTTTATTTGTGAAAATAAATTGGATTTTATCTTCAAACGTTTCATTAAATGCATAATGTACTATTAGGTAGTCAGAACCATTCTTTCTTTATAAGTAGTTACTAATTTATTTGTAGTTAAAGTTTAGTTATCGCGCTAATGCGGTGGTTATTTAGCGGCTTCACCACGTTTATTGTGTACCGTCACCCGGGTGATAAGTGCTACGCAGCCCAAACTATCACGACGATAACCGATAATGGTTGGTCACATCTGTGTGTATCGTATCACTTTGCGAAGCTTCGTCACGATAGACGCAGATGCGGTCGCAGCACAAATGGAACAAATGACAGTCGCCTGCTGTCATATAGCCAAGCTACCTAGGCAAGAACTTCTTCAGTCACACGAACGTACAACCCTGTCTGACTCCTAAATAGAGTTACCCAAAACATCTTTCATGAATTTCAAAATGCCATGGGCAATCATCGAGCTAATTACTAAAATAATTTACCGCAGAGCACTTTACCTAAAATAATGAACTTTCGCACAAAAAACGTGAAAACCTGGCATTTTAACATCTGTAAAGTCTTTAGAGGTATGAGGAACAGGGTGTAAAGGTCACTCGTCCTCTGTTGAAAAGGGAGGATCCTCCGACCAGACGGGTGTCGTGTCTGGCGGGCAACTGCTCAACGATTGATGTCAGAAAGTTTTATATTATGTCGCTCGCGCGGTTAACTCTAATTCCGCGATGCAGGATTTCTGTGACGTCAGGATTTTGTGTGACGTCAAGTCTTTGATGCGTAGTTCGCATATGGCGATGTAGATGCCGCCACAAGTCTGTTAAGTCTGACACTTTAACATTACACTACTTGACTGCCTCGAGGTCGCAAGCGCTACTGCTGACCATGAGGTCCTGGATTTGATTCCCGGGTTGGCCAAAGTATTATTGGGTTTTTCTATCTGGAATTTCTCAGTGCTAGCCCGGAGTCTGGATCTGTGCCCAGTTGATGGCAATAGGCTCGCCCCTTATTACATTGGACTTAAACATAACTGGTGAAATGTGGGTGTACTTTAGGTACACCTCTGTCCAACCATTTGGGGAAACAAACACTTTCAAAAGAAGAACAACAACGAACACAATACATAAACAAAAAAGAATCGATTGGCTTCCATTGAAGCCAGCCCCGAACCTTGAACACATCAGTCATTTAATTTTGAAACATTTTCGTTTGAAATATTTCCGTGTCGTCACGAAATTCATGATGGTAACTTTAAATTATGTATATAGAACGCGGCAAAAGGAATATATTCTTGATTAGTTGAAAAAGTGCTCCTAGTTGCTTTCTGGTTTGAATTTAATTTTGTAAATAGGGTAATATATGTTAAAATTCAAACAACCATACTTGGTATGGTTAATATAATTTGGGTTAATATAAAAATCGACGATCAATTTTATTTTGTTGGGTGTGACAAGTGTTGCTTCATAAATATCCGATTATTTTCTTTTGTGTTGGGTGGTATCTTTGTAGGGTATGAAATTAGCACCTATACGCCTAATATAAATACCATAAAATGGGACAGCAATTTTAATGCATCTTCAAAAAAAAAAATACGCTGTTATTATAAATATTCAAATCGAAAACAAAGCCTGCCAAGTCTTTTTCCATGAAACAGTAAGTAAAACACGAAATGCATAAAATGCATGTCCATTCGAGAAAATGTTGCAAGAAACCCTTTTAAAATTGTGAAACTTTCCACACCTGGCTAAGTTTCGCTGTAAAAGGCGCACACTGCACATCGTTGGGCGTCGTGGATTTATAGGCAACATTTAGCTATAAATGTTAACATACATTGACATAGGAACTTGCTGTAGAACGTACAAGATATGGGAGTTCGTAGTTTGAATTTTTCTAGGCGATTGTACTTTGTTTTATCTTGAAAATAGACCTTTAACTAGCTGTATCTTCACAAACGATATACCTAGAGTGCTTGCTTCCCAAAAATATACAACAAAGATATCTAAAAACACGTCCTTAAAGCATATTTAAAAAAAAACTGAAGCAAGTGCCAGAATTTCGCAGTTTTTCGGGCACCATGAGATTATCACAAGGTTTTCAGGGTTGCAAACTTCTGCCGGGGTCGCGGGGGAAAGTCCGAAAGGGATACGGTGGCCCCTGGCAACGTACAGGCAACTGAAGGAACACGGGTGGGTCTAAGTCAGTATGAGCCTGACACGCCCTCCCGCTCCGGCCAGACGGGGACAAAACCAAAAGAAGTGTTGCTAACTTGAGTATAAACTCCTCTGAGGGGACCTAACAACAGATAAAAAAATCGTTCTTACATGCGCGTTTGCGACATTTGCATTTTTTCGTATCGATATTGACTTGACTAGAGAAGAGATAGATACATAACTTGGGTGTTTTTTTTCGGCTGCAAAGTGTCGGCCATGCCAGTGTGTGTATGATTTGACACAACAGCTGCAGTCCTTCCGCAATTATTTTTACCTCTGACAGCAACCCAACAGGAACCTTAATGCAACTTGAATAAAGATCACTATGATTTTGACAGAAATGTGAATGGAGTCATCTTCTATCCGGTGAGCGGTAGAGTAGGGAAAAATCGATATTCTATTATATCTAATACCTGGCGTTCAAAAGCTTATGAAAAATATATGTGGTACAATATCAACGTTTATCTCGAGTGTGTAGAGATTTACTGTTAATTCCACTACCCATCACAACTAGACTGTCTACTTTATTGAATGATTATCTAAATAAATAGATTGTACAAAATGAAGACTTGCCTCTTTATTTGAAATATTTTAACTTTGCTTAAAGTAATGAGTACCTGGTCGACCGAGTTCTGCTCGGGTGAAAATAGAGAATGCTCATTTAATAGGATAGGATAGTTCATACTAATTCCATGAATAGTAGGTACTTACTAATTCCATGCTGCCATGTTAGTAGGAACTTACTAATTCCATGCTGCCATGTCATTATTCTAAGGTAGCCATCTGGTTCTAAACTTTGGGCGACCGAGCTCTGCTCGGGTGAAAATACCAAGGAAACGAATTTTCCCAGATATGAGACCTATCTAGATCGATTTTTCACCCCTGTAAACTCCTGTATTGTAACTTTCATCGAAATCATTAGAGCCGTTTTCGAGAACGAGATTACAAATATTGCTCGTTAAATAATATATTAGAGTAACGTTTAAACATCAAAAATTTTGGCTAAACAGACCAAAATGTTTGACGTTTAAACGTCTCGTAAATTTATGCAACGTTTATAAATAAACCACTTAATGCGCATATCCATTATCTCCCAGTCCATCAAGCCAGACAATCTTCAAGTATATTATAAATATGTACACAAAATGAATGAACTAACACACACTTTTTATACACAGTTCGACATAATAGCCAACAGACACAAAAAAGGTATCCCCCCCCCCCCCCTATCCCAATTATCAACAATTCTACATTACTCTACATAATAACGTTCGTGTGAGCGTTGAAAGCTAACTGCATTATCTAATAATCGCTTAATAGTCGGAACGCGACACAGTTGCCCTATTATCTCGTCTAATCAGAAGGTACCCCGATAATATTTTGTATTATAACGCTAGCTCCCTGCCTAGTTGTGAGAGGAAATTATTTACGGGTCATTAAAGTTTCTTGGGTAATTCAGTAAGGAGGTTTACTTTGAACTTTATTGAGATAAAAATGTTGCAAATCTTTGGTAGGTATATTAAATGTGATACATTCGTATGTCACTTTGCTTGAATTATTTCTAACCTGAGATCGGTGATGGTTTTAGATTTAGCATTCAGTCATCTCTGAAACAATATAGGGGAAAACCTTATTAACCTATGAGAAATCTTATACTATAAATTCAGTTTTTAATAAAAAATGTATTCTATTTCCAGGTACACAAAGTTCATCATCGAGTGGCCGCCCTTCGAGTACGCGGTGCTGCTTACCATCATCGCCAACTGCGTGGTGCTGGCGCTGGAGGAGCATTTGCCCAACGGCGATAAGACCATCTTAGCACAGAATCTGGTAATTTCAACTTTATATTTATACTCTTAAAGTGCATTCCAGCTTCGTAAAGTCCTTCTCAGTTTAATTACTTGTTGCTAAAGTTGGCCCAACTTTTTTGTCTCCATCAAATAATTTTGTCCCCAAAATGGCAATTGCAAACACATGCAGATAGTTTAAAACAATTCATATTAATGCGTTTCATTTGTTTTTGTACAATTTTAATCGCTCGACGGTACATAAGTAGCGTATTCACAATTTGAGTAGTGCAAGCTGTGCGATTTAGTTATATTCAAAGCTCAAACGTAAGAGCTCATTCACACGGGACCCGTCATTGACGATTTGTCAAAAAAACGATACGTCATAACGTACTTCACACTTGATTCGTGATTCAGAGTTCAATCTTGGACGAACGCTTCAGCGGATCCGCCACAAAAAAATTGCTATTCGTGATTTTTGACAAACGTGATTTTTAAAAGACGGTACGTCATTTAAGACGTATACGTCATCTTTCACGGTTCGTGATTCGTATGAATACAGCCATTTTAAAATCAATGCCGCCGTCAAAACATATCATGAATCGTGAAAAATTACGATATGGCATAAAACACGAATCGTCCTCGTGTGAATGAGCTGTACCGTATATACGTTATCATAACCATCATCGTACTACCGACTATCCTAATCTGGGTTGTGTACAACATATTTTCTTCTTGCTTCCCTCTCCATTAGCTGGTTACCTCAGTAGTCACCCATTTTCCAGCCATATCATCTTCCACAAAATCCAGCCTTTGCGCCTCCTCTACTCAAATCACAGCATTTATTTTGTCAATTAAACCACTTATAGCCACTTTTGCATTGTCAAGACTCTTATACCTGTCTACTTTCATACTCAAAATGTATGTACCTTACTCATTCCTGCGCATCTCATGCAACATGACAACGGATTTCAACCCAACTTCTCCGTCACCACTTTCATACTTCCCCCTTTTTTTTTACTGTGACAAATGGAAATGGCAGACCCTTACTGACTAAAACCTACCCGTGTTCCTTCACTTACCTGTACGTTGCCAGGGGCCACGGTATCGCTTTCGGATTTTCCCGCGACCCCAGCAAGCATTGGTCCTAGCAGACCCCTTCAGTTGTGCTGAAGAGAGAGTAACCCCTTCTTAGTTTTGTACTACCGCACTTTGTAGTAGAGCACCTATCATTGCGCGTTTGTATGAAGTTTTGCTCTCCGTAGAGGTTACCTACTCCGGTCTCAGATCGTCATTTGTCACTCAAAAGTTTTGAAAAGTTTTCTGGAATTGCAGAGTTGTTAATCTACAATTTTGTAAACATCGCACCCCATACAAACATACTTCCCCTTGCATACTTATTGCTAATTCTGTCCATTCGTGTAATCTAGATTCAGACGCGAATACTAAGAGGGATGTGAGGTAAATGCCTCTTAGCATTCATGTCTCAGATGCATACAATTGCCTTTCATTCATTCCTTTTGTGTTCATCCTGATTTAGACAATTCAGCCGGTCTTACTAGTGTGTTATGTCTGTTACTGGTCATAACTACACATTATGATTATCAATGCGTCTTTCGAGCATGATGATAACAGAACAATGTCAATAGGGTTTATAGCTGGTTCATATTACGAAGCGTCGCCGGCCATTGTGTGTGTTAGTTGCGCGTGCACATTGTTGCTGTGTGTTTGAGCTATTGGCCGAGTCGCCTTCACGAATAGAGAAACAGTATGCACATAGTCATCTACAATGCTGCACCCACAACCAGGCAAGACCCACAACGCTTTGTGAGATAAATCTAGATACTTTATCAGAATATGTCGTATGGTAAATATACTGAGCTTCATATCGCTATCGCATTAATGCAGTCTTAATAGTATTTAATATGCCATGATTATTATGATCCTTGTGTACATTAAAAGTAATGATTTCTGTGCAAATACTGACAGCAAAATCATCTTTTACTACCCGACTGCAAAGGTTTATGTTTTTCGCGTGAATCTGTATGCTTATGGAATTCTTTATATCCCTTGTACCATCCAAATGGCTGGATATATTAAGTTTTAACTATTGAGTTTTTTACATTTTTGTCGTGATTTAATGTTTTTATATACTGAACACTGTTTCCATTGTTACAGGAAAAGACCGAGGCGTACTTTTTAGGAATATTTTGTGTCGAAGCCTCGTTAAAAATCTTAGCCTTAGGTTTTGTTTTACACAGGGGATCGTATCTTAGAAACGTTTGGAACATCATGGATTTTTTCGTAGTAGTAACTGGGTGAGTTGATTTTTATATTTTGTCATCTTTATTAGTGTTAATTTACTCGATAAGAGAAGATTGATGAAGTTATGTAAAGAAATCTTCATACTCTCTAGTTTAATCGATTGTCAAATGTTACGTTATCTTCGATAATGATTTGCTTGTTGAAATTTTCGTTGACTTGTCGTACGTAATAACTCACATGACAGACGAAAGATTTTAAAATCGAAGTTACTTGTTCCTAAACTTATGATTCTTTACATAACTTTTATTTCACAACATTATTAAGTATTCACTATAAAAAAGCATCCTCGATTGCTCGAATTAATATTTCACCCCCAAAAATATCGTAGCACCGAGGCTGCTTACAGTGAACCGTCATATTGTAATCTAAATTATACAAATTACCATTTACAAACTATTAGGCCACACAATTGGTTAACACTAAAACGTAGGACACTAGGTTTTGTCAAACACAAAGGAGAGTTGACATTATTGAATATTCGATAACAAAAACTAGGTCGATGACGATATTCGCCGAATACAACGTGGACGTTGACCTCCGGATGCTGCGCTCGTTCAGAGTGCTCCGACCGCTCAAGCTCGTCTCGCGGATACCAAGTAATTCACAGTAATTGGCGAAAAGTTCACATAATACCTCTACCTTATTTGTTATAGACGTTACTCGCTAGATGTTTTCGAATTTTGAAACTTTTTTGAATGTAGAACTACAGCTAGTTATGGACAATAGAATTTTTATAATTATTAGTAAAAATACGTAGCATCGTATTCTCGACATGTTTATTGACATACTTAACATAGATTAGAAAATGTGTGAATTTTAATTAATATGTGATTTATTGAAAATGTTTAATGTTTTAAAGCTACGTGTTGCATAATAGTAAAGATTTGCTATACATTTTGTGTATTGTGTAGGTTTACATCAAATATAAAAGCTAATACGTAAGAAATTAGATAAAGAAATGGTTTTAGGTGTGAATAAATATGGTGTATTTAGATTAAAATGCGTAAAATTAATATGAATACTTAGCATATAACAATGGAACTAATTAGATACACGATATTTAGATTGTAGTTATTTTTTACATAAATTAAGGCTGTGCTTTGTCACCCACGTTTTGGTTTATTACTTTTTCGTTTATATTCATAGAAGTACTGAATTATTTGGTTTTATTTTCGTTCGAGGCATCATGGACATGGATGACCAGCGAAGTAATCACGTAACAATGCTCACAATCGGAAGAGAAGCGATTGTGATTTTTCCAAGTAACTAAATAAGTTTCTACCAAACGTATGCCATCAACATAGGCCATTTTCAGAATCCTGTGTCAACGGTAATAATGCATTGGTAGAAACTATATTAACACTCAAAAAATCACACTCGATTTCGATTATGAGCGAATTGAACATCTCATATCAACCTGTTTTGTTTTCAAGATTAAAATGATTTGTTAAAACAAAAGCACAGTCTTCAGTAGTAATTTATTACTCAGCTAGTTGCTAGTTCAAGCTATAGTATCGAGTGATATGTGTTTGGCAGTATCATCACGCAGCTGCCGATCGCGCCAGCCGACGTCGACTTCAGGACCTTGCGTGCCATTAGGGTGCTGAGGCCCCTTAAATTAGTATCGGGCGTTCCTAGTGAGTTCTAGAACATTCATAGATTAGTTAATCGTATTGTAGTTTCACTAGTTACACTGTTGCATAATTTTATTACTAAAAAAACACCGGCTGGATAGAAAAAAAAATTCTAATCAATTGCACTGGCAAGTTTGTTCAAAAAGTTTATATGCGGAAAAAATACTGGCCATACACACCTTGTGCTAAAAAAAGTATTTGGCGCCATTTTAAAATAAAATTATGCAACAGTGAAAATCATTGTGCACGATAACTTTTTGATTTTATATTGTGTTACCATTGTTCCGATGTCTTTTTCAATAAATAGTTAATGATTTTCATCTCTAGATATATGGCATTTAGTCAGAAAATCTATTTCTTGTTGTCTGTATCTTTATTAAAACTTTCTTTTAATGTTATCATCGATAAAATTAGCAACTAACGTCGAGAAATAAACGACATATTTGGTAATTATCTCTTATTTTATCTAATTTAATTATAATGTCAAAGAAAAATAATTTCCAAAACACTATCGCAATCTCTCCTTCAAAAATCATTTTATGAACTTATAATATTATTGCCCTGTAATTTATAATTAAACACTGGATAAAATTATTTTTGCTTCTCATCTTTGTTTATTTTTATTAATTTAATATTTTTAACTACGCTGCTTATTAATTCATACGCTTCAAATTCCAACAGCAATTGGAAGAGTTAAAATTGGTGACTAAAATGTTGTTGCATACAATACAAAAAGTACCTACTCAGTAATTTTGAAACTAATTTTCAAGCTTCTTTTGTTTTAAGAACATTCTGCCACACTTTTCCACACCACATTTTTTTTTTCACCAAGCTCACGTTGGTGACACGGGAAATTGATATTCCTCCTCAATTTTCCAATTTCATGCATGAAATGGCTTATAAAAATTCAAGAGAACAATTCACCAAATAGCTAAAAGGTTATAAATTACAGGGCATGACACGAAATATTGAGCCTTATTGACTAATACAAATATACACCATTTCCGATTAGGTCTGCAAGTCGTACTGAAGTCCATTATAAAGGCGATGGCGCCGCTGCTGCAGATCGGCCTCTTGGTGCTTTTCGCGATAGTCATCTTCGCTATCATCGGCCTCGAGTTCTACTCAGGGGCGCTGCATAAGACTTGTTATAATTTAGAAGATATTAGTAAGTATACATCCACATACATATTTCGGTATAAATCTTTATCGGCCCACTATATACTGCTTCTCCCGATATTTAGCAGTGGTTTTTACAGTTCTCTAATGTAATGTTGTATTACATATTGGTCCTATCAATGTACAGTAAAGAATATTATCTATATGAATATTGATTTTAAAAAATATTTGTATATCATTGTGCGATAAGTTAAAGATTGCTAAAATTCAAAACTGTGTGTTTCTCATCGAATAAACTGTCTCTCAAGGAATGTGCTGCAAAAACAGATCAAACAATGTCCCAAAAAGTTTTAACACTTCGTGAAAACGTTCTTGATACCTACTTATGTTGCATATCACACTGCTACAACCAAAGTTAGTTTTTGTTGGCAAATTAAGCTGTAAAAAATTTTCGAACGTAAAATAATTGGCTTGTGAAAGAAAAGAAAGAAAGAAAAAGTTTATTTAATTGAGACTCGGACAGAAAATCACACACACAAAACAAATAAAAAATAAAGAACAATAAAAAACAAAGTAACATTATAATTTGAAGAAAGAAGTCCTGTACGAGGCCAAAACACTCCCATCTCAGCAAGATGCGGCGACATTAAAAAAAAAGTGTCGCAGCGCTGGTATTCTGATAGGGCCCAAATGAAACAATACATTCTATTTCCAAGTAGCAAATACAAAAACACACTACATCTATACCTGGTAAACTTTATATAACCTATCGGTAAATAACGGCAACCCAGTTAAAGTTCGTACGACACAACATGCAGTCACAATCTCACGAACTGATGACACCATTGCATGTGGAAATTTAAATTAACTGCTAAACTTCAAAATGTAATAAGTGGAAGTTCGAAACTTTTCAACGTTTTAATTATTGGCTATAAAATTTTATTACAACTGCCGTCGGAAACTAGTCTTAATGTTGCATTTTAAGAATGTGGGCGTTGTTTGATTTTATCAACATAATTGGTTGAATTGATTTAAGTTTACATAGGTATACGAAAATACCCTATTTTCGGTAATGATGAACTCGAGAAAAGTGACAAATATTTTATATCTATCATCCGTTATAGCTTAAGTCAAATTATGATGCAGCTGTCTCTAAAACAAGTTTTCTTAGTCACCCCCGATAAGAGTTTTCAATAGGTGACGCAACTACTGTTCTATTGGAGACATGAAATCACTCCCGTCAATATTATTAACTTCGTAGCCAATATATTACGGACTATTTGTCTCTTAGGAGAAGTAATCCTACACTATTAAATGAGCAATATTTGTATATATATATTTGTAATCACGTTCTGGAAAACGGCTCTAACGATTTCGATGACAGTTGCAATATAGGGGTTTACGCGGGCGAAAAATCGATCTAGCTAGGTCTTATATCTGGGAAAATTCGTTTTCTCCGTATTTTCACCCAAGCGGAGCTCGGTCGCCCAAAGTTTAGAACAACATATAGCAATAACAATAACACCTTATTAACCTAACCTTACCCTTAACCTTAGAATAATAACATAGCAGCATGGAATTAGTATGAACTTTCCTATATGAGTATTCTCTATTTTCACCAGAGCAGAGCTCGATCGCCCAGGTATAAATGAATTCAGTTCCCAATGAAAACAACTAAACTAGAATAGTAATTAAAACCCTTTTTAATTCCGCAGGTGAAATAGTAAACGAAGGCGATAGTGCGACGCCGTGTAATGCGGACAACATTAGCCTAGCGCCATTTGGCGCGAACGTGTGTGAGTATGATAAGAGCACGTGCCTAGAGAAGTGGGAGGGGCCGAACAGAGGCATCACGTCCTTTGACAACATTGGCTTTGCTATGCTCACCGTCTTCCAGTGCATCACCATGGAGGGCTGGACTGCCATCCTCTATTGGGTATGTGGAATTACTTACTATTAGTTATCTTTTTCCTATAACAACTCCTTCAGTGTCCTTATCTAGATTGATTACTCTCCCTCTGTGGTCAGTGTATTGGACTGATGTCATAATCTATCACATGGAAACCTGTATTTCATCATTTATATGAATGTGAATTTCATAAGCATTGAAATTGCAAAGGTAAAACTCGTTTGTGTGAAACACCTTTTCAAGAACATGACACTAGACCGTTTTCATTAGCAGAATTATGATTTCTTTACGCCTTCTAAATTAGAATTTCTAATGAAGATTATTTGTTGCAGACGAATGACGCGCTAGGTAGTGCGTTCAACTGGATTTACTTTGTGCCTCTCATAGTATTGGGTTCATTCTTTATGCTCAACTTAGTTCTCGGTGTTCTTAGCGGGTAAGTCAACAAACACACTTTAAAATACATTTACATCAACTGCATACATTTTTGTTTTGTTTACGTTTTGTTTTATATTTTCTGTATTACCATTGATATCCAGAGAGTTCTCTAATGAAAGAGGGCGCGTAGAACGAAGGGCTCAGTTCGTAAAAGAAAGAGCTCGTGCAATGTTCAATGCAGACTTCAGTGCATATCTCAACTGGATTACTGAAGCAGGTCTTTTGAATACTGATGCTGTGCGCTCAAGTAGTGCTAGAGAAAAAAGTAAATTTAATATTGTAGTTAAATGTTTGCTAGATGTTGAAGAAGCATAGGCGTTTCTTTTAAACGTATTTGAAAATTAATTGATCCTTATGAATCATGTGCTCAAACAAGGTATATTGCTAGTTGTATTCGCTATGAAGAATTGTTTTACGTGTTGGGTATGGTATTGATTTATGCTATGAACTCAATTTCGATTATTTTGATGTTCAAAATTATTTAAACGATTCATAGGATTATTTGTATCATTAGTGCTAGAGTAGTTCAATATGCGCAATTATGTTTGCAGTGAGTTCGCTAAAGAAAGAGAGAAAGTAGAAAATAGACAAGAATTTCTTAAATTAAGAAGACAGCAGCAACTCGAGAGAGAACTCAATGGTTACGTTGAGTGGATATGTAAAGCAGGTAAGTGTGCAACATATACACGTGCTTAACTTGGCACTCGTAATAAAAAGAAAACAAAATGCGTAAGTAATGGCATACATAAGTAGGAACTCATGTATTTTAAAGACATACAAAATATTGAGATAACACACTTAATATTTATTATTAACTTGCTTTTGCCCGCGCCTTCACCCGCGTGTATGTCGGCAAATATTCCACGGAATGGCAAATACTACCGGGATTAATCCAGATTATAGTGTCTTTGCGCCAAATTACATCCAAATCCGTTTGGCCGCTTTTACGCCAATCTGGAACATTCATCCAGACAAACAGACAAACGGAAAACAAATCTAAAAATATAGTTTCCCTTTTTTTCCGTTTGTCTGTTTAATTTTTTGGCAATAGACTAGTTCCCACATCTCGTAGCAAATACTTTTTTCAAAAATATTCATTGGACAGTTTTGACCTCGTTACTTTGTTATTATATGTTATATGATTACAATAAATATACACTATTGATTTATTGAGAGTTATTGTTGTTTACAGAGGAAGTAATATTAGCAGAAGAAAGAACAACAGAAGAAGAAAAAATGCACATAATAGAAGGTAAGTAGATTGATAGAATTTTTAAATTATTTCAAGCCTATTATTTCTTGAAGGACAAGTAAATATGTAAAGCTATATTTGTTGATAGTTATTCACGTGGCTAAGTTATAACAGCCGCACCGGTCGATCCATCAGTTTAAGCTACGCTTGGCGGGGTTGGTCCGTGGATGGGTGACCATCTCAACATAAGTACCGAGACTACTCCTTGCCTCGGAAAGCACGTTAAGCGTAGTAGTAACGTAGATCTTTGGCAGTCCTTACGGGTCGTTAGAAGCCCAAAAGTCTGACAAAAAGTCTTACCTAGAGATATCGTATTGCCCAATTACCAGATAGGCAGTTGATCCATATAAAATACTGGTATCAGCTGCATCCAGTTAGACTGGAAGCCGACCCCAATATAGTTGGGAAAAAGCTAGGCAGATTAGGTTATTAATGTTTAACATGTTTTATTCTTATTACTAGCGCGGAGAAGAGCAGCGGCCAAAAAGAAGTTAAAAAACCTCGGTAAAAGTAAAAGCACAGACACTGAAGAGGAAGAACAGGATGAAGACTGCGGTGATGACGGTCAGTATCATCTTCCTGTCAAATGAATGTTACATTCTGTAATCTGAGTGTCGTGTTGTGTGTATACCTACTGCAGATAAAGATATATTCTGATTTTCTATTAAAATCACAGTTTCGTATTCATTCCTCACGCAGGAACCAAATTTTAGAAGCATGTTTTCATTTTCTTTACATTTGATTACTTTTTCGTCTTTAATACTATTATTAATAGTCAGGTTAGGTATCTTTTAACTTTCCGATACATTAGTCACATTTGTAATCATTAAAATATCCTATTCTTGTCACGTAATTATTATATTGTAAATTCATGAATGTTGCATGATATTTTGTCATAAACTAACTCTTTTATTTCATTTTCATCCATTTTCATTGCGTATTCGTACTCTATTTGTGTGTTGGTTGTTTACAGTTCCAAAGAAAAAACAAGGTATGGGATCAAACGTGATGCTGGTAGAATATTCCTTTTCATCTTCTACAGTAGTCAAACTAGTCTAGCCTTAGATTTAGGAATAGTTACCTTTCCTATATATATCCAAATTATGAAAACGTTTGTACGTGTTTCCCAAAATTGTGTAAATATAGGAATGATATTCCACTTGCCTTATATAATTCGGAGTCGTCAGTTAACCGTACAGACGTCAAAATACCCTCTTAATTATCCCCTGCTACTTTTCTACCTCTAGGTCCGCTATTTCCACTGCCCTCACCCAAAGCTTGTACAGCGTGAGCTTCAACAAAAAAGTTACCATAAAACGTAACATATTTTTCTGGGGATAACATGACGGCATCTCAGAAGAGGGTTGTTAGTGACTTATACGAACGACGTATCGGATTGCGACCCCGATTGAATTTCGATGCCGTTTCCATACCGTCCAATTACTTGGTGTTATAAAACTTAACGATCAAAAACCAGCTTAAACAGCACATGAGCATTTTTGTGTCGCAAATCTGTAAACGTAGTAGGACTGCTATCGTGACGTGCGTACGCTAGAGTTAATAAACAATTAGCTGAATGTTAAACCCGAATCCTTTAGTTAAATGCAAATGCCGTTGATCATGCAATAAACATTAGAACCTTTAAATTGCCGAAATTTGGTAATGAACACGACTATTTACACGCGATGTATTTATGCATAGTAACTGGGACCTTAAAAGTAACTCATATTTTTAAGACACCATTGGCAAAATAAATGTATGTTGTAGTAAAAACTATATTAATAAAATAAGATGTGGTATTTAAAGTGTTGTTAGAAAATTGCAAGATCAACGGCAACTTTAAAATCAAGACATGTAGTAACATTTTTTTTATTACAACAGGTTTTCTGAAAAGTAAAGCACGGTCAGCCGGGAGGTTTGCAGATTTCTGGCGGGCCGAGAAGAGGTTTCGGTTTTGGATCAGACACACTGTGAAGACCCAGTGGTTCTACTGGTTCGTCATTGTCTTGGTGCTCTTCAACACGATATGCGTGGCTGTCGAGCATTACAGACAACCCAAATGGCTGACTTCGTTTTTATGTAAGTTTCATATGTTTTTGCTAACTACTTTACTGATTCATCATTATCATTATCTACAACCTGACTTCACATACTCCTGGGCATGAGGCCTATACCTATCCAGCAGTGGATCTCGTCGGACTGTGGATTCTTGTGTCCTTCTTCTTCTTATTAATTGAAGATTTGCTGATTGACTTGATTAGATTTCAATATCGAATAGAATAGAATAAAATGCATTTATTTGTCAGAATATTGTACAAAGTTGTTATGTACGATCATAATATTCAGCCGTTTCTGGCGTACAAATATAGTTTGTAAAATTATGGGGCATGATTACATTAAAATTATATTATTAATCATTAGAATTATAATTATAATTAAATAAGGTCAAGGACATAAAATATGATTTATAGGCAATAATGTAAAATATTTAGGTAAACTTTTCATTCATAAAATCTTCAGACGAGTAAGAACATTTGAATAGAAAGTTAAATAATTTACATTTAAATGTTCTGAAGCTGAGAGTTGAGTTGAGTCGATGTTAGGTATCCATCAGATAACAAGAATGAAGCAGGAGACTTGATATGTGCTAATTGTGATTATTTACTTTACCTTGTTCTGAATTATAATGATAGATTTAAGCGCACTAAAGAACAATACAAATATATCAATTAATTCAAAATAAACCACAATCTTTTTCTTCACAGACTATGCCGAATTTGTGTTCCTGGGGTTGTTCATGATGGAGATGTGGGTGAAGATGTATGCGCTGGGGCCGCGGATCTACTTCGAGTCGTCCTTCAACCGGTTCGACTGCGTGGTCATCTCCGGCTCCATCTTCGAGGTCGTCTGGTCCGAGGTCAAGGGTGGCTCCTTCGGTCTATCTGTCCTGAGAGCTCTAAGACTGCTGAGGATATTCAAGGTAACATTTATTTTACAACTCACAAAGTTATTTGATTTAAAGCATGTATTTCAGTATTAACATTGTTTGTAGGTACAATACAGCACATTTTGTCTAGCTATACGATTATCCATAAAACAACAAAATAACTGAAACTACAAGGAGCAGTTGTTTGCTATTTACTAAAACCCGAAGTACATTAATTAAACAAGCCCCTAAACCTATTGACATATTTTCTGCTTTTCTAAAATTGCTTTTAGTGTTAAATAATAAAAACTTATTACATTTTTGTACTCAGTTTTATAAATTCACATATATAGTCTCCAACAGATGACCATGAAGCCAGATTTGATATTCCGATATCACAACAACTTATTGCTCAACCATTAAAACGTATGCTAAGAAAATGATTTGTGTTTTCCAGGTCACCAAGTACTGGTCATCACTTCGGAACCTGGTGATATCTCTCCTCAACTCAATGAGATCCATCATCTCGCTGCTGTTCCTCCTCTTCCTCTTCATTCTCATCTTTGCACTGCTCGGCATGCAACTGTTCGGAGGACAGTTCAACTTCGAGGATGGCACGCCGCCGACCAACTTCAACACCTTTCCTATCGCGTTGCTAACTGTCTTCCAAGTAATTATGAACTTTACTTTTTTTTACCATTCCTTCACGAAGATCCTATTGACGCAAATACAGGGTGGCGCTTATGTAATGCCCTAATAAGATGATACTCCTTTTTTACAAATACATAGCATTTTATGTCATCCCGACTTTGATTATTTTGAAATTCGATGAATTCATGTATTCATACTTGTCGAAAAACCATAAAGCGCTTCACTTCACGGGAACATATGTTGTCTTCCTGCCGCTGATTCTCTCAATTTAGTGATTTGCAGTTATCCATTTCAATGTTTATTTTACTACAACTATCTAACAGCTCAAAACTATTTACAGATTTACAAAATCTAACGTATATGCTACGTATTGCGATAAATCTTCTGACTTAATTACTCTGAGATTGTATCCTATACACCTATTTTGACTAAATAAAACCAATGTTTTGTTGTCTTCATTCCAGATTCTAACAGGTGAAGATTGGAACGAAGTGATGTATGATGGCATCCAGTCTCAGGGCGGTATCCAGAGGGGCATGATCTACTCACTGTACTTTGTCATCCTCGTCTTGTTTGGCAACTACACGCTGCTAAACGTGTTCCTTGCCATCGCTGTCGACAATTTGGCTAATGCCCAGGTGCGTTTCTCTGTCTGTGCTTTGTTTTGCGTTACTTGGTCTTAAATGATTGTAATCATCTAATAGAATGGTCAAAAGTAAAATGACAAGTTGTCTTATAGTTTTGTATAAGTGGTACTGTGGTATTAAGATCAACTAACGCAAATTAATATCAATGGATGTGTTCACAAAGGAGACGTTCGCCAATTTGATGTATGTTGACTTGTTGACGTCATCGCGCTCTTGTAAATCTGACGCCGCTTTTCGTGTAAATGTTGCAAATCTGTATTTACAGGAGTTGACAGCGGCAGAAGAGGAACAAGTCGAGGAAGACAAGGAAAAACAGCTCCAAGTAAGTATCAAGCTTCTCTTTGTTTATAGTACCTAGTATTCATCCTCTGATGCTTTGGAGTTTAGTTGATAGTATCACAATTTCAAAGCCATAGCATGTTCAACCACTCTTCCACAAGCATTTACTTTCAAGCGGTTGTACTAATTGGTTTAAGCTGTTGATTGGAACGAAATTTGTACATATTTCATACATTATTCCGGATAATTAGGAATTGGAGAAAGAGATGGGTGCATTACACGCGGTGGACGGCTCTCCAACGGGAGTAGACCTAAGTCCCTCTTCACCGACGAGTAGGAAGGTAAAAAGAGCTCGGCATTGGCAAAGCTATGCTTCAAAATGTATTGGTGTCGACGACTTAAAATATTGTTGATATTTTAATTTCCACTATTTTCATTGAATTCTTCTAAGATCTCATTCTGCAGCTTCTCTTAACACTGCATGACATTGCACGCTGTCTGATGTGTTGTTATTTCCTATGTGTGTTCGTTCATGACTTCGATATCAACAATATTTTAAGTACGCTAGACGGGTCGATGTCGCTTATGTGAGCAGAATGTCATGATAGGTGTTTTTATCAAATCTTTATGATCTTTATCTCTAGATGGCTAATGGATGTCAACATCAACTTGAGTTTTTACGTTAACTTCAACTAGGTGGCTACTTAATTCATATAAAACACATAATGGTTCATTAATTTCAATACATGATTTCTTTCTGGCTTGAGGATCATTCCTTCCTTTCACTTATTAGATTTTTTTATTTCTATTTACGAAATTTATTTGAAACGCATGTTTTACCACGACATTCATCAGTAATGGCTTATGTAATAGTCTTTACTTTTAAATCTTAATGTGAATCTTCTAGTAATAAGTTATAATAATTTGATTTGTGTACTTATTCATTGAATAAGTCATAATAGTGATCACTTGCTAAAAAAACATCATCATGTAATTTATCATAAATCTTTTACTGAATCTAGTGTAGTTTCCTTCTACATTTTTAAAGAAATCTTATAGAGCCAGAGTAAGAACTTAGAAAGTAGTGGAATCAATGTAGATGAAAGCAATATAGGGAACGTATATTATTATGGATTTGAAATATTTCAGAACAAAAAGAAAGAAGAGGCCAAAAAAGAAGATGATGATGAGGTACCAGATGGACCAAAACCAATGCTGCCATATTCGTCCATGTTTATTTTGTCACCTACTAATCCGTAAGTTGACCTTATTACTCTTATTATTTCAGATGCCTTCAAAGACTTACCAAGGAACTTTTTGTATCATACGATCTTACCATATTGTAATGCTATAATATTTCTGTGTTACAGAATTAGGCGAGGCGCACACTGGGTTGTAAATTTAAGATATTTTGATTTTTTTATCATGGTAGTTATATGTATGAGTTCTGCGGCTTTAGCGGCTGAAGACCCCGTAGTGGAAGAGAGTGACAGGTACGTTTTCTCTTATATCTCAAGTGTCCCAACGAGTAGTACTAGTAGTTCTACTAGTAGAACTGTTATCAAAAACATGTCTTGACGTTGTAAATTCCCACTGCCAAAGTTGTCATCCTCTTGACATAATATAACTTCTTTCTTCTAAATTTTAAATTAACAATTGCAATTGAGTTTGAGCTATGACATTGAGTTCATGTTCCCAAAAACTAGTAAAAAAAACAACTTTGCTTATCGACCTAACTTCCTTTGAATCACGTGGCTACTCTTTTACTTAATCTTACTCTTTCATCTATCACAGGAATAGAATCCTGAACTGCTTCGATTACGCGTTCACGGGCGTGTTTACCGTGGAGATGCTGTTGAAGATAGTGGACCTCGGCATCCTGTTCCATCCGGGCGCATACTTACGTGACCTGTGGAACATCATGGATGCCGCCGTCGTTATATGCGCCCTAGTCAGCTTCGGATTTGAGATCGGGTACGTTTGGCATAGTTTTTTATAAATTTGATGACATGAGATACTGATAGTTAGAGTGAACATTGGAAACATTTTGTAAATCATGAATTTAGGACGTCATACGTTCTTGCCAGTTTCTGAAAGGAAATCAGATTAATCGGAACAATATTTTTTACCTCGATGACATATTCACCATAAATAGCAGTAGTGTACCACGAATGTACAGCATTAGGAATATTGTAAATGTCATTGTCATCATTAGATTTTCCAATCTTAGATCAAATACGTTTATTTTTACGTTTTACTTTGAGAACATGTTTAATCATAAAGTCAACTTCCATTTGATGATACGCTGCCGGTGGATCCAGTTGAGATTATGAATTTTGGGATAAATACTAGTGTTTCTTACTTCCTGTTTATTGTAATAACTTTGACGTTATACTCACATTATTACAGTCATCTAAATAATTGTATTTTTCTTGTTACAGAGGTGTGAAAAAGGGTGCGGGGCAGAATCTGTCCACAATAAAATCGTTAAGAGTGTTACGAGTGCTCAGACCTTTGAAAACTATAAAACGAGTTCCAAAGTTAAAAGCAGTGTTTGACTGTGTTGTGAACTCTTTGAAAAACGTCATTAACATTCTCATTGTGTACATATTGTTTCAATTCATATTTGCTGTAATTGCAGTTCAACTTTTTAATGGTAAATTTTTTCACTGCAACGATATCAGTAAGAATACTTTTGAAGACTGCCAGTGAGTATTGAGTGTTTATTTTATTACTTTCGTAACCTAAATAGTTTATGTTAATTTTAATGTATTCTTTCTATCTAAACATTTTGCTCTAGTTTGACACATGAGATTGGTTTCTTTGCTTTTAATCAATTAGCGTTTTGATGAAATGCATCGTTGAAGATGAAAAAATTGTCATGCATGAAGGTAAATGCATTACAATTTCTTATCGTGCAAAGTTTTACAATAATTTAAACACATACTTCTTTGTTGCTGAAGCCTAAATTCTAATACAAACCTTATTTTGTGTGATAGAGGGTCGTATTTCGTGTACGAGTCTAACACCTTACTGCCGAAAGTCAACCAGCGCACGTGGACGACGCAATCCTTCCATTACGACAACGTAGCAGTGGCAATGCTTACGCTGTTCGCGGTGCAAACCGGGGAGGGTTGGCCTCAGTGAGTATAATGTATTTTTTGAAAAAGTTATTTTAACATTTGAATATGTTAAAATATTCAATGACTAGCTTTTGTAGTAGCAGATAATGAGTATCCCTTATATCTTTCTAAGCCAAAAGTTATAACAGCGAAGTTAGAGACTGAAAAATAGAACAAATTCATTTTATATTTTAAGTTTATTCCCATTCACGTCTTGTCCTTTTGGAACAAGATCTAACAACATGATAAGAATTTCTAATTAGGTCAATAATTCCAGAGATTCATATTCTATCTATTACTCTGATTCCAACTAGAAGTTGCTCCCGTCCTTAATCTGCGATTGTCTTGTTAGAAAACAGGACACTAACATAATTCTTTATTTACAGAGTATTACAAAATTCAATGGCCGCCACCTACGAAGACCGGGGACCTATACAAAATTTTCGAATAGAAATGTCCATATTTTATATCGTTTACTTCGTGGTGTTTCCTTTCTTCTTTGTTAACATATTCGTAGCTCTGATAATTATCACATTTCAAGAGCAGGGCGAAGCTGAACTGCAGGATGGTGAAATTGATAAGAATCAGGTGAGTCAATTAAAAAAACCTTGACTCAATGTAGTTGCCAATGATATGGCATTACATAAAAGTCAAGTAAAACCAACAGCAGTCACTCTCGATGACAACATGATACTACATTTTGGTTTACAGAAATCGTGTATAGACTTCACGATAGAAGCGCGGCCTCTTGAGAGGTATATGCCAAGCAAAAGGGCGAGTTTTAAGTACAAAGTGTGGAGAATAGTCGTCTCTACGCCCTTCGAGTATTTCATCATGACCCTCATCGTTCTCAACACATTGTTGCTCATGATGAAGGTATGTATCACCGACGCTTCTGACTGTTCTAGAATAATTAATGTAAGAGCGACTACAACTAATCTTAATGTTATTATTATAAAGATCTATTTATTTTAAGTACAAACACTTTTTCCAAAAGTGATCATACGAAATACATAAACAAAAGAAGCACTAAATGTGAAAAGTAGAAAATGATCACTTATTTAAGGTAGTTGCTGAAGAACCTAGCCTGTCTCACAAGGCACTGAAAGTGACGATCTAGATTAGCAACCAATCCTTGAAGCCTGCACAGTACCATTCTAGAGAGCTCATCAAATGTATGTCATAAGCTCTCTGGTTTGGAAAAAATAATACATAACCGTTGTCGTATATGCGTCTAATAAATGTTCGCACCTGATAGATCCTGTTAGTGGAATTAATTTGTTAGTTGTGTAACGTCTTAAATGTTAAACTATACCTGGATGACGTCATGATACAACAACATCATTGGCACAACATTAGTACTGCCTACTAGTTTAGGTTTTTCAAAAATCACATCACACACACACACACAACATACAAAGTGTTTACGATATCACTGTACTTATTCGGCGTCAGTATACACTGCATCGGAATGCGCCGTATTTAAAATTATTACCGAGCCTATCCCGTCAAATGTACCTACCGCCAAATATCATTTTATTTTCTCCTAATTTTCGTTGGATAATCCTTTCGTAACTCCTCGCTTGCTATTAATTAAATATGTATGTATCGGTGTTTACTGCACGATATACCTGTCCTTCCAGCACATTTATAGCACAAGATACACCAAACATTTTATTCGGTTATTCGTGCTTGTGAATGCACAACAATCTCTGGGTACAGATAGGACGTGGCATGGGCCATATATGTTGTTCGTGTTGCATGATCTTATTTAAGACCTATTCCTAATTGTCTTTATGTGGATATTGTGCATGCTTGGTGGAATGGCCTACTGCCAGGCGTGATCTGTTGGTGGCTAAGGGCTGCTTTGTATATTTATTGGAAAATTGACAAAATTGATCATTTTTCTAATTCAGACAAAATTTTAAAAGGATCTAAAGTTATATTACGTGATCAAAATTATTACACTATATTTTTGTTCTACCCAATTTTGTTTTATTTTGTGTTCATATTATTTTTAAGATCTATATGTTTACTTTCCTACATTCTCCTATAGTATTATAAAACTGTTTAGCTTTAATTTCACTGTGACCCTGTCTAATTTTATGTTAGTCTAATTTAATAAGAACTTCGCACATATCCTCACCAAACTCTTGTCACTTATCCCCTTGATATATTTATCCTTCTACTATATATTATGTATTACTGTTAACTGTTACATGAACCGTAACATAACTAATTACTTACCTACATTGATTCCATACAAATTTCAAATTTGTACATCACATTAAAATACTAATTCTTGTGGATGAGGTAACTTATAAAGTAACAATTATGTATTTTCATTGCCATGGGTTTATCCATAACGTCCGGCACTTCATCACAAAATGGCAGTACTATAATCAAAATGACATCTACGCGGATGTCCTCAAGTATTCGAATATGGGGTTTACTGGAATGTTTTCTGTGGAAACGGTGTTGAAAATCATCGCTTATGGTGTCAAAGTAAGTACACAAACACAAAGTATCGACCGACACATAGTACAAGTACATAATGAAATATAAATAAATACTATATAGGTACAAATGTACTCTTTCTGCTATTAACGTGATTGTTTTATCTATTTACATGACTGTATGGGATTATTTCCAGCCGTGTAATTATTATCCCTTCCCAAGTATCCAGTACTAGTTTCTCTCTGACGACGATAATGATTGTAAAGGTTTATTTGCAATAATTGTAAAGCATGGCTTCTTCTCCAGCTGCATGTAGCACTATTGTATGTGAATACACGCGATATAATGTTGTTTTTCTCCCGATTTTACTAATCCATACTTGCCGAGCGTTTTAATGAGGTAAGTACTGCGATCTTTTAAAATCTGGCGGAGATCTGCGGTTTCTGAGGTCAGTATAATTTTATATTTTTCCTGTAATAAATGTTGTCCGTCATAACACCTAATCGCATGATTGTACATTCGGAACAGCATGCCGCACGTGCACCCTATGCCACAAGTCTCGCAAATACATCTCAATAACATGATACTCATCGACAATGAAGGAACATAACACAATACTAACACACTCACTTCTACATGAAAAATGTTTACATAACAAAACATTATTTTATTAGATAATAATATCGGCTAGATAAAAATATTTTTAATCATACAAAGTTAAATGCTAGAACGAAATATGTCCATTTAGCAATTAATGGATATTTTTGAATATTTTGAATGAAAAAAAGACAGTTGCACTGATCTTGCATTTAACTTTCATTAATTTGATAATGTTTTGAGTTAAGGTTTAAAAGACTGGTATTGATTTTGTGGTAGTTTCACGAGGCTCCACCACTACTCATGGACATGTTAACATTCATGAACCTCGTCTTTACGATCTTCTTCCTTCTCGAGACCGTTTTGAAGCTGATCGCCTTCGGGTGTACGGTAAGAATTTGACACACTTTGAATTTTTATATTACCTAATTAATTAAAACTTATTTTATCATTTAACAAGAACATGATAGCTTTATTTCTATAAAATATGCAAGAAGCCATGGGTATGTAAAGACAAAAATCAATTGTAGGTGTGAAAATAAGCTAAAGTAATGTATTGAATCATTTGAGATTAATGTATGACTTTGTGCTGCAAATGTATTTAAAATAATAGGAATGCATTATGGAATGTGCAAATAATCGTGTGCGCCTAACACAATACACTATCATTATTTTATAAATATTTTAGCCTAGCTATTAATATTCAATATTGACTTGAATATATTTCAATTTAGAACTCATTTTTATAGAGAACTTACGAGATAACGCTTTTTAATTGATATAGGTTTTTAAATGCATTAACTTTTCTTAGATTTATGAATAACATATTTTTATGTATTTGCATAGATAAAAAAAAATAAAGAGAGATTTCCTCATTCCTTTCCTTATTCATAAAGTCCTTTGATCTTAAAACAGTCTATGAATGGAAAGTGTACATTTGTATACAGTTTTCCTTGAAATGTTATTGTACTCGTTTCATAAATTCTATTAAAATTAATTGTTATTTTTACAGAATCTTTGCTAACATATTGGTCTGTTTCCAGAATTTTTTCAAAGACCCTTGGAATACATTCGATTTCATTACGGTCATTGGAAGTATTATTGACGCTCTCATTATGGAGTTTGGCGTAAGTATCATCATCGTCTGATAAACTTAATCTTTCTCAGCTTCTATACTTACATTTATTATACTAATTTCATTTTTGCCTACTCGATCCTTCTTTGCTGCTGGCAATTTTATAATAATTTTTTAACTTTGATGAAAGTGAAGATAAAGGATCTATCCTGATTACAGACCGACCTTGCTGAAAACTGTGCTGACATATCCTGTCAGCAGGTAACAAATCAACTATTTGATTGCTAGGAATCTTAGATTTTTGTAACGGATTGGTCGATGGTTTAGACAGAGTGTGTACATACTGTTGAACAGTGGTCTAATATTAGTAGTGCTAGAGAATATTTTTAGAATATTAGGATGTATAGAAGTTTTGTAGTTTATAACGTATGTAAGGTTGTTCGCTAGGGACCAATTGTTTTTGGGGTTGTTTTAGATATTATGACAATCATAAATTGGTGTGTTACTTTCCATAAAACCCTAGAATATTTGAATTTTATCTCGTAAATATTGCTAGATTTTTCATATATTTTACATTGTGAGAAAGTATTGAATTTTGTTCAATACTGCTAAGAAGTAGCTGATACAATTATTGTATGCATTACATTAATATTTTCATACTCTTCATTACGTAATCTGAATATAATTTATTTTCCTTAATTTCGTGATTTTATCTAGTACATTTTATCTCATTGACTATACACCTAGTTTTATTTTAACGTTGTCGTTAGATTTAAATTATAATATTACTAGATATTGGAGTTTGCCTGGCTGAAACATCAGCTTGTTTGAGTACCAGACATGTTGTCCAAGATATTGGTTGAATGTAACCTGTGATTTTTTTAATGAAGTGTTTAAGGCTTTACGAAAGGGATGGATATGTAAATGTGTATATCATTCGCAGGAGAACACATTCAACGTCGGTTTCCTTCGCCTGTTTCGAGCCGCGCGACTGATCAAGCTGCTCCGACAGGGATACACTATTCGGATACTACTCTGGACATTCGTGCAGAGTTTCAAAGCCTTACCCTACGTGTGCCTTCTCATCGCGATGCTATTCTTCATCTATGCCATCATCGGGATGCAGGTCTGTTGGAATTCCTCCTGTTCCTTGTCACATGAAATTCCTAATTAATTTTCTAACTTGATTAATAATAATATCGTTACTAACAATATTTAAAACTAAGAATAATTATAATACTTTATTTATGACAGGAAATATAATTACATATATGATAGGTACTTTTTTGGGGGTAATTTTTGTATTTTACTTGAAAATAGTATTTTTATAGATTTTTCATACGTAATTTATTGTTACTAGTGAAACTAGTTTTGATTATAATAAAGTTTCCTAGTTCATTTTATAATAATAGTTAGTAGCGATAGGGTCTAACAACCATAGGTCTTAGCTACATTAGCGTAATGCTAGGTGACGGACTTTCGATAGAAATATTGTGAGTTCTAATCCTTTTGTGATGATGTTGTAATTTTCCACCCCTGGTACTATATAATATTTTTGAGGGGCTAGATAAAATATCAGTTTAGCATCAGATTAGTATTCCTTTAATCATATGCTTAGAAAACATAGTCAAGTTTAGTGTAAATTTGATCATTTACTAATCCTAGTATTAAATAATAGACTAAAAATAACAAATTCCTAGATAACCCAAGTATTGATAACCTTAATCCAAAATTTGTTCCAAAATGTATTACGTATTTAGTTTTGTAGTAAATTTTTCTAAAATTCAAAACATAATAAGCCAGTCTAAGATGAATTATTCAAATTCATCTTAGACGGACTCATAATAGTTATGAGTAGTGAGTACATTATAAGATTGGATTAAGAAAATACAAAACCAGTATTGATAAGTTTCTAATGACAGGTTTTCGGAAACATACAATATGATCCAGATGATGCCATCAACAGGCATAACAACTTCCAATCTTTCGTGGCGGCACTCTTGCTACTATTTCGGTGAGAGTACAAAAGACGTAGCTGTTACTCAGTCTTGCGGCCACTGCCGAAAATCTGTCTCTACTATCAGTGTTACATATGTACTTACTATCATTTTCATTGGCAATACTACTATCATCAATATATATATTCATATAATCAGAACGTAGATTTAGAAGATCCTTAGTGGTGACAATATCCTGATTGGTGTACTTAACTTTGAGATTGCTTCTTATGTTTGTATCTCTAGATAGTTTGGTACCCTTGTTTGATATCGTTTGTCGTATTCCTAGTGCTAGTTATAGATAGATACGTCATTAGGTAGAGTGTTTATTTTTGTGGGATAAAGCATAGGAATCGGGCTACGTGTTATCATTTGCATACAAAGCTGACCTTCTGTGTTGTATCTGCTTGGACACAGGTGTTTGGCAATATAGAATTAACACCAGAGTCTGACATGAACAGACACAACAATTTTCGAAGCTTCATTCAAGCACTCATGCTACTGTTCAGGTAAGGAACATTGAATACAAGTTACTCCAGCCTGAGGATATATTGTAAACTTTTGTAAACATAGGAAAATACAAACATTTATCGAAACACCATTTAGACTGCTCTAATCAATTTAATCCAGAAGCAATCTAGTTGAAATGTTCAGACCCGTAGAGTAACGAGTAAGCTTCTCAATGGAATTATGGGAGTACTTTAGAATGATTTCATTTATGTATCATCGCGCACGTCTCATGCATGCACTTCAACTATCAAGAGTTACTTCATCACTCACTCACTGTTACTTAGTTGTGAAACGTGTAGAACAGTCTGTTTTGTGCAAACCGAATGTGTATTTTCCCATAATTGATCAATACTAAATCAATCAGTACTAATTCTGGAAATGCTCTTTTTATAGTATTCTTCATTGCATTTTATAAGATTTTTTTGAATTTTCTGTTAAATTTGGAACGGTTTCTGTGAGCCACTGTATGTTTAGATGCGCGACGGGTGAATCGTGGCCCAACATAATGTTGGCTTGCCGCAAGCCCGCCAAGTGCGACATAGCAGCAGGAAAGGCCTCCAACGAAGAATGTGGAAGTACGCTCGCCTACGCCTACTTCGTATCTTTTATATTCTTCTGTTCGTTTCTTGTGAGTATACCATTTATCACATAAAAAATACTCCTTTTAATTTTGATACCTCTTTAAACTAGTGATTTGCTTGCAGATGTTGAATTTGTTCGTTGCCGTTATTATGGATAACTTTGACTACCTAACGAGGGACTCGTCCATCCTCGGCGCACATCATCTTGATGAATTTGTTAGAATATGGGCAGAATACGATCCAAACGCCACGTCAGTACATGTTTGAATTACACTTTTAGTCATATTTCAGTTATATGATTTTCAAGGATTCGTTCATTTGTAGCCAATGATCTAAATTCATCAACTTTATCATTTCAGGGGTAAGATCCATTATACAGAAATGTATGATATGTTGAAGAATATGGATCCTCCTCTGGGGTTTGGTAACAAATGTCCAAATAGACTAGCATATAAGAAGCTTATTAGAATGAATATGCCGCTAGACGATGAGGGGAAAGTTAATTTTACAACAACACTATTTGCCTTAATACGAGAAAACTTAAACATCAAAATGAGATCTCGTAAGTATCACCCTATTATTTATTTCAATTTGACGATTGATCACTTTGCTGTACACAACTACGTACAAGACCGAGCAATACCTTGCAAAAAGTTGTATCGCTCGCTTCGAGTGAAAGATGTACGATTTGTAAAAGAACTATATAAAGTTATCAGCAGACTGTCCCTAATGCTAAATAATATCAACATAAAATTTCAGCCGAGGAAATGGACCAAGCAGATGAGGAATTAAGAGAAACGATAACCCATATATGGCCATTACAAGCGAAGAAGATGCTCGACTTGCTGGTGCCTCGAAACGATGTACTCAACGCTGGGAAACTGACAGTTGGGAAGATATACGCTGGACTATTGATCCTCGAAAGTTGGAGATCGACAAGGTTCAAGCAGAACGGTGTTCCGGTAAGTACAACTGCCATTTTAACGCACCTCTCAGTAAATTTGTTTTCAACACTGTATTTATGTATAATAATGGAAATTTTGATGAGGCTATAAATATAGTAACTTTAGTAGATCCAAATGAAGCCAGAGTAAATTCGTGTGGCTTACGCGAGTATGTATATATGTACACTTTGAGCCAAATGTAACTATTACGTGAGTAGGTAATACTACACGTTTACAAGTAGTGTTTGTTGATGGCCCCCTATAATTCCCCACATTAGATTACAATTTGGAACATTATAGTTAGTTCTATAGAGTTGGTTGTGTTGTCTACCTGTGGTTGTATTGTTGTGTACATTTACAGAACCATATTTAAAAAAACTTCAATTCTATCGAAAACCATTTGTTCCTGTGTTC
Organism: Agrochola lota; assembly: GCA_947364205.1. Classification (NCBI taxonomy): domain Eukaryota; kingdom Metazoa; phylum Arthropoda; class Insecta; order Lepidoptera; family Noctuidae; genus Agrochola; species Agrochola lota. The sequence continues at coordinate 5,839,132 of OX376221.1, read as the reverse complement.
AGTTTACATAACTTGTGATTGGCTCCCTATAAACAAATGTCTGTATAACAAAGAGTACAACAATACAGAATCACTTTAGTTGAAATCGACTCTTAATGAGTCGACTACATTGGTGGTTTACTTTTCAGGCATTCAACGAGAATAGCCCTACGGCCATTCAGCCGGTAGTATTAAAATATTTTACGGAACGAAACTTTGAATACTTTTTTCTTGCACTATTCTAGATATTTTTCTTTATCATAAATTTCTTCTCGCATTGTGTTTAAATAAATTTATTTAAAACAAGAAAGATTAAATAATACACGATGGCCTATAGACTAAATGGATGGTCAAGAAATAAAACGAACAAATAAAAATAGTAGTTTAGAGATTGAATTAATTAAAGAATTTAGAATTAGAACTAGTGACGCACTTGATAACACATTAGTTTGGCAAACTTGTGCAGGTCTGGCACGTTTGTCTGTCAAGTGTCCGTCAGGGCTTTGTAAACCACAACATAAAACCTGTCCTATAGTTGCAAAATAATGTAGTAGTTAAAATAATGTTTATGTTATAATGTTTGAAACCGTGTCTCGTAGATAGAAATCCTACTGTTCGTAGATTTGTTTGTCTTACCAATGTGTTTCATATCGTCCCCTTTGCCTCTTGCTAGTTCCTATCAAAAATATTAAATATATCACTTTGCATTTTTAGATTACTGTGATCCATTTATTTTATTCAAGTTTTAGGTAGCCTGCATGGTGAAATGTTCAAACTATTCAACAGAAATTTATTTCATTCTTTCGCTTTTAATATCGTACAATTTACTTTCGATTACATTTTGGCTCAATCGATATTTACCATTTTAGAAGCCTGGTGATATAACAAACGTTAAAATATTACGCTTTCTTGCTACCTGCGCTCTTATTTGCCTCCTATAATTTTTATACTATAGCATAAGAATTTATTACAATACAAATCATTATTCTCAAGTCTGCGCATGCTGGAGAACAAAAATACTTAGTCACTCGACTACCGTATCAAATTTCTGAGATATAAAATGCAAACGTGAACTCGCATCCTCTGCCTCTGGCTTCAACTTTGTCGCACATGATTTTATTATTATAATAGCACACGTTTCGAAACAAGATGCTTTGTAATTTCAGCTCTTTCACGATTTTACCGACATGAACTGAACAAAATTTACTCTTACATGATACAACTAAAGTGTGATAGTTGTTTTCTCAGATACCAGTAGCCGAATTCCTCACTAACACTACAGAATATACATTTTTAATTCGGTTGTATGTCCAATTGTCCATTCGTTGGATCTCTTACACAAACAATACACACATAACACAATTAAAGAGAACTCCAGCATGGACATGATGTATGGGATGTTTGCGCAAACTCATGTAGGCTTTAGCCGTTAGTGACTATTAAGTCCTATGCGCTTGGACGCTGTGTGACATGAGCATGCGCAAGTGTGCGTGTGTGGGGGGGATGCGTGATGTGGGGTGCGTGTGTAGAAGGCGTCGCTCTTTAACTGCTTGATGGACGTGGCGGCGGGACTGGGCCCCGGCTCGCGGGCCGGCTCGCTCAGCCACGAAGGGCCCGTCAACGCTGATGGACATCCGGACGACCCACATCTGCTTGCCAACCTCGCCAGACGCGGCAACAGAAAATCGCTCAAGTGAGTTGTGTTGCATACTTTCAAATAACATTTCCTGAACAAGTATAGTATAGTCAAATATAAGCAACAGCAGATCAGAAAATTTAGAATAAAAATCAGAGTTAACATATTGAAGAAATAGTAAAGATGTTCAAAGAACTGATTAATTTAAGTATCTGCTCGTAACCTCCCATACGCATGGCAGATAGATTAGTGATGGCAGTAGATATAATAAATAAAGATGCTGGTATGCGCAGAAAGGCATACGTTGCTGTACGTTCTTTTGGCACACCGTCTGATCGATCTTATACAACTTAAGGCAGGAAAACTTTTAGAAACAAAGATAGCAAAATGTACATGCCCTTTATTACGGTTCTCTTTTGTTACAGGAACAATAAAAAGGTGTGTGAAACCTTAAGTGAAACGGTGATTATATTGACTCGATCATTACTGTTGTAAACCTGATCAGCCAGAGCCATGATAGCCATTGTCTAGTGCAATCGATGTTCCCACCAATATCATTATCACAAACAAAATTTTTTGTAACAATTTTTATGAGTAAAGTGACAATTGGACAATTTACCCCACACATACGTGATGTTGGTCGAAAATATGATGTTATATGTTTATCCGCTAAATGGGTGTCCCCCCTTTAGTACTAATATACATCGATGCATTTACTTATGTCATAGATAGTCGATGTTGTAATTTTATGTTCAGAGCTTTGTTTTGGGTGTTTACTACCATGATCATAGGATACTAATGTTTGTTGTTACAACTTAGTCCTTAATATTAACCGTTTTTCTAGGTATTATTGTCGTAAACAAAGTAACTTAGGGCCTTAGGCTCATAGTAACACAATGTATGTGATGTACATTCGAAAGTATTAATCGTACCATTTAAAGTTTACAGATGGTTGTTGATGTTTAGGTAAAGAATTTCAGTAATAGATGATTGTTTTTTTAATGTCGATCTTGTAGAACTTTTGTCTCTTCTCTTTCTTCGATAGGAAATGGTTTTTTAAACGACTCTTCTGTCATTAGGGATGACTATTTGAAAGTTTTCTTAGACATAGCACTTTCACTATCAATACATAAACATACTAACATAACAGTCATAATATCTAACATGACACCAGGACATGTCGTTTTTCTTGCCGGAATACATATTGCATGCAAACTTAATAAAACCTAGCATGTTTCTAGATATTAAATACATTCCCTAAACAGAATGGGTAAGTAGTGTAAAGTATAATATTGCACAAGCACGGACTGTTGCATGGAATGCAAAGTTTGACACTTTCGTGTGCATGATTTGATATTTTATGGCAATCTAAAATTTTGTAAATATGGGACAGTAAGTCTAATGAAACGTAAATTAAACTAGCTTGCAGATGAACGCTTTGCCTGTTGTATACTTGTACGTTTTTTAAATACAATTAATGTTGTAGGTATTGGAACTGCAAGGATCGCACCACGCCTCAATGGAGTCATTGGACGAGGGGCGGTTACAAGCACCTCACACATACCAGAATGGTCACCACCACCACGGAAGATCTTCCAGTTTAAGGTAAATACACCTAAACCACAAACCAATATCACATTTTGTTTGTTTTATTATTTTGTTTGTTATTTCCTTTTTATGTTTATAGTGTCATCGAAGAAGAGTCCATTGATCTCAAAGTTATCGTAGTGAACAATGGTATGTGCTATGTACACATCTTCTACTAACCGAATGTACTTTCTTCAGGACTAACCAATTTCACTCCCCGATTTTCTCGGTGTTGCATGATTGGTAACATGCATGGTAAATGAACGGTGCCAGTTAATGTTTCTTTGTTAACCGTGGTTTATTTACAGACGAACGCCAAGTCCGAGAAGACGAGGCCACTACGGAGGTTATCATCACGATATCGGGTTCTCCGACACCGTCAGCAACGTCGTCGAGATAGTAAAGCACGAACATCAGAGACATGGGCGAACGCACAGAGCCCCCCACTACTACCACCCGCATGGTAAGCGATTATTTCATTATTCCGCTAAACAAGCCAGAACTAACCATTACCTAATACCTACTAACGACAGATATGTAAACTTATATATTACAGGCAAATCTGGTGATAACCCTTGATGAGATCCAATAGATAATCTAGTTACTTAGATGTTCATTCTAGATCATACCGTGCGTTCTTATTTTGTTTGATAGCATATCAACAGATTTGCCATTTCGCCAAGTATTTATGGCTTAACGCTATTGCAATTTTGATGAAATATCGGCGTTTTAATAATATATATCATACTTAAAAAATTATATAGCCTTTAAACGAGCTACATGCTATTAACTATTTATTCTTATGTTATTCCTGTAGTATTATTTATTCATACTAAAAACATTTACCGTTAACATACCAAATATATTTTATTTAGCTTCAATTAACAAATTGAAACAGTTTTGCAAACATTTTTCTTCTCATGAAGGTACTCTGAAAGTTTTGTGAGAAGATGGGAAGTCTAGCTTAACAGTAGTTGTAGATATTCATGTTTTTCGTAGTTGTAGTTATAAGAGGAAAGCGAGCGAAGCAGTTACTGCTGCAAATGATAATCATGAACTTAGATAATTAGATTGTAATATCTAGCTAATAATTGAACATTCATACAAGGCTAGTCTTGTAACATTATATTTGTAGCTAATTAGCTATGATTTGATAACTGCTCCTTTATTATGCTCGTGACTTATATTGTTAGCAGTACCTATCATTAATATTTTATTCACCAGGCCACTCATAATAATTAGTTATAAGTACATTACAGATTGGCAATAGATTGAGCCGCAACATACTCTAATGAAGCATTATATATTGTAAAGTTTATATAAATTGGCCTGTATTATAATATAACAAATTAAATTAATTTGCCTGCTGCATGCTAAAATATTGGTGCCCAACCAAACATATCTGCTCTTATTTGCACATAATTTAACTGCTTAATCATGGGTGCCTCGCAACAGAGATGCCTGAAACGCATGCACTTCAATGATATCACATAAATCATGCAGCATGCAAAAGCTTAACAATGGTTTTGTATTTATTTTTGTATTCTCTGCAGTAGTCTGCTATAGTTACATCAAAGAAGTTTATCTCATAATGTAATGAACAACTTTTACCAATTGTATCAAAGTATTATGCTCTCGGTTCTCCTACAACTGTAGTTACAACTTTGGACACACAGCTAATCAACCAAGAAACCTATCCTATCAATCCAAATCCGTGTCCATGAAATCCTCACATTTGGAACCACGTAGGACAGACACCCAAAACTTTTAGAGTCACCTTTGTGAGTAAGGAAATAAGGTCGGTAGTCCGACGGGCTTAGGGTAAACCGTGGTGGAAGGTACATGAAGGTATTCCTGACAGCAGGGAAGGAGTGGAGGGCGCCGCACCCCACGACCAGCCTGAGCCAGCCCTCGCGGTCGCCCAGCCCGCCACACCACACCTACGGTGAGATCCACTCGCCACACACTACGGACCTCACATACCACACTGACTATCATCACGATAAGCGCTTTGCGACTACCAACATCCAGTACTTAGGTATAAGAACAGGCACGTTACGGTAACTTATTCCGTTGTTAATATAATTATATTTAGGTCAAAACTCGTAAAAAATATGTTTACAGTAACATAACAAACCTTCACCTTGATAACATTGAACAAAACTAGGGTATACGTCCTCGACCCGAATTCGAAACTGAAAAGCAGCCATGACCAACATCAACATATTATTCAAACTGTTTAATTTTTTTTCAGTCGGGCGTTATTATTAATATTCAGTATTATTGATTGTAAAGCAAAGGGTCTGAACCAAAATTCCAATTGGCACCTACATTTAAAATTGTTAGACCCATTTCTGACCCAAGACCCTTTGCTGGAATAGCAATGTGTCTAAATTATTAATTTATCGATGTTGATGCGATCCGGCTTTGCACGTCTGTAGATGTATGAAAGCGGTGCAAGTGTAGACGGAGAGCATGGTGGATATCCACGAGAAAATTGTTTGCACATCTGTTTATTGTTCATCTGAATACGTATACTTATACTTTAATTATGACCCCTGTTATTTTCCTTGATTTGATTCGAACGTCCTGTTATTTATGGATAATATCATATGTATCATTACCGCATAGCTCGAATTTTTTGTTGGTGGGGGAGTAGAATATCAAATCATTCAGAGAGCAGTTTGGGCCCCGATAGGTGAGCGGGATCGGGAGCGGGATCGGGAGTGGCGGGAATGGCGCGACCGGTCGTGGGAGCGTGAGGGCGCGCGGCGCGGCCGCGGCCGGCAGCTGCCTCCCACGCCCACCAAGCCGTCCACGCTACAGGTCAAGCAGCAGCCACCCTTCACCAGAATCAGCCACAGCCCCTCGCACGTGAGTAGCTAACCAAGGACACCTGTATTTCCAAGAATCTATCGCAATTTCGATTCTTCTAGCAACGAGATTACAAGATGTTATCCGGGACAAACACGGCTGCATTGATTGGTGGTGAAGCAGAATGTTTCAATCTCCAAATACTTCAGTACCAAAAGCAGCGATAGCCTAGTGGCGTGACCGTCGGACTGCCAAGTCATAGGTCTCGAGTTCGAACTCAAGACACGCACCTCTGAATTTTCCGATTCATGTGCGTATTGTATAATTATCACTTGCGAAGGAAAACATCGTGAGGGAACCGGCATGCCTGTAAGTATTTATCGACGGCATGTGAAACCAAGTCAGAGGCCTATGGGTGGCTTTAAAACTCTGACATCAGGTTGCACTAACCAAACGAAAAAGGCAAAACGGTAAACTACCTCTGATAAGTGCCGTGTAAAGAGTTATCGAACGAACTGTGTTTTTGAAATCCCAAAGTGTCCCAACGATTGTTCCAGTTATCGCTGAGGCACACCGTCAGAGAACCGTTGGAGCCTCAACACGATGAGTACGAGTACGGCCGAGAAGTTGAAAGACTGATACACCGAGATTATAGATCTAGAGAAAGGTACGTACTTCCAACGATATCTTTTCTTGGACGAAATTTCTGTGCACCTGTCTGATGGGGAATGCGCCAATCAAGGTCCACAAATTTTTCAACCAGATAGTATTGATATTCTGGGCAGTAATTTAAAGCGCGCCAAACACAAGACTTGTTTCTCTGCTACATTGTTTTATTAGTTAAATTATTATAATAAATTAGTTAGTTCTGCTACTTATGCTAGATGGCGCATTTTGTCAGTCTATTGAAGTTTATTGCTAGACATGAGCTTCATAACTTTTGTCGAATAATTTGGTGACCAGGATATTTTACCTGCAAAAGCTAGAATCGTTTTTCTAGCAACTATTGGTCGTCAGACCCTCGTCATTCAGTGCCCGGGTGCACCCATGCAGGTAAGATTGGCGTAGATGCAGATAACTGGGTAATTAGCGCTTTCCGCTTTCGCTAACCTCCTTTCAGTAAATTGTAGCTCTTTTGTTTTTACTGTATTGTGGCGTCCCCGCATGCAATATAGCATCGAAACAAGTGCTGTGTGAGGATGGCTTAATCGCTGGGCGTGTGCAGACGCGGCCGGGGCTACGACGCGGAGTGGGGCTCGGCGCGCGCCTACGAGGCGCCGCTGAGCTACGAGGCGGCGCTGGCGCTTGGGCGGGGCGGCGGCGCGCGCGCGCTGCCCTCGCCCGCGCCCGCGCCGCGCTTGCCCAACGGGTACAAGCCGCGCGCGAGGCACTCCGACTCCGACGAGGACGACTGGTGCTAGCGGCGCCGCCGCGCGCGCTCGCAGCGGGACGTGCGCGCGCCCCCCGCGCCCCGCGCGCCGCACTCCCTATGACGCGCCCGCGAGCGCCCCGCGCCCCGAACGATCTCGTTTTATACTCGGCGACCGTGTGTACATAGACGACTCCCGTTGCTCAGCGGTTCGGACGTCGCTCCCGGCCCGCCGCGGCCCGCCTCCGAATTCTAGTATTTACGAAGTTTTGGAAAATTTAATTTTTAATTCGCTAAAATTTTACTCCTTGATTTGTATTACGGTTAGGGCGATCGAGGTATGAGACGGTGCCGGACGACTCGTTTGCGCTAGGATTTTTACATAAAATGAAATTACTAGTCTGTATTGTAAAAGTAAACTTTCTATATTAAATTTGCACTACGTAAAGTCTACGTTATATCGCGTGGTGAGGGCGCGGGCCCCGGGCCCCACCCCGCCCGACGCCGTTTCGTATTCAAGTTACACGTTGGGAGAACACTAGCGATTCATCGTCAGACAAATTAATACTAGTATTGTATAAAATATTTACATAGCGAATAATTTTTACTTAGTTAATATATACTAAATAAATAATTAAACATTTTTTATTGAATTTGCTGTCCTTCCCCCAAGTGCTTTATACCTACGTTATTTAAATTTAAATACGATTAAACTAAATAAAGATGAATTGTGTGTAAACTTTGAAAATATATTTCTGCATTAAATGATTACCCAAATTGTTAAATCGTGTACTGAGTATTGTTTAAAAGATTTTGTCGCCTGGTTTGTAAACTGTTACTACTTGACCTAGAGCTACGTACTTGTAATGTATAACGACGCGTAGTTTTGTGCCGAGTGGGAGTATCTTATTGCTTTGTGAGTTAACTCTAAAATATACCTCAAAGTAAAATATTAGGATGTAAATTAAAGACGAGCCAAAGTTTTGTTGACTATAATTATTATTATACTAAGGAAAAACAGGATACTCCCACTGAGGAATGATACAGTCATCGACATTTTGATTAATCGCCTTTAACGTTAGCGATATTAAAAGTAGGTTATGAGTTATAACTACTTGTAAGTCTCAACAGTTCAAATATGAGTGACTTTCAATTTAAATGTTAAAGTAGGTAATTCATAGATTAAAATATTCATTGAAAAGACACATGGCATTACCTAATACGTTTAAGGAATCTATTGTCGATGGCCGATTATTTCATGTGAAACAAAACGACAAATGTCACCAGGCACAAAATCGAACTATTGTTTGTACACTCTACATCAGAATTGGTTTACAACTTTAGTGTTAAGCATATTAAATAAATAGTAATAATAAGAAAAAGATTAATCTTGATAAGAATCATCTTCATTGATCAACACCTATGCAAAAGCGGTGAAACCAATTCTGCGGACGATTGTACCGTATATTATAAATCCGATATTCGTCCTAATCCCACTTGATACTACTTCATGCCATTCTCATACTAGTCACTTGTTAGCTGTCATCTTTGCTGCGACTATTGTGCTGAAAACATCAAATATTGTGCAAATACACCACGAAGTGTATGGTCAAATATTTGAAATATAATTCGCTAAATCTTTGAATAAGGTTCACTTATTTAAAAATTCACTCTACGTCTTACGACGTCACATGTCACTGATGAGCAATACAACAGTCGCAGCAGAGAGTAAATCGTTCAACACCATCAAACACATTTGTTGCAAGCATGATGTAGGTTACTTTAGTACGACAAAATTGTAAATACATAATTTTCTGTGATAACATGATGAAAAAATGAGAATTATTATTAGAACTGTGTGATTGCATAGGGTGTTGTTCATTTCTCTAAGGGACGACGCGTGTTTGGCATAAACCGAGAAGTGATAAGGATAGTCGACTTTAGACGGATATTAGCGTGTCATTTACTATTAAAGTGTTATGCCCAATAAATTGCAATATATAAAGCGGACATATAAATTATATTTCATATATTATTCAGTTGTGATAGATTACAGTACCTGCGCACTAAATAGTTACCTACAGTTGCCTTTCAGTTTTCTATACAATGCCCAATTCATACGAGGCAAAAAAGCCTGTGGCATGCAGTAAAATTGAAGTAACAAAATTACTTGCATCATCAATACACTGTTTAGACGGTGCGGCTTTTGTGGCTTCAACTTACGGTGTGCCACAGACAATTAAATCGCACTATGTAAATCTGGCTTTGAGGATTGTGGTGGGAACATCGAAAAGGTTCGGATGAGGCGATGTTTTACTGGAGATGGAACAAACCTGACGCTTCCAAACACGCGGCACGTCTAACAGTAGATACCTTTAGTCGAATCGGATAATACTCCCTCAATATTTTGATCGTTGTTGTTTGTTGCGAAGGGCAGGAACGAGTTATAAGATAGCTTTTATATTTTACCTCTGTTATAGTTACGAGTACAAAATGTCTACGCTGGTACACGAATCGTGTCATTTTTGTGCAGTACTGTCCATTATTATAGTACCTATACTTTGTTAATAAGTACGCCTGTTTTCATAATTCCGTTTTAACTACACATATATATGTGATCGATCGTTTTGAACAATTGATATTATTGATGTTATAATTACAATGCTAATCTAGTCGTAATAAAAGAAATAAATAAAAATTGTTTTTTAAAATGTGTTCGCAAGGAATGCGTGTCTCACAAAATATAAACTTGTTGCCCTCGATTTCAGAGTGTTAGATTTCTTCTATGTAGTTTTATTATTTGACAAGATTGACTCATGAGAAATATTTATATTGTTATTGTATAGACGTATGGGTATTTTCGTTTTGTCATTTGTAATCGGGGTGTTAGGATGATATCTACAATAAGCCGATGGACTTTCGATGACTGAGTGGTATTATAGAGTACCGAGTGCGGCCCGCTTTAGTGTTTGTGACTCCCTCGTATTGACTACGACGATGTTTCACTAACATACGTGTATAAGATATGTAAATATTGTAAAATATAAAGCGACCGTTGTGTAGAGGTCGCATGTGAAAATGTCTAGTGATATGTTACTAGTTAATGTTAGCTAGGTAATCTCGTCCCCAACTGTCCTTGAATTTAAGTTGGGTGTTTCACTGCCTTAAAATAATAATGAAAATATTCGATGTAATAGTTACTTAACTACTTACAAATAAGTGGCATTTCAATTGTTCTGATGCGTTCTATTGTTCCGTGTTCACGACACTATAGTATTGAATAACAAACGACACTGCGGTTTACGTTCAAAGTAATCAGTTTGGTAAACGGTAGAAGCAAATAATACGAACACTGATATGACAGCAGCAGCTAATAAACAAGGTGTAATAAAATTGTTAATAAATAAATTGTAACTAATATAAACACTCTCTTAGCTCACTTCCTTCATTTAGGGCGTTGCAGACGAGCCGTTCATTTGCGATATTCAATGTTGAGCCTGAAACTTCATATTATAATAGTACTACGATATAAATAAGCTCGTGTGCTCGTTGCCTATAAATTATCGAATAAATTGAACTATTGAAGTGAGATGAGAAAGTCTGAGCCAAGATGTCATGCCTGCCTTGTATCTGTGTAATCGCTTCACGACGATCATGTTTTATATTAAAAGTTATAATTATAATTGTATATTTAGCATAGAAAGTTCATCGGCGTCGAGAGAAGCACCATAGAATGTTTTTTGGTACGTTCCAATAACTTTACAGGATAGTGCAATCCTAATGATATTGTATTAATAAAGAACCAAACTTAAATTAGTATTTAAGTAATTTATTATCCTAAAACTAAAAAATATACGCATGTTTTCACTATACTGGTAAAATGGTTAAGTACAATACGAAAGAGCTACTGTTTTATATATGAATTCTTGCTCGCCTGTAAAATTTTGCAGAATGAATCATATTATAAGATTGTACAATATGAATAAATGCAAAAAGACATTTCCTCGATAATGTGTGTTTTTATTCGATTGATTTTGGAACAGCTATTAAAATCAGTTACAACTTTATAATTATTGTAAATTCTAAAATCAATCTCATCATCTCCCCTACTATGCTTGAAGTGTAATCGCTCCATTTTTATTAATATCAGTAATTCGAGTAGTTTACGATAGGGTTCCAACAACAGCATTGCCTTTTCCTAACTGGGGGTTCATCATCATCATCATTTCAGCCGAAAGACGTCCACTGTTGAACATACGCCTCCCACAAATGGGGGGTTTGCCATAATCGCCACGCTTGGCAGGCGGGTTGGCGATCGTAGTATGGCGTTAAAATGCTTAGAGAACGCGACTGCCTATTCTCTAGTAAGTCCCTTAGTCGCCTTTTACGACACCCACGGGAAGTAATGGGATGGTGCTTTTCTTTACGTCCGGCACCACACGGAACAAGTGGGCGTTGTATATCAATAATTGACATTAAGCGACTTTTGTACAACGAGTTCCTTTTGATACACCATAACCATAAACACCACCGTTACCATAACTTTAGGGTTTAAATGAGACCATGTCAAAGAATCAACTGGCCATATGAATTATTTGTCAAATATTTTAATTTTCCTTTTAATTTTTCATTCAAAATTATTCAAGATATTCACGATTATTTATTTAAAACATGAAATATTTAAAAACAAAGCATTTTGTTCCGACTATTTTTGTGACCATGAAAAAAATATGACAACGTCACATTTTCTTTGGTTTAAATATAGCTCATTCGCAAAATGTCTACTTCGCAAAATATCTACCGGTCGTAAAATGTCTCTTTCTCATAATGTCTCGCAAAATGCCGCGAAAGTAACTTTTTTTTTTTTTTTTTATAAACGTTGCCCCACACTAAGAATTTCTTCTTGTATCGTGGGTGCGTTTACAAACATAGAAACTCACATACACTAACACCCAGACCCGGAACAACTACTTGCAGATCATACAAATATTTGTTCCGTACGGGGATCGAACCCGCGACACGTTGCGCAGCAGTCGATCGCCCAGCCACTGCGCCAACCGTGTCGTCGTGTGTAACTTTGATAATAATAACATTTTATAAAAGCCTGATGAGACTCTCGATGTGTGTACCTAACTTTCATTGATAGGTATCAATTAAACTTAGATACACACCTCGAGAGTCTAGAGTTATGTTATCTTCGAAACTATGTATTTTTGGAAAACTTGTTCTAGGACTTTTTTTTATTATTTTTACTTATAGCATATAACTCTAAGAGTTATAGGACATCAAAAGGAACACGTTGTATAAGCAACAACAATATTGTAGGCTGTTTACAAGGTAAAGAATTCGGTTGAAGAGCCCTTGGTTTACCAATGCTGGAAAGGGTCTCAGGCGGAAAGTATCCCCAACCGGCCTGACCGAGGGGAACGCACCACAACTTGATGATAGACATTATCATAGATTTTTATCAGCCCCATAAACAATAAATTGAGTAAAAATTTATAGCTGGGAAATAAGCTTAAAAAAGATTGCCGTCAAAAGGATATTAAGAAGCAAATTTACAAAAATAAATAAATTTAGATAATCACATCAGCCTTTCACCATAATCTCATTAAATTTATTTATCTATGTAGGTATTTAATATTTTTAATAGGCTTACTACAGTATACTAACACCAAATCGCTTATATAAGCAAAATAGTAGAGAAAGAAAAAGTAGAAATAAAAAATTTAAAAAAAATGTTTTAACTAAAGACATATTTACACTCAAATACAACATTATATAGTTAAATTTAAATAAGTACGTAGCTAAGCAAAACAAAAGTCTAGCAAATACCAATCAAACAATTTTTTTATGATTTCTCTAGCTATCGAGCCAAAATGTCGTGTTTCTACGTCGTAGCAAAACTGCTATGACAATATCCAACGGCGTAGCCGAACGCTACGAAGTTCGCTCGCAAAGCCAGTGCCAGCCCATACCATCCCAACAACGTTTAGCTACGTATTGTAGCAAATTGATTGGCCTATGAGCACAGCAGCTGTAGCACAGTTTGGAACAGTTCTGCTACTTCGTAGCAACCTTTTGTAACTGTTTTACTTAGTCGTAGCTGTTTTCCTACGTCGTAAGATTCGTAGCAATTTTGCTACGCCGTAGCAACAATTGAAGCTACGTCGTAGCGATGTTCCTAGTAGTAGTATAGTCCCCGTTTTGAGTTTTTCACAAATATCTCAATAACTGCGTCCTAGGTCAAAAATAATGAAATAGTAACCCATATTAATCACCCCCTTGTATATCATCCCCCGGGAAGTTTGTCGACAGATTGATGGATGACCTTGACTATGACCTTTGTCAAATGATTGTTCGATTTATTACGACCTAAAATGGTTAACTTGGACGGCGACAAGCGCTTACTCGCTGATAGCTAAGAAATAAGAAATCAAACAGAACAATAAAACAACTCAGAACCGAGATAACAAATAATTTATTAGAACGCCAATATCCACAATGCGCCGAGGCGGAGCACATAATATATTACAACTTTAATTTCCAAGATGTAGAATTTCGCCCGTTGCGACCCAATGATACTCTTAAACTCGAATCACCTAATCCTCAACACACTGTATGATAAGTCATAGGCCCATAGCTGAGAAAACTGATTTAAAACATTTTATTAAATAATTTATGAGGTGAATACCCTAACTGGCAATTTTTCTCCCAGCTTTAGGATAGGGCAATCTAAAACTGTCGAAAACCCAAAACAAAAACTACCAGCTTATCCAGTTTACACCCAGATAAGTCCTCAACAATTTATCAACTCACACAAGACACTACGACATACAGTGTGTGATAAGATGTTCAGTTATCGGAAAGATCCGGGGCGTCGGTATCAATGGAGCTAATATCTGCGTCGACGTCACTAGCCCCATTGATCGTTCTCGCGCGCTCCTCGCGAGAACTAGTCAGTGTCCCGGTGTCATCTGTAATAGAAGTATGTTTTAAAACTTTGATAAATCAAATTCTTCTGGAGTTTTAGGCCAAGTTAGCTTGGCCTAAAACTCCAGAAGAATTTGATGAATCTGGATCTGATCTGTTCTGGATTTTTGGTTTTTTTTTTGTTTTTTTTTTTTTTTGAAGTAGTAGAATTTGAAGTTTCTAAAGACTTAAGGAACTTGTAACCCACATAAATGTTATTTAGGTGCTGTGGTGGTCTGTTTTATGTAGGTGCTTAAGTATTGATTAAGCACCTACATAAAACAGACTAATAAGGTGACCTTGCGACCCAGTTCACACGACCTTGATCAGTACGATAGGCACGTCAGTAGTAGTAACAAAACCAGTGTTAGCTGGCCTCGCGTTTTATTGAAACTTCTTACTAATTAGGGACGTAGTATTAAAATATCTGTGACTAGGGCCAGCTCAAGGTCAAAGTATTACTACGAACGTACATGTATATAATTTCGGGAACACATGGCAGTTTCATACTGAATTGTTTTTAGCCGTATGAACAGTGAGATGTCGACGTGTGATTCCAACTTTTTACCGTAACATATCGTGCAGGACAGCGCCGTGTGAACGGCCGCCTAACAACTAAACTAATGTCACCAAGAGGAAACCATTATTTAAACATAACATCACGTATGCTTTCCCCAAAGGGTTAGGCAGAGATTTATAGTACATCCAAATTTCGCCAGTTATGTTCAAGTCCCATATAGTAGGGGGCGAGCCTATTGCCATCAACCGGGCACAAGTCCTGAGTCCAGACTGATACTGAGAAATTCCAGTAAGAAAAACAGAATAACACTTTTCAGGACCTTGGAATCCTCATGTTCAGCAGTAGCGACCAGTAAACCAATTAGGCATTCCTCACTACACCCACGAGGTATAGTTTAACCATAGTATAAATTTGTGGAAATATTCTACCTTCAATTCCGAAAGTGCCATCTACTGAGCTGTTATGGTCAATTGGCACCACCGCGGAACTGGTCATAGGATCCCGAAGCAGTTCAAACTGGGCCGAAGGGTCAATTAAGACAGTCTGTAGAAGAAAAAAATTAAATGAAACACTAACCTATTTTTCCAAGATGACCTAAATAACTTCAAAAGCCCGAAGCCTAAAGCAACTGAGGAGGTTAGGATCAAAACCGCAACATATCCAATTTTGCCAATTTCGCATGTTTTTTGCTATTTCTGCACAAAATTATAATATAAACAATTTAGTTAAAAACAGCATACTTTCCCTTGTAAAATGAAATCTAATATTAACGTCAAGTTCAAAACCTTAATATGTTAAGGTTTTGAAATGTCCTTGTTAAAAAAAAATGGTTCTAGAGGTCACACCCACTAGACGACAGGTTGTGTATTTTCTTCTGCTTTTATTTAAATTAAACAGTACAATCTCACGCATTTTGATATGGAAAATGATGATAGACAAAACTTTAAAAACCACACTTATCCCATGAAGTTGATACAAAACAGCACATATTGGCACATATTCCCGATTTGTTTTCTCAAAACCGCACTTATCCAAAATAACTTTTCCAGAGTGACTGATAACGGCGCAAGCAATTAAATAATAAACAACTGTTTTACGGACCTATTTCTCACTTACGTTACGTTCATTAAAAAAAAAAAAACGTGTTCGCAAGTAAATATGTAGTTTATTTTAATTTTTTGCCTTATTAAAAAAAGTGGATATCCTAACCTCCTCAACTGTCTTAGTTAAACCTTGTGTGTCACATAGCACATACATCTACCATACAGTCACTTACTCATGAGTAAAAAGTCTTAATAAATCTTGGCTAGTTCATTTTATTGCTGATAACGCTAAAACCTGAAGAAAAAGCAAGCAATAACTACGTCAAAAGCAAAAAGACTACTCACGCTGACCTCGCTCTGCAGTCCGGAAGAGGTATCACTGGAACTAACTGATGTGCCTCTCCCTGAACTGTCCTGCGAGTGGTCACTGTGCATGCCTCGTCCGTCACCTGCACCGGCAGCAACACCAAGCAAGGGGGGTTCTACGATGTTTCCATTCGCATCATACATCAGTTCATCAAGAGGTGCAGCTACAGGACCAAGAAACACTGGCTCCTCCTGGTCTTCTTCCACCTAATTAAAGCTTTAAAACTTGAGAGCAGTGCTCGCAACCAAAGCCTACATAGTATAAGGTAGAACTAAAGGGGTGTGAAGGATCGTGACTGCTGTCGCCTAGGCGTTATACTTTTCTTTATGCTTAATGGATAACCTGAAAAAAAACGAAAACGTTCTAGGCGCTCCATTCAGCATAAAATTAAGGGGAGAGGATCTAGGCTGTCAATACTCGCTTTTAGAACCATATTGAAAAACAAACAATAAAAAAATCGGGATAAAACAATGAATCAGGACAAAGACAGTTTGATATGAGTAACTTACAGACTGCTGGTGACTAATTAGTTGAAATAACCAATTTGGGACAACTACATCTTCATCTAAGACATAGGACTCGAAACTGTTTGATGATCTGCCCGATATAAACAATTCTTCTGACGTCTGGCAAAACAAAACCCATGTTACTTATCTCTCATATAATTACTCACACAATCCATCCATCTTTCATTGGCCTTCGTCTCCCTCTCCATCCATCCACATTTTATATTCATCACTCTTTTAGTTACATGAGTATTTTCACCTACCAGCCATGCACTAGATACGAGTATTAAACATATTCTCTTTTGCATCTTACGATTTCCATTGTAAAAAAAACACTGGCCAAGTGTTTGTCGGACCAGCACAATGAAAAGTTCTGTAGTTGGGATGAATTTATCCCAAATCCCAAGAACAAACTTAACATTATAGTTGAAAAACATGTTCTCCCAAAGATTCCAACTGCAAATTAAAATTTGTACGCAAAATATTGAGAGATATACCATGTTATTTGAAGACCAAAGACTTCGTATAGGTTTTTCTGTAATCTATGAGTAAAAAAGAGCCATTCGTTATATTTTTTTCAAAATTTTAGGCTAATTAGTTTCATATCATAGTGAGATAAGGGAGAATTGTAAATTTTCATCTATCTCATATCTTTAAAAGTATTAAAATTTTCTCAACAAGCTCTTTCATTTGACACGGAACACGGTACAGTTTTCAAAACTTTTATTTTTTAATTTTCTTATTTGCTCCACAAAAGTGACCTCCATATTCAAAATTCATTTATTTACGTTACATGACCATGTTTGGGTCACAGAAATATGTACCAAATTTCAACTTAATCGGTCTATTAGATTCGGAGAAAATTGGCTGTGACAGACGGAGAGACAGAGAGACACACGAGTGAGGGATAATAAGGGTTCTGTTTTTCCTTTTGAGGTACGGAACCCTAAAAAGAGCTAGACCGGTTTATAATGGGGAGACATAATATGTTGAAAAATATTCCTAAGATGTAAAATGAAAACATTTGCGTACTTACAGCTTGCCTATTAATTTCCACAGCCATACTGCCTGTCTCCGAGTCGATGATAGCGATCGAGTCTGGTTGATCACCAGCCACTGGCGCAGCGTCAAGAGAAAAGCCACTGAATGCTTGACCCGCAAGAGTACTGGGACTAGTCTGTAATTTGGTCTGTAATTTATATCTAATGGTGTTCTTTTGAAGGCAACTCCGAATACTTGAAAGACCGGTTGCAGCTGCCTTCGGAAGAGCACCTTGAAGGTTATTTTATAAGTATTTTATGTAGTATTCCCAAAAATACCTGAGTCAAATGCGGTTCCTTTCGCTCAAATATATCCTGCACTGAAGTCATATTTGGCATTTGTACCTCATCAAGTTCTTGCGACGTATTCAATTCGTTATCAGCCAAATAATACTCCGAATATTTTGATTCTGATGTGATGGATTTAAATGAAAGTAAATCCAAATCAGTAACTGATAACCTGGTGTCATTTAAACCGAGCGTGGACTCGTCGCCGAGTACGGAATCAAAGGTTCGATGCAAAGAATTTTTTATGTCGCTCTGATTGGTTTCGACAAGACAAACGCTTATTTTAATTTCTGGCGAAGTAACTCTATCATGGGTTGCTTTCTGAATATCATCATTACTTAATATTATTGTATGCTGAGAACTTATGTGACGTACTTTTCCTTGAGAAACATTAATTCGATCTAACGTTTCTTCTAATATCTGTCTCATGGAATCCAGAATATGACGGCGGCTGGCGTCACTATGTAAACTCGACTCATGTACCAACTGGTCCATCAGATTGTGGTTGCTTTTAATAGCAAACTCTGCCGATGATTTACGTGAGATATTTCGTGTCCTTGAAAGATCTTCATAATTCTGTTGTGGTTCCAACACAAGAACCATATTCGTAGAATCCGACTTAAAAGATTCCGATTCACTTTGGATAACGTCGTCATAAATTGAAGAAGTGTCAGATTTTGGTGACCTCTTTTTCGAAACTGACGGACTAATTATTGCTCTTCGTTTCTCTTCACTATCTTTGCGTGAAGATATTTTGACGTTAGATTTATTCGATATTTGTGCCTTTTGCCGCCCTAAAAGCGGGGACGAACATTCCGTTTCTACTTGTGTTATGCACATACTTTTGGGTCTACCCAAAAACGGTGACTTAATATTTTTTTCTTTGTCTTTATTAACAAAATTCTTTGTGGATTCCGGAATATTTTCTTTATTGCCAATATCTTTGTTTTCCGTCTTTTTACCAGACTTATACCTTTTGACCACTTTTTTACTCTTTGGTGGTAAAGCATTATCTGATTCGCTGTTAGTCACATTAACCTTATATGGTGGAGCGGAATGTCTCTTAGTCGTAACTTTAGTTCGTGTGGAAGCAGCTTTAACTGTAGCAACGCTGTTTCGGGAAGAACAAGTAGAACTATTTATAGAATGACTTGGACTATGTGAACGTTTAAGCATGTCTAACTCTCTTGGGGTACTTTTATTATAATCTTTACTAGTTTCGCTAGTCTGTTCGTCAGGTGATGTAATCTTGTCTTCTATGTCGTTACGGCAGACGACGTAACTTATATTCACACGCAAGTCATCACTAAATTTGAGTAAATCGCTTCTGATCTCTTCTGTATTCGATCTCACCAAGGGAGCAATTGTGTTGACTAATGTATCCATACTGTCCTTCACAGTGTCAGAAGCAGAATCTAAACTTTTGTTAAGTATATCTTTGTGTAAAGTTCTCTTTAAATATAAAGGTATATAACTTTTCGTGGGCTTCTGCAGTTTATCGATTTCTTTTTTGTTAGCAGTATTGTCTAACATTCCAGATCTCCTAATAGTAAACGTTGATTTTGCATTTTTGGAAGTATTTGTACTAGAAAAAGGAAAATGTTGCAATATTCGTTATTTTCAATATTCCACATTATTAAAAATAAATAGTACCTTATTGAGTGTTTTGATGCCACCTGTAATATATAAACAAATTTTAATGGGGGTAAACTATGGCTTAATATCTTATTTTTTTTTTCATTACCTTGGTGGTTTTTATGGGCCTAGGGATGCCCTTAGTTTTTTTTGAAATTTTCGCAGCACTTTTACAAACACGAGGCTTCCTAACCTCGGCGCTCTTCTCTTCCAGACTTACTTTACGTAGTTTGACATTTTGAATTTGTGTAGGTTCAATAGGCTCCGCCACCATTTTTTTTTTCTCTTGTCTTTTTCTATACACCTTTTCCTTGGAATTTACTTTCTTCTCCTTTAAATGTTCTTTACTTTTCCTAGTAACCGCTTCGTTACTTCTTCTCAGAGTGGAAAAATTTAAAGTCTTCTTCCGTGTATTAGCTTTTGGCTTGTATCGCTGCCACGCGCCTTGGTAGACGACATCTTCAGACAATTTATTATCTCTAAAACTGTGAACATGAACAGCACCACAGGATAGCTTTGTCATTTTAGTAGGCGATTCCATTCTTGGCACTACTTTGCTCTCAAAAGTCTCTATCAAAACATTACTTGTAGTTTTAGATTCAGCCATGCAATCAGTGCACGTCTTTGTCGTACTGGCGATACTTGGTGCCCAAAATTCTGATCCTGAATCATCTATTTTCAAAGTACTTGATATAGGTTTAATTAGTTTGGTTCCATTGAACGACATTGCACTATCTACTGGTAAGCTGCAATCTGTCGCAAACGTTTGTGAACTTTTAGGCACGGGTTCAGGTATCGTCATAGTAGAACATTCAGTTTGACTGCATAAATTTACGTCAGAATCTTTTATTTTGATTCCATTTCGTCTCAATCTTGGTGATAACGTTTTGAAATTATTAGTTTCTTGCGTAGATGTGCCAAAATCAGTCGCTTTTACTTTACTCTCAGAGCCTACATTATTAATTTTAATAACCTTGGAATATACCTGAGGCATCTTGGCTACGGATGTACACGGAGCTATCAGTGGACAAGTCGCGAGAGAATCGGGGCCACATTGTACATCCGTGCTTATATAGTGACGAATTCCTTTTGATGTGCTGGGTTCGTTTATATCTAAAGGAGAAAATGAATTTAATTTTAAATGGTTCCACTATTCATTAAAATATACAGTATACGATATAAATTGTAGGTAGGTACCGTTCAGAAAAATTGTTTGCGACTGCACATTTTCTGTGCTGACTTCATGCTTAGTACATAATTTTTTATCAAAATCATTACTCAAATTATCGTCACTAAGTTTTCTTTTCATTTCTGGCGCTACTTTTGTGTCAGTTCCTATAGCTCTACGCAGGGCTATAGTTTCCACATAGTCTTGCGTAATAATATCAATGTGGAAACTTTCTTCAGTAGCAGATATGCAACTAGGAATGCTAATGGTGTTGTTTGTATCAGCATAATCTAAATCTGTTACTTCAGATGACTCGGTAGCTTTTTCCGCTTTTAAATCGGGTTGACAGAATGCTATTAAACTTCCGGGAATCTGAAAGCACAAAAGTTATTACTTTAAAAGGAAATTGCTAATAGCAAATGAGAAATGTCAATACCTAACTTAGTCTGTTAATAGATAACTTGCCGGTTTGGATGCTGCCACATTAAAAGTTGGACTCCCAGTATCTTTTCTCTTCGACAGCACACTGTTGTCGCACTCATCAAGCGAATATTCAACCATATTCGTGTTATTAGACTTCTTTGTTACCACATTTTTAATCAGAGTTTTGCTATTCTTTCTAAATTCATGTTTAATTTTAAACTTGCACGAAGTTTTGCTTAAAGATGTGTTCGGATCTGTGACTGGTTCTCGAATACTCTTGTTACTTGTCTTGTGTTTTTTGATAGATTTCTTGTGTTTGTGCCTCACCTTAGAACCACTATGATCAGTATCGCCAGAACTAATATCCTCGTAATTCATTTCGTATTTCGGATACGGTTCTACTTCAACGTCTTCGGCTAGCCATGCTTTAGTTCTTTCTAATGGGTTTGTATTCGGAGTTGGTTCTGGAGTATTGAATGTCTCCGTGCAGAATGACTCCGTGCTAAATACTGGCCGAGAAATAACTAGACTAGGGGATATTCCCACAACGAATTCGTTTTCTGAAAGTATTATACCATAAGAATGAACTAGCTGACACGAGGATTTAAAAAATGTACACATACATAAACTCACGCCTTTTTCCATGGGGGTAGGTAGAAACAAAATACTGCTACGATCACATACTCTTATGCTATTTTTACTTTCATACATGCTAAGCGTATGCTGAGACGCAGGTGATGCAGCACAGCACAGTACAGATTTTGCAGGGTTGGCCAGGCGAGGCAGACATAGGCCAGCCGTGGCCATCAGTGGTAAAAAACAAGCGACGACCTGCACGTGTCGCGCAGAAATCTGTCAGCACTACAACGAGACGCAGAGCAGGACAGACACATGTCTGCGTCGCACGTCCCTGCGCCGCAGCGTACGCAGCTGTCAGTACGTTCATGCATTACAAAATCTGCCCTGCCCTGCGCTGCCTGGACTTGCGTCAGCTGCGTCTCAGCATAATTATGCTTAGCCTTAGTTATACACGCAGTAAAAAATTAAATGTAGTCTACATGAATAACAGTTTGCATGCCTTTCGAAAACTCGTTACTGGTTGAACTGAGGAATTCGTCTTCAATATCCACGTCAACGTTATTGTTATCATCAGTGTTGGTCGATTTCTCTGCAAAAAAATCGTTTAACCCAAATCACATTGGCCGAACATGAGTTACTTTAACTTTATACGCAACTTACCTAATGGCTGAATAAGATGTCGATACTTATTAACTAGTTCCTTTCTGAAAACAGAAACGATATTGGATTAAATAAAAACATTTTATCTTTTTAAAAGGCATGGTTGCTGCTTGTTTTTGTATCGTTAATTCTGCAAAATGGGCACGACCACTCTAGCTCCTGGTCAAACTGAAGCAAATCCCGCGCGGGATGCGGGAGGAGATGCACAAAAAAATAACATTTTCGTCCACGGAAATTTCCCTAAAAATTTAATTAGGATCTTTTTTAATTGTACTTCAAGCAAACATATTAACAGCAGTGTTTTTGCATTAAATTACTTAATTAAATATTTTAATACGCTATTCAACAAAATTAAACTAATTGTACTAGCGCAAGATATTAAACAATGTTTTTTTGCAATAACGGTTCAGGTAAAAATGTAACAGAGTAAAATTTAGTTTAACTTTTATTTATAGAAGAAAGAAAGAAAGGAAGAAAAATAAGTTTATTCGTCACAGAAACACGTGCATAAAAAAATAATATAAAACTCGAGTAGATAAAAAAACAATAACAATACAATAACGAGCACAAAACAGAAATAGTCGGCAGCTGCTGGCACGTCATGACTGTGACAAGAAGGCTTCCACTCAGCATGATGCTGTGCTATGGAGACCCACAGCACAGCGCTGATTTTCAGTGGTCACCCGAAAAAAAATAGGCTGTGATTTATAAAATGTTATATACCTATCTATTAAAATAAATATACACATATAATTTGCTTGAATGTGTTTCATTTACTTGTAATTACGTCTGATAGACCCTATAAATAAAAGTTAAACAAAATTTATTTCTGTTACATTTTTGCCTGAAGTGCTATTGCAAAAAAACTTTTAATTATATCTTGCGCTAGTACACACGGCTACACATCAAGCTATACATTTCCAGTATAAACTGACCTCGCATTGTACGGAAATTATATACAATGCGAGATCAGCATAAACTGGAAATGTATAGCTTGATGTGTAGCCGTGTGTACAATATGTTAAATTTAGTTGAATAGCATATTCAAATATTTAGGTACTTCAAGGTATAAAAACAGTTGTTAAAATTTTTGCTTGCAAAAAATTAAATTTTCTTTAAAATTTAAATTTCCGTGGAGATATTTATTTCTGTTTATGTTTAATTCTGATATTAGTTTTACCAATTTTTTACTATAGCCAAAATTTTCCTGTAACTATTTTGCCTCAATTTTTATGCACAAAAATTACTTTTTGTCTTTTTTACCATGATGCGGTTCTGGAAAATGTTTAATTTTTTTTATATTATTTGAAGAGCTAAGTTAAAAACCACGATTCAAGGAAAAAATCGCTGTTAGGATTTAGTGCAGGGTTCAAACCCAATTTCCCCGGCCTAGTGCGGGTGGAAATGTGCAAGGTTTCACATGATTTCATACCACGAAAATTTTTAAAATGCGGCGCGTATCGCACGTGCGGCACGTACGTTGCTGACAAATGTGCTACCACCTGAAAACAATAGCTACGCCGGATTATTCTCTGTGTGGCCCGCGCGGTAATTGCATAAAACACATAAAATGTCAATTGAACGCAATTCCTTTCATTTTAACAGTCATTGCGATATTTAAGTTTTAGAGCAGGCTAATTTTTCAAACCTATGAAGCGATGGATTAGGTACGAATTTCCTTCAAAACGAGAAGGGGTAAGGTAAGGGTAGGGTGCAGAGATTTATTGATTTTGAAGAGCGGTTAATTTTACGAAATTGCTGTCCCTGCGTTACAAAATGCCAAAATGTAATAGTTTTCTTGAAAATAGAACTCACACTCTAGCATCTTGCGTCAGCACAACCACTGGATGTTTATCTAAAAATTAGAAAAGTTATAATCAATACGTTAAACATACTTTTTAAACATTACAGTGTGCAAAAAGACCCTTAATAATTTTACCTTCCTAAGGAATCATGCAAGATACACAAGGGTATAAATCTGCTAAGCTAGAAAAAATTAAGGATACCGCTGTACCGCGCCTTAGGTATGCACACGGCGAGACGGGGGGCAGTGCAGACCGCTCATTCGTCAACGCTCACGGCGTCCCGCTACTCATTCGTCAACGCCAGGGCTCGCAAATCATTTTTAACCAGAGCATTTTAAAAAGAGCGTTTTGTCTCTCGATCAGAATCGATATTATTTCGGTTCTATTAAACGAACAAAATAAAACTGTTCCAGGTCGAAATACCGGTAATTTCGCTCGGTAATTTCTAGTCTGCACACCTCTTTAATATAACTTCCCGTCAATTGCAAGTATATAAATATGCAATAGAAAACGAGTGCCGGCCGTAACGTAAATAAAAATAAATAATTATGTGACAAATTGTTGATGATCCAAAACATGTATATAACTTGTTCGAATTCGAATCGACCAATAACGCGTAGCCCCTTCCGACCCCGTATTAAAACGGGGTTGCCCAGCGATACGTGTCAAAATATGATGGAATATAACGTACCAACTATCAAAGGAAAGCTCTCGATAAAATACTTCTTGCGTCTGCTTATAGCCTTTTCAGTGAGGGTGAGGAGATCTAGCAGCTTGCATTGCATCCACCTAGCAGGGGGGGGCGTCTGGCGGCCCCTACTGGAATGTAGCGCCAACTTCATAAGCCGACATACAACCTTGTCCAACTCCGTAGTAATATCCTCATCGACCAACAACATCGTTCGAAGGTTCCGGACTTTTTGGTCCAGAGCACGGTGTAGACAACGCCCTTGGGACCGAAAAAATAAAATTAAATAGTTCTACGTCCCGCCCTGTACTAAAATATAAATCTGTGCAAAATTATACTAGTTCAAAAATAAACAAAACTGTTGAAAATAGGTTGTTTTTTTAGTGAAAACTTCTTTAGGCGCGTTGAGCGAATTTTGGTAGGGTATAAACTAAGAGCCTCTGCACACGATGCGTTGCGGCGCCGCACCGCAGATTTCAACGAATTGGCGGGCACACGGGCGCTGCGGCGCCGTAGCGTTGTTACCGGAAACCTAAGAGATATTTAACGACTGCATGTGAAGCCAAGTCAGAGGCCCATGGGCGGCTTTAAAACTCTGACACTAGGTTAGTCACTAACCACACGAAAAGAAGAGCAGCGCCGCGCCGCAAAGATTTCACCGCACTGGCGGGCGGTCACACAAACAACTTAGCGGTGCCGATCCGGTGCTGCCCCGGTGCCGATCCGGCTTTGCAACACGTACACCCCTCCCCGCATCGTCTCGCGGGTTGCACGTCCATTGTTCGTGCGGTGCGACGCCAGAACGCACCGTGTGCCATATCATAGATATTTTTATGTAAAACGACACTGCTCCAGCGCCGCGCCGCCGCCATAACGTATCGCGTGCACAGGCTCTTATAGATTCGAGTCACCGACACGCTTGCGTCGTAGTGCTGTACTACTCTGTGCTGTATGCATGAAGCTAGATGGCGTTAATACTAGTTTTAAGTTTTCATTTCTGTCTGCTCTACTGACTATTTTCAGACAGACTGAAAAAAAAAAAAATATCTTTACAACGGAATCGAATGCATCAGACATTATAACCCCTTTTTTTTATCCGTGCCTGGCTTAGTAGTCTGAAAAAACTCTAACCAGGTAAATCCGGCACGATTATGCTGCCATCCGATTCCGATTGTGAGCGAAGATCTGTGCCCCACTGCAAATAAAAAAGACATGATAACCTGCAAGCTAAGGAGGAAACTCACTCCGAAAAATAATAAGAGTTTTGAATCCGCAGTCCTTTGACAGTTATCTTTGCATCACTGTCAAAATGAAAGTGATCTTTATTTTCGTATAAGGTTGCTGGTGGGTTGCTGCTTGGGTTGCCGTCAGAGGTGAAATAATTACTGTGAAATGACTGTAATCGAATTTGAGCAAACCAAATGTGTCAAATTGGCACTACACTCCGACCGATGAGAGAATACGTTTTTGACATCTGTCAGCTGAGTACAAAAGAATAAGTGTTCTACGAATAATTTATTATTTCGTAATCTTGTTCAACTGACAGGTGTCAAAAACGCAGTCTCTCGGTAGCCGGAATATATTTAATGGTAAATGTGCGTCAAATCACTACGACACTAAACTAAAAGCAATAACTGAAACTAGTTTCAAATAAATATACGTCGTGTTAGAGGATAGGAAAATAATCAATGTTTAGTCAGGGAAACTAATTGTTAAGCTGCACACTGCGTCAATTTGCTATCAAAGAATGACAGTTGTCATTTCAATATATACGGGCAATTGAAATTACTAGTCAATTAGCTTAACAATAAATTTTCCTGACTTTACTTGAATGAAACGACCGAAATTCATATAAAAGTTTAATCATATAAATTTTGACTCACATTACATGTGATCTCTTATTTACTAAACATCTTAATTAAAATGCAACACGAAAACTTAAAATGCTTCCAACAGTTCCAACAGTGAAGTATGGAGTATCAATAAGCAAATTGGCCATAACAAATAAATGCTTGTAATAAAGATAATTACAGTCCAGCCGTCGAGACTATGCGTTCCTGACACAGTGACACCTGTCAGTTGGACATTCACAATACACATATTCGTTAGTATGAAACTGACAGGTGTCAAGAACGCATTCTCTCGACGGCCCGACTTTAGGTAATCTGCGTTCGCAATTCATTTGCCAAACATTTAAACAAACACGAGTTTTAGAAAAAACAACTATAATGCCTACACAAAAGGTTCAGTTTGCGCTACAACTTTCTTTTTCAACAATATTAGTCGGTCTAAAATCATCTTTATTTACACTTGCTTAAAGCTGATATTTGTCTAAGTGGAAAACTCGTGTTTATTAACATGTTTCGCAAATAAATTGCGTACGCATATTACACTCGTGGACTACTAATATACCTAGCTTATATGAACTATAGTGTAGTTGTGAAATGAATTAAATGGACTGGTGTCCATATCATAAATATCATCATATCATACAATACTAAACTAAGGCCTTTGAACACACGTTTTTCTTGCCGTGAAAAACTACGGTTTATTCCTATTCCCACTATGGACGCTTTTTGACAGACGCGTTTTTTCGGCGCGGTTTATACGGCGTACCGGAAAGAAATCGTGCCGTCCACTAAGGGCCTGAGGCCCCATTTAAACGATGCTAGTTTCTTACATGTGGTGGCATGCAATAAAATTTAATATGCTAAAAAAAATAAGCTTATTATTTTCCGAGTGACAAATAACTTAAAAGTCGACTAAATGTTTGCAACAAATAAAATAACTTGCCAGCGATTAAATATTTTCGCGACTATTATATTATGTAAGGTTCAAAATTAAAGGTGTTATAAAAACTAAAAACTAGCAGCTGCGTTTAGGTAGCAAATAAACTATACCAGTCAAATAAAATATTAGGCGAGGAGCTATAAATAATGACTTGGCGACTAATAATGTTAGTAGGGTGGCTTTTGGGTTAGGTTAGGTTAGAACAGTGACCATTAACGCGTGAAGGCGAGCGAGCGGAGCGAGCGTGCCGCGGCAGCGGCCGCCGAGCGCCAGATACCCTCTATTGTGGGTGAATCATTTGGATTAGGTTAGGTGAAAGTCACACAATATATGTATAATATAAGCTAGTTTATATTTATTCTTCATACAAACAATTTTAAATAGAATCTGATTTATATTATTTATGAATGCCCATTTTCTATTTTGTTTTCGCCATTAAGTTTCCGCTTAGATATTAATTCTGTTCCCAAAAGAAAAACTTGATGCTAGTTTAAATTAAAACGGAGCTTATTACTGATATATTAATATGCTACCTATTACTTATTACGATACTCCTTATTAGCTGCCAACCCATTATATATGGTACCCACTCTATTTTTTTTTTAAACCTATATTCATTTTACTTAGTTGCCGCATTAAATACATGCCAAAAAATATCACAAAAATAAACAACAAATGACTTTCATTGTATAAACACTTTTTAGAACTTTAAACAATCAATCAACTTTTAAGTTTTTTTAGT
The DNA here is from genome assembly GCA_947364205.1 of Agrochola lota. Classification (NCBI taxonomy): domain Eukaryota; kingdom Metazoa; phylum Arthropoda; class Insecta; order Lepidoptera; family Noctuidae; genus Agrochola; species Agrochola lota. The sequence continues at coordinate 5,810,521 of OX376221.1, read as the reverse complement.
TGATTCCACAGGCAATTCATTCTCACCGTGTAAACGCTGTATGATGTAGTCAAGGGCAGAAATATATCTATACACTTATTGAATATAAACAAGAATTGTGTCAACGAGTAACTCGCTTTTGAATTTTCCTAAATGTATACTTATTTTTGGTCTTAACTGTACTTTTATACCTATAATTAAACTCTATGAACACCATGGCTTACTGTGGTAAATATTCAAATATTTGCTTATAGCTACTTCTATGGAAATACACTGATATAGTTTGACCGAAACCGCTGTACCTACTCCTGGATGCGCGGCGCGGCGGGGTGCGGATTGCGGATTGCCATGAGCGCTGAAGAATGAGCGGCGAGACGACGTGAGCGTTGACCAATGAGCGGCCTGCACTGACACTCCGTCTCACCGCGCACTTATCGCGCGGTACATGGGTTTCGGTTAAACTAAACAAGGATATTTTGGCGCTCTAATGACGTTGACAGGGGGGCGCTATTAGTAAACATTTGTGCAATTGTTTTGTGAAATGTGACTTAAAATGTATTCAAAAAACAAAGACGGCATTAGTTCCGTTTCTAACCACGCGCCAAAATAATCTTGTAAAGCTATAGCTTATACTTGAATTCAAAATCTTAGATATTCACCCTCCATTCCAATACACTCGACTATGCAATTTAGTGTTATGTAGTCAAGGTTGATTTTTGAGTAAGTATGTATTTTTAACAAAAAAAGGTTCTAAATTGGTTGCAATAAAATTTGAAGTTTTTCATTTATGACATTGCGTATGTGGTTCCATTTCTGGATGACGAATTAAGATTCTGAATTCAAGTTTAGATACATACTACCCCAAAAATCTCACGAAAGGCACATCTAGAGTATTTAATATATTAAAATCAAAATATAGCCACTACGCTATACCAATAACAGACAACCAATCCAAACAAAAACAACAACAACAAGTCATTTATTTCATAGGTATTTTACGTCATGTACGAATTTCTCGACTCGACAGACATTTTACTTATTGTGGCAGGCACCTTATCAATTCAGATTCAAAAATCAGTTCACAAAAATAACGTAGGACTCGATCGTAGTAACAACCAATTCAACTCGTTTCTAACTAGTGTGGTTAAGAGCGTTTATTCTGAAAGTGTACATCGTCCCAAATAGATGTCAAATATTTCGCTGTTTTGATTAATTTGGCAATATTACTGTATGGAAATATGTGGCTAGCTAGCGAACTAGAATATTAATTGCAATTATAACACTGAATTTGTTGTTGTAACCGTTTAAGGTGTAAAAAAAGCATTTGGCATATTAATTATTGTATTAATCATTTCATAATCAATATTTTAGTTCACTAGTTAGCCACATTTCATATTTCCATACAGTAATATTGCCAAATTAATCAAAACAGGTAAATATTTGACAGCTATTTGCGACGTTGCCAACTTTTAGGATAAGCCCTCTTAACCTACTGAGAAAGTCTACTAGCCTAGTATTTTAATATAAGACTGAAATTCATTAAACACAAAATAAAATAACTACCGTTAGTCCTTTTTCACACGCTCAGACTGCCTAAGAACCGCCGCACATCTAGCGAAGCGCAGCGCGGTTTTCATTGCCAAACAAATATCAACATTGCGTGTCCTAAAAATAAATAACCTGAGACCTCTGTCCGCTTTTTTGATCCTCTCTCGGCTCTCTCGAACCGGAGGTTTATTTATTTTTAACTTTATTTTAACTTAGGCAAGGTTGATATTTGGTTGGCGGTGAAAACCACGCTTCAGCAGATGCGCCCCAGCGTCAGTACCTGATAATGTATGGGTGGGTAAATGTAAAATGCTTTCATATTTACCCTGCAGCCGAACCGTGTGAAAAGGTACTAACAAAAGAGACGGTTGATCCAACCATATCGGATCGTCTAACAGTACTGTACAACAACGATCTACATTACATAGTTCAATCTGGTACATTTACATCAGAGCAGTCGTTGTCTTGCCACACGTCGTCGTGCGTGGCCACCGAGGTTGTGTCTACCACTAGGCGGGAATGGATCACCACGTCGTCCACAATTTCGTAGCCGTTCCATTCCAGGAGATCCCTACGAAATAATAACATAAGATAGCAGAAGTAGGATAAAGGCGAATGTAGGTATAGCCGGCCTCGGTTTCGCTTTATCACTTTTGAAAACAATGAGGGTGTTTTCAAAAATGACGTTGCCTAGGCGGCAGCACTGAGACGTTAAGTCCTGGCACCTCTCAAAAATGTCAAAGCGCCTATATTTTCTTTAGTCGTGACTGAATGAATGAAACGAATGACTGAATTTTCGACTTAGTAGACCTCTTGTCAAAGTGGCGCCAACTGGTGGCGTCAATTTTCATGAAAGCCCTCATTCCCAATAAATTTAAACTTCACTTAGGTTGGCCTATATAACTTAAACAAAGACAAATACACCTAGTCGTTAGTTTTCCTCAAGTAACACAGAGTAGGTTTTGTACAAATCCAGAATTCGGCCTGCTACGAGAAATTCCTGATGGTTAGCCATCAGGAATTACCCAATAACACTTTGCTCAACCTCGGAATCGAACCGAGGGCCTAATGCTCCTGAAGCAGCGCCTGGGACCTTTAGACTAACGAGTCAGTCAAATAAATAATAAGGATGTTGACAAAAAAAAAATTTTTGGCCGTCATGTATTAAAAAAAATATTGGACACGTATTTTTTTTTTACGTAGTCAAAAGATTACGGCAATACATTGAGTAGGCAATGCGTTAAAATATGGCATGACGTCACTGGCCGGTAGATTTTATACCGACTTGTGACGTAGCGAGCCCCCACTCCCCAACTTTAATGCGTCTAATCTAAACCATTTTTTATTTTAAAAAAACGTGTCTCATATTTTTTGATTATCTGACTGACGGACTACATAGCTTCTTTTTTTTTCCAGTTAACATCATTATTGCTATTCTAAATCTGTACAAAAAGTTTGTACTAACCTGACCCTATCAATGTCGTTGGTAATATGCTGTATAACGGCCATGAGATGCGACAACGGAATCTCCAGCCGGTTCACGTCCACTGAGAACTCTTCGTCGTACTCGTTGTCCAGCCGGCGGTTGATCTCCTCTGACACCAGGTCTAGTATACGTGCCTCCTCTGATTTCGTCTGAAAAAGGATAAAATAAGATTTTGTGAAAAATTTAATAGTCCTATTGCCGTCAACCGGGCACAAGTGCAGACTTCGGGCTGCTACTGAGAAATTCCTGACGGAACAACCCGATCACACTTACACGCTCAACAAACCACACATGACACTTAAACATAACTGGCCAAATGTGTGTGTATTATAGGAACACATCTGCCTAACCCATATGGGATTAGAAGCGTAATGTTATTTATTTAAACTTTTCACACTCATAAACAACAAAAGTGGACTTAATGCCTTAGGCATTCTCTACCAGTCAACCAAGGGTGGTGAAGAGATTAGATGGCAAGGGTACAACAGTACATAAATAGGTTACTAACTACATACATACACATACACACATACTATATTATATATATATACATTACATATACGAATTCAAGGAAAAGAGGTGTTGAGATGACTCCACTCTATTTTGAAAATAACTCCGCAATTTCCGCTTAAATGCATACCGACTGGTGGCCGTCCTGATATCAAGAGGAAGCTCATTCCAAAGAAGAATGGACTGAATATGAACAAAGTCAGAAGTATGAGAAGGACAGAGTTCGGAGGTTATTTTTTGTGTGTAGATTTAAATACTGGATACTTAGATATCTGCAGCATGCCTAATTTGATACCAGATTATTCGCAAAGTAATACCATGTTTATACTAGTCTTTACTATGTGTAACGAGTATAGAAAGGACCTCAAAAACAGCTCCAATTTTCTTATTTAATAACTCCAAAAATAGCTCTAAAGAAGTTTTTACGTGCTTCGGCTGTGGTCAATGGCGAGTAACGAGAAGTATAAGGGTAGGTAGGCCGGGTTAACTGTGCCAGTACGATTTTACCTATCATACAAGGTGGAGTAAAAGTAATGTCATAATATAAACTGGCTCTGCTTTCACGGAAAGTTTATTTAAAAGTGCATGTAAAATTTATGACTAAGTCGAAAAAATGGTCTCGGTCAAATGACCACCTCCTGAGTTGATACACATTTGTGCACGTTGTACGGCATTATGAATTGTTGGTCGCAAAACAACCTCCAAATTGGTGACATTTTCTTCAATGTTGGCTTTTGAGACTTGCAAGATTTGTGGTTTCTTGTTAGAAACGCAAGGTTTCAAAAAATTTCTGCAGGCGCCGTCATATCTGGCGATGTGGACAGCCAGTTCAAATCGCCAAAACGTGAGATCACAAAGCCCAGAAATTGGTGTATCAACATTTCCATCGTAGCCTGCGCTGTGTGACTGTGTGTATCGCTCCATCACATTATCAACAAATTCCCTATCTGTCTAGAACATATGCACCAAATCACAATAACATTATGACGCGATTTGCAAAAATTATGCCACATTCACATTATGACATTACTTTTCCCCATCCTGTATTTATCCAAGCACTTCAATATAGAGTGCCCGCAGCCGGAGAGTGTGAAAAGGCCCTGAGAAATCAACACCATTCTAAACAAAAGAGCATATACACAATAAATCAAAGTAAGCAGAGTGCTACAAGGATCTTTTTGCGCTTGAATGACATAGAGAGGGGGGCGTTGTTGGTAAACATTTGGTTAATTTGTATTGCAATGTGGCGGCATCTACATCGCCACGTGCGAACTATGCATCACACTGACGTCACGCAAAATCCTGCATCGCAAGCAGAGTTTACCGCGCAACTAGCATATATACAACATCCCGACATCAATCGTCGGGTAGTTGTCCACCAGACAACACCCGTCTGATCGGCGGATCCCCCCTTTTCTATAGAGGATGAGTGAACTTCCATATACCTCTATACTGGTGACCCCGTCGTTATACGTAGTTCGCATGTGACGATGTAAATGCCGCCACAGCAAGAACAAGATGGCGACATATGTACAAATTGGGGAGTGACGTCATGCTACATTTTAACGTATTGCCTACTCAAAGTATTGCCGTAATCTTTTGATTACTTACGTAAAAAAAAAATACGTGTCCAATATTTTTCAAATCTACCTGACGGACAAAAAAAAATGTTTAGTTAAAATCCCTATTGTATAATTATCTCACCTCAAAGGGATAGGCGTACTCCCTCACAATCTTATAGTACTGGTTCCAGTACGGTGCGTTGTCCCCCCAGTTGATGTTACACCAGACATGACCCCCGCCTTCTGCCTGACTGAAATTATTAAAATTCAACACCTTAGTTAGGTGACGGATTTCATTAACCACTTCTCTAGTATGAACTATAGCGTCGATTCTGTTTTTTGCCATTAAATTTTGTGTAGTTTTTGAGAATTTTTTCACTTGTAACGTCGTGCAGTTCAACCTGAAATGTAGAATAGAAACTTATGAAAAGAAAGAAGAAAGTTTGTGTACTACTTGTTTTAAATAAAGCAACAGCAGTTATTTCAGACTAAAGTATAATTTTAGATTATGTTTTATTTCTATCTAAATAAGGATTGTTACACGATGAATAAACGTATATAAGTAATTTATAAAACAATAATTATAATTCTTAAATTAAATTCTGTTTTAATAAAAGAAAATAACATACTAACTATTTAACTAATAATTAAATTTATCACATCAAACACCCAGTGCTCTTCTTCCTCTCTCCTACTTGATCTATGCTGTGCCCGACAGGGTCCATAATTGTGACTAATTTATCTATTTACCTACCACCTTTATACATTATGGTACGCAATAAAGAATTGAGAATTGAGAATAAAACTTTTAAAGAGTTGCACTTCTTTTTACCCGACTATGGCTAAGCAAAAAGGAAGGTTATGTTTTTGACCGGTATGTATGTTCATCTGTTCCCTCCTAACTTCTAAACTAATAGATATAATAGATAATCATAATTAGACAAATGAGGTATCGTTGGTAGCGTCTTGATCGTCCGCTGGGCTTTTGTATGCTGTGACGTCACATTAAATTGAATTTTTTTTATTTTTTTTATTTACTATGTTCTCTCTTGGATATAAAGTATATGTATTGAAGCCCATTGACTACTTTAGATGATTAGAAACGCCTAAATATATTAATTAAAGTATAGTAATATTCAGTTTAAGAGCGTTTATTCTGAAGGTGGGCAACGTCGGAAATAGATGTCAAATATTTCACTGTTTTGATTAATTTAGCAATATTACTGTGTGGAAATAAAAAATGTGGCTAACTAGCGAACTAGAATATTATGATTATGAAATGCAATAATTAATATAGTAACACCGAATGTTTCGTTTTAGATGTAAAAAAACTATTTGGAAACTTTCCAAATGCGTTTTTTACATCTAAAATGGGTACAACATCAAATGCAATATTATAATTGCAATTCATTATTAATATTCTAGTTTCGCTAGTTAGCCACATTTCTTATTTCTATTCAATAATATTGCTATAAGAATCGAGACAGGTAAATATTTGACAGTTATTTGCGACGTTGCCAACTTTTAGGATAAACCCTCTTAAAACTATCATGAAAATACCGTTCGCATATTTTCTATTCAAAGCTTTCCAGATATCACTACCAAGGCAATACTATAACAAAATGTATCACAACCTGCTATAAACATCCTCAATTTCATAAACTTTATGGCAGACCCTCCTTCGGGGCACCACCACATTATAGTAATCTTGACTATCGAACATCATAAAGCTCTTTCCTACTTCAACGTCCAGGTCGCACTGCAGAGTCTGGTCACGGTACGAGAAAGGCTCCATGTTGAACGTTTTCTCTGTTAAAGGTCCGGACTCGCATAGAGTTGAGGAGAATACGAGAGTCATGTGTGACCGTTCTTCAGGGTAAAGGATTTCGGTCAAGGATTCTCTAGAAAGGTTGAAAGGAGTTAGTTTACTGAAATGTGCTGCAATGGCTACTCCTACTTACTCCATTTAGTGGTCAAATTTGGATCGCGGTATCGCAACTAGCAAAACAGTCGAATAATGAATGAGTTATTCGGCTATAGATCGAATAAATATTGAGTAGTTCCTACGTAGTAACAACAATGTAGTGAAAAAGCGTTTATTACGACTTTTTTGCATTTTTCGCTTTTAAGTGCTTTAACCGTGTCGTACCATTTCTCGTTTATACCTATGTGAGTGCAGTTAGAGCGCTATTAGAGTTGTCGATTCCCAATTTTCATGTTTAATAAGCTACTTACTATATGGCTGCTACTCGAAATTACAATTTTAGAGCAAATTCGTCGAAAAATCGATAAGTGTAAGTAATTATAATGCAGTTACTGAACCTGCATCGTTATGAATGCTGGTATAACACATTTATTGAATTAGGTGTTGTAAAACTTATTGTTAAATGCTTTACAAGCTATATCTCATCCAGCGTACCAGTATTTTATTGAAAAATATTAAAAAACTTGATGGATTACAGTAAATGGAAAAATGTTTTATGGAAATGGAAAATAATATTTTAATTAAGGAACCCCAAAATTGTCTACTTATTTATGGCTGGATTATGTCCTTTAAATGAGATAACATTATCCAATTATTCGACTAATAAATAACCGATATATTGTGATGTAATAGCAATATATTCACTTAAATTTGTTTAATGGATCTTGATCTAACATCTTGACAAAATTTGATAAAATTCATTTAGTATTACTATTATATTATTCATCATTAGTGTGGCCCACAATATATGTTAAATAACTCCTAAGATTTCATCGATAAAGTTACTTTGCATGTTCATTTACGTTTACATAATATACTTGCGCTTATATGGTGTATATCCATTTTATCCGCTTATGTACCCAACTTTATTTATTTTGGGTATGGTCGGATATAACGAACTGAGGGTCAGGAGGGATCTCGCACTCATCTCGTACATATTCAAAGTACTTAGAGGGAAGGTACATAATGCGGACATTTTAGGGCACATAGGTTTGTGTGTTCCGGACAAGTACGTGTGGCGACGTCGGCAGCCACGGCTGCTGGCGGAGCCGCGTGCTCGGACCAATCTGTTAAGTGAGGCGCCGCTGACGCGTGCAGTTCGCACTCTCAACCTCATAGCTAATGACTCGGACCTATTCTGTTGTTCTCTGAGTGAGTTCACAAAGAATGCATTATTTGTAATAACTTACAAAATGTACTTATAATTATAAGTTAATAATAATTTAGGATAAGACTTAGATAAGTACGCTATCGCAATAGGTTACCCTGTAATGATAGATGTAAGTTGGAAAAAAAAAAAAAAAAAAAATATGCAAATTTCTACAGACAGTACATTGCCGTTACATTCTACATTAAGTAACTAGATATATTCAATACTTCCATGATTTGTACATATTTGTTCTAATAAGTCACACACAAAGTTCCGTTTCCGTAAAAGGAATAAAATATATTAATTAAATAATGGAATAATAATGACGAAATAACTGACACAGAGCGAAATTGTGGAATAACAGCAAATTCTTTGCTTTTAACTGACAAAAATGACGATTTATAGCAAATCGGAAACATTTACTCCATGATCATGACAGCTTTTGTTTGGTTTACCTATAGGTAAACCGGGGCACCTACCTGTTAACTCCATCAATGGTTATGGAAAGGCAGCAACAATAGCAATATTGCTACTCTAATTTGGTCTAATTTTGCTTTTACTCGATTCTTTGAGGATGGGAAATCATCAAATGACTTCTCCCGCTCTGGGCGGAGCGAGAGGGCGTGTCAGACTTTTACTGACTAAAACCCACCAGTGTTCCTTCCGTTGCCCGTGTGCCGGGGCCGCGATATCCCTTTCGGACAAACCCGCAACCCCTCCAACATCTGGAGCGTCAATTTACGCCAAACCCAACGGAGGCTCACGACCATGTCGCAACATTCGAGCAACACCTTGGAGAGTAGTTCATGTTGCCCAAGCCTGGGAAGATAATATTGAAGCCGGAAAGCTACCGGACGATCACGCTCCTGCCCACATTTTCCAAGGTGTTTGAGTCGGTCCTGTTGCGCCACCTAACACCGTACATGACACCCGGAACAGTTTGGCCTCCCATTGCGAGTCTTGCTGGGGATCTACAAGACCTACGTGCGATCAAATAACCAAAGCTCCTAGGTTCATGAGGAATTCTGTACTCCACAGGGACCTGCGTGTCGAGAGCGTCGAAGACTTTTGCACCAGCCTGACACGGAGGATGTTCGCGCATGCCGACGTCTCTGGATTGCACCATATCAGAGACATAGCACCATGGCACGCGCGCCCACCAAACTACAAGCGCTTCCCGCGCGACACCATCGCAGACGTAGCGCAACCACCGGATTGACCCTTCTGAGTAAGTCACCCTCAGTCTACACGCGGCTTACCCATGACAAATAGAAGTCCACAATCGCTACACGACACCCGCGACGCGCAAGGCGCCCTAGGTCCACCCACACATGACTCCACACTCGCAGAAAAACCCAGATAAGTACCACACGAGCGACGCACACACAACTCAAGTCGTTCGACACACACAACAACGCTCCGCGCCCTGCAGAGCTACCGGCTAGATCTGGTTCACGCGGTGGGGAAGACTCCCTGTGTGGGGGAGCGGCAACCAAAACTGACGCCCTCGTTGCTAGACCGGCCTTTGTTGGGCCATGGCCATGGCTACCCCATAAACACACCCGCTGAGGGGAAGCTCTCCGCGAGTAGGTGTGCAATAAAGCACTCCCACCCACTCCAAGGAGGGGTAGGGGAACCCAATGAACACAATTCCTCGGGCAAGGGGCCAAAAAAGCCCCATAACCGATTCCTCGCACCCCATAACCGATTCAGGGGCGCAGAGACGACTATACACAGTGTGGCTCACACTGCGTTCGGCGATTGACGTGGCGTGTCCGGGTTCGCAACGAGTCAATCATCATCCTGAGTATGCCTCGTTGAGAGGTGAAACACGTGTCATTTCTTACATGGTTCTTTATGACTCTTTAAGAACAGTTAAGCGGATTAGGTTACTAAATATACGTCGTCTATTGTATTTTGTAATGGTTTTCCGCAAAGTCACGCCTGAGTCAATTAACTAACAAAAATCTATTATTTTTAAACTTACTGTTCTTGTAGTTGTAGTGACGGTGATACCGAACTTTCCCAGCAGCCTTCAAAGATTTCATTGATTTGATTGCGGTTCTGGTCACCTGTAGAAAACAATTATGCACTTTTAAAGGAGAAAGAAACTCAATCAGTAGGTGTTCTACACCGTATTCCAAAACTTTTTGATAAAAGTATTATTACGTTTGTAAGTATCACTAAAATTTGCCATCCACAGACATACGTTTTCTGACCGATTTGTTTACATTTTCATCAAATTGTTTTAGAACAGAGTATACAACAATTAATGGTTGTAGTTGGTAATAAATGCCACGTTTTTCTCAAAATTCCAAGGAATATTGCGAATTAGACTAAACCTATATTATTGGCAAAATTCTGCTGTCACACACTACATTCACTACATTGCTGCTCCAACAGTCAGCTCCTTGTTCAGTTATGCCCAGCTCACTGCCACTAGGAGTTGCTAGGCTGCAGGTTATTTTAGTAGATCGCTACAATAACCGTACCGCATAAAACTGTATACCTTAAGTCTTCGGCATTAGAGCTAAGTTGCCTTTTACAACACTAGTAAGGCCCGGACTCCACCACCAAAGCGGAAACGAGAGGAGAGGAGATGTGTTTTAAACAACCAATAGAATTACGTTATTCATACATCTCTTCTCCACTCAGCTTCAGTGGATACCACTGAGTGGAAATGTATCAAATTTGTATGGCGCGATCGAAGCGGGGATGTGAGCTGTGCCTCGCCGAGATTGAGCTGGGCGGCAGTACAAAGCGGCTTTGTGAGCTGTGCCTCATAAGCTGGCGACGACGCGCAGCGGAGACAAGAGATGTGAGCGGCGTGCAGTGAGCGGTCAACACCAAACATCGCCGCACGCAGCTCAGTTTCGCTCTAACCTGACACATCTCCGCTCTAGCCAACACACACCACAGCTCTAGCCAGCACACATCTCAACTCCAGTCTAGCCAGTACGCATTGCCGCACAGCTTCGGTGGACACACCCTACCTGAAAAACATCTCTTCTCGTGTCCGCTTCGGACATCTCCGCTTTGGGAGACAGTCCAGGCCATAATAAAGGAAAAAAAAAAAACTGAGAATGGCAGTATCAGAAAACGAATCGACTTTATAAGCTATGTTGATAGTACCTAGTTGATAATACTTACTTCCGACCAATTGAGTAGCTAAGGCATTTATATTGAGGTCAGCTTGCTTATGGTAATCCTTTGAAATAAACAGTGACAATTGACTGCAGCAGCCGTGGTGCAAAGTCCCAGGTGGTCCGGGACCAATACCCTTGCAGGTCACCGTGTAATTAGGATACCTCGCTACTATGTTGCTACACCTGAAAGTCAAATATCGAAATGTTTACCACATCTGCCGACTATTCTGACATTCATAGAAACTCATCGGTCATCATCATCAACGCATTCACTGCTGGACAAAGGCCTCTCCAATTGCACGCCATTCAGCTTAATTCTCGGGAACTCTCATCCAGCTCCTACCTTACGCTTGCCGATTCGCGGTTCGCGGGGATGACTTTTCAAAAATGCTTCGTTATTGATTATTTTCGCTATACAACGTGTTCCTTTTGATGTCCCATAACTCTAAGGTTATTGCTTTATGTAAAAATAATACAAAAGTCCAAAATAATACAAGTGGTCCAAAAATACAGTTTCGAAGATAACATAGGTAACACTAAAGTCACCGTCACGAGAAGCAAACAAAGAATAGAAGTTCTTTGTTTGCTTCTCGTGACGGTGACTAAGTTACGTAGCGAAACAAATAATCCCAAATTCAATCAACTCAAAGCAACACAGTACGTGTAGTACGAAACTAACAAGGAATTTCACTTGGTCGGGTTATATTTTAGCGATATAAAGCGCTGTCGTCTAATGTTTTGTGGTACTTACTGGAACTCAGACGCGTTTAGTACACATATGTTACTTTGGGTTGATAGAATTTGGGATTATTTGTTGTTGATTGAATTGTCGCTAGACTCTCGATGTGTGTGTCTAAGTTTCATTGAAAATACGAGTAAGTAAATAATTTTCATTCAATCCAATCATTCATATTTAAAGCTAAGAAAATACGACGTTATCACATTTCACGTGAGGGTTTTACATAATTGTGACTGACGAATTATTTTGTATGAAAAATGAAAACGGAAAAAAAAACCATAAGCCAGTTGATTTTTTCACATGGTCTCATTAATACCCTCAGACCAAATAAAAAACCAAGACAGAGCGCTTCGAACAATACTGTGAAGCATGCTAAAACTACACCGCCGCTCTGTGCACACACGCTCACACGCACACATTTACAACCTTTTACAATGACACTATAATCAAACTACGCCACACAAAGTGCACACGCGTTTACGAAACCGGCTTCACTTCACTGTTGACAGCGCTCTGTCTTGGTTTTTTTATTTGGTCTGTTAAGAGGGTTTATACTAAAAGTTGGCAACGTCGCAAATAACTGTCAAATATTTACATATTTTGATTCTTATAGTAATATTACTGAATAGAAATAAGAAATGTGACTAACTAGCTAAATAGAATATTAATAATGAATTGCAATTATAAAATTGAATTTGATGTTGTACCCATATTAGGTGTAAAAAAGGCATTTGGGAAGTTTCCAAATAGTTTTTTTACATCTTAAACTAAACATTCGGTGTTACGATATTAATTATTGCATTTCATAATCAATATTCTAGTTCGCTAGTTAGTCACATTTTTTATTTCCACACAGTAATATTAATAATCAATTTAGCATTGATCAAAACAGTGAAATATTTGACATCTTTTTGCGACGTTGCCCACCTTCAGAATAAACGCTCTTAGAGTTGTGGAATATCAAAAGGAACACATTGTATATAGAACACTTGTGTGTCTTGTCTGTCAACGAATTTAAGATTTTTATTAAGTAGGTAGATGATTACCAATCATGAAACTGTTCTCTGGTCCATTCAAACAGATGATCCAAACGTCGGAGTCCATTCTTCTCCAAAGCCTTGAACAGGACGTTGAAATCAGCATTGGGTGTAGTGAAAATGACAATCCTAGGTTTTATAAAGCCAAAAACAGTGTGAACGAATCTTTCCAGGTCATGAGGAAGCATGTGTTCTATCATCTCGATGGCTATCACCGCATCACAGCCGATGAGCCGGTAGTCTGGATCAGCTGCATTGCCTTGGAATAGCTGGAATGAAAAACATAAATTGTACATTTGAGTGCACAGGCTGTTAAAGAAATTGCGTGCCACAGCTTAGGGGGAGGTTCAGTATCGATAAAGGAAACCAGGAAAAAAACCTTGCAGGATCAACCTAATTTAGTACCTACTAACTTAAAATAGCAATCGTTTAGACTTAAAATTATTTTATTTGTGTAAATGCTTTAATTACTTACTTTCATTTCGTTCGATAGTAGGTAGGTAACTTTAGAAAATTATTAATTAGCATTTAAACAAAATAAAAACTTATTTTAAGCAATTTTTTAATCAATTCTAAACGATTGCTATTTAATTAGTAGGTACTACCTACACTAGGTTAATCTTATGATAATTTTCTTTTTTTGTTTTTTTCTTTTTTAAAGGCATTTATTTTTTATTTTTTACGGGTTCCTTTATCGACTCTGAACTCACTCTGAAGCTATGGCACGCAATTTCTTTAACATCCTGTATGGTGGATACATGTCGTAAATTCAAGTCGCTTTTCGTGACCGCGTTGTTCTTCCAAACTACGCAACGGGTGTTTTTTATTTATTTATATTTAATTAACAAGTAACACAGACTCAATAAGTTAGTTATAATATTTCTTAAGGCGAAAGCGTCAAGGTAGCCCGCGTAATTCAAATTTTCTTACGTTTTTTGCAATTTGTAGGTCTATATCATGTTGTATGTTGATCTAAATATAATTTGCGGCCGTATCAAAAGTTTATTTATAGAATTATAACCATAAAAATGATCAATACAAACTCTCTAAGTTCATATAATCGCATTGAATGACTATTTCATGAAATCATGACATTTGGCGATCGTGCTTACTTATGGAGTTGTATTGCTAATTGTAATGATTATAATTATGTAAAGCCATATTGGTTACGGTCGCGAATCATATTTTAATCAACATAAAACCTCACACTGACTTGCAAAATGTAAAAAACTAAAGAAAATTTGAATTTCGCGGGCTACCTTAGCGCATGCCCCTTAACAACTCCAGGTCCAGTAGATTCGGAGCAAATTAGTTGTGACAGACCGACAGACTGACACACACATGATCCTTTATGGGTTCCGTTTTTTCATTCGTACGTACGGAACCCTAAAAAGTTACTCCCCTATCCACACTGTACGTGTATGTACCTACTTACAAATAAGATGATAAATATCAAAAATAAAATAATTCATGGGAAATATACCAAAGAGTTTTTATTTAGTTTCTACTACTTTTTAACCGACTTCCAAAAAGGAGGTTATATGTTCGACGCGTATGTATGTTTTTTTAAATGTAATACGCCGTCAACGCTCATAGCGTCCCGCCCCCCGCCTCGCAGCGCATTCCTAAGGCGCAGTACTGAGGTTTCGGTCATTACCACACTATTTTTATATATTAGAGGATTGTGTTTGTTATGGACTGGTTATTTTATTTTAACAATTTGATTGCTCAACATACCTACTTACATTTATGAAAAAGCATTATCAAGTCAAATCAGAAATCAAAATAAATAGTTTTCTTACAGTGACTTTCAAGGGACTCTCCCGCTTTGGAGAGTACTCATCACCACCAATCAGGTCAGAGGAACATCGGAGAGGAATAGTCTCAATATCTACGCCAAGAATGCAATGAATACCAGGTACTTCCTTCAAGTATTTGATGAAGCTCATGTCATGGTGGCCGAAATCCACGATCTGTGAAACAATTGAAAAAAAAACAATAAATGAAGGAACTCTCAATGCTTTGATCTCGCAAAACATGTGCATTTTGATGTGACTTTGCCAGATTGAAGTGCAATTTTACGCTAAGGTTGACACTTTATTTGTCAGTCACATCAAAATGCACAGGTTTCGCGTCATCTTGTAATAGTATAATCCACTGTTGTTTTTATGTTTATCAGCTTTATACCTAATCTACTTGATAGATTTTCATGCAGCTCTCATCATCATTTAGATTTTGTAAGGAATGATTTATTTATGCATAGAATGTAGACCAAATTATTAAATAAATTGCACACTGGTGCACAAACTAGTGACCTGCTGTCTTTGCACGGTCAAAGTAGAAGCAAGTACCTAATCTGCATTCGCAATTCATTTGTCAAACATGTAAACAAACACAAGTTTTAGGAAAAACAACTGTAATGCCGACACATAAGGTTCAGTTTTCGCTACAACTTCATATTTTTATGACTTTTTTAACAATACTAGTCGGTCTAAAATCATCTTTATTTACTCTGTCATAAAGTTGATGTTTGTCTAAGTGGAAAACTCGTGTTTGTTTACATGTTTTGCAAATAAATTGCGCCCGCAGATTAGCTCATTTGTAAAACAAGTTCCATTTTTTTTGTTTTGATGTAAAAAATATTGTATTATTTTTGCCATATTATTGTTACATGTAAATGAATAAGATATGAAACGTTCTGTAGTGACAGAAAGACTTTCAAAGTGTATTGTTTGAGAATTTGGGCTTGCTATTAACTAGATCCTAGGCCCGGCAATTGTGTTTCATTCTTGCCAATGGAAATCGTTTTGTCTAGTTACTGGATAGGTAAGATAGTCACTCCATGTAAAATACTGGTATTCAGCTGCATCTGGAAGCAGACCCCAACATAATGGGAAAAGTCTAGGGCTTATAATACGAAATTTTCAGACAGTACCTTCTCAATATTTCCACACCATCGGTCATCCAAGAGACAGTCGCTGACCGTGGCGTAGCGCTGCGCGTACATCGGCGGGTAGAACGTAACCCCCTTCTCATCGTCATACTCCGCAAACACCTGGTCATCAGTCTCCTCATCCTCCAAGTCACTCCCACTTCCAGGAAAAAAACCTAATAACAATTGCTTATAGTAAGGCCGCACTAAACGGTCAAATGCAGTAAACAAGGATTCACGAAAAAAAACCAAAGTCTGAAGAGTAACGATCATGATTCACGGATTGGACTGGAGATTTCAAAATATTATGGGTCTTTTATTAATTAATCTCCCTATTAAACGGTGGAAAGTGAAAAGTAGCCGACAATGCCCAGATGTTCACATGTTTGTTTTCTTTTTTGTTTTGATTGACTTTAGAATTGACAGTGACGTTTGTCGGTAGATATTTTCATAGGCCATTTTCACACTGCGACGTTATCGATTCAACACCGACATGTGACAGCTTGGATGACAACGATATCGTGTGACGATATTGGTATACCACACGATGTACCCAACAGTTTATTGTCATGCGGTATGCAACAGCGCACGGTGGGCTGAAAACCTACTTTCATAGACTTAGGAATTTCAATTTGCAAGTGCCGGATTTTTTGCCGGATATCGCTTCTATTAGTTATTACTATATTGAAAAATGACAGCCGAGTTAATTCTGCACAAAAATGAAGGAATTCTAATTTTTTTACGAAACATTTGTATGAAGCTAGTATGAAAAAGTTAATTATCTCGTAAACAGCAAGGAAAACCGTAATATCCTTACAGGTAGATACTAATTATTTATGATTTTTTGACATATGTTATATAACAGTTATCACTGCAATTTTTTTTTTTAATCGTCAAGATATTTTTATTTATTTTTACATATGAAACGGTTCCTTTTAGTGACTAAATTAAGAACATTGTTAATTATGAAGAATTTTACTGACCCAAATATTAAGAATATATAAAACAATAAATATATTTTAAAAAATAGCAAAAAATTCAATCGAATCCTATTCATTTTCCTTATCTCTGTCGTTGTCGGACTCCAATTCTGAGTCAGAATCCAGATTGGATATACCTAAAAACTCGAACTCACTTTCCTGAAACTGAATTAAGTCGATAGTTTCAGCAAAAAAGCTCTGCTTTCTCTTGGCATCTAACTTAGGCCTTTGTGCACTTAGGAAAGGATCCGAAGAAACAACAAGCATATTTAATATATCTTGATTATAATCTTGCCTGCTTCTTTTCCTCGAATTATATTCCCGGAACCGCCTACAATCTTGGTTTCGAGACTCAGGCTTCTTCCGAGAGAGTCCCAATCGGACAATATCATTTTTGCTCGATTCTGTCAGCCCCGTGTATTAATAATTTATGTACGGTTGACGACATGTATGTAGTACCATTCGTACAATTCCACGTACTTTTCTGCTGTTTTGCGGGCAAAATCTTTAAATCTTATTACGATCTTCTCGCCAGATGTCGATGTGCTTGCAAAATCACAGCAAATCTTTTAATAAGATCTTCTAATAAATTATAAAGCAAAATTTTAGCCCTTTTATTGCAAAACATCGATAATTAGTTAACTACCCTCATTGGAGTTTTAAAAGATGTGCTAATGAAAATTTATAATCGTCAAAAACATTTCTTAGAACTATGAGTTCTAAGTAATGTTTGACCTATAGACGACCCATATAAGAAGACCCATATTCTAAGTCAAAACCTCATGATTTCCTCGACTTGACTCAACCTCACTTAGGTAGTTTGATATTCTATGCTTTGATACTGTATGGGGTATATCCATTTTACCCATTGATGTACCCTACACTGTTTGTACTGGGTATGGTAGGGTACAATGCGTTAAAGGTGCGACGGGACTTTGCACTCTCTGCGTATGTAGTGAAACTACTGCGTGGCGGCGCGCATAACCCGGGAGTGCTGCGGCACCTGGAACTTTGCATGCCAGACCGGTACGTGTGGAGGCGGCGACGCCCGCCCCTGCTTGCGGTGCCTGCAGCCAGAACCAACCTACTGGCGAGCACTCCTCTCACTAAAGCGATGCGTGTGGTGAACGAGGTTCACGAGAGAGTTGATGTATTGTGGTGCAACTTGAGTGAATTCGCAAAAGTTACATTATTTATAATATGTTATTTAGATATAGGTAAGGATTAAGGATATAGTATGTAATTTTATAGGATGTAGATTAAGGATTTAACATGTACTTAAGGCCACTCGCATTGGATCGCAGATCTGTAATGGTAGTTGTAGGTAAGATTTGCGTAAATAACAAAAAAAAAAACCATAATTGAAATTTTGCTCCTCATGCTAAAGAATTTCCTCAGTCGAGGCACAGATAATATAATACTCTACGTAGTCGAGGTGAGTTTGAGTTGAGGAACCAACTGTCAATTATAAGGTACGTCGGCATCTACCTTGAGGAAGTTTTTAACCAAAACAAAGCGTATTTTATCCGATTCTCGTAATGTCTTCTGAAGACTGTATTGAATATTTGTACGATAATGCATACAATTACGTATCACGATGCTATTTATTTAGCGGGCTGGATACCTATATTACGTTGAGAAAGAGTGAGAAAACTCCGACTCCGGTAGCGGAGTCGGTCTTCGATCCGTCGGTGTATACTCTCATCTCTTTCGGGCCTGAGTAGTCACACTGTTCTTTTGTGAGTATTATGTTTTAATGAAAGTGGTGTTTTTTTTCTCGAGGCTTTGTGATTATGAAGATATATGATAGCATCACCCTGCAGGTGATGCCATCATCGGCCGTCGTTTGATCGCATCTTCCTTTATACGTATGTGCTTAACTCTGGAGTCTTTGCTTAGGGTTCCAGATAAATTAGTTGCAGAGGCGGCAGTCCCAGCTTTGTCTGTAGGGTGGCAGTGGGCGTAGTTCTCATACTGCTAGTGATTGCAACACAAGCAGAGTTGCTCAAGCTGCAGTTTTTCGAGAACTTTTTGCCGGGCTGTGCTCAAATCTGTCCTGGGCCACCAGTGAGCCCTATGTAATAATTGGTCGGATGACTGTAGTGTATAACCAGTGGGTGACCTTGGGGCTAGTCCTCCAATTCCTGTCAAGCAGTCGCTTGCACTGCTACAGGGATATGCTGGCTTTTAATTTAATTTTTTTATTTTGATATAGTTCGTGTTTTGCCCAGTTCAGTTGTTTGTCCAAAAAGATGCCCAGGTATTTGGTTTCAGTAGAAAGGCTTAGGGTTGTTCCAAAGAATCCTGTGTCGTCAGTTTCCTCTTTTTTGTGAAGAGAATCAGTCTGGTTTTTGTAGAGTTCACTGAGAGTTGGTGCTTGTTGCACCATTCCTCTACTATTTTCAGGGCTTTACGCATGAGGTTGCATAAAGTGTTTTCGTGGGTCCCGTTAAATATTAGATATGGTTATGTCATCGGCGTAGCCTACAGTGAAATAACCTTTGTCATTGAGTGTTTTGATGAGGCTGTTGAAATTTTATTATAATATCAGAACCTCATTTCGAGAAATCTTTATGAGGGAATCCAGTCATCCTGGTCGGCCATTTTCGGTTTAATTAACAAGGAGCCCACATTTGGCAGAAAGATCCGGAGGTCCTGTGCCAAGAAGAAAACTCTCAGCTCGCGTAGCAACACCACCGTAGAAACGAGTTTTGTCGACGGAAGAATAGACTAAATGACAGACAAACAATCACAATCTTTCATTTTGTCTATTCTTCCGTCGACAAAACCCGTTTCTACGGTAATCATGCTACGCGTGCTGCAAGAATCGATAGAATAAAATTAAATTGTTCTTTATTTGTGCAGAATGTAGGTACATACAAGTTACAAATGTTGAGTTTAAAAAGATCCATAAACTAACTACCTTAACGAAGGCATGCAAACGGTATATGCTATAATAACAAAGACTCATTCAATAAGTTTTAATAACACATTCAATCAAATCAGTAAAGTTTACCATGTCAAGATGAAATTCAGTAAATAAACCTAAAATGGATGATAGACGTGCGAGCAAGTACGCATACTTATGGCTCGGCGACTTTACTCACCCGTGTGTGTATATAATATACTCATTACTTAAAACCCGTGTAAGCCTTTTCATTGGTTGAAACTAGTTTTAAGTAATGCTTGAGTCTTGAGTGCGGTTCGGTAATACGGGCCTAAGTACGCGCACTTTAAAACCCGTGAGCAACTTCGTCGGCTATCCAATAGGTTTGAAATGTTGCTCGTAGCCTGCCTTGGTTCGTAGTTTAGTACGTCTGTTATCGCCGCGAGGCGCGAGCTGCCATTTTGTTTCGACATTTGAGTAATTTTTATTTAGTTTGGTCCAGAAAATTCGACAACTGCGCGATACATTGTGACCTAGGGTCACGTGTGTCACCGACGGCGACCCGCGTAAGTTCGCGTATTTAAAGTACTCCGTTCTATCACCCACATAAAAATCTCATGACGTAGTCCGACACGCACTTTTTTAATCTAATTAGTCCAAAGAGTACTATAACACGTCACCCCTTGGCAGCTCGGTCAATCACGGTCCACAACCACAGTGGGGTCTCCAAAAATCACAAAGAATACTTTTTTAGTTTTGGTACTTATGGTCTCACTGTCTCTCTCTCTCTACAGAAAGCCCAACAAGATTGTGCGTGACCGTCCCGCCCGTGGTCACAGAACACTATTATGCCCGCGGTGTTACGTGTGCAGACCAGCGCGACACGAACAATACAATTTCTAAGAAAACTTCACAGTATAACAATAACCGGTGTCGCGTCGCGCGACAAGTCGCGCTGGTCTGCACAAGCCTTTACAGACGTTTGCGGGGACAAAGATGTTAGCAGTGCCGGCGGCCGCGCTAGGGTGGAGCGAAAGGAGCGGTCGTTCTAGGCGCCAGATGGCAAGGGACGCCAGCACCCAAAAGCCAAATGCGAAAAACAATTTCAATCGCAAAATAAAATTTTGATGGCGCATTTTGAGAGGCGCGGGTTTGTAATTATTTTGGCATAAAATGAGGGGATTATTATTTATAACACGAAACCCGAAGTAGAATTTACGTGAAGTGAAAACGTCGATCAAAGGGCGCCGAAACCGAAAGACAATCTCGCTCTACCCGAAAAAAAATAAGATGCTACACTGCACGCCATCATACTTAATTTTTTCAGACAAGGTGCGCGTTTTAAAAAAAAACGCTGTATCTCAATCTCGTTATATGAAATGTGTCAAAAAATCATAAATAAATAGTTATACCACCGTGTGCAAGGATATAACGGTTATTCTCTCCGTTCTGGAGATATAAGCATTAGCTTCACACATTTTTTTTGTAAAAAAAATATGTTGCCAATTTGCCTACCTGATTGTATCCTATGATATATTTATGCATCATATTGGCTATTAGAAGCCATTTCAAGCAAAAAATCGACTCTTTAAAATTTAAGATCCAATGTCTTCAAGAGCCTTTTTTCGATCCACAGTGTGCCACTGGTGAAGGCGCAGGGGCGTTTTGGAATAGCGACCTATTTAATTTTTTTACTCCCACAGATATTATTATTTATATTTTTTAGATTTTGAATTTGATTGCCAGAAAGCGAGAGGAAAGATGTTACACATAAATAAACAAAAAGTATACTCCAACAGGTAGGTACACACGGCTACACTACAAGCTATTTTCCAGTTTATGCTGATCTCGCATCATATAGGATTTCCGTACAGTCAAGAGAACCAACGAGGTCAGCTTATACTGTAAATTAATAGCTTGATGTGTAGCCGTGTGTACCTACCTACAAACAGAAACTAAATAAATAGCCTTTGGTTGGTATTATTACAAAGTTACACGAGGTAACGACAGTCACAATCATCCTTTTTGTGAATCTTGTAAGTACCATTTTTCATAGTTTCGATCTTTAACCGAAAATAAAAAAGTTGATGAAGGCTTTTATCCTTAGTAAGGCAAGGCGTATTTCTGAGGCTTTTATAATTCCTAGATAGTTGGCAACAACCTTAGAAGGCAACAACGGTCATTCTTTGTTAGGGCAAATTGGCGAATGAAGCTAACGAAACGTGTCAATTTGACAAACAGTTAATTTACCCAGACTATATAATTGTACATTTCCTACATTCAATCGATTCCAAGAATCGATTTGATGCTATGATCTAACAAAGAAATCAAAAAATTACTTGTTTAGTCGCCCTGTCTAGAAGTTTTTTGTTGACTTTTTAATCTGTACCATGTTGTGTCACGCAAATGTCATAATGTTTGTCATGTCAAAAAATATCGATGTATCGATGAAAAGAAAAAGTGCGTGAAAGAAAACATTGTGTACTAACTAATCTTACTTTTATTTCAGTTTTAGGTGTGTTTCTAAATGCAGAAAATTTAGGCTCATGAATTAACTACATTTAGGTAAGCTCCTTCGGTCGAAACAGCACAATTTTTTTATCTCTGAAAGCAACTCGAAATGTAACCTTCCAAATCTGATCACAAGCTTTAACTTGTTATTTATTTTGTTCTATCAAGCTAATGATTTTATAGCTATCGAGTATTACTACAGAAATGTTTTTAAAATCTTAAGTTTACGTGCGACCTCGAATGATATTTTTCTAATAGGAGGGGTATGAAAAAAACAGATGTACTCTTGAAACAGCAATTTATATTTTTTTCAGAAAAATGGGATTTGATAAACATTTTAATCAAGACCATTGTTATTTGGATGATCCTGCAGACAGTGTGGCAATGAATGTAGAAATTATGGCAGAGAATTATCAAGTTCCTCAGAATAATGCTATCCTTGAAAAACCTGTCATAAGGTAATTATTAGGGTGCATTTATTTAGGTAGATGTTTCGTAAATTACATAACGATGCGATAAATTTACGCCTTTGCCTATCGCAACTAGCGGCAGAAACTTTGGAACGGTACCTGCTAGAACCATTACTTCCTTTGCTTGGTTTCTTAAAATAGGGTAAACTTATTTCAAGAAGAAGCGACATTACACTGATTTATAGCTCGATTTTTATAACTGTGCCCTTGGAGCTGTCAAAATCCCAGCCTGTTAGTATTGAATTCAACCACCCAGTTACCTCCTCGGTGCCCTGATATTTCTTAGTACGGTCTACACAACTCGTGTCGTCTCCGCATGTCTTATTATTTGTTAATTTGTTATTACTTAAACCACATACTCTGTAAAATTTTGACGTTGGCAGGCTCAGACAGTTATAAAAATCAGGTTATATCATCATCACATCAACTGGAAGATGTTTATAATGACCGGTCCTGCACTGCCCACATCCATATACAACCTTCAGTTGAAGGGATTTGTCCCATAAAGTTTGATTACTCTTACAAAATTTACATAGATTTGATAGATATAAGATAAGGCTCTGTAAAAAGTTGAGTAACACAAAATACAACTTTGAATGACAGATTCTATTGGGTCTTTAATTCTAATACTGAATCATTGACCGTGCATTTGGACACGCACCTGCAGCGTCTGATCATAGCACACTGGATTTTCCGGTGTGCACCCAGTATTTAACTAAATATCGCACACACTGGTCTAATAAGAATTTTCTTTATTTTTAGGTATCTAGATATATCAGGGAGTTCTAATAGTGGAATGATTGTTAGCAGTGAAGATACTAATAAATATTCCAAAAAAGGTAAAAAAAAACTATCCAACTAACTACCAAATTGGATTGCCATAAAAATGCATTTATTTAATTTATTCATAAACCATTCAACTTAATTGTTGAAAAATATTATTGACTATTGCTTCTTTTCCAGCACTTGTATACCTTCCATACAGTGAATACTGTTCGGATCACAAAGGATTGTTCTTGCATAAAGATGAGAAACTTGTGAAGCCCGGTGACAAATTCGCTTCCCATGATGACTTTGTACAATACTTGAATGAGAACGCAAAGAGATGGTGCTTTTACTACAGGTGTTCTGATTCACGCAAACCTAACACTGGTTATGAAACTTATACGTACAATTGTGTTTATTTGAGAAATAAAGAGAAGTATAAGAAGAAAGGGTTGAGAAAGAGGTTTGTAAATCATATTTTTAAAACAGCATTCATTATCTGAATTATGATCTACCTAGCCTTTTCCCAACTATGTTGAGGTTGGCTTCCAGTAACCGGATGCAGCTGAATACCAGTATTTTACATGGAGCAACTGCCTATCTGACCTCTCTACAAGTGCAACCCAGTTACTGGGTAATACAATACCCCTTGGTAAGACTGGTTGTCAGACTTAACAACAGCATTATGAGCATGCTGCCTTGACATCAGCCGAGATTGAATAAATACAATGTATGAATTGGTTATCCATCTCTTGACCAGTCGGTCGATTCTGTAAAAATATTAACGTGAAGCTTAGGTGAAGTGAGCGTGAAGTGAGCTGTCACTGCCACAGAATCGACCGGCAGGATGCTAGGGATTAACACTATTGACAGCTCACTTCACGCTCACTTCACCTAAGTTTCACGGTGATATTTTTACAGAATCGAATGGCTGATCAAGACAAATTCAGGTTACCTCGCCAATTAACAGAGTGTCATACTAATGTATTCGTTTTTTCAGAAACAATAACATGAAGACTGATTGCCCATGCAAAATAAAATTAAGGCATTTACCCAACGAGAAGGAACTGACAGTTGTCTATGTTTGTAATCATCACGATCATGAATTATCTATACAAGAGTTTTATAAGCTGCAGCATGGCCGGCGATTACCACCGTATGTCAAAGAAGAGGTAATAATCTAACTTATTCTGTTCCTATAATTATTATGTATAAATTCGTAATTTTTTAATTGGTACCATTTGTTTTGTGTGGAGGAAGTTGGTGGAAAGTTCCTACATCATTAGAAAAGGGAAGACTTTCTGACCAGACAGGTGTCGTTTCTGGTAGGCTACTGTTTGAAGGGTGATGTTGGGCTGTTGTATACAAGACGTAATTGAAATTACTGAAAACTTCTTTAAGTTTTGTAATGCAACCAAACCTGAAATCGCGACAAAAAAATTCTAAGAGGTTTTCAGTAATTTCATTTACACCTTCTATGTTCAGATTTCGTGGTAAATATTGCTTGCGCGATGTAGGATTTTGTGACGTCACTGCCTATATTTGGCAGTATAGATGTCGCCACAAATTTTGATTGTCCATTCCAAAATGTTGTTTTGCTTTATGCCATATGCTGTATGCACTAATATTTTTTTTCATTTACAGATAAAGGACTTTCTGCAACTCAAAGTGGATGTAATGAAAATCAGAGCGTATGTTGAAATGGAAACAGGGTTCACTATGAGTCGTCCATTTTTCTATGCTTTAGAAAAGAATTTGAAGAGCAGAGAAGTAGAAAGACATATCAGTGAGCAGAGATTGATGTTGTTGAAACAAAAAATTGCAGGTAATTTGTTTAATTTTACTTGTACCAAAGGGCTAAGAAAACGCTTACTTGATGATGCTACCCATGACCAAAGTCATAATAAGCACAAGGAACAACACACTCAGTTACAATTTGGGTTTAACAAACCCAAATTGTAACTGAGTGTGTTGTTCTTACATATAAAGTCACATAGTTTTAGTTTTATTTTTACACTTATCTCGCGAAATGTAGGTGTACTATACGTACACCTCGGCCTAAAGCTGGGAACAAATTATCGGACGCGTCCGTAAGCCGCGGCTGACAGTCGCGACCATCAGACGTCCGAACGCTCAAGGGCACGTCCGCGACTTAAGACCGATAGTTTGCACAGTGTAGTGCTACTATCCAGATACATATAAGCCGCGGCTTACGGACGCGTCCGATAATTTGTTCCTAGCTTTACCCTTGGGGGATTACAATCGAGATGATGTTATATTATTGTAGTCTACTAGCAATTTATAACGATTTCGTATCATTATTTGTAGCTGTTGATGAAATGTACGGCAACAATGAGGAAGAAAACGAAGATGAACAGGCAGATCAGGTGCAAGATCGTAAGTAAGAAATTAGGAAGTCAGCCATTGCTTTGTACGGCCAATCGTGATGTTTTACATACATATACAGAAGAAGAATTCTTGAGGAAGGTATATAGGCTATTTAACATCACGGTACGACCCTTAGGAGACGAGCAAAAAGAAAAAAGTCAGAAAGAAAAGTAATAGGGCGCGTGGGAAATGTGTCTTTTATTTTAGTATACATACTCGTAATGTGGTGTCTTGCGACTTCAACGCGAACGAAGTCGCTTTCGTCATCATTATCATTGTTTTATAACACTTATGCGCAAAGGAGTAAGAGCTAGCGCGATCGAAGACCCCGCGTATCCGATTGATCCCTTCAATATTATTCTTACAACTTTGCACTTTAAAACACTGAATACAAAGTGATAAATTCAATGTTAATAGAACATCCTCTGCTCGACGCTTCCCGGTCTGTGCTGAGCCTGTGAAATAAAATAACCAAATGTATAGAGCCCAATTTTGTTATATTTACCTCAGATGCTGATGATGATCATATTATTGAAGCAACTAAGAAAATAAAGCATATGCAGGCAATTCATCCCGCGGAAAGAGCAAGACCAAATAGAACTCCGCCACTGAAAAGACGTAAGCAACATGGTAACACATAACTATCAAGAATTACCAGAATTATTTAAAAACTGTTTACACAGCACTTTACAGTAATATTTGATTACAATTTCACAGGATCAAAACCTAATGAAGTTGTGACGTCTTCTGAAGATTCCAAAAGAATAAAAATTAAAAAAGAACATACAGAAAATAATTACAACACTGAAACATTGCAAAGCGTGAAGCATTTACAAGAATCCGTAAAATGTGAAATTCAAAGAAACCCATGGATAGCAGATCAGTGTGTTCCGGTATTGCCTAATAGGTAGATAATTGAATCATTTACTCTTACTTTAACATATTTGCACATAACCATTCAATTTTGATTTTTTTGCTAAGTAAAACACTTATATTAGTCAATAATTTTCAGGACTGCAATAAAACCTGTACCTGGTGAAGAATCTGTACAAATACAAACAGTTGAACATTTAGATGAAGACATTCCCTTACTGGCACAAAATGCAATCGAAAACTTGAGTTACACAATAGAATACTGTGATGATGATAATCATGAAATCATTAGTAATGAACTCGTTGAAATCATTAACGAAGGCCAAGTTAATGAAGTTGAGGAAAACGACATTGATAATATTGCCTACGAAACAGTAGTCACTAATGAAATCGACGAAACTCAGAACGTAGTGCAAGAAGAATACATTGATCAAGATCAAACTTTAGAAGAAGGTCTTGAATACCAAATTGTATCGCAAGAAGACGTGAATGAGCAAAGTGAAATTCTGAATGATTTAGATAATACTGAGGATATAGTCGAAGAAGAAAATCATGTAGAATATACAACCGAAGATACTGGAGAAAGTAATAATGTAGTAGAATATGTAGATGATGAGGTTAATGAAGAAAGTGCACAAGATGTTGCGGTCCAAACAGGAGACGATGCAAATGGCAATGCTAGTACTGCACATTCATTACTGCCAGTTTTCGATGTGTATATGAAAGATGGAAATGTTACGGGTTTTGTTGTGAGTGATAACTTGATCAGCGGGCTGAAAGATGGTGTAGATAAAGAAATTCAAACCAATGAAGATGTAACAGCTAGGTGAGAATCATACATTTTATAACCGTTTTTTTCTAATTCATTATAACTAACTACTTTGTTAATCAAATTTATATTCATTTTTTAAATCTATGGTTATAAATGAAGTTTATAAGAATCTTCGCATTACGCTTTATCACTGCTTACGAACTTACTTCCACTTTACATCTGTTACAGCGACACACAAGAGTTAGGAAGCGAGGATTTCGATGGTGAGATAATCCATAACATCTCTAACAATAAATCTGGTGATACATACACAAAACATGAATACGTACATAAATACAACATAGACAAATATATGACGCAGCCCCACTTCCCAAAATACGTTGAAACTCTTGCAAAGGAGACATACATGGACGTTCTCCATATGTTCACGAACATATACAACGAAAAGGCCATGTTCAAAATTACTACCACGCAGAGAGGGAAAGAGGGGAACACTAGAATATGGTACATAAAAGATGGTCATCGATCAAAGAGGCGCAGAAAAGATGAAACCCAAAGGGAAAAGTTGGGGCAAAATCTGCAAAGCATCTTCATTTTGAAGGAAAAACTAAGATATATGAAGAAAAAGAATGGTGAATTATTGTCAAAAAATAAGCAACTAGAAGAAGTCGCGCTAAGACTAGTGGAGATGACAGAGGAGACGTAGTGTATTTTCTGTAAGCGATTAATAAAAAGGTTAAATTACTGTTACCTGGTATATTTACTTATATTTAAAAGAACTTGAAAACCTTAATAAAATCAGATGTTTCACATCAAGAGCACACTTCGCCGTGAGCTTTTTCGTGTCTGCTTGAAAAACCACGAATGAACTCGTAGTTTCTTGCCTATTTCTGGGCTTTCTCTATTCTGTATTTTCGCTAGTTTTTTTTTAACTATCGAGTCGCCTTTTGTATTGATTTATGAATACAAACACTAATAGACCAAGCATTGAACCCTGAGGTAACCATTGTTGAACAGAAAATCTCGCTTCAGTACTATTGAAGTTACTTAAAGCAGATCCGGACAAACATATTGAGGTTTTATGATGTTTCTATTTACATCTTGTTGTGTTCCATAATTAATAAACAATAAAAATAAAAAAATATTACGCTGCGTACCAAACCTATCTGTCGTCGAACTTTTTTTAAAGTTCCAAGAGAGATTTTAGAACCTTAGTCAATCATCGTGGTCAACTCAATGAAAAGACGCGATGTGTTGATTTCTTAAATATCGTCTCTTGTGTTTCACAATGTTTTCAGCTATACAGCGAACTTTTAAAAACCTACACAATAAAAACAATAGTAGAGAATGTAAAACCACTGTTTGTTTAATTTTTATCGACTCTCCAGCGCTTATGTAGTTGTGACCTTTTGATAATTGACTACGTCGCTATGCTATGCGTGGTTATGCAACGTTGCCTCTAAACTCATCTCTGTTTGGTCGGTGCTTGTCAGTTATGCCTATGTTATATGACATGGAGCCACGACAACCAAGCGTAGTCTTTTTTAATATTTCGGGAAATATGTCCTTGCTACGATGAGATTCTTCCATCAAACCCTACCGAAGTAGGTGCTACGAGGGTGGAGTGATAAGTCTGGTAAAAATGAAACAAGGAGACAACTTTATTTAAAAATTATGATTTATTTTTCAACGTAATTTCCATCTAACTCAATGCACTTCATCCAGCGTTTCTCAAACTTTTCGATCCCTTCCGTAAAGTACGACTTAGGCAACCCTTCGAAATAGGCATTGGTTTCGAGCATGATCTCCTCGTTGGAGCTAAATCTTTTTCCACCGAGCCATTTTTTTAAATTCGGAAACAGAAAATAGTCGCAAGGGGCCAAATCTGGCGAATATGGTGGGTGAGATAGCAACTCATGTAATTTGGTCATGGCAATCGCGCAGGTGTGCACTCGTGCGTTGTCTTTGTGGAAGAGGATATTCTTCTTAGCCAAACGCGGTCGTTTTTTAGGTAAAATTTGGTTAAATTGGTCCAATAAATTGGCATAATATTCGCCATTGATCGTTTTACCCTTCTCTAGGTAGTCAATATGGATTACCCCCAAGCGTCCCAGAAAACTGTAGCCATCACCTTAATGGCAGATAAAACTGCTTTGGCCTTCTTCGGAGCTGGTTCGCCCCTAGCAATCCATTGTTTCGATTGTTCCTTGGTTTCTGGTGTATGGTGGTGGATCCACGTTTCGTCTACCGTTATATAACGACGCAAAAAATCAGGTTTATTCCGTTGTAACAACGCTAAACCTGCCTTCGAAGTGGTAACTCGCATGCGTTTTTGATCAATAGTCAGAAAACGCGGCACCCATCGCGCGGAGAGCTTTTTCATATCTAAATGTTGGTGTAAGATATTGCGCACACGTTCGTCTGAGATGCCTACTATCTCGACTATCTCGCTCACTTTTACTCTTCGGTCGTTCAACACTATGTCATGGATTTTAGCGATCATCTCTGGAGTAGTGACCTCAACTGGGCGTCCTGGGCGTTCAGCATCACTTGTGCTTGTACGACAACACCGAAAATCCGTAAACCATTTATGAATCATTTTAATCGACGGAGCAGAGTCCCCATAATATTTATCAAGCCTTTGTTTCGTTTCCGTAATAGTTTTTTTGCGCAAAAAATAATGTTTAATCAACACTCGAATTCACTTTTCTCCATCTTTGCGAAAATGCGTTCAATCGTTTTTATTTAATGGCTCTCAAAAAAAACTAATCGGCGGTGCTGCCTGAAAATTTAAATATAGTCCCTCAAAAGAGTTGTGAACAAGGAGGTTACATGCAATTTGCGATAATTTTATTCCAAAATTGATTTTAGACTTATCACTCCGCCCTCGTATATTGGTTAACGCTCTCATAGCTTAGGATTTATGAAATAATTTTCTGGTAAAGTACGCGATGCATTAGGTACATTGACATTTTTAAAACATTCTTCCGTCGTTCGCAAAAAAAAAAGAATTGGCACAAAAACTTACAAAATCAGCGAATTGGTTTCATCAAAGAGTTTTGTCAACACCTTGTTATTCTTTGTCCTACCTAGTAGGTACCTTGATTATGACATCGCAAGTATAAGAATATTTGGACATTGCATCCACACCGACTCAATTATGTTCCACACCTTAACTAGTACCGGCAAAACCAACTCATAATCTCACCTCAGGTATCTTACGATGGGCACACTCCCTGCCTACACCCATACCTACGCGAATACTAACATACAATTAATTTCGCGATTGCACTACGTTTATAAACGATACGTGGCATCGAAATGTGAAAGTTTAAAACTATTGTCTGTCACTCTCATTGTCTGTGATCTATCTCGCGATCTTGTCGCCGACCGGTTTCATTTATGCAAATACCTAAGCTGTTCTGAGTTCTGATGAAATTATCGATCTGGATTGTTGGTAGGTAGGGAGCTATTGCTTGTTCCGTATACCGAGAATGTGTCATTGATACCGTTCGAAGTTAACTACTGTGCGAAGGTAAGTGTCAGTTAGATTGTAGAGAAATAACTTAGTAATTGTTAGATGTCTGGATATGTGGCCTAGAGATTAATCCTTGTCATTATAATCAAAAATTATGGTGGTTTTAGTAATCTCGAATAGCTTTGAGTTATTCAGTGCCTAGTGAGAAGTAGCGTAGACTGTTAACGGTTCGATAAATCAGTTATTTAAATAAAGCATGGTCTTAATCATCACAGAAAGCGGTAAAAATTGACAGCATTGTATAATGACGATAAATGAATGAACTGTCTCGCCTTTGGAAGTCTGGTATCCACAGTAACTGCCTGCCTATTTAGGTACCGTCGTTTGATAAATTCCATTGTTGGATTGGTAGGTACATGTTGTCTTTTACAACAGGCTGAGAGAAAATTTTCTAACTCAGGGTGAGGTAGTTTTTTATTTTTTTCGACGACTTATCACCCAGTCTACCGAACTGATCATAATGTAGTAGCCCCAAGCACAAATCTCCAATCTCTTATCTGCAACAGATCGGAACAAGCTGATAGTAACAATCTGGTAGGCGAGGTCACGCGATCTTCTAGGAGCGTGTCGAAGGAGATTGTGCGAAAGTGCGCACGCGCATACGGCAGCTGTTTTTGTGCGCAAGTTTGCGCGTAACGCGGGCTATTTTGATTATGTGGCTGATTGTATATCCGCTGTCTGTTTTTATGAGGTGTAAGAGTAGTTGAGTACCTGAGTTCCCGGAAAGTGACATAGACAATGGTGTTCTGCTGTTAGGCAACTAATTAGTTAATGTTTTGGTGGATGGAATTTGACAATAAATCGTAGACGGATGTAAAGATTCGAAATTGAAGGCATATTTGCGTGTTATCAACACGATAAAAATATTGTTTTTGCTACACACAACACAGCTATGTATCAATATTGCCGTGCAGTAATCTGCAGCTGCTGTAGGCACTAGTTTTTATTCAATATTGACCAGCAAAGTGCTAATTAAAATTACGAGAATGCGAGAGAAGGCTCGTCAGTGGCGTGTCAGAAAATCCGACCTTTAGGATCACCGCACCTTTCTGATTTGAACTGGACAAACATACACAAGACAAAATATTTTTGGCCAGGTGACTGCAATGTACATTATTGTCAGTCACTCAGTGCCCATTATGTAATGCCTTTTAGTCAGGTATTACATTAGGTAAATATTTTTTACTTCCGCCTTGTATTACACTAAACGATTTTGTAATCAATTTATTGACACATCGTTTTCTACAGGACATTAAAGCTAATTATCATTATAGGTATCAATTACTATAATGTGCTATTAGATAAGTAGGCTCTCGATTAAAAGGCAGCTGTAGTTTGGTAATAATTTATCAAAAAAATACCGATCTTAGTAGCCGTGTTATTCTGCAACGGCCAGTAGGTGTTTTCGGTCGCTCATCATATTTACATATCAGAAAACAACATCTCTAGTCTGTACGTTAGTATGCATATTGAAGTAATCATAGACAAGAGAATTAATAGGATTTATTGTGAAATAAACCTTGTTTGTTACACGACTGCCCAAAAACAGGAGTGTAATGTTTTCACTATCGTATCAAATGAATGAAATACTTACAATATGATAAAACAAAGTTTTCTCCTCACAAATCTCTTAAGATTCCTAACACAACTCTACTTCTATCCCCCGCAGATTTTCTCTTTTAACTTGGCCGAACACATTCGTCTATATACAAACGGTTCGCCACACGCATACGACATGACTCCAATAAATTAGGGTACATATTGAAATTCGTATCGTATCAGCATAGTGACTGATTTTTGGAATGGACAGTTAACTTGCCGAAACGCGCTCCAGTTCTTTGTTTTACTTAATGTTTTTAATTATGTTCCTGTATGTCGTAAGTGGTACGAGGTGTTGCGAGGAATAATGTTATATTGATTTGCTTTTATGTATTGTTATGCCGATACTGTATGACAGCTGTGAAATCAGCTCTTGTTAGCGATATTTCTACACCTACATGTACCTACGACATGAGGGCCTTCAGGAAAAGAGTAGGTCTTCTTAAAAGGTCGGCAGTAGAGGTTGCCTTACATCAGGCAACCCAGATTCTGACAATTTTGTTTGCCCCCCTAGACATAATATGAAATGAAAATTAGTTATCAATTCGAAACAGGCGACTTCTTTTCGACGTCAGTCTGCCACTGTTTCCTACCTAAAATTTAATTTAATGATAACATAGAGCTATCTTTAGCTGATTGGATATCTATACTGCTAGTAAATGCCTTTTAAAACTGATTGTGAAGCTTATAAACATATTGGACCTCCATGTTAGACCTCCATGATGAATGGCAAAGTAAGTAGGTAGGTATCTAACTACAGTTAAGTAAATTAATAATGTTAGAAGTCACAGGTGGCACTTACCTACGTGTAGATGTTAATAATTACATTATGTTTAAACAATGTCGGGGTACTAAAACATGGTTAACGAGCAGAATAATAATGTAAAACGCTACTCGTTGAATCTACTTAGTTGTTTTAATATTGTTTTGGGTGGTTAGACACAGTGCATTTCCTTAAATTGTTCGTAGGGTGTTAAAAATGTCTAAAACGCAAGTGATCTCGGATACCAGTTTTTGTAAGTTTGTAGCCAAAAAAACATCTATTTCAATTAGAACTTTAGATGTCTCCAGGTGCTTTACCTAGGTAAAGCACCTGGAGACATCTAAAGTTCTTTCGTTTTGAACTGCTGACATGCTCAGCCAGTCAGGTAGAGAGAGGTAAAGTTCTTTCGTTTTGTACTGCTGACATGCTCAGCCAGTCAGGTAGAGAGAGGTAAAGTTCTTTCGTTTTGAACTGCTGACATGCTCAGCCAGTCAGGTAGAGAGAGGTAAAGTTCGTTCGTTTTGAACTGCTGAGATGCTCAGCCAGTCAGGTAGAGAGGTAAAGTTCTTTCGTTTTGAACTGCTGAGATGCTCAGCCAGTCAGGTAGAGAGAGGTAAAGTTCGTTCGTTTTGAACTGCTGAGATGCTCAGCCAGTCAGGTAGAAAGAAGTCCCATAGAAGTCTACTTGTGTATACACGTACTAGGTAAATATCAATCTGCCTAGCCTTTTCCCAACTATGTTGGGGTCGGCTTCCAGTCTAACCGGATGCAGCTGAATACCAGTATTTTACATGGAGCGACTGCCTATCTGACCTCCATAACCCAGTAACTGGGTAATACGATACCCCTTGGTAAGACTGGTGTCAGACTTTCGGGCTTCTGACGACTCGTAACGACTGTCAAAGATCCCCGAATGACAGCCGGGACCAACGGCTTAACGTGCTTTCCGAGGCACGGAGGATTCTCGGTATGTAAAGATGGTCACCCATCCACTGACCAACCCCGGAAAGCGTAGCTTAACCTGATGGATCGACCAGTGCGGCTGTTGTTACTTAGCCACGAGCTCCTCACACGTACTAGGTAAATACTAAGTGTCAAAACAATTAACGCATTTTGCTCGTGTTGACCCACAATTTGCATTACGAGGTTAAGCTCGGAATATCTTGTAAGTTCGATTGCTTTATTTTGTAACCTACGATTACTCATATCAAACAATAAAGCATTGAACAAAGACTGAGTCACCCCACCAACTTACATAGACACATTTACATAGAAGCAGACGTATGTAACTGATAATAAATGAAAGTTTATATTGCTGTATCAATATCAGGTCTTTACATGTAGGTAGATCATGTAGGCCTGCTGTCTTGTACAGTGATATTAGAGAGAGTAGTTCTTCTAAACTAGACAACAGATTTTGATGCAGTTTTCACCATCATTTAGAGAATTCATTCTGGAAGGTTTATGTGTATAATACATAAAGATTTAACTTACCTACATTTAATGAAGCAATATCGATGTTTTGTCAAGTTATAAATACCGTGCGAAGAGGGAGCGGGTCGCTAATATACCTACTATTTATACAAGGCTGCAAATTCATTATTTTTTACCATTGACACTCGAAAAAGCCCTTTTTCGAGTGTCAATGGTAAAAAATAATGAATTATGAATTTTATTCATCGATAACAGTGAATAAAACTCTCTTTTACTCACAAGAGAATAAAAATATTTTGAATTTGGAACAAGTATGAACTATACAAACTATGTACAAAAATAAATGAAAGTACCTACTGGCTGGCTAGATGGAGCTATTCCTTAGAAGCTATACAATTAAATTAAATAAAAAAATCCTGCCAACTTTAGTTTTTAATCTGATATCGTGGTTGTTTTAATTTTGATTTTCAATTTTAATTTATATTAAAAAAAAACCGTGTTTTTAATGGATCATGTGGTCTGCAATAAAGATTTTTATTTATTTATTATTTAATGTCATTGGAAAATGAGTCACTGAATACCGCTGACTTCGAAATATTTCGTTCTGAAGCAGCAATTATAGTAGAAATTTTTTTACCGCCAAAAATTTGATACATATAAATAACATAACATCACGCCTTGTTTCCCCGAATGATTGGGCAGAGGTGTAGGCACCTTTAGTTCACCCACATTTCGCCAGTTATGTTTTTAAGTCCCATGTAATGGGGGGTGAGGCTATTGCCATCAACCGGGCACAATTCCAGACTCGAGGCTGCTATTGAGAAATTCCTGTTGGAAAAACCCAATAATACTTTGCCCGACCTGGGAATCGAACCTAGGCCCTCATGCTCAGCAGTAGCGCTTGCGACCACTAGACCAACGAGGCAGTCATATAAATACTACAACTACGACAAATAAATATAAATACTATACTACTATTTATTTTCTCGCAGTCAATGGTAAAAATTAGATAACATAACTCGTGAAAAAAAAAAAACTCGGTCCACGTATCCCTCGCTCCGCTCAGGATTCAAATCTAGAATCCCTCGCTACGCTCGGGATTCTCTCGGACGTCATAACGCCTTCTAGATAATATGTATTATTTATTTTTTATTTTTTTATTACTGAAATGTATTGTATTGTGTTAGTCAAAACTTATCAAGTTTTGACTCAATATGTTAGTTAATGATTTTTTTACAAACTCAACAGACATTGTGCTTTGCAGTGCCCTGACAGGGTTCATGTGCAAAAACCGACAGTAATAAATTGTAAAAAGTGTGATGTGCATGAGAGTAAATAAATAAATAAATAATATAGGTATAATAGCGCCCGCCCCTGGTTTTTATAACTTGACATTTGGATATTTCTTCATTATAATGTAGGTGAGTTAAATATTAATGTATCTAAATATTTATAATACTAGTCTATGCCACTGCAAAAGTTTCTTCTCATACGGAGAAAGCATGAGCATTGATCACCACGCTTGCTCAAGGCGGATTGGCGATTACAGACTTAGGTATATTGATTATAAAGTCCAGGTTTCCTCACGAAGTTTTCCTTCACCGATGTCAGTATCTAGCATTATATAGCATTGAGTATCTGACAGATGATAAGAAAAAATCTTGCTTCATTTTTAACATTTTTTATTGGGTAGATAGTGTCTGTCCGTCAATGTAAATTTTTCAAATATCGTTTTGTAGTAATGTCCACATTGATATTAAAAAACGCTACCGAGAAATGAGCGAGACAGTATACGTAACAATTTTAAATCTGACCTTACATCAATAAAAAAAACTGAACAACTTATTAAAATAATTATTAAAACTAAGCAGTAATTATTTCTTGTATTTCTCAATTAGTGAGTTCTTGTAAGCCTCTAACCTGCCAGCTATAATTGAGCTATTTGCTTCACTGAACTCTTACTTCAAGAATTAAGGTATTACTGAAATATCTGTATCTGCAAGAATATGTAACGAAGCGAGTAGATTTTATTCTTTATTTGTAAGAAGTTGTCTAGGAAAAGCTGTACATGAATTTAACTAGAAGATTCAATTGTTATTTATAGTTTGGTAGGTTAAAAGTTGCTATACCGAATTGAAAACAAAATTAACAACTTATTGTTACGAGAAGAGCATATACTGTTTGACTACTAGGTGATGGTTACATTAGAATCTAATTTGAAAAGTAATCAAAAAGTTGATGAAGCTAATGATTAGATCAATGATCACTTACTGCATAATACTTTCATTTAAAGATCACTGACCCACGTAATGTGTGGTTCAAGATAAGGTCTGAACTTTTGGCGACAGAGGTGAAATGAGGGACATTATAAGGAAAACGGACATTTTAAACATTTGCCAAATTATTCAGAGAACTTGCAACACTCCTTCGACTCGACATGTGTTATCAAATGGTTGCAAACGGCATGTGATGGCATCGAAGATGCGAATTTATAATTAATAAAATAACGTAAAAATTTCGTGTGGTAAGGAAATATTCTGTCTTAAAATATATCGACGTCCCCGGGGAATTAACCGGTAATCGCAAAAATCAAATTTTACAGAAAAAATAATTTAGCGTTTGGAGAATATCTCTTCAACAAAAGGCAATTATGACAACATTGTTATATGACGGAAGAACTAATTTTTACACGAAAAGTTTATAGTATTCAGTGTAACTATTAATTATACACAGAATTAGTTATTCACCAAAATACGTATTACCGAAAATAGTTTCATAAATTATTATTAGGGTATTGATATCTTACAATCCTGACTTATCAATATTATTCCAGTAATGTTTACTTACCGAATTATTCTTGTAAATTTCTTAAAAATCATAGGCATAGTATTGCTTTACTAATAAATAATAATAATAATTCCTTTATTTCGCAAAAAAGTGAACAATTACACTAGTAACGCTAAGAGGTGTGTTACCAGTTTCTTTTTCAAAACTAGCGTAATTTGAACTCTGGTACTCAAAGTAAGATCTAACTTGTGTTATGAGTACCAGTGTTCCAACAAAAGTTATTACACAAAGGTACACAGGTTCCCACGAGGGACAGCAGGGGCATTAGTGCAGTTTCATTGTCACAGAGAAATGAAGTAAAAAATATAAAACAGTAAAAATTATACAGAAAATAAAGTGGACAACGTATGTAAGTGTGTGAGGGTGAGTGAATGTTTAGGGATGTGTAATGTATGTAAATGTAATTTATGTATGTGTAGTGTATGTATGTGTAATGTCGTAAGTTTAAAATAATTAGACTTGAATGAGAAATTGTGTATAAGTTACAGTGAGTGACTAAGTATATATCTTAAGCAGATGTTTGGTGTCTTCGGTGGTGTTACTGGATTATTAAACGTGTTTTATTTCATTACAGAGAGAGATTGTAATGTTCAGTTACTGACTTATTATGGTAAAATTTTAAATAACCATAAAAGGGTAAAGTAGTGTAACCCGTATTTTATAGAAAAATTTTGGTAGTCATATTATCGTAATCATTGAAAACCGATTATGTAAAATAAATTTGTCTCCGGTATCTTCGAGGGAATAATAACAGAAAACTCACAAAATTAGTAACAGTGCATTACCGAAAATGTCTACAGCAAAATTTACGATAATAAACTCGTAATCGCGTTAACCAGAAATTTTGCTGAAATATTTTACAGTAATATTACTTTACCGAAATGTAGCCACAGAATTTAATTTGTAATAATGTATTTCGTTATTTTTCTAGTAAACAAAAAATGGAAAATTTCCAAAGAACAAAACTGTTATAAGGAAAACCGTTGGAAATTACCGTAGAAAAAAAAAAAAAAATCATAGGTGTATCCCGACCCATAGATACCGTAAATCGTATAACAGTAAAAAGTCAGTAATAGTATAAAACAGGTTTATTCCTTGGGGGCGTCGATATTATATCCTATACTACTTAATAAACAATATTTTTATATATATCTATATATATATATTTGTAATCACGAGGAGCTCGTGGCTAAGTAACAACAGCCGCACTGGTCGATACATCAGGTTTAGCTACGCTTGCCGGGGTTGGTCAGTAGATGGGTGACCATCTTTACATACCGAGATTCTTCCGTGCCTTGGAAAGCACGTTAAGCCGTTGGTCCTGGCTGTCATTCGTGGATCTTTGACAGAGTCGTCAGAAGCCCGAAAGTCTGACACCAGTCTTACCAAGGGGTATCGTATTACCCAGTTACTGGGTTGTGGAGGTCAGATAGGCAGTCGCTCCATGTAAAATACTGGTATTCAGCTGCTTCCGGTTAGGCTGGAAGCCGACCCCAACATAGTTGGGAAAAGGCTAGGCAGATTGATTGATTTGTAATCACGTTCTTGAAAACGGCTCTAGCGTTTTCGATGAAAGTTGCAACATAAGGGTTGTAAAAAATCGATCTAGCTAGGTATCTTATCTGGGAAAATTCGTTTTCTCTATTTTCACCCGAGCAGAGCCCGGTCGACCAGGTACACCTTTTCTTATACTTGCTACCAACTTGCACATTGTCATGAAAAAAGAAGGTATCTGAGGCACTTCTCAAGTTAGCCTTTTAGGGCCTCATGGTAAAAAAACAGCACGTATTAAAAATGTATAGTTATATTTAATGGTGTGGTACAGTTCATCAAACTGAATAATTTTCTCCGTGGAACCAATATCGTAATCGCAAAAAAATTATCAGCTGTCCAATACATTGAAGTTTTGTATGAGATAGCTGATATTTTTTTGCTTATAGTTCGGTATAATTTTTTAATAGAGTTGTCTGTTAATTAAATTCATCATTGTAAAACTACAAGGCGTTTCATGAATACCAAATAATTCTGTCTGATGAATTTATTAAATATCTGGTCGAGACCTTGAAATTAGACTTGTATACAGTCCTTTTCCGATTTTATGCACATGAGTGCTATTTCGAAGACTTCTTTGGAATTCTGAACGGGATGAAAAAGTGAGAAGTTTCATTTTCAAGGACACTTCAACTGCGCGAGAGCAAGTAAGAAAACTTTTCAAATCAAACGATGCTTGAGTCTGTTGCACCATCGGTTCGTAATCCCTCGAATTCCTAGGATCTCATTGGAATTGTAGTTAACATAATCAGCTGATGATGGGGCTGCGCAACCGCGTAATGTTATAACAAATTATTATTGTTTCACTAATAGAAGAATTTGTTAAATCACGCCTAAGTCTTACCGGTTCTGAAGCGTGCGCAGGCGAAGAAAAGGCGCGCGCGACGCCCGAGTTCGTCAGTCTCGCCAGGGTCGCCACAAGGGTCGGACCACAATCTAGTCATTAAAAACTTTTTTTATAATTTAATTTTTATAATTTTGTTATCAAAAGGCCATCATGAAAGTGTTCATCGTACTAACAGCAGTCACCGCGCTAGCGAGTAAGTATACTTGATATAAGTTTTATATATTTGTGACAATATTTTATCACGCAAAGTATTCTTTGTGGAAGAAAAAAAAATGATTAGTTTATGTGGAAAAACTGCATCTATAGATTCAATTATCAGAAATGATAAATAATCTAGAAATAGCTCCTATTGGTTATTCATACATTAATTTTATGATCAATATTTCCAGTGTTATGTGAATATAAAATGTCAAAGTGTACAACACACTTAGACATCACAATACTTTGACTGGTTGCACAACCAAAATCAGCCACGTAGTCGATATTTGACTCCAAAAAAGTTAATTTAAAAAAAATCTATTTTGGTCAGTACAAAAGACTTCAACGATTGCACCTTTTTTTATAAAATCACGAATGATTTATTTTAAACTGCTTTTTACTATAGTCTCCTCTTATATTCTTTTATTGGGTTATTATTATCATACAAAAATAGTAGTTATTTACTTTACATAAAGCAATTAAAGTCCCTTGTTATATACCATGCAATAATACCTAGTAAGGCTATGTAACTATTGCGAAAATATTATACAACCAGCTGTTGACCCGGCTAATTGTACTCATATAATGTAACTGTTCACACGAACACTTTTATGACAATCTAACTAAGGAAAAAGAACACAGAGCTTTTTTATCAGTCAATAAGACTAGATTCAACGTATAGAGATTTAACTCGATATAATATTACTTAAGAACATAACCAACCAGCTACATTGATATCATTTCCTAAATGCTATAGACAATACTGAAATACTAAAGCTCTGAACTAACTATCCTTGCAACCTGTAATAGAAATTAGCCTTTCAACAAAAAAAAAAACATTTTATATGTTGTTCTGATAAAGCAATCAATTTAATGCACAAATATTTCGATCAAACTGATCCAAATCTCGATGACGACATTTCGATTCAGAATACTTTTGAAATTGATTGTATCTGATACAAATGTGTGTCAAATATTTAAAAAAATATATAGCTACTAAAGAATTTACCTACATACTTGTGATCATAAAGGTTTGATGATAAGGAAGTCTACTTTGGTGGAGTGGAGCTTACTTATGGCTTGACAGAGACACTTCTGTTAGAAGAATGCATACAATTTTTGTATGATCCTCTACAAAAATTGTAGAATTCCACTGACTGTCACTGAAAAGACAAAAAATTAAGCTAAACATAAAGAATCTTCTAAGAACCCAAGAGTTGATCCAAAACCAGTGTAGTAAGAAAATATTTCTATGAATAAATGTTATAATGAATTCCCATCACATACTTTCGGGTTCAATTGCTTAGTAATAGCCCGTTAGCCCGCCTCACTTGCATTCATAAAATATGTGCAATCAATTAGTAACCCAACCGTGTGTAATGGCTGCATGCAATCAGTTCTATATGTCGTTATTAATTGCTATTTCTCCTTATCAAAATGAGGGCAGTTTTCGAGGACCTTGAATTGTGAAGATCATTTGGGACATGCCTTTTGAAGTTACCTAATGACACTGACATAATTATCACTTATACGATGCCTAATGTCAACAATATGAATAACAGTGATGTATATTGACATTTAAAAGTAAGAATAGGATTTTATCATCGCCTTTTAGTATGAAAACAAATATGTTAATTAACGAATTCATTTAAATTTAAACCTTTGAAAACAATCTTCAATCAATAACCAGTAAA
This sequence comes from Agrochola lota, assembly GCA_947364205.1. Taxonomy (NCBI): domain Eukaryota; kingdom Metazoa; phylum Arthropoda; class Insecta; order Lepidoptera; family Noctuidae; genus Agrochola; species Agrochola lota. Next base: position 5,768,331 of record OX376221.1, on the reverse strand, counting down.
GGTTAAAAGTACTATAGCAACAAGCAGTCAATTCACCAAAGAATTACTCTACAGAGTTTCACTTACAAGAAGTATAGAAAGCTATAAAATAATAACAATACGAAATGAAAATAAAACAGACCATTGCGTTTACATTTACAATCGAGTGGTTTTGTTGTAACCCGACATTGACATTCACTTGATTTGAATATTTTTTACTCTTGAAATAAAATAAGTCCATGCTTTTCCACAAACTATTGCATGAAACTGTGTTGACATCGGTGATATTAAAATTTACGCAAATATTTGTGGGCTTTTGTAACAAATATTGCGGAGAGAGCATGGATTTATGTTTCTGTAATATATTTTGCTGAAATTTTAGTGACATTGGAAACTTGTATTCGTGCTGTGATAGATTAATAGGTGGATTTTGATTCCTTCGATAAAAAGATGTTTCATTGAAATATTATTTTGAAAACGAAATTTATTTGGTCGCCAAAAGTTTATGGTCATCTTCAATCTTTAAAAATAAACAGTTATCTCGCCATTTGTATTAATGACAATGAGGCTATTAGTATTCTAATATATTTTAATTTTTTACTATAACATTGCCATTAATATTTGTTAATTTATGATAAAGATTACTAGTGTGTGACTGACTATCATAAACGTTTGGGTAAATTAAAGTAATTGCTAGTAGAAATTATTTATCAGAACAATCTTAATTATGACATGTTAATGATAATAATACAATTATCATGATTAATTATATGTAATACGCGTTGAAATTAAGTAGCTACTTAATGGCATTGATGTAAATCACTTAATGGTCGTTTCCAGCAAGTATTTTGCGAAACTACATTAAATATCAAAATGCTTGTTGGTATGTAAATTTTGAAGTCTGTTAAGGAAATCCTAATCCTACATCAATTTTTTATGTAATAAGACGACAAGCAATTAAATGCTTAACATGAAAAATTGTGTCTATGTTTCCTGAAGTAACTTTTTGAACGATTGTCGGTACAAATGTTTCACATTTACTCGAAAAAGCAAAGATAAATAATTAATGGAATTGCTCGTAAAGCCACTGAGCAAATAAAACTCAAACCCGTTTGCCGGAATGTCTTTATCCACAAGATATAAGTCTAAAGTTATTTTTGTATGCCTGTCACTACCTGAGAAAAACGACAAACGTGATTCTCGGATACGTCCGTGTTTTAAATATTCGCTTTTTTATTGGATAACAAATAATTAATATTCAGGGTTAGGTCTCAGAATATCATGTAGTCTGAACTTGTTCAAGATGGTTTTTTCCTTGAGAAACTTTCATTTATCTTCAATCATCTGTAGTTAATTATAGAGACTACAATTACTCACGGTAATGCTTCTTTTAATGCAAATTCTTGTCGTGTATTAAACATTACTTGTTTACGTTTAAATATGTTAATGATATTAATAAAAGCGGACATAGCAGCAGTTGATTGTACATCTATGAATCATTGAAGACAAGTGCAAAATAAACTGACGTTATTAAAATACTTCTTCAATGAATGATGTCTGTTGAACATGTGATACTCATCTTACAGTTTAATATTCTTGTGAGTTGGTAAGCTTCCATAACAGCTATAATAGATGGCTCTTCCATTTCATTATCTTTTTCTTCTTTAAAAAGAGGTTCTTCTATATCACCTCCTGTCTTACTTCTTGTTCGTTTTGTTTTATTTCAAGGTTCCATGTATTGCATTCGTGAATTCCTACTTCTGTTTTTAACATTCCTATATTTATTTGATTCTTCTCATCTATAGAGTTATTTCTTTACTATTCCGTACGCCAGGATTCTTATCCTAGTAGCTATATCTACTAAAACTCTCTACTTCCATCATTACCAGCTTCCTCTTTCTCAACTTCTTTTCTTGGCTGATGTAGCTCTATTATAACATTAGATATATCTATAAAAACACCTTCCCCATCACATAACACATCCAACAGAACAGTATCATCATAGGTCAGTGTGATCTCGACCCTTGCTGCATCAGCGCGATGCACTGGTGTCGTAAGTCTTGAGTGACTTTCACTTCTTGCGTCATTCGAGCGAGTCGGCGTCGGTTCGGGTACGTCTCGATAATCATGTGTTACATTATGCTACGAGCTTTTGTTGATGTATTGATCGATAGGTTATGTTTTGTGTTAGACTTTTTGCTAAAGGTTACTTCTTCTTAGGTACCTACTACGCTTTGGAATGGGCAACTAGCTTCATATTTCTGACTGACTGACTCCTTGACAATTCAAAAGTGCCTGTAAATGGTCTAATTGAAATAAATGCTTTGAATTTGAAGTTGAGTGGGTAATAGATTGAATGTTATAGTAGACAGTTAGATAGATGATACAGGATGAGAATAGTTTTAGATCAAATTTTGTAAAAAAAAAAGAGAGATACACGTGTGAATGAAGTTTTAAAGTCGCCACAGACAGTGCCAGCGTCAGCACTCTTTTAATTTTCTTTTATCTGGTTAATACTTTTATCTGGTTAATACTTTTATCTGGTTAATACTATTGTAGTGATTCTTACTGGAAGGAAGAAGTTTGTTAAAGCCGATATATGTAAATGTGTATTTTTAAAATAGTCACAAGTTCCGACTGAGCCTCGGTTTTAAAAGGTAAAATTTTAAGTCAATTCATATGACTAGGCGTTACCAAAACTAAAGTGAGATTAGACTTAGAGAGTATATTTACTGAACCGATGTGACGCTTCATCAGGTTTTCTAAAATCAGCTATATTTAAACTCTTTACCGTCAACAGATTCCATTTCTGTAGTAGATACAGCCTATAATGCAATTATGTACATTGCGTCGCACACGTTACATGATCTCCGGGTCGTGTGAGGCTGTTTTATAATATCTGCTTGCTACTTGGGTCACTTGGTGACACACTTTTCTTAGTAGGTGCAACGTTTAAATACACAGAGATAGTATTAAAGAAAATAACGTTGGAGATTTTACTTCTAGAGGTAGCGTTTAATAGAAAGTTTGAATTTATTTGACTTGACAACAGAGTCATTTCGGCATTAAAGTCATTTAGACTTTCATGTTTCCTTGGAGTAAGGAAATCTATCAGTGTTGATTAGTAAAAGAATAATATAGTTTTTTTCACAATGAGAATATAAAAATATAGACAATGTCTGACAAGGTACAATATTTGATTTGTTACTAAAAAAATGGATCTTTTTCGGTCGATAAATCATTAGAGCAAATAAATCACGGATTTTATGATATTTCTACATAAAGATTTAAGTATTTCCTACATTTCGACAGTGTAAAGGTCAAGATTAGATCCTGTAGAATTGTAGATTTTATGATAATGTCATGAACTTGATATTAATCAGGTCAGCTTTGTTAGCATAAATGTATAAAAGTGTCGATAACCTAGATACATTTTTCCGAGGTTTAAGTGGCTATATATATTTTAATCACCAATTTCAAACTATATAATAGATATTAAAATATAGATGAATTAAATGAATATTACGACCAACAACTATGTAAAACTAATATTTATGCTAATATTATACGGCCTTGGCAATTAGAGTTGATTTAAATTGCAAAAAAACTGCTCATCCAAAAATGTCAATCTTAATATTCACCTAGTGATGTGGTATAGTTGCGCATCCTTACTTATTATCATTATCTTTGAGGACTAAATATTAACTCAATTATATCCTATATTTAAGTTGTTTTTTTAATTTGAGGAGCTCGAGGCTTGTGGGTGCAGTAATGACTACGGCACAGGTCGATCCATCAGGTTAAGCTACACTTACCGGGGTTGGTCTGTAGATGGGTGACCATCTTTACATACCGAGACTCCTCCGTGCCTCGGAAAGCACGTTAAGTCGTTGGTCCCGGCTGTCATTCGTGGATCTTTGAAAGTCGTTACGGGTCGTCAGAAGCCCTAGTCTGACAACCAGTTTTACCAAGGGGTATCGTATTACCCAGTTACTTGGTTGTGGAGGTCAGATAAGCAGTCGCTCCATGTAAAATATGGTATTCAGCTGCATCCGGTTAGACTGGAAGCCGTCCCTAATATAGTTAGGAAAAGGCTAGGCAGATTGATTTATCGTATAATTAATTAGGTTTTTACTTTACTAATAATGGTGATGAAATGGAAGTCTCTTAATTTTATTATAAAATTCATGTCAAGTTTAACATATAATATAAAATTCTATAAATAAAAATATGTTTCAACATTGATCACGCAAAAAAATATTCGCTATCATCACAACAATGAAAGTAAAAACCAGACTCGAATACTCTAGCCACTGCAAAAAAATATTTGCACAACTCAAGCAAAGAAACCGATCACAACACTATTCGTAACATATCGAGCAGTCGAGAACAGTCGAATGTGTGTCACCTCTTATATAAGTATATAACAGTACATACTTATGTAACACAAACTTGATCTGTATCTCAGAAGGAAAAACTTGCTTATTTACCTAAATCGGCTTTCACTGACCGGTCCGATTTTTGGGCAAACCTGTTCGACCGGAACCGATTCAGACGAACGATTCTGTAACTAATTTAATTAGACAGTTAATGAGTTAATATTTATCGCTGTGAATTAATAACTTTATAAAACAATAATGGATAGTACCTTTTAATTTATTCGGGTCAACGTTTGTTAGACGTTGCTGTAATGTTCAAGTTTACTAGTGTTCATTTGGTAATCATTTTTGAAATAATTATGATGTCGAAAGATTTTTTTTTCAAATGTGATATTTTTAAATTACGTTTTCTGAAATTATCTGGAAAACAAACTGCAACAATCATCACCATTATCCTTCTCTTGCCGTTTTCCCAATTAATAAGGGCTCGACACCACATGTCTTCTTTCTCCATTAGTCGTCAAAAAAATTGCAACAATAAAAGCCCGAACTTTCCCAATTGCAGAACGTTAAAAGAAAATCTTTCAAAGCATTAGAAAACACATAAATTCTTCCTCCACAAAGAATACAACCCTCCCCAATAATTCCCGAATCTTCTTAACAAACAATTAACCAAAGTAACCTTCTCTTCACAGGTGCACAATTCAAATGCCCAAGCAAGGACGGCCAATACGAGGACGAGGTTCAATGTGACAAGTTCTACGAGTGCGAGGATGGCAAGTTGACCACCAAGCTGTGCCCCGATGGCCTGGTGTTTGACCCTACCATCAGGAAGATCAACAAGTGCGACCAGCCCTTCAATGTAGACTGTGGAGACAGGACTGAGCTGCGTAAGTTATATGGATTATTTTATTTTGTGGATTCAGAACGAACCTTTGATTGGCGTTGTCACGTTGGTGCCCTAGACAATGATATACGTTTTTGGATCTGCTAACTGGTGAAAAGCTTAACTTGGCTATGTTTGCTACAGAATTTGTACTGGACTGTGAAATGTTAGAAGAGATCATTCAAAAATAAAGACTTGTTTATTTAGGAGTGCTTGGTGGACAATATATACAGATAAGACAAAGAATAAAAAACCGATATAATATTTATTAGAATGCGTGTAACTGCTACCCGGAGCAACCAGGGTACTTTTCGAAATAACAAAAAAACTTAAACAATCAGATTCGTAGAACCCAAAGCACAGTTAAACTTCTGGTATCAATAAAACGCTATTCTCGGAAGCGAATTACAAAAGCCACAGTAGGAAAAATTATCAATTAAATGTGTTGTCCAACTGCAAGTTAGATCAAATGTCAGTATGAGGTCACTTGCGACAATTCTCATGAAGTGAAGGTATCCTGTCTACCTTTGACCGACTAGGTCGTGGCGACACGCGGCTGACTTTCTAGGCCAACGGGTGGACAATTCTAGACCTTCATATATGCGCATTTGAAATGTGTAGTAGCTCCGGATATGTCAGTATTTATTTATAGCTTGTGTTGAATAGATCGAAAAAGTTTCCGTACATTTCAGCATGGCTCCGTGTGGTGCCGGACGTAAAGAATAGTACCATCCCATTTCTTCCCGTGGGTTTCGTAAAAGGCGACTAAGGGACGTACTAGAGAATGGGCAGTAGCGTTCTCTATGCATTTTAACACCATACAGCAATCGCCAACCCGCCTGCCAAGCGTGGCGATTATGGCAAACTCCCCCCATTTGGGGGAGGCCTATGTCCAGCAGTGGACGTTTTTCGGCCGAAATGTCGATGATGATGGCATTTCAGCATGAAGATCAAAAGTTAAAAACTTTTCATTGACACCTGCTATTTCATCAACTAAGTCGTTTTCTATGAAGGATTTAATAGTTATTCTCATGTTGACCGTCATTTTTCCCAATTATTTAGACAACGTCAACGATTCTACCACAAATTCTAAGTAATAACATTTACATTGGAATGTGTTGTAAAGCTATGGCGTTCGTTCAAATGTGTGGAATGCAACAACTTACAGTTCGTGACTTGGAAGTTGAGTAACTTTGACAACGTCAGCTGACATGACTATGGATATGAACGAAAAGTCGATGTTTTTCTTAACGAAGTTGGCCAGACAATTGATAGAATATGGAAAAGACACTATTAAAATGTAATTGAAAATTTATAATACATTTTTCTAAAGTCGAAATAATATAATCGATGCCAAAGTTGAAGGAAAAAATGTAAACAATTATAAATCTCCGGAACTGAGGCACATAGCAGGCGTAAATAATAAAAATAGTTGCAAACGGCAGACCTCTTGACATAACTGAGTGAAAGAGGCCAAACTGAATTGATTTCCTGAACTGCATAATGCAACTGTGATTTCCTAGATTAAATGACCATCTATAATCAAGGCCAACAATACTCAATGCCAGACCAATCAGACTCTTTGTATTCCAAGTCTGAAGAGACAAAATCAAATATTTTAAATATTCTAATTTTGAAAAGTAGTTTACATTGATTTTATGCAACCTGCCTGCATCTGTCTTAATTTATGATTTTGATGTGCAACTATAATGATTTATGGACCAATTTGATTAAAAATGCAAATAGGTCACGCTTTTATTTTTATATTGTTTATTTTACAGTTTGCATAATTAATTGGTTTTATGAGCTGAATTTTTTACGATCTTTGCATAAGCTTTGAATTGATGGTTAATTAGCGTTGCCAATGTGTTTGGAAAGATGATTTTAAACTTTTGATATTTGTTTTTCAATTTTGCTAAACTGCAACTCTTCAGAATTCTTGAGTACCTATTACAATTTCCACACATACTCGAAGAAGGAACCTTTCTCTCGTTGTCTCTTGTAGCATCATTTAACATACTCACCCCATTTTTCTTTGCAGAACCGGCCAAGCCCAGCCAGCAGTGCCCCCGCCGCAACGGTTTCTTCGCCCACCCTGACCCCTCTGTCTGCAACATCTTCTTCAACTGTATTGAAGGCGAATCCACTGAGGTCAAGTGTACCGCTGGTCTCCACTTCGACGAGTACTCCGGAACCTGCGTGTGGCCCGACTCCGCTGGCAGACAAGGATGTCAGGCTCAAGAGAGTGAGTACATTTTCATCGATTTTCTCTTTTTGAATGCTGTAATGTTAGAATATTTGAATTATTTCCAGTTGATTGTTCCTTCTTGCGTGTAGGCGTGCATCCGTATACGAATACAGCTTTTGCCGTAGTAAAAAGCAAGTTCAGTAAAGTTGTTGGATATCCAAGATGTGCCGGATGTAGTACCTACTTAAGCATCGTCTCTTACGTCGTCTATCGCTGGATATTGTTTGATTCTAGTGTTAAATGTTATCTATATTTTCTGTCATGATTTTAGTCTTAATATACCTTTCATAAGATTCGAGATATCAACCACAGATTTTCGAAGCATTTAATAGATCAAGTCTATAAATTCTAATTCTAACCTACCTATCTCCTATTACAGAGAAGCTCAAAGACGGTTTCGAATGCCCCGCGTCACCGAAGCTCGACTCCCTAGGTCAGATCGTTGCCCACCCCAAGTTCGCCCATCCCAACGACTGCCAGAGGTTCTACGTGTGCCTGAACGGCGTGGAGCCCCGTGACCTTGGCTGCCAAGCCGGAGAGGTCTACAATGAGGAGACGGAGAGGTGTGATGCGCCTGAGAACGTGCGCGGATGGTGAGTTCATGTCAAGGATTTTTGGAGTCAGAATTAGGAAGAAATGGTTTTTGTAATTCTGACTGTAGTGTTCTTATAAAAAGTCATTTGGAAATAGAAAATGATGAGGGTAGTAAAAAATATTTTGACGTTGTTTTGTGAAGCAATGAAATCAATTCACGGTGTTTGGCGCTGTTCATGCAATGGAATTAATTATTTAAATGGTGACTGAGCTAATGAAATCCCTGCATTGTTATTAAAATTATTTGAGTTAAGTTCATAATTTAATTTTGCAAGAAAAAAAAAAGATCTAACAACTTTCATTCTTACTTCATTATTCAGAATCACAACTGCCAAGATTAGAAATACCCCATTTACAGATACATATTGTATGTTTGTTTATGTTATAAGAGAAGGAAAACTAACTCATATTTTTCTGTTTACAGTGAGGACTGGTACAAAGACTCCGAGGACGCCGCGCCCGCACCCAAGACGAGATCTTAAGATCTAGTGATATCGTAATATAGTTGTATGTTAAGACTTAATAAGTTAAATACATTTTAAGTTTAATTAGTGCATTTTATTTACCCCTGTAACTTATGAAACCATATTGATGTATACTTTCGAACACCAGTATTAGCCATTGCGGCATTGCCCATTGTGGTTTGTGGAAGCATTTTGTACTTTATTACAAAATGCTGAAATCCCATCATGCATGTCGCTGCAATCCCACCATCAATTAAAAGGCCTGTGAATAGCAAATAAAAAATCGGCTAGCAATGTGTTAAATTTGCCCTTTGAGTTTTCCTTATATGCATAGGTATATCAGAGAGCTATTCTACGAGATTTACTGAAGCCCAAGCAATGGTGTGACTGACACTGGCATGGCCATCATTAGGGATTTTAATTTTGATAACAAAAAAATTGTCGTTAATTAGTCGAAATTTGTCGCCAAATATCAGAATTTGTCAGTCACTGGTTCAAAAGTTATAAGGTATAGGTATATTTCGTAATTTCGTAAACTCTTCGATCTCGCTCTTGGAGTATACCTTATAAATTGAACTCATTATATCTTCTACACTAAGACCCGACAGAATCTGTGACTTGGCGAAAAATTGCGACTAATTAGCGACAAAATTTGGGAGAAAAAATTTCTTCGCTAGGTGCCCTAGCTTTTGAGATTCAATGGGCCAAGCTGGAGAGATGCTTCCCAGATCGGCCACCTATCGGTCCCTTTTCCAGTCGAATATTAAGGCACACAGAATAATTAAGTATCGCTTTTCTATTACTGACATTATGCACATTGCAGATTGTCTATTTTGTAACGTCATACAACAATTAACAAAGACGGTAAAAAATATGCAGAATTAAATACAAGGGTGACACTGAAAGTTCTTAGAAAATCAAAAACTGAACAAACTAGCAAGTTATTAGTTTTATTATATCTTTTCAAAATAGTGTCCATTTACATCAATACATCGCTGCATCCGATGGAACCAATGAGAAAAGCACTTTGCCCACTCGTCCTTAGGGGTCTCTTCGACGGCATTTTGAAACGCAACCACTGCTTCCTCGGCGTCCATAAAACGTTTTCCTCGAAGTTTTTCTTTTATTGTCGGATATAAATAAAAATCGCAAGGTGCGAGGTCGGGGCTATAGGGCGGGTGACCCAGTAATTCCACGTCTGACGTCGCCAAGTAGTCGATTGTTTGCTTGGCGGTGTGCGACGAGGCGTTGTTGTAGTGAAGGAGGATCCTACTGCGAGGTCGTTTCTCCCAAACTTTTTCCAAGACAAGTGGCAAACAATTGTTAGTGTACCACTCTGCAGTAACTGTTTTTCGATCCTCTAAAACAATTTTTGTCCTGACCTGTCCTTCCGAAGAACGAGGCCACCATCTTTTTTCCGACGCTTCGACCGCTCTTCATTTTAGTTGGCAACTCCTCGGAAGGAAACACCCAGACACCAGACTGTCTCTTAATTTAAGAATCATAACAATAAATCCAGCTTTCGTCACCCGTAAGTATGTCGAACACAGCATTTGAGTCACCTCCGTTAAATCTTTGAACCATTTCACGACATTTGACGGAGTTTTTGGCCTCTGTCAAATTATGAGGTATCCACCGGGCACAAAGCTTCCAGACCGCTAAATGTTCATGGAGGGTTTTGTGCACTTGACTCATACCGATGCCTAAGCTTGTCCAAATCTGCTGATAAGTCACTCTTTTATCAGTCTCTATCATACGCCGCACAACACTGATGTTATCTTCAGTTGTCGCCGTAGAAGGCCGTCCCTCATTCAGATCATCGGTGAGATTAGTGCGACTACATTTAAATCCATTAAACCAGTTGTAAACAGTGGCACGAGATGGAGCTTCATCTTGAAAGGCCAATCGTAGTCTATCATAACTTTCTTGTTGACTTAAATGACATCGAAAGTCACAAAAAATCATTGTACGAAAATTTTCTCGCTATGAATTCATGCTGACGTGACACAGACAATTTTCAATTTGCTGCCTAATCGTAAGGAAATGACAAATTAGTAAAATACATACACAATAATATTGGCAGAGTTCCATTTTCAAAATATGAACTTATTTTTTTATTATATCGTTTACAGATGGCCAGTTCTAAAAATTCTGAGCATAGCAAATGCCTTATTGTAATGCAACGTCTTACATATTGTTAGACAATTATAAAATTAGTCACATCCGCTCACAAGGGACTTTGTACTACTTAACTTGTAACTATGCCACACACAATAAGCTTTCAAAAATTAGTTCTCACTGCACGTAGGAAATATAATGTAATAGTATAAGAGACAATGTGCTTGTGAATATGTTGAGGAGTACTGAGAATTGGCCACCCTATTAGTAGAGGTGAAGAAGGCATTATTAACGGTCCAATCATCACTACCTCAATCTGCTTAGCTTTTTCCCAACTATGTTGAAATCGGGATCCAGTCTACCCGGATGCAGCTGAATACCAGTATCTATCTGACCTCCATAACCCAGTGACTGGGTAACACGATAACCATATGAAGTTTTCGGGCTTATGACTACCCGTAACGACTGTCAAAGATCTACGAATGACACCCGGGACCAACGGCTTACCGTGCTTTCCGCACTATTTATCTTCTAAAATGGCTTCAAGGATAGCCCAGGACCGACATATCTGGCGCCAAACCAGGATAAAACAACAACAAGATGGGTCACGATCCCCGGCACTGAGGGACCGAGTATAAAGAAGAAGAATCTTATAAAAATGATATCAACGTTATTATCCCTTAGCCTTCTAATTAGCAGTAGGCCCCCCGTAGTGGATTACGGTCTGCTCCCGCTCGCAATACCTGAATCCCAGTTGTGGGATCCTTATAGGCTTAACACCCTTGAGAAATAGATGGTGATCGCTGTAAATTACTCATGCAAAAGGAGTATACTAGCCCAGGTTCCTGGAATTGGTATCATTTTTACTGTTCGATATTTGTGCTGTTAGCGTAATTATTTTAAATAGGTTAATACCATTCATAAAAAATCTTAACGATAGAATCTTTGCCATGGTCTTTCTTGCCCATTCTTCTCCATACGAAACTACCTTTTGGAAGGGACAACTAGAATCAGTTCTCTTTTTTGTAAATTTTTACGTTCAATAGTGCCTTTTATGTGCCTCATTGAAATAAATTATTAGACTTGGAAGGAATTTAACCAGCTCCCACGTTATTCCACAAAATAGAAGACTGGCAGCTATCAAACCACAACATTTCAGATAACTTCAAGAAATTCTAGTACTTAAATTTTACATAATTGGTAATAAATTGAACATGATTCTCGTTATTTCCACACGCTAGGGAGACAGTACTGTTGGCATTTGACATGCGTGTCTCTGAGCATAGCATTTGTCTCTCATTTGACATTTGCATGACCTTTAACTATCGTCATGTGAATACGTTTATGTAAAAGCTGTTATGTGTAAAGGTAGTTTGGTCTCTGTCGTGCATAGAAACAGTGGCACCTTCAGGCAAAAATGATTTTTATTTCCATACGCGGACGTAATAATTTGATCTATAATTATGACATAACTACCATAAGGATACATTCAGATCAGACCCAAGGTTTTAGTTTAAAAAAATCATATTGAATTTTGTGTATGCGTGAGTGCAAAAATCTTTATGACCACTAGCCCTGTATAGATATTGCCAAAGAGAGAGTATAACTAATTCTTCAAGTAGCTATGAAATTTTAATTTCAGTGTTTCAGCGATGTTTCTTAAAAGTTTTATTCTAACTGCAGTTGTTATTACGAATTCACCGATAACATTTTTAATAGTTATTTCCATACAGTGATTCTGTATGTAATATACATACATTTATATCATGAAATCTGAAAGCAGAACCTTTTTTTCTTTGTAATAACCATTTCTCATTAAGATAGTAACGCAAAAAATGTAAAAAATCCCTTTCAAATCCAAAAGTACATAAAGTGGTTTGCAAAGGTCGACAACCTCAGTAATATGTTCCAATCTAAACTCAGGTACCTACATTTTTATTTTTATTGGCCTTCAAAAGCGTTCACCTTGTAAACTGGAAGACCTCTGGTTACTGCGGATTGCATTTAGGGATCCGTGGGGATAAAATGAATCGTTTTGTTTATTTTCAATGAAAGAGTCCAACCTAAAGACCAGTAAATCTTTTTACTATGACATGTCTGCAGATAATATCCTAAGATTTATTGCAGTAGTATTAAGTTGACTTTTCAAGGGCTTTTTATATCTTGACTGTAATATCGTCCAGGATAGTTCAAGCTGTTACCAGGCTGTGCTGTTGAAGCATGTTGATACTCAGTTATTCCGTCAGTTCTTGGTCCTTAGAGTCAAAGGTTACGGGATCATACGTTTGAGGCGGAATTTGAAAAAGCTAGATTGTGTGTCCACAAAGGGACATTACATGATCAGTTTTCGATATCAATTATCGACAGCCCCCGTGAGTATTTTCTGAATAATCAGCCTATAATGTTCCCATCACAGACCAGATTGAAAAGAAAAGAAAGAAAGAAATAAAATACGTTTATTTGCGGAAACATGACGCAAAAAAAGAACACAAAATAAATAAAAAATAAACAAGTTGAGGGAAAATATGCGTCACATCCACGCAAAACGGCCATCGCTCAGCATAATGCTGCGACCCTATGCGAGACAGAGCCCCAGCGCTGGTTTTCAGCGACTGCCCGCGTTGACGTTATGACGTCGACCGGTGCAGAATACAATGAAATATAATTATGATATAAAAATAAAATAAATATACATTAATTCATTCTACATGTATATATAAAATCCAACATTTAAAAAAGGCACGCAGGCCTCCTCTCTGTGAGAGGGCCATAATCACGCGGGCCCAGTGCGGATTGGTGCACAGGTCTTCGAATTTATTTCTTTGGTTCTGGAACATGCTGGTTTCTTCACGATGTTTTCCTTCACCGTTTTGAGAACAGTGGTGATAAAATAATATACATAAAGTAAAGAGCTTGTAAGGGTTCGAACCTATGACCAGCTCGTAAGTCGCGGCCGTTAGCTCTGGGCTACCACTGCTCACTATATTCCGAATATTATCGAATAATTAAATTACTCTACGTTTGCTCTTGCAATACCAAGATTAATTTTAGTAAAAAAGTGAATTTAGATAAACGGAACCCAATAATTCGTAATAATTATACAATAAACACAAAATTGTTCTTTTTATTGTATGAGAAAGGAGTACAGTCATGATGAGATTTTAATGATAATATCACGATTTGGTTTTATTTAATCTATCCGTATCTAAACAGTAATTAAAGCATAATGTAATTTAGATAGATATCTAGATTTTGAAACTAACGAGTACAACAAAGGTATTGTTTTATTTTTGTATTGTATTTGTTTTGTGCTTGGGTTGGTATATTTATGTATTTGTAATATTTATAGATAGATCAGTGCCGATCTTTGATGCCCAGAATTTGATTTTGAAAGTCATTGTTCAGAAAATTGTGGGAGATTTTTTTATTTATCTTGACAAATCCTAAATACAATATAAAGTTAACACTAAATTTTTTATATATTATGTACAAGTAAATAAAAAAGGAAGAGTTCTTTGGGCATCAACATCATTATCTAGAATGATGTTGCTTGTATTAAGGAAAAAAAAACTAATATTAACAGACTTTTCACCATTTTTAATAAGAAGTGGGATATTCCCTTATTAGGTGTGACAACTCGACTTATTCGTGTCTCCAACAGAACGTGGTAGGCCTCATTAAGATTTTAATTACGGAGATCACACCTATTTACATTAAGATTAACCATTTTAATTACCTGATTAATCTGAATATTTCCATTCATCCATATTCATATACTCCAGGAAACAATCCCTTGCCACCTTATAAGGGAGTTCCAGTTTCATTTAAAAATGTCAACCAATATTTATTTATTGGGTCTCGACAGCCTATGTTAAGTAGGCACAGTAAACCGCATATCAGTGGAATTTGACATCGACATCGCCTTTATTTTGTTGCAGTAAGAGCGGTTTTCATAGTGTGTGTGTGTGTTCATGTGCGGTTGACTCTACCTACATTGTTAGTACTTGAGTTATACTTTTTGGCATGCCTTTGTAATGGAAGACTTATTGAACGCGGAGAAGGGCTCTTAATTAAGATTTATTATATCTTCATGGTAACCGTTTTGTTGTTAATGAGCTTATTATGATCTCATTATACCTATAGTACACCCACATTTCGCCTGTTTAAGTCCCATGTAATAGGGCGAGCTTAACGCCTTGCCTTTGGGGAAACAAGGCTATGTTATGATCTCATTATGGAGGTGGGACGTTTTGAGGCTTTTGAATGTCATAGAAATAAAGCCATGAAAGCAACATGATTAACTGAACTGTAGCAAAATCGGCTAAACACGTTTTATTTAGTTACAAGCCTTGTGCCCGATGAGATTTCCCATCGGTCAAAATGTCGAATTTCCATTCTCTATTTAACCCCTTTCGGAGTAAAATTAAGAGAGGAATATAAGGAACTGTAGTACAAAACTTTGTGCTGGATTTAAGATTTTAATTAAGAAGATGAATGTCTAGTTGTTCATGTGGTTGCAAGCGCTACTGCTGAGCATGAGGTACTGTGTTCTATGCCCAGGTCGGGCAAAGTATTAGTGGGTTTTTCGATTTCTGGAATTTTTGATCAGCAGCCCAGAGTCTAGATTAGTGCCCGGTTGATGGCAATAGGCTCGCCCCCTTTTACATGGTACTTAAACATAACTGGCGAAATGTGGGTGTACTATAGCTATACCTCTGCCCAACTCTTAGGGGAAACAAGGTGTGATGTATTGTTATGTTATGTAGATGAATTCATTTCTTGGGACCTCCTAATCAAGTGTTCAACATAATATTAAGAGCGTTTTATCAATAAAATATTATGTCGGTACGCTTGTATCAAGATGTAAAGAAAAAAATCCTGAAATAATATAAACTGTTAACTAACTGAAAAGCAATTACATCAAGAAACAAATGAAAAACAAATGCACGTGCCAAATCAAAATTCAATACTTTTAAAATTCTCCAATGCTGTAACATTAAAACTGGTCTTTTTGTTTTTATAACAGCTATTAGTTATTTATTTATCCATCGTGCGAGTGAAGCAAATGGCGTGGTGCAAGGCAGCAATACGTTGTGTAAGTGTGTGCTGCTTATTTTTACGTTGCGCTTATGACCTAGCGCTGACTTAGGCTTACAAAATGTCTATCAATTAATTCTCTAATACATTTTTGGCAGCACTAATGTGATGTAAAAATGTGTGGATATTTTTGTTGGATAACATTTCGTAATGATCAAGGTTAACTCACGAGTATGCAAGGACCAAATTATTATCATCTCCCGCCCTTATCTGAATTTATTTGGGGTAGGTGTAAGAAGTATTTTTCTTCCATACTTGTCTATTAGTCGTCATCCCAGTATTCATCTCATTTCAAGCCATAATCATCTTTCACACAGTCCATCCATCGTTTCTTTGGTCTTCCCTTCCACATGAACAAATATGACTAAACAATTTTATTGTTCTTTAGTCCTTCGCTACACTCATACGATACTAATTGAAAAGAAAAAGGTTCCGTTATTGAAAGGTACGCGACTGCTGTAGAATTATAAACTTGTTTGATGCATGAAAGGACACAGGCTCTAACAACACGTGACTAAAATACAGAAGAGCAGTCTTGTGTAGCTCACTGCTGAATAACACGCAAAAGGATTTACTTTATCAGCTAAGAAGATTTACTATTAAAGGAAATAGCACGGAAATTGATCGTCACCGTATCAACTCGAGCCATTCAGTATTCTTTGTATGAAACTCCGTACTGCAACGCACACTAATCAGAATCGTAACGTAATTGCCTCGCCTCGGGACAAGCTCACGAACCGCGACGATACGGTGACGATTCGATTCGGTGATATCTGCGCTATGACCTTTAATCTACATTATGTGTAGGTACATATAATGTGGATTTAATAGTAAATCCTTTTACTTACCTCCTGATAAAGTGCTATAGTTTAGTAAAACGACATCGGAAGTGTTCAGAGGGGCAATTTCCGTAAACGTTCGCGTTCGCAAAATACAATCAATTTACCAACAATTTTGACAAGTTTGACAGATTGCGACTTGAATGTGAACGTTTTTGAAGTACGAGAATTGGCCTTCTGATCATTCTCATCATGAAGATGATTGATGTTCAGTGTCTCAATTCGCATATGTAACATTACTATTAGTATCATTATGTAATTTTATTGCTTGTCTTATTGGTAAAAAAAAAGAAAAGAAAAATGGCAGTTTTGGTGTCGCTTTATTTCAGAAGCGTTCATGAATTAAAGTATGTACGTTACATGAAACAGTTACAAGGCTTTACATTCTAAGCATCAGCTTTTTTGAAGCATTTTCTCTTTTTTGAAGAAAAAGAAGAATAAACAAATATTTTATTAAGTCTGACTATCAAAGCGCAATTATTTGCAATATCTAAACGGAAAACATAGGACGGTGGCAATGGAGTAACCATACCCACCAGAATAATATGGTATTTCTATTAAAAGAGTAACGGTGGAGTTTCTTGCCCATTCTTCTCCATACGAAAACTACCTTTTGGCTTTTCGACTAGAGTCAATTATTTTTTTTTGTAATTGTTGACGTTCAAAAGTGCCTTGCAAGGGCCTATTTGAAATAAATGATTTGACTTTGACTTTATTTCTATAATAATGCTAATTAGCAGGATTTTGGTGTTACTGGTTTTATCGTTTAAACTATTAAGAGACTTTTACTGCTTCTTTTTTTTAGGACTATTACAGGACAAAAAGTTAATTATTATTGCTGAAATAACTCCGTTATGTTCAAATCTAAGACATATTGTAGAAGCAGACCCTTGAAAGAAGATAATTATTCTATGGTTTGTGCCTAAAAGTATTTGCAACCTCTTTATGTAAAAAATACGTAGGTACCTATTACGTAGATTATTGTTAATGAAAGTTAAATGAATCCACTATTTATAAGTTTTTTGAAGAATATTTGTTTAATAGTTTTATTTTGTTTGTTGTGAAGTATTGAACATGACGATGGTACGTGCTCCAGGTGTGCAGAGATGATCTAGAAGTCTAAATCAATCCCATTGTTACAGTTGCTGCTAGTATGTGTGATGAGCAATCGTATGTTGATGCTGACGACAATGGCATGACGCCCGCGCCGAATACACAGTTATTCGACGAAGTTCTTCAATCTTCTAAGATTAGAATCTAATATAATATAAATGCTTTATTCAACTACCAAATAAAGGTTTCATTTTTGCTTAATCCATAATATCTAGGAATAAGCCGACCAAGATAATAACACAACATGAGACAACATGATGCAATGCGCGGCCTCCCCAGCCTGAATACCTTTACACAGTGACACGGAGTACTTATAATATTAGTGCCATCACAATTCTTAAATTCTACATTTGCCTTTGAACCCTACTTAGATATAATAAAATATAAGGTATTGTAATATGCAAAATATTTTGAAATAACAGTCGTCTCATTAAAGTCCACTGACAAGTATTGTCAGTGATAAAGCGTTGTATTTACTGATAAATTGTCCCACAACACGACTCGCTTGAGGCCGCGTCCACATAGAAAGCGATCGTCGCGTCATATGTCAGTCCTTCCGATTTTCCGAACAAAAAGTGACATATGAACGCCATGATCGTGTATTCACGCGACGATCGCTCTATAATACGACGCGGGGTGAGACGTCGGGCGAAGTCAGGCGATGTTGACCAACGTCTCCAGATACCTTGTCTTACGACATTTGTCATACTTGCCACTGTTGCTGTGCGACATCGCCCGACGTCACACGATTTTGTCGCGGAAAGCTGTATCCGTCCGAGCCTGCCCGGCCGTGCACGGTGCACGACCCAAACCGATAGCGCGTTGGTTTGCAGTTCAAATCAAATCAAATCAAATCAAATCATTTATTTCTTTGCAAACATGGGTATAGTACATAGGTGTTTTTATAATAAAGTTCTCCATATTTTACCGTCACGTGGGCATGCAAAGGTTTACAATTCTAAATAAAAAAACAAAAATAAGCTGCAGATCATTGGAAATTACATAACAAATAATAATATTAAAAATGTCAGTGTGGTCACAGCAATAAAAAATATAAAAGAAAATAAGACTATATAATGTCAAATGGAAACAAAAATTAAGTGAACCTGGATCACAATAAATATGTCAATCAAAGTAATAGTATGTCAATCAGTTAGTGAATCGTCATTAAGAAAATCGTCAATCGTGTAATAAGTTTTCGTAATTAAAATGTCGTTTAGCGCCCTTTTAAATTTGAATGTAGTCATATTTTTTATAATATTAGGTACTCTATTATATATTAGTGGGGCAATACCAAAAAAACTTTTTTGCATAAGCGCGGTTTTACACTTTACTTGACATAATTGATTGATGTATTGAGTCCGTATTGGATTTTTCCTGACCTCTGATAATTTTTTAAATAGATGTGGGTTACATTTCACAAACAAAGCCGTTTCCATTATATATAAGCAAGGCAAAGTTAAAATTTGTAACGATTTAAAATAGGGAATACAGCTATCAGTTGTCATAAGACCGCACATTGACCTGATGCATCGCTTTTGCAGTCTAAATACCAGCTCCCTATCAGTGGACTGCCCCCAGAAAATAATGCCATACCGCAAAACAGAGGCAACCAGTTGCGGGGAAACAAACCATCGCGCATAGTTCATGTTGGACGTAATTTTTTTCTGTGATTTGCCTATCTTTATACAGGCTGGCAGGGACATCGACGTAAAAACCGATACCATGGGTCCAGTACATGAATCTGAACCCCCCTGCGATCAAATTTTTCGTTGGTTATAAAAAAAAAAAACAGCTGTTCCATACATTTCGACCGCGTAGGTATTGCCCTTTTCAATGAAACAGCATATTAAAAAAAAATAGCCGACGAAAATTTTCCACGCAGGGGGGTTCTGAATCATGTACTGAATCCATGCTATCAGTTTTCGCGTCGATGTCCCTGCCACCCTGTATATAACATCAGTAGTAATTACAAAAGACATAATCTCAATCATTAAGAAACACGTAATTATGGCTGCTTATGTACAGAAGTGCATGGAGCACTATAGGACATGGCGCTCTTCTAGATGTCCAATGTGTAGAGTGCTTAATATATAAAGTTAGCTACTAGAGCCACATTTCCCTTCAGTGGCCATTATTGGAACTATTCACTTCCGCCATCTTTGAATGTTATATAACGTTCCTAAACTGTTTATTGCACAATATACTCTTTGCTTTACTGTCATGGGGGTATAAACGGAGCAACCCTTGCTATTTAAACAACGTTTTTCTGGCGAAATCCAATATCAAAAAAATATGCTGTGATTACCTTTTATCTTAATTTGGCTGAGATCTTTCTCAGTGAGTTCTTTAGTGAATGTGAGAGTCAGGGTTTTCTTTTTATACGAATGAGTGTGTATTGATTTTTCACCCATCTCCTGCTAATGGTTTTTTTAATATGATAATACAAAATGATAACCATTTCGTGCAGTAATTTTATGATTACATAGAAAACCTTATAAACTCATCATCAGGCTTTCAGTCTACCCTGATGCAGCTGAATACCAGTCCTTTACATGGAGCGACTGCCTATCTGACTTGCACAACCCAGTAACGGGGTAAAACGATAGCCCTTGGTAAGACTGGTTGTCAGTCCTTCGGGCTTCTGACGACCCGTAACGACTGTCAAAGACCCACGAACGATAGCTAGGACCAACGGCTTAATGTTCTTTCCAAGGCACGGAGGAGTCTCGGTATGTAAAGATGGTCACCCATTCACGGACCAACCCCGGCAAGCGTGTCTTAACCTGATGGCCCGTGCGGCTGTTATTACTTAGCCACGAGCTTCTTATGTCTCATACATATTGATATACCTTAGTAACCATAATATTATCATTGATATTTAGAGCGTGTCAAAGCCCCATCGACTCAGATTAGACCTAGCAAAATTCATTGTATCAACAGCACCCTCGAAGGTCGAACTTTCCAATTATGAAACACAATTTAGAAATCAGTTCAATGGCTGTCGACTGTGAAAACACACAAAACTAGGTAATGGATGCTAATTATAACTAGCGTGTACTAAAATTCTTTAGTACACTCAACTGGTTTAACGATTAGTATCTATGTTAGAACTTGCATACAAGTTCTGATAGGATATGCACTTATGAATATCTTTACGTAGTTTTATTTTATTGTTCCGCGCAAAGTGTGAAAGTTTGAACACCATAGACAACCATCTTTATAATCTGCAGATGTAATTTTTTGAAGGATTATTAAATTGTACATCGGATAACCTCGTTAAGTCGGGTATAATATATACATAAATTGAGAGAGAATTATTGCTTTGTAAATTGACTACCAGCTTAGGAGCGTTCACTCTAAAAGATGGCAACGTCGCAAATATCTGTCAAATATTTATATGCAATTCATAATAAATATTTCAGTTCACTAGTTATGAGGGTTTATCCTAAAAGTTGGCAGCGTCGCAAATAACTGTCAAATATGTACCGGTTTTGATTCATATAGCAATATTACTGAATTTAAATAAGAAATGTGGCTAACTAGCGAACTACAATATTAATAATGAATTGCAATTATAACATTTAATTTGATGTTATACCCATTTTAGGTGCAAAAAACGCATTTGGAAAGCTTCCAAATAGTTTTTTTACATCTAAAACTAAATATTCCGTGTTACGATATTAATTATTGCATTTCATAATCAATATTCTAGTTCGCTAGGTAGCCACATTTTTTATTTTCACACAGTAATATTGCCAAATTAATCAAAACAGAGAAATATTTGACATCTATTTGCGACGTTGCCCACTTTGACAGTTGGTCGAAAAATTTATGTAGTCTGTTATTTGATAAAAAAAAAAAAATATCTGACTGAATATACCTTGTTTATTTTTTTTTGACCAATGACGAAGACAATAAATTGGATAATCCCAATCTCTAATGGACTTTTAACACGGAAAGTCTGTAATGTTCAGTAAATGCCTATTACTGTTATTTCTTCAACCTTTTAGATTACAACATTGTTAAATTATCTCACCTATGCGTGTGATGCAAGTCTCTTGACAACCAGTCATCGTGCTTGTTGGCGCCGGTAAGGCCTGTTCCATACGTGGGACACACAGAAAATAAAAAACTGAATGAAGCATTAAGTTGCTAATACCTTTCCGGTTTTTCGAAATATTCTCCATTCCTTTCTCAGTTTTAAACAGTGGCACGTTATGGGGCTTCATCATGAAATGCTAATCGAAGTCTATATATACAACTTTGTTGCTACAACGAAAGTCGTAATAAATCATAGAGCGAACATTTTCTCGCGTTAAATTAATTTTGACGCGCTACACGCACTTTTTAATTTGCCGCCAATTTATTGGCATAAATGACAGATGTATTCAATAAACATCATCAGGTTACCAAAGAGTTCTAAATTCGAAATTTAAATTAAATTTTCATTGTATTTGTTTCTAACCAGCCAGTTATAAACACTTGCAGTGTTACCGTTGTCTAAACCAAGACCATGTAGGCACGCAATGTTGTATAGAAAATCAACTAATGTCATGATCGAGGTGAGGTGGGGTGGGGTGTGGTGGTGGTGAGGTGAGTAAATTACACAGTATGAATATTAATGTCACTTATACTGTAATAAAAGGAAATAGACGGAAACAATGGATTTTCAAGGAATACTTTTCAGCAATTTTGACAATATTAATTTTGGTTAGTGTTAGAGCTAATTGGTGGTAGGGCGCCTCGCTAGTTACCACCATCTAAGTCTGTCGCCATAACAACAATGTCACCAGCGTTCTTGTGTTTTGGCAGTTAGAGGTAAGATAACCAGTTCCTCTGTGGTTGAGGATTCCGGGTGAAGCTCGCTTCCACCTTAGGCCTGATCATCACTTACCACCAAGTGACATGAAGGCAAAGAGCTTCCGCGTTGGGGTAAAAAAAAAAATCCCTGAAAGTAATTAAATCCGCAATTTGTTTTTGGGATGATTATGTGTCTTTAATTTTATTCACAGTCAGTGCACAACTAAAATTTTCCACGCCTAAAGCAATTTTGAGAATAAATATTTTTTCAACAAAATTATTAATCTTAAAGGTAATCGGTATTCCCGTAACTCGAAACCGCCTTAAAATAATTAAGGAAAAAATAGAATGTCGGAGGAACACGAGTCCAAGGCCAAAAAATGGTCCTTCCATCCCGAGACAACGGTTATCCGATTACATCGAAAATATAAAAATCGAATAAAAGAAGGTAACGGATTTTTGTCTCCCTGTAGATGTAACTAAAAATAGCTCACCAGTCACCATGTCTACTGTATGGTATGAGCCGAACTACTCTAAATCTATACATATTTTAAAATAAAGACGCTTTTCGTGTCTTTCTGTTCGTTGTTCCTCTTCTAAACTACGCAACGGATTTCGATGCAGTTTTCACCATCATTTACAGAATTTATACTGGAAGGTGTATGTTTATACAGGGTGGTACCATGGATTGGGTACATGATTCTGAACCCCCCTGCGTTGAAACTTTTCGTCGGTTATTAAAAAAAAATCTGCTGTTCCATACATTTTGACCGCGTAGGTATTGGTAGTAGATACTCTTTTGTTTCTATCCTAACTAATATTATAAATGCGAAAGTGAGTTTGTTTGTTCCGCTTTCACGCTAAAACGGCTGAACGGATTTGGATGAAATTTGGCACATGGGTAGACCATGACCTGGAGGACATAAGTTTATTGTACTTGATTCATGCGTACTAAGCCTAGTGCATATAATCGTGACTACAAATGGACAAATCATGGTAGTGGATTTAACAAAAAAAAATTACATGTCAATAGATAAATGACTCAATCGTATAGGCTTTCAGTATCCCGGTGTAAGCTTTCGCTTTAGGTGAAAGCTTATTGATAACGTTATGTACCGTCAAACGCCGGTGGGTCAGTACCTAGCATAGACATAGAGAATGGACTGAGCGTTATCCTCCCAAAAGTTACCACTCTCTAGAAAGAGACAAAGCGACTGTGCGGCCAATACCTTTAGTACTACGAAAGAGACAACTACTGGCCGCTTTCTCTCTCTTACTTTTCGGTCTGTATTCACTGCAAAACTGAATACGGTACGCTCAGTAAATTGTCTATCTCTATGGTACCCACGGCTACACATCAAGCTATAGATTTCCAGTAAAAGCTGACCTCGCATTGTACGGAAATCCTATACAATGCGAGATCAGCATAAACTGGATATGTATAGCTTGATGTGTAGCCGTGTGTACCTAGTGACACTTGATCTACGAAAACTACCTACACTGCATCGAAATATAGGTGCTGTCAAAGACACATTGTTACCATAAGCAACCGTCTATGAATAGCCGAGAAATACTCAATAGGAGTTGACTATTCCTCTATTCCTACTCAATTAAACATTCAAGATTTTATCATTTATTTATAGTATAATCGGCTACATCCTTCCTAACAAAGGTGTTACTATGCATAAAACGTGTCGCTACATCCAGTCGTGGTCACGACAATTGACTCATGTGTCCACAGCCTAAGTAGCGGTCGTGAATATGCACACGCAACGCTAGGACCCCGTGTCTAGTTCACAATGCCTAGACCAGTTTGTTAAGCATGCTGTTACCCAACTATAAATGTGCTAATATTGCCTAATATCGGTTTATCAGTTAAATTGTATCTGTATTGGCACGGGACAATTTTGAAATGTATTTGACATTATGTTTTTAGTGGTAACATGTCAGAAGTCAAAGTACCTACATGTAATAAGCTTTTGTAGCTTCACTGATTTCAAAATACAGTCTTTATAGCTTAGTTTTCTTCCATAGAATTCCTTGAGTTTGTTTCACCATTTCTTCTCGAGGGTTGTCAAATAGTAAACGTCGACTACATATTATAGCTTAAAAAAAACATAACTTGAAAACTGATTTTGTGGTCCTACTTACAGACTTAGGCCGCACGCACTTTGAATGCGTTTTCGTACGAATTTCCTTCGTGTGAGCACGTACGAACCCGCACGAACGATCCCGACCTTCCAAGTACAAATCCCAGCGCGCAAACTGGTCGCGAATTAGTCGTACGTATACGTCGGGCCCTATCAGAATACCAGCGCTGCGACATTTTTATTTATTTTTAAATGTCGCGGCATCATGCTGCGATAGGAGGCTTTTGGCCTCGTACAGGACTTCCTTCTTTATATGTTACTGTTACTTTGTTTTTTATTGTTTTTGTGTTTTTCCTGTGCGAGTCACAATAAATACTTTTTCTTTCTTTCTTTCTTTCTACGTACGACTATAGTTCCGACGTCCGAAAACAATCCGAACTTGTTGGGATTTTTGGTGCGTTCAATGCGATATCACCGGAACACTACCTATTTGACGGAGAAAAACGTATTCAGTGTGCGCAGTTGCGCACTCATTTCGTACGACAACCTCCGTACGTTTACGTACGCTACAGATTCGTGTCCAAAGTGCACACGGGCTTAATAATTTATTTTTATTTCGATATGTTTCTCGGAAGGAAAGACACGATTTGTACAGGTTAGAAAAGCGATACGATTTTGGACGAATTTAGGTGAACATTATAGCGATTAAAGTAGGAACCTAATGGTGATTTCCATTTCATGCATATCAATAACTGAATAGGCAACAATGGCAACTATTTCTAATCCTTAGGGCGTATTATACCATCGAGTAGATAATTGATTCACTGTTCAAGCATTCACTTTCACTGACTAATTTATGCGATAAAATTAATTACGAAGACGGTTCATTACTTAATTGTCATTAACCCCAAGCTATTGATAAGTAAGAGGCATCTAATTTAACCTTTTAACTTTGTTTCTCATTATCTTTTTGTAAGTGTGCAGCAGTCGGAATATCTTGACAGAAGATGATATCTATATCCTAACTAATATTTTATATAAATGCAAAATTGAGTTTGTTTGTTTGTTACGCTTTCACGCTAAAACGGCTGAAAGGATTTGGATGAAATTTGGCACATTTTTTTTTTCTTTTTAAAAAACTTTGCCCCACACTAAGAATTTCTTCCTGTATCGTGGGTGCGTTTACAAACATAGGAACTCACATGCACTAACACCCAGACCTGGAACAACTACTTGCAGATCATACAAATATTTGTTCCGTGCGGGGATCGTTGATGAGTAGAAAATGACCTGGAAAAGGACATAGGATATCTTTTATCCCGATATTCTCACGGAATCGAGACTTATGCGGGTGAAACCGCATCTAGTACAAATATGTATAAACGATTCTGTTTGTCTGTTACGTTATCACGGCTAAACCGCTGAACCGATTTTGATGGAATTACTTTTATAAATCAATTCCTAAGTATAAGTAATGAAGTGAAATCGGTAGTTAAAGTTTGAATAGGTAACTGAGAAAATTCCGGACTTTGAACTTTATCTTATACGTCGTTCTGAACAACCTTTCAATTCATAATTTTAGCCCAGTGAATGGATTGCAAATGAATATCCATTCTGTACCTTATATCCTTGAAAAGTGCGCATTTTTTTTCTACAACCAACAAGGTCTCCTTCTGCAGTTGTAAACCCAAATAGACTTACAGAACGAAAGTATTTAAAAGTAGTCTATTATTTTAATTTAACAAGAGCAGGCTAGAACTATGGTAATGTCTTAGATGAAAGTTTTAAGGGTACGCTAGTCGATCATTCTTCCATATAAACGTAGTATGGAGATTACTCGTCTGTTTGACGGTGTACGTTCAAAACTAAAAATTATATGAATTTGTCTTGTCATTATCTAAACCCTGTATGGAAGCAGAATTAGAAAAAAAATATTGGTTTGGAAGTTATGAGCGTCGAAACTTCCATTTTTTATTTTATTTATAAGGTGTATTTTTCTGCTGTCATGCCAATAAACGCACTTTTCTTTCTTTCTTTCTTTCATATTTCAACACTAAGTTTAACTTGTGTTTGGGCTTAAATAAATAACTTTTGTAGTAAGAAAATGGCAAAAAAGAAACCGTACAGGGATAGATAATTTATTCAATAGTTCAAATAATTTCATTTTGAGTAAATACAGTCAGAAGTTTTTTCTTAATATCTATACGTCCAAAGGTCTGTTCATGAAATTTTACGCGCTCATTTTCGTTATAAATCATTTTCTATTTCACTAAATAAATTAATAAAAAAAATATAAATAATTACACTAATTAACATGCATATTAGTTACGCCCACCAAAGAGTTCGAGCCATCGACTAGTGTACCCTTAACTGAGATTACTTCTCTACAGGGTAAGCAGAAAGCAGGTAGCAATGGAAAATATTGCACAAGTTTTTTCATAAGGCGGAAAGCGTAACTGGAACTTCAAGGTAATCTGTGCTGTATGGCAGCTGTGTTTTCTAACTCTACTATCTACAGTAGTTGCCCTAGCACTAACATCAAGCATTAATACTATAGACTCCATTACCGTGACGTCAGTTTCAAAATATTGTATTAAAAATTATATCAGCGCCCTGTGAGCCATGCATAATCAGCCTATAATCTTCCCACTGCTGGGACGCAGGTCTCCTCTCTGTGAGAGGGAGTGGGCCGTAATCCACCACGCGGGCCTAGTGCGGGTTGGTGGATGTCACATATCTTTGAATTTTTGGATCATGCCGGTTTCCTCACGATGTTTTCCTTCACCGTTTTGAGAGCAGTGGCGATGAAATTAAATATACATTTTTTTTTGTGCCTGCCTGGTTTCAAACTCATGAGCTACGACTCGTAAGTCGGGGCGGAGGATATTTGGAACTAAACATAATATTTTAACAATGTATGGGAGCGGCTAGCGACTTACATTACTTAAACCTATCTACTTAAAGACTATCTAACACTAAACGATCGAAGACTATCTATATATCTTATTTACTATCTACTTATCTACTTAAAGTTATAACTTTAAGTACATTTTTCCCAACTATGTATGTTGGTGTTGGTCTACTTCTAGTGTAGACTACAAAGCAATAAGAACCTTGTACGGTAAGCGTCATAAGTCAAATTCTTCATACTGATGTTAGAACTTAGAACGCTACACTAAAACATTTATTGGGGAACTATTGCTATATTTTGTTTTCGCAAATCATCTACAACTAACTACATCACAATATCTACTTAAAGTTATAACTTTAAGTAGATGCCTAGAGTAGTATGTTCATGCAAGCTGAATGGCGGGAGGACGTACATAAGAAGCTTTAATAATTCCGAATTAAAAATAAAATAAAGTTAAGTAAATAAGTAACTACTGAACGTAGTCTCGTAAGTAGTCTTTAGTGCATCGGAAGACATAAATGGTAGTGTTTAAAACTGCCAATAACCCATAAAATCGAAGTATCGAAGTATTTAAACGATCTACACAACCTTCGAGTGCCCACAAGTTAATAATAAAAATTAACATTCCTTTTTGCCCCTGTCACCGTATTATTAAGAACGTATTTGTGGTTTTTCACACATAAAATAAAATTCTGGCGGATTTCCGCTTAAAATGAAATTGTTTATTCTGTAAATAGGATATAGGAATCACTTTTACACGTCATATTAAAAATATATAAAATTTTGCTAGATGAGTTCGGCGTTTCCTATCCGACTACTCTGAGAAGAAAGGCCGAAACAAACTCAGAGAAAAAACCTCAGAAATCACATCTAAGAACGAGTATGAATTATAATAAATAGTTTATTGAAGCAATAACCTCATATTTATTACACACAATAGCCAAAAAAATCTATATATATAAAAGAAAGTCGTGTTAGTTACACCATTTCTAATTCAAGAACGGCTGGATTGATTTTTATGATTTTTGAATTTGTCTCCGCCCCGACTATCACAATAATTATTAAAACATTGGAAAAATTCACGAAAAAAGAAGTTATGAAGAAAAATCTTGTTTTTGTTAATTTTGCACCTATGGTATCCCGGTATAAATGCCATAAATCCTAACAAAAAGTTGCATGAATTCACGACACTATTTTTTTTTTTTGAAAATCCACTGGAAAAGAAGATATTTATCAACATCGTTCTGAGCAGTAACCTAACAAAAAGTACTAGGCTTGCATAAATTCACGATAGTATTCAATCATTATGTTATGCTACTAATAGGATTTGGATGAGGCAGACAGATAGTTTACAACCTGGATTAACACATAGGATACTTTTTTATCCCGGTAGTACTTTTCCATGGG
This sequence comes from Agrochola lota, assembly GCA_947364205.1. Taxonomy (NCBI): domain Eukaryota; kingdom Metazoa; phylum Arthropoda; class Insecta; order Lepidoptera; family Noctuidae; genus Agrochola; species Agrochola lota. The sequence continues at coordinate 5,739,403 of OX376221.1, read as the reverse complement.
ATAATTTCCAACTTCCACGCGAGTAAAGCCGCGGGAAAAAGCTAGTTAAACAATAAATAGTGGAACATCTGTCTAGCTTTTTTCCCAACTATGTTGGTGTTGCTACATACAACTAATATTAGAAAGGACGTGATTTTGCTATGCCAAAATTATGCCAGGTAGGTATACTAATCTAATCTACCTAGCTTGTATTGTTCCAATGCAGGGCAAAGACCTAGTGGGCTTGCGAGTGAGCAATGGGTAGCTCGCCGGTCTATAAGGACCAGGCCCGGGTTGAAGGCGCGTTGTGTTCCACGCGCGCCTCAAAGAGATATCGGCACAACTGACGGGGTCCCCTAGGACCGATGCCTGTCGGGGTCGCGGGAAAGTCCTAAAGGGATACTTTGGCCCCCCCGGCAACGAAAAGGTAACTGAAGGAACACGGGTGTGTTTTAGTCAGTAAGAGTCTGCCAAACACTCCCGCTCCGGGCAGATCGGAAGAAGTTATTTGAAAATTTTGAACCCAAAAAAAAAGACCTCCCTCTCCCTTTTCCACACAATTCTCTCTGCATCTCACTTGATGGTAAGTGATGATCAGGCCGAAGGTGCAAGCGAGCTTGACCCGGAATCCTACACCACAGAGGAACTGGCTATCTTAACTCTAACTGTCGTAACACAACAATGCTGTTAACATTGTTGTTATGGCAACAGACTTAGATAAAATGGTGGTAACTAGCCAGGCAGACTTAGAACAAGCTCTACCACCAACCAAACCGAGCAGATTTTTTCCCCTACTGGGAATTGAACTCGGGACCTCTGGGTCTGAGACAGGTGGTCTAACTACTAGGATAGGATAGGCTTTTGCCAAGTTGTATATTTGTTATGTGAACCAACAACACATATTTTTTTCGGGCACACTGCCTTGAATCCCGTAAAAGCCTTCATAATTTGATGCACATCTTCATTACAATGCAAGCCTACAACGAAGCCTCGTATAAAAATTAAGTACCCATTTCAAAAACCAGCATACGGCCATCATATAACTGCATAGTAATAAGGTACCAATTGATTGAACCAAACGGCATTTAATTCCATGAAATTGGCCGTGACGTGGCCATTTTGGAGGCTATCGTCTTTGGACCTCGACAATGCGGCTATACATACATACATACATGTATAAATTATGTATAGGTACTGCTATAGGTAAGTGTCGTGACGTTTCTTGGCGACTTGATACACTCACTGTAATGAGAGGGCGTGCACTAGATTAGGGTGCGAGCCAAAGTATGTCAAAGAAGTTGGACATGGTCAACTTATCATACTACAATCTAAATCACATTTGATCAATAAGTATTTGTGACAAGTTTTTTAGACTTTCACTGCACATGTTACATGCCCATCATTGGTCGATTCGCACGAATTTACTTTATTCGAGACTCTCACAGTAAGCTCTTTCATTTAAGAGAGCTTATTCTAAGAGTTGGCAACGTCGCAAATAGCTGTCAAATATTTGCCAAATTAATCAAAACAGCGAAATATTTGACATCTATTTGCGACGTTGCCCACTTTCAGAATAAACGCTCTTAAATGAAAGAGCTTACTGTGAGAGTCTGTAACACGGTACAATATGCAAAACTTTTTTTTAAATTTCCTTTTTTACCTCCCAAGAGTACATGTTTTAAATTCATTTATTTACGTTACACGTCTGTGTCACAGAAATTCATATATGTATCAAATTTCAACTTAATTAAGACAGACACACGCATTTATTTCAATTAAACCATTTACAGGCATTTTTTAATTGTCAAATAGTCGGTCAGTTGAAGCTAGTTGTGCATTCCAAAACGTAGATCTTTATGCAGAAGAACAGCCAAGAAACTCCGGACGTACGGAACCCTAATTATAAAATTGAGAATGTTATTATGGGATATTGTATTTTATATGATCATGTCACTTTACTGGGTCGATTTGAATGTGCAATAACGAGGCGTTGATATGAAAATACACGTATCTATCAATTATTTCCTCATACATATTCAAAATAAATTGGTCGATAATAAATTACTCCTCATTTAATTACCCGTCAAAACAGACAAAATAATTGATTTCCTATATTCAATAACAAAACTAATAAAGTAACGACAAGTAATTCAATTCGAAATGAAGATTAATTACACACACACGCAAACACATACAACAGAAAAATAATATTTAAAAAACAAACTTACTGCTTCATCAGTCACTGTCTTTTTTTAAACTTTCATTCACTTTCATCGCAATCATTTCGGTCGTGTGTGGTGTAGTAAGCTGCGCTTGCGCCGGCCACAATAGTCCGGCTCGCAATACAGAGCAACCTTCGAAAGGAAACGCACGTACGAACAGTTCGATTCTATTTATATTTTCTACCTCAAATAAATTTATTTAATTTAAAAAAATGAAAAGTTTACTTCTTGTCGTCGGTTTTGTGTGCGGGTTGGGTAAGTGTTACTTTTTTACTTTTAACTTGTTATTGTAAGTTTAAATTAAGTTACAGTTTACGTTAACTTGATATTGTTAGAGGTGTGTTACCAACGGGAATTCGATTGAGAAATTGGGTGATTCAACTTTGGTTAGAGTTTTCTGTAATAGTGCTTATAAGCACTACTGTTTTAATTTAGTACTATTTTATTATTTTTAATAATAATAAATTTATTTTACAAAAATACAGATTTATCATATTTTATATAAACACAATTTAGATGAGCTTTGGTAGTAATGCAATGCAGTATAATCTAAGAACTGTAATATGGAAAACCCTGCCTCTCAAACTGGGAAACCTGTATCTTGAGAGACAGTATTTAATGCGAAAGATATTTGAGTTATTTTATCATAATATTATATTGACTGATACAATTATATTCTTTGGCAATTAGGTAATTCATTTAAACTAATCTAATCTAAACTTAATATTATGAGGAGAAAAGATTTTTATCTTTGTATGTTTGTTTGTTACGCTTGCTCACTCTAAAAGCAGCTAGATTTCTCATAATGTCCCAATGGAAAAGTCTCACATATTTATGTCAGTTATGTGACTTCAAAAAAGCTTTTTCCGTCATCGTTTACATAAATTCCACCTTCCATTTCCTTCTAGAGTTTAATAAACTCGTTTAAATTACCATAAAGCTGACATAATATTTACATGTCTGTCATCTGTGTTTATTTTACGTAACATCTGTGGGCATTCAAACCGTTTGACCCTTTTCAAATCGTAATGGTCACACTCGTAGTTTCGCAATGAGTAGTGCTATGACTCAATCAGAACTGCACCGACAATGGTGAATAATCAATTAGTTACACTTATAAAATCTTTAGTGACAGTTCACACTATATTACGGGGCCAGTTGAGTTTATCTTGGCTATTACTGGTATCTGTGAAGGAAAACATCGTGAGGAAACCTGAACTTTTTAGTTAACATGAGTCTGAAATCGCGACCCCATCTTGGGCAAGCGTGGTGATCAATGCTCGTGCCTTCTCTGTATGAGAAGAGGCCTTTGCCCTGCAGTGGGACAATAATAGGCTGGTATTATTGCGGCCATTTCATATAATATAATGGCCATGTGGTATAATGTGCCAGTACCTGGGCGACCGAACTCTGCTCTGGTGAAAACAGAGAATGCTCATTTATAGTATAGGATAGTTCATACTAATTCCATGCTGCCATGATAGTGGGTACTTACTAATTACATGGTGCCATGTCATTATTCTTAGGTAGCCATTTTGTTCTAAACTTTGGGCGATCGAGCTCTGCTCGGGTGACAATACGGAGAAAATTTCCCAGATATGAGACATAGCTAGATCGATTTTTCACCCTCTTAAACCCCTATGTTGCAACTTTCATCGAAATCTTTATTTCGAGAACGTGATTACAAGTATATATATGTATAAATATATATACAAATATTGCTCATATAATAGTATAGGATAAATGGCCAATTTGACATTGTATGCAGTATGCATAGCTGGGTCGTGTCAAGTTACCATTTTAGTCAATGAATCGAATATTTCAGTCACACTACAGTCCCGTTAATTGTTAGTAGCGGTAACTGTCCTTATTTAGGTTGCCATTCATGGGTTAAATTATTATTTTTAATTATTTATTCAGAGTACCTCGTGACTTTGTAATAACAGCCGCACGGGTCTATCCATCAGGTTAAGCTACGCTTGCCAGGGTTGGTCCGTTGATTGATCTTTACATACCGAGACTCGTCTGTGCCTCGGAAAGCACGTTAAGCCGTTGGTCCCAGCTGTCATTCGTGGATCTTTGACAGTTTTTAGGTCGTCAGAAGCCCGAAAGTCTGACAACCAGTTTTACCAAGGGGTAACGTATTACCCAGTTACTGGATTGTGGAGGTCAGATAGGCAGACGCTCTATGTAAAATATTGGTATTCAGCTGCATTCGGTTAGATTGGAAGCCGACCCTAACATAGTTGGGAAAAGGCTAGGCAGATTGATTGAATTATTGTATTCAATATTTTCTGTAAAGGGAATTTCAAAATTTAATGCAATAATATTCTGGTATGACGTCGGAGCTTTGTTTAGACACTTTTGCAATAGTTTTGTGTGAAACTGGAACTGTTGTCTTGTTTATTAGTCATTTGTTACGTATTTAGTTATTTAGGTTTCCTATGTTCGACTAGTCTTACATACAGTTGCTAGTTCAGTTGAAAATTAGAATAGTTTAATTTTCAATACAATTTCCAAATCTTGGCGTTGATGTCGTAAAGTTTGTTGTGAATATTGGAACCTAGTTATATATTTATCTAGGAGTTTATTGGCAGTTTGTTATTTGTTTCATTGCTTTTTGAATTAGGTACCCAATCTTCAGTATTTTTTTTATTGAATATGTTTTTCTATGACGGTGACAATGAAAGGTCAAAGGGAAAATTGCAATAATCATCACATTTGGTGCCAATTACGCACTAGGGTTAGTCTTATCTTTAAAATTCATATCAGTCAGTTCTTACATATTAACTAAATCTTATCTGTTTTCAGTGCATAAGTATCAGTTATAGCAAGTAAACATACTGTAAATACACACATCTATAAACACTTAAAACATGTTATGAGTTAAGACTCGGATATCCTTATTTCCGTTCGCCCTTCCAAATTACATAATTGAAAACAATTACAAATTGTGTTAACATCATTTACGTATTAACATTCCCGGTTTTAATTACTCTTATTAAATGCTTATGTATTGATTTCCGATCTTCATTACATTACATTTGTCTACATTATGTCGATACTATTATAATTCTGTAACTGACTGTTACATAGGTAAGACCTAAGAGTACCTGTAGTTAAAGTAGTTAATGAGCATTTAAAAGTATTCCTTTGATAAGACTTAGAACTGTGTACCTAATTACCAGTGATCGGAGTAGGTAGATTGATTTTTAGTACTTGTATCATAAATGCACACAGAAAGAATAACATGGATAAGCCATTTTTCCGGAAAGTAATTCCGGTATTTCCGGATTCAATTAAATATTGTTAATGTTGGTAGTGATATTATTACTACTCAATTCAAAATTTAAAGGAAGGTATCAAAACTAAATTAATTCATTATTTATCTGTTGAAAAAAAAAATAGGAAGAATAATAAAGAATAAAATTGCTCATTTTATTACAATTCCTACCTTTTTTTGAGGATGGCAAATCATCAAATGACTCCTTCCACTCTGGCAGAATACAATTCCTACATAAGTTCCGGTTTTTTTTTAATAACCCACCAATTCCGGAGGAATGTCCATAGTAATATATACGTTTCGGATCAATGACCCCAGTTCAATCTACCTACTCCGATCACTGCTCATACTACTGTCTTTTATAATATAAACTAACTTTGCATAAACCTACAAATTAAGTTTTATTTAGTTAATTCTGTAAAAGCGACCTTTTGTCGCTTTTTGCATAGAGCTTTTGTGGAAAAAGAATGAGATTTTATTTTATTAGAACTTCATAATGAATTTATAATTTTATTTTGCCAATTAATTTATGAAAATATTATGTATGTAAGAAAAAATCTACATACCTTTAATAAAATAAGTGATAGACATAATTTTAATACTAGAAATAAAGATAAAATAGATCAACCATTTTTCAGATTATCTAAAGTACATACATCTTTTATGGGGTACTGTGTTAAATGTAACAATAAAATACCTTGTGATATATTACAATTAAATGAAAGAAAATTTAAAACTCATATTAAAAGTACACTCTGTAAACAAGCATATTACAAATTAGAAGATTATATCCAAGATAAGAATGCTTGGAAACATGCTGGTCCTGCTCCATAGGACAATTTAGAGTCTAGAAAAAATCAAACTGGTTGCTTATTTAATTATGTATTTGTTATTTTTTATAACACTGATTTTACATTCTGTGATTTCTTGAACTCACACACTGACTTATTAGTATTACTTGTTAAAATGTTAGGAATATCGTATAATTTTACAATGTATTGTAAATAAGTGAGCACCATGTATCTATCACATATTTAATTTATCTGTAATTGCTTTATTTTTCATTCTTTTTTACCTATCGCGGTATAGTAATCTTATTCTAGATGCATCGTCATCACATATAATTATATAATTAATGTATGCAAAATATTGTAAAAACATTTTAAAAGAGTAACGGTGGAGTTTCTTGCCCATTCTTCTCCATACGAAAACTACCTTTTGGAAGGGGCGACTAGAATCAATTCTATTTTTTGTAAACTTGACGTTCATAAGTGCCTTTTATGTGCCTAATTGAAATAAATTGTTTGACTTTGACTTTGACTATAACTTTAAAAATAATTATTTTCTAGGTAGTATTTTTATTTTCAAATAAAAACTAAATAGGTACCTAAATTAAATGTAACAAAATTAAAATATTAAGGAATTAATAATCAATTTATTCATCCATTTTATAAATAAATAGGTTATATACATACATACATAAGCTCACGCCGTCTTCCACTGGGGGTAGGTAGGTTTCAAATGCTTGATTTTGTATATTCTAGTTTTTTTTTGGGTTTTCTATACGAATATTTTATTATTGATTGTGTAGTTATGATGTTACGCATATTAGGTAGTTTTAAAATTGCCTTGGGTTACCACTACAACGTAGCCTAGCTTTGCCCGTAGGTATTGTATATTTGATGTACTGTAAGAAAGAAAGAAAGAAAGATTTTTTTTTTTTGTGACACGCACAAGAAAATAAAAATAAAAGGAGCATTTAAAAACTAAACATCAAATTGAAAATTCAAACTAGACTAAGAATCAGCACTTTTCGAAAGTCAAAATAACATAAGACAATCCCCCAATAACGCCCGCTTTTCACCACTTTCTAGTGCGTTAGCTGGGAAGAAGAAGTGGCGCAACAAATTCCCCAGCAGCACAGCTGTCTGTTCAGTTAGAAAAACTAAAAAACAAAATAATAACGGCTCCTAGCTCCCAGGCTCCTATCTGTCTATAATTTTTTTTTAAATACCCCAGCGCTGGTATTCTGATAGGGCCATGGCTGCGATTTCGTCTTCCTTTCACCTCAATGTTCGATGCTCCAGTTAATTTGCCTAATACACATGTTGCAAGGGCATGGAAACTCGGAGAGTTTTCGAAACATAAGTCACGATTAGCGTTCATAGGTAATTGTGTTAAGTACTGTTAGTTGTAGATGTGGTGAAGTAAGAATGGTCGTGCATATGTTTGTACCTTTAAGTTTTGCATATGATAGAACAAAAGAACCACAGAAGTGAGACATAAATAGCTTGTTTTGCTATGAAGTAAACACGTACAGGTGACGACTGTATAAGATAAATTTATGAAAATATAGGTACATACCCTACTCTAAATCTAAAATAATAGCTGGCAACGGGCAAGATGATCATGAGATTTTCATAAATTATAGAACCACAATAGGGACGTTGAAAAAAAAATTTTTGTCCGTCAGATAGATTATTAAAAAATATTGGACACGTATTTTTTATTTTTTTTCGTTATCAAAAGATAACGGCAATACATCGAGTTAAAATGTGGCATGACGTGCATGGCACTCTCCGGTAGATTTTATACTGAATTGTGACGTAGTGAACCCCCACTCCCCAACTTTAAAGGCTTGTGCAGACCAGCGCGACTTGTCGCGCGACGCGACACCGGTTATTGTAATACTGTGAAGTTTTCTTAGAAATTGTATTGTTCGTGTCGCGTCGCGCGACAAGTCGCGCTGGTCTGCACAAGCCTTAATGCGTTTTATTCCAATCATTTTGTATAAAGGCTTGTGCAGACCAGCGCGACTTGTCGCGCGACGCGACACCGGTCATTGTTATACTGTGAAGTTTTCTTAGATATTGTATTGTTCTTGTCGCGTCGCGCGACAAGTCGCGCTGGTCTGCACAAGCCTTTAATATGATAAAGCAAAAAATACGTGTCTAATATTATTTTATTATCTGACTGACGGACTAATTCGTTTTTTTTCCCTAATCAAAATCCGTACAATGATCTTGATGTTTCTAAATTACTTCTGACTAGCTTCCGCCAGCGACTTCGTCCAAGTGATATCTTTATAAATTATAGCTTATGTTACTTAGTGATAATATAGCATACTATTGGTGAAAGAATTTTTAAAATCGGTCCGGTAGTTTTGAGTTTATTCATTACAATCCAAAATACAATGCTTTTGTCTGTAACAATAACATAATAATAATAATGAATAGTCACATCCTCATCATAATGTTCACGGTCTCTAGTCCGTCTCCGACCCTTGAGCCATGCTAATTAATACGCATTTTCTAAAATGCGTATTAATTAGCATGGCTCAAGGGTCGCGGTGGCTAAGTAGCTAACATGTAGACCAAGGTACGGTCAGACCTCGGAAAGCATAACCCCGTTGGTCACGGCTGCAATAGGAATGAAAGCTTACCATTTTTATAACCGGTTAAAATATCCGAAATTCTACAGTTATTTGGCTGCGTTGTCGATGTCTAGCAAGTAACTACAGTGCATTTGGATAGACGAGGTTTTGATCCTAATTACTATTTGACTAATGATCAGATATGAAAGGTGTAACTCATACGCTTAATCAAATAATTCAATCAAAAACATAATTCAAATACTTTGCAATTGCTAGTGTATTTATTTCCAAAAGCAAATAGGTAGGTACTAATTATTAGGTATTATTGATTTCTACATACATACTAAACCAAATAAATACTGCCTACACAAGTTACACTTTAGGTTTTGTAACTTACGAGTAGTAATTATATTTTAAAAGTAATGACATGTCAGCAGGCTTGTTACGACCTAAAATAAATTTGAACTCATTTCGAAACGCTTTTTTTTGTTTGGCTATAGTACAACAGTAAAGTAATAAATTGGACGATTTATTATATTTACACAATAAAGTATATAATATATAGTTTGTCATTTATAACTTCCAGTTACAGCTTTATAAAGCTATATGTAAGCGGGTACGCCCTTTATGCCTGGAGGCTTCTATTTAGATATTAAGTTCTGTTTATGTTTAGTTTTTATTTCTGCCTGGGTATAGTTCTCGATGATTTTGGTTGGTATATTGGCGTGTGCTAGCTGACATATGGCTAATAATTTAACTTATGTTTTGTGTTGCGTAATGTAAATTATTTTGCATACTATCATATAGAATCTTTTTTTTTTCGACCTGTACAGATAGCTATGCTGCTGGGGAGTTTATTGCGCCACTTCTTCCCAGCTAACGCTCTGGGAAGTGGTGAAGGGTGGACGTTTTGGGGGACTGTCTTATGTAATTTTGACGTTCGAAAAGTGGTGATTATCAGCCTAGTTTGAATAAATGACTTTTGAATTTTGAATTTGATACAATAACCATTTGGTACACCAACATTTTCCAGGTATGGTTAAGTCCAATGTAATAGGGGGCGCGCCATACACCGGGCATTTAACCAGACTAGATGACTCAAAATAGAGTAAAGCATCTTCTTCTTCTTTTCGTGTAATTAGTGACTAACCTGGTGTCAGAGTTTTAAAGTCGCCCATAGGCCTCTGACTTGGCTTCACATGCCGCCGAGAAATATCTCTGCCTGAGTGTAATGAATGACGCGTAAGATTTCTCGACTATAAAATAAAGTAAAGTTTATTTATTTGCATAGATTGTAGGTACATGACATAAGACATAAAAAAAATGTGATCCTTTTACAATATACCTTAGATGAGGCATGCAAACATTAATGAATGAAATAAAGGAGTAGGTGATAAAAAAAATGTGTTAAGAAACAAAATTACGGATGGTCCGTACATGAGTGACCATCTTTACGTACCGAGACCCCAACGTGGCTCGGAAAGAACGTGAGGCCTTGGTCCTGGCTGTCATTCATACATCTTTGACATTCATTACGGGGCGTCAGAAGCCCGAAACTCTGACAACCAGTCTTACCAAGGGGTATCGTTTTACTCATTAATTGGGTTTTGGAGGTCAGGTCTGGTATTCAGCTGCATCTGCTTAGACTAGAAGCTGAACCAAACATAGTTGGGAAAGGGCTGGGCAGAGGATAAGGTACCAGTACCTACTTTAACTTATGTAAGACTATATCAGTCAATGTCAATCTCGTCATTTCATTGTCATTAAATTATGATGACAGAGCTTTTATAAGGTAAAAATCGTGAATTTGTATCAATTACTTTTGTAGCGATCTCAAAAGGAAAACCTGTTATCTGTGCAATGTTCTAGAATGAATAAGAGGTCAGTCTGTATTGGTATAAATCTTTCGTTCTCATTCTCGAATGGTCCACCTTGCTATTTGTCATAACTTTGTCATCAGTCGGTAGGTAGATATTATTTTAGGACGTTGTACTTATATGTATGAACGTCAGTTTGTCTGGTCATAACGTTTCCGCAGCTACCGATATAATCGTGCAGATGCCTAGGTAAAAAAAAAAAACTATTTAGTCCGTCAGTCAGATTATAAAATAATATTAGACACGTATTTTTTTCTTTATCATATTAATAAAAAATGGCTTAGATAAAACGCATTAAAGTTGGGGAGCAAAATCTAGCAAGGCATGACGTCATTCCACATTTTAACTCATTGTATTGCCGTTGTCTTATGATTACGTAAAAAAATAAATAATACGTGTCCAATATTTTTTAATAATCTACCTGACGGATAAATAAAAAAAATTAGTCATCATCCCTATTGCCTTCCTGATCAGAAGGTCTAAGTAGCAAAACGTCCAACATCGCGAAACGTCTAATGAGCAGTAAGTGTGGTGTTTGGTAAAGAGATAGCTTCGAATCTCGCAAAGTACTCATAATATTCCCGGACATTAAAAACTTTTTAATAGCATTTAAATACTGCTTATTAAACAGCTAACATAAACATTTAACCTATAAGTTTAATGACTCATCAGAATGTTTTTTTTATCACCTCTTACAACACCCAAATAAATATAATGATGTAAACTGTTTGTCAACTCCAAAAATATCACTGTCAACTTTGTTACCTAATCCAGTTATAAGTCACACTTTGCTTAATTTTTTACACTTTCTACTCTCACTCAGATACTGATCAAGTACTCATGATGCAACAAGTAGTTTGATTGCCAAATACAAGGCGAACTTCAGTCTCTGTCACTTCAAATACAACTGAAGGCTTCGATTGACAATTGCCGGGGTCAACAACTTTGCCTAGAATGCAATTGAAGTAATTTAGCTCTTGTATGTAGGTACAGTCGATAAAAGAAACAAGTATGAGGTCAGCTATTATTAAGGTACTCTGTGTTACCCGGACTATGCATGTGCTGAGTAGGTAAATGTCTCGAAGATAAGTGAGTGAGTCTTCAGTTTAAACCCCTGGATGAAGGTTGTCCTTATCTTAAATTAAATGTATTTTGGGTCTGCTTAGATGACTTAGGCCCGTATTACAGAACTTCACTCAAAACTCAAGAATTACTTAAAACTCGTTTAACATCGTTTATTAGCTGAAATTAGTTTTAAGTAATGCTTGAGTCTTGAGTAAAGTTCTGTAATACGGGCATTAGTCTTCTTTTTTTAAATATTTCTCTATAAGTCGACATTTCAGTAGTCGCCCTTTTTCACATAGTCCATCCATCGTTTCTTTGTTCTTCTCTTACTTGGTTGCCTAGGATAAATAATTGTTAGTATAAATATTGCGTCATTTTTGGATAGCCTATGTCCAACAGTTAACGTCTTTCGTCATATAATAATTATAATATGATGATGATTGCCTGTGGAGTTCAAAGATGAAAGAGAGAGACTTTACACATAATATCGCCTGTAACTTAACCAAAATATTTTGTCGACTGTACAATTTTCTCATAAGACTAGTAATTTTGTTCAAGGTTGGTCTTGGACATTAAAATTCTACGTTACCGTAGGCCGGAATTTTAATGTTCCAAGTTTCTTATTTGGGTAATTTTAAGTACTGTTTTATATGTAATAAAACAGATGAGGTTATTATGCTTGAACATTATATTGGTTTTTCTAATGTATTCCACCTTTTGCTAGTCTAATAAATAATTTAATGTTTATTTTTGATAATTTGCCACTCAATTAAGTGTTACGAAGGTTTAATGTTCATAATACCTATACTATATTTTGAACTTAAACCCGGCATGGGCCGGGCAATCGGCATGCCTGAGAGATAATTCTCGAAGGCATGTGAAGCCAAGTTAGAGGCCCATGGGTGGCATGAAAACTCTGACACACGAAAAAGACATTAACTTTTACAAAGAAAAATATACAAAATGTATGGAAATACCAGTTTAATAATCATCGTTAGTAGCCAATGATCACTGATGGTGACCATTTTAAGGAAGCAACAATATGTACTTTAAAATTATCCACGACTTGCCATCTCTGTTCTAGACATAATTTATACTTACGAAATATACCAATACAATGATCAATACATATTTCACCTCCTACAAAGGATATTCAGCAGCAGGAAACAATACAACTCCTACACAGACCGAGTCACCGGCGAAAGCAAGCTAGTCACTTTTATATCTCCCTCTATAATGGAATTTAGTGAGCGTTAACAATAGATGGTAACAAAGGACCATTAGGCAATGTCTTGGGTGTATTGTGCTTTGTTTTAGAACTGCCTGTATAGCCTGAGATAGTTCGTAGCTTAGTTCTATTGGTAGATTCGAATTTCATACTTAGATATGTGCTCGGTTGATGACAATAGGCACGTCTTGTTCCCAGTATAAATATGGTATTTATACTGTGTCTTATTACTTGGGCCTAAACATAACTGGCGAAATGTGGGTGTACTATCCACTGGTCTACCTCCAACACTCCGGGGAATACAGTCATGATATTATATTATATTGATTCGCATTTGTTTAAAAAAATGGTTTTGCATTTTCTAACCAGCCTGAAAAAAACCAAGGAAGTATTACTCAAACTAAGAAGATAACTCAAAAACTAAGGAGGTATTACTGAAACTAAGAAGATATTATTCAAACTAAGGAGGTATTACTCAAAAACTAAGGAGATATTACTCAAATGATAAAGTCATGCGCTTTTGTTTAATTTAAAATGATTCATTGCAATGAATACGATTTCCATTGCATTATTAAGTTCAATATTGATTCTATTTTCTAAACAGCCGCTTACGAAGAAAGAATATGTTAAGGAAAAGCTTAATTATGGAGAGTCATTACCAAAAGTAGCTTTCTTGTAATTGTTCGTAAAACTGTTTTCGGCATTTTTATCAATGTTTCGGCACGACGTCGACGATCTGCCTAGTATTTCCCAACTATGTTGGGGTCGGCTTCGAGTTTAACCGGATGCAGCTGAATACCAGTATTTAACATGGAACGACTGCCTATCTGACCTCCTCAACCCAGTAACTGGATAATACGATACCCCTTGGTATGACTGGTTATCAGACTTTCGGGTTTCTGACGACCCGTAACGACTGTCAACGATCCACGAATGACAGCCGGGACCAACGGTTTAAGGTTATGCTAGTCGGTCATTCTTCCATACAAATGTAATAAATGGTGATAACTCGTCTGTTTGACGGTGTACATTCAAAACTAAAAATTTATATCAATTTGTCTTGTCATTAGTTATATGTTCGATCGTAGCTCAAAAACTGCTGATCCAGTTTTGACAAATAATAATGAATACCAAAATGAGTGACACGTTATTCCACTCGAATGTTAGTAATAATTCTGTGATAATAACTCATACGGTAACTAACTGGAATTAGTTCAAAGACTTAGCGGCCTTGGTTTAGGCGTTCAGTTACTTTCTTGTTTATGTAGTGCCGCTAGTCTTACTGTTGTTAAGTTTGAGACGGTAAATATTTTTGTGTGTTGCTTTCGTTTGGGCTTATTTATTTGTAAGGTTTTTTTTTAAATTAAAATAGATTCGTAGGTATAGTTTTTGTATAATCCATGTAAATGTATCACTCATTTTCGAGTTTTTGAGCTAGAATTTGATGAAAAATTTCTGAGTGCATTTTCATATTAATTGCATTGAATTCGTTGAAAAAGTATAGTCGACTGTTAGTCGGTGGTAGCTCTTTAACGTTGACATAGCCTAACGTAGTACGCAGTTTCAATAGATTAGGAGGACATCTTATACACTGTCGTGCGATATAACGTACGTCCATTTTATCAACCGATTTCGCTATGAATCGCCCAATTTTCAGTCTTACCCCAAGTAAATTAAAACAGATTTTTCTTTCGACTATGTCCAAATGTTTCTAATGTTAAGTACTCGCCGGCCAGTATTACCTATAACTAAAAAAACCTTATATTTCAGTTTCAGCACAAGAGTTCGACTGCCCAGAGAAGAGTGGTTTCTACCCGGATTCCTACCAGTGTGACCTTTACTACAAATGCAGCAAAGGTCAGTACAAAACTACAAAGGTCATCCGTGCAGTGCATAGGTACTAACCTCTGATGACGTAATACATGCAAGAGGATGGTTGCGATGTCGAAGAATTTGTCGTATTCCGGGTTTCACTTTATAAGTGCGTTTTAATAGTTTTTGAAGTGGAAGGTGATTATTAAGTATTTATGCGGAGCAAAATAATTTTTTAAAAGTTTTAATGTGAGACAAGAGTCGCTAGTTTTTTCTAATTACTACGCTTACTACTTAAGGGAGATTGCACTCGTAAATTGCTCTAAAAAGTTTCGGTTAATTTAGCCTATTTCACATCATTATTTTTTATTATCGTCTAAAATAAAAACGGTGCTTCTTAATTAAGCGTTGCATTTTATGAGCATTAAGAATTTTACAAGCACTGTTTCTTCATTTATTACTTTGAAGACGGTGTCAAACCTTATAATTTATTGCAGCCTTTGCAATAGAATGTGTAAACACGTTTGATTACAGATAATTCTCACTAAAAACAGTTTGAATATTTACGTAAACAGTCGTAAACTTTCTAGCACCATAAAATACATCTCTAACACCAAAATGTCCCAACAACCAATAGGTCATTCAATTTACCAATAGGTTCAATTTGACATTTCGACGGAGAAATGTCAATACCTCATATCTGCCAATTTCGCGAAATGCACTTTTATGGTTCCGTATTTAAAGGTCAAATTCGCAATTCTAGTAAAGTCTCTTCACTACATTTTTAATTGCAGGTATTGCAACGATATAAATCAAAATGTAGAAATACCTTCTACCTAACTGAACAGTTCCATGGGACACGTGTTGAGTTTGACTTCGACAATTAGAAGATATTGGCACTACGATAGATCAATTTAACTTGCCAAGAAATTAAATATTCAAGGCAATGATACGTAAAATTTAACCGGAGAGGCAATCGGATGGCGAGTG
Source organism: Agrochola lota (assembly GCA_947364205.1). Lineage (NCBI taxonomy): Eukaryota > Metazoa > Arthropoda > Insecta > Lepidoptera > Noctuidae > Agrochola > Agrochola lota. Next base: position 5,723,574 of record OX376221.1, on the reverse strand, counting down.
GTAATCTGGGTCTTGAAATGATACCGAACCCCCCGTACCGTACGAATGGACCCCAAATGGACGGGGGCGTAGATATAGCGGGGCGGGGGCAAAAAATGTTTCTTTCTTGACATGGCATTCGAAATTTAAGCTCTAATTCTAAATAAGGAAGTGTGTGTATCAATGCCAGCTGGCTTTGATAAAAATCACCCTCATTTTCGGTGATAAATCATCGCTAAGGAGTTTCCAGAATTATGTACAGCATAAGACATTATTTCAATTATAAAGATGTTGGTGAGTGGCAAATGCCCCCCTCCTCTATATCTCCGCACCCGTCCATTTGGGGTCCATTCGGACGGTACAGGGGGGTTCGGCATCACTTCAAGACCTAGATTAACACTCACCATCCGGTTGTCTCTCCGATTAAATTTTATATGCCATTGCTTAACTAAAACGATTTTTTCACTTTTTGTAAATTGTTGACTTTGGCAGTTAGAGTTTCTTGTCACTGCGTCGTCATTTTGCAATTTCCCGCCAATTCGCGTACTTACCTACTACGAATTCAATTAATGAGTAGGCCCATTGTAAAATGTGACATTACTACACAAAATGTCGTGACTACTCGTATTTTTTGCCAACATTCGGACACTCTCATTATTATGGCAAGTAGAGTGTAAAATTCCTAATATTTCCTCATTATTAAATAGCGAAATGTTACGAAGGCGACCATAACTAGGTAATAAAGTGCTTGCACGATATTGCCCAAAATGTGTATATCGGCAATCGTGTGTGCATGCAAATTTTTTATTTTATGACTGATATTAGTGCTCGGTTATCGATTAGCGAAAATTACGTATGAAGAATTTGATCAGTAAATTACTTTTGAGATACCGTTGAGCATAAACATATAATGATTACTAATTTGATTTAATTACCCATAATTTATTAGAAGGGGAGGATGCGAGCATGTCAGCGGAAACTTTTTGCTCAAACTGATAACTCGATGTTACGTAATAATATATCATCAATTTTGTAATAGTACATATTTCTATTTATAAATAGGACCTTTATTTATTGCAAAATTTATGTTGAAACTAAACCAATCCAGTTGGGATGGTATTCAGTCTGCTCATTCCGTATGTGAACTTGTGTTAGCTTCCTAACGACGCGACGGTGATCGTGTTTTGTTTTAAGATTTATAGCCTCCAAACAACGCGTGATCGTGTTTTGTTTTAAGATTTATAGCTCAAAATTAAGTCAACCTATACAAGTAGGTTGCTACATATCTATCACCTATTAGGCAATTGAATTTTCTAATTTATACAAAACAGCATTTCTCTCTGTTTGTATGGAAACTTTCAGAAGAGAATGTGAGGCAGATGCAGCGGGAATATTAACAAGATTTCTATTATTTTAACATTTCATGGCGAATTTAAATTCGAATTTTACACGCTTGCAATTTAAAAGTATTGTGCGAAGAGAAAGCTAAAAACGATAATGGTTTACTGTCTATAAAGAATTATAATTGTTGTTTATAATGTTATGTACCTACCTACCGTTTTTAAATCGTGAGTGCTAAAAATAGTTAAATTATTTGTTGAAAGTTAGATGACTTTAAAAAATATATTATTTGCAGATGACTTTCGAGAGTTTTGGTAGTTATGAGTGATCTCTTACTAAGTTTTATTTTTATGTTAAAATCAATTCAGTAAACTGAGCACCAAATATAAACAGAAATACAACATCTCAAAACCTCAATAGGTTTGTCTGGATATTGAAACACTTTTAAGCAATGTTATTTATTACCTACTAAATAAATATCATTATTGATTAATGTCTGTAATTTGTCGTATTTTAGATCTTAGGTACAATAGGTATATTTATCATGATTTGTCTTTATGCACGTTCGACGTATTAAATTCGTGTTCCCAAACATTCTGATGGATCGTGATAGGTCATTCATGAATGATCGTAGGATAATCTGGAATTGATTTAATGATTTCAGCCGTTTTGTCAAAAGTAGTGATCAAAGTAATTATTTTACATAGACCGGTTTATTATTGAGATGTTAAGACTGTTATAAGTAGATATTTTAATCGCTAATTCCTGAGGGTGAATGTCCCTATCACTAAGATGAACGTCTTACGTACTTTACTTTCTTTATATTTTCTTACTTTTTTCTTTACTTGCAGCTCTGTTTTCGGTAACCATAACTCAACCAATAGTAAACCACATTGCAAATAAACCATTGCGTGATAACAACAAATTAAGAACACCATTTCACTAACAAGAGCTGTTTGAAATAACCATACAATTTAAGACAAACCCTCATAACCTCTAGAATACTCTAGAAACAGTAGCAATAATAGTAAGCCTTTTAATTACATACGTATGTAGTTTCACAGTTACGTTTTGTAATGCAACAACATATGCATTCTTGTATTTCCGTCAGTAGTACAAGTGAGTGGTATTTTGTGGTTTTGCAATGCCTATATATGTATGTGTCGAGGTAAATATTGTAGTAGATAATTTATAAGGTTATAGGCTTGTTCTTAAGATATACTGTCGTCAGAGAACGCATGGCTTTTGATAGGCCCGTGTCGTGTCATTCAACTCACGCTACTGACCTCTTTTTTTTGGGTACCGGCACTGTAACTTATGTTCATCTTGAATAGCAAATAAAAAGGTTCAAGTTCAACATCTTTAAAAGGGGTCGTTAAGTATAAGCAAATATTAAACATAGATTTATTGTAAGAGTGCAAAGAATTTTAACACAACGAATATACAAAACAAGGTCCTTGGTCAAGGAAAACCCACGACTAGAGGTGTCCAGCACGCTTAGCATGAACATAATAGAAACCGGTTTTGTCGACGGAAGGATAGACAAAATGACAGATAAACAATCACGATCTGTCATTTTGTCTATTCTACCGTCGACAAAACCCGTAGAAAACCCGTTTCTATGGTTGTCATGCTACGTGTGCTGAGGCGAATACTTAAGTTAGAGCCAAAGAAATGCAGTTATAACTTATTCACATACTTATTTGTTATTTTTTCTTCCACACAGGAGTATCGGAAGCGAAGCTGTGTCCCGACGGTCTCGTTTTCAATGATGAGAACCCCAACAAGGAAAAATGTGACATCCCTACCAATGTAGACTGCGGAGACAGGAAGGAGCTGCGTGAGTATCCCCTACCCGAAACATTCTATCCCTATGCGAAACTATGGAGGGGTTCGTGGCTAAATAATAACAGCCACACGGGTCGACCTTCATGCTTAAGCAACGCTTGCCGAGGTCGGTCCGTGGATGAGTGAACATTCATTACCTGGGCAACCGCTTGGTAAGACCAAGCGGTTGCCCTGTCGCTCCATGTAAAATACTTAGAAAGAAAAGAAAAAATAAAGAAAATACGTTTATTTGCGGTACACATGACGCAAGGTGAGAACAAAACACGAAAATAAACAGTTTGGGGGAAAACATGCGTCACATCCACGCAAAACGGCCATCGCTCAGCATAAAGCTGCGACCCTATGCGAGACAGAGCCCCAGCGCTGGTTTTCAGCGACAGCCGGCGTTGACGTTATGACGTCAACCGGTGCAGCAGAGAAAAATAACAAAAAATTAAATGAATAAATACAATACACAAGTTCTAAATGTTTATAAAAAATATAATATACTACTACTACTACTACAGCTGCATCCGGTAAGATTTGAAGCTGACCCCAACATAGTTGGGAAAAGGCTAGGCAAATAATGATCCTTTGATTGGACATGAATCCCCATTGATTAACTATCTGATAAACTGACATTGCCACAAACTGTACATCAAAAGTTATAAAATTAACAAAAAAAAAAAGAATTATTATTAGTTATTAATTCTTAAGTAGTTAGTTCACTTCTGCGAGCGCCATCAATTTATTTAGTAACATTTATTTTATTTTAGTTTGTTGTCAGTCAACTTCATTTTATTATATTTGAACAGTTTAATTAATTAAATGCTCGCTTGATTTTGCGTGGTGTTAATTATTGCTATGATCGAGTCAGCAAACGAGAAGACGTTATGGAAGACATCGTTTTTCCATACAATCTCGACGTGGCTGATTAAATTTATTAATGTTTTTTCTTTTTTATCAAAAGATGGGAAACAAACGTTGTTATCATATAAATTAACCTGTGGCCCACTAAACTCCTTATTATTGCACAATAATATGTACCTAGACTGACCAGATTACTTTTCCACAGAGGAGCCAAAGCCTTCTACAGGCTGCCCCAGGCAGAACGGATATTTCAAACATCCCGATCCTCAGGTAAGTTGTGAAACCAACCAGTATTGCAACTAGCATTTGTGTGCCCTCCAACATGACGTAAGGCAAAGGGCAGTGAACGGAAAAATAGTTTAGGGTACATCGTTGCATCTTGATCATTATGATTGAAAGTTGGGCTGGGTATGTAAAATATAGTGAATGCTTCCAGTTCGGAAACATTCACTATAATCTTCATATTCTTGTACTTGTTTGGTATTATAGTTTTAGACGTATCTTGAATTTCGACATTATAACATTTAAAAAAATCTAATTTATTAAGTTTCTAAATTAAAAATTTTAGAAGTGCATATTCTTGGTATCTTTTAGATTTTTCTTATTGTTAATTCTTTTCAATGTTATGGAAATATTTGTACGCAGATACTTACGGCTAAACATGATTGGACTCAAACGGTGTAATATCTTGCATGCCCTTGTATGTATACAATGTTTAAACAAATAAAGAAATCTTATAATTATATCTTGATTTGCATAACATTAACACAAAGTGTGCAAAATTATATTGTTAAAAAATTATATCGGAAAATTAGGAAAAATAACAACGTTTTTAAAAATGGCTGACTGTCAGGATTTCTCATTAGAATAAAAATATTTTCTTTCTTTCATCTTTCAAGTACCGTAGAAAGAGAAAAAAAAATGAGAGGCAAAAGTAAGATTCCTACAACTCGATTTGAAAAATTAAGAAAAGATATGTCACATTGTCTTCGTAGAGTAGAGACAAAAGAGGTTATGCTACGCGTGGTGGATAATCTTAAAGATGAGTGTTAACGGTGTTATCTTGTACTTACATTCATACTCCCGACATTTACAGGCCTGTGACAAGTTCCACTACTGCTCGGACGGCACACCCAATGAGATGCCCTGCCCTCCCGGCCTGTACTTCGACGAGGAGACCTCCAACTGTGACTGGAAGGAGTCCGTCAAGAGGCAGTGCGATCAACTCACCAAGGGTAGGTTGCACAGAGAACGTTCTTCAGTTAATGTACCCCTTTCAACATCAAAAATAAAATGAAAAATAAGTTTCCCTTCTGGATTTGAGTGCTAATCAGGATAAGTATATTTTTACATCTGGGTAATAAAGGAATATGTAATCTGTTTATGATCATAAATTCAATAAAACTACTACGAAATACGTGTTTAGTTGCTTGAGACACTCACCGTACTATCATTAAGGTCATGATCGTGTGACACAGGCTGTTTCAAAGCAATTCTGGGACCCTGTTCTCTCAAGATCTAAAAAAATCTGGCATTGGTGGCTCTTTCTTGTACCTAATGAAGGACATAAAACATTGGATATTAAACAACGTCTAGAAGGGCTCATTAAAAATCGGCTCTTTCGTTCTTTCAATATGTATTGTTTACTGACAAATTATCTTTAATTTCCAGACTTGCTCGACGACGGTTTCTCCTGCCCCGATGGTGAAGTAATGGGACCCAATGGCCGCGCCCTGCCCCACCCCACTTTCCCTCACCCAGAAGACTGCCAGAAATTCTACATCTGCCGCAACGGCGTCCAGCCCCAGAAGGGACTCTGCCCATTAGGCAAGGTCTACAACGAGGACACCTTCATGTGCGATGACGCTGAGAAGGTTCAAGGATGGTAAGGACTTGGCTTAAAGATATACTTAACATAGTCTGATCAACTGCAGGTCTTGATTGACTCATATGGTTGGCTGAGTTCAGGTAAAGTTTGGACCCTAGAAAGTGATTATGGTGTCATATGGGGAAGTGGCAAAAAAAAATATTCTGCCCTTGGTGACAAAATTTTAAGGGTGCTTAGTACCAAGTAATGCAAGTATCTGGCAAAACAGACTGTTGGAATTAAGAAACCATCGTCACCAACTATTTAGATGAGTGTCTAACAGTATTCTTAATGTTTTTCTTAACACTGATTCGTTTTGTTATATATGAGATCCTAAGATGGTCTGGATGTAAAGATACAAATACGTGGTAGTGCTCATAAACCCAATTATTAAACTTATTTTTTTGTTTCAGTGAAAACTACTATGAAGGCCAGACGTTTGAGAAGAGCAAACCTAAGAAGGCGTAAAGTGTGTCATACTTATTAAGATATTAGTTTTGTATTAATAAATATTTAATAAGTCACTTTGAATTTCATTTACCCTCCAAGAAGTCAATATTTCTACTTTAGATAGTCGTACTTATACGTTATGTAGTAGGTAAAAATAAATAAAATCATAGTCTGAAATGTAAGCAATTGTAAAATTTAGAATCTTATACAAAACTACTCATTATGAAGAATATAAATACCTCGTACTCCACACTCATGGCAGTCCATTAAAAAACTCGGAATATTATTATACCTATACTATATGCTATTACTATATAATAATATTATAAAGAGGATTTGTTTGTTTGTATTTTTGTTTGTTGGTTTGTAAATTTATATGTAGGGGTTAATCTCCGGAACTAACAGTCGGATTTGAAAAAATCTTTTTACATTGGATAGCCCAATTCATGAGGAAGGTTATGGGCTGGCGGACGAAGTCGCAGGCAGAACCTAGTTATGAATATATCTATGCATGTAACCGAAAGAGTTATGGTTCATATAAATATTGATGGAAGAGAGAAAGGAAGACCAAAGAAAAGATGGATGGATTGTATGAGGGATAATATGAAAGAGAAAGTTGTGAACGATAGCTTGACGGTTGACAGGCGAGAATGAAAGAAAATAACGGGTTGCGTCGACCCAACGTTATTTGGAATAAGGGCAGGAAGAAAATGATGATGAAGATATTGATTTTATACAGCGCCCCCTATCAGCTATGAGGTGAAGCACGCAGTCATTGCCTTGAGTACAGTGACTATATAAAATATTGACTATGCAACCAAGAACCTTTAGCCTTTTTTGGGTGGGAAATTATCAAATAACTTCTCCCGCTCTGGGCGGACCGGGACGGCGTGTCAGGCTTTTACCGACTAAAACCCACCCGTGTTCCTTCAGTTGCCTGCACGTTGCCAGGGGCTACGGTATCCCTTTCGGACTTTCCCGCGACCCCGGCTGGCGTCGGTCCTAGCGGACCCCATCAGTTGTGCTGACATTTCTTTGAGGCGCGCGTGGAACAAAACGCGCCGTCAACCCAAGAAACTTTAGCCTAGGTACCTTATCGCTATGAAATCCAACGGAAATCATCCCACTTCCTGGGCATATAGTGCCAGATAGTATAATTTAAATTGGGTCCAAATAGCACAGAACTGGTGCCCTGAGACAGTGAGGCAGGGTCGCGGCAGACCACTTGATGCGATGGTGGGGTGAACTGGATAGATTCTGCCAAAACTGGAAAGAGATCGCGTGGGCTCGCGAACGATGGAAGAAGTGGAGGAAGGGCTTGCTCAGGATTGCGAAAGTCACAAAACAAAAATATATGATATAAAGATATATGTAATATAATGTACCGCAGTAATTTGGGCTCTACATGAATCTAAATATAAGCTCATGCTGGTGAGAGTACAAAAAAAGTACGTGAGGTACTTGTACTTGCGCTTGTATGGTATATATCTTTTTATCCGCTTATGTATCCAACTTTATTTATTTTGGGTATGATTGCTTATAACGAACTGAGGGTCAGGAGGGATCTCGCAGTCATCTCGTACATATTCAAAGTACTTAGAGGGAAGGTACATAATGCGGACATTTTAGGGCACATAGGTTTGAGCGTTCCGGACAGATACGTGTGGCGACGACGGCAGCCACGGCTGCTGGCGGAGCCGCGTGCCCGGACAAGTAAGGCGCCACTGACTCGTGCGCTCCGCACTCTAAACCTCATAGCTCATGACTCGGACCTATTCTGTTGTTCTCTGAGTGAATTCATAAAGAATGCAATATTTTTAATAAGTTACAAAATTTAATTATAATTATAAGTTAATAATAAGTTAAGATAAGAGTTCAATAACTACGCTATCCTAGATTTCGTTATGTTAGTGATGGCCTAGTGGTGTGAGCGTCAGACTGCCAAGTCATAGGTCTCGATTTCGAACCCAAGGCCTCAAGGGGTCACCTCTGACTTTTCGGATTCATGTGTGTATTGTATAATTATCACTTGCTTCAAACACGGTGAAGGAAAAAATCGTGAGAGAGATATTTCTCGAAGGCATGTGAAGCCAAGTCAGAGGCCCATAGGCGGCTTTAAAACTCTGACACCAGGTTATCCAATAACCACACGAAAAGAAGACTACGCTATCGCAATAGGTCACCCTGTAATAATAGATGTAAGTTTGAAATAAATAAATAAATATTATCCACACATAATAATCACATACCTACAAATTGTCTTGTTAATTTTATTTGAGCAAGTAAAGCCGTGGGTTGCAGGCCGTATTGCAAACCAATTACGGGTAATAATTGTAGCATTTGCGCAAGCGCAGTCGCAGTTGCCTGTGCTCTATACATCGAAGTAAGAAAAGTAGACTAGACATATTTTGTAGGGATTCAAAAGGAAGTTATCATGCTCCTTAGTTGATTATTCCTTTTACGATGGGTGCGATAAAGAAATAAGAAATATTTTTTTAAATAAAAATATATTAATTTTACATAATTATTATACAAATGAGAACGGGTCGACCTTTTCTAAAAAACAAGCATAATTTATGAAGAGTTTCGTTTAGGACGACGACTGTCGGTATTCGAGTGAACTGCTGGCAATCTATTCCAGCAACATTTTGTTAGTAGTTAATGTTTCTTGCGGAGAGATGGCGCTACTTAGGTATCATTTCCACGCTACTTCTACAGACATCGTAGCCAACTAAACTTTTGCTTTGTGACACTGATACTGAAAACCTTGTTATTTTGATGCAAAAGTGTTTATATGCTTTGATTTTGAAATCGCTTTATACTGTCTACACATATAGATTGTTCAACCACCTCCTGAAAAGTCCCGATTAACTTATATGGCAGATTATTTCTCAACTAGCTTTTGCCCGCGGCCTTACCTGCGTAGATGTCGGAAAATATCCTACGGGAACGTACTACCGGGATTACAAGAACCCTATGTGTTAATCCAGGCTATAAACTAGCTGTCTGCCAAAGAAGCAAATTTCATCCAAATCCGTTTAGTTGTTTTTGCGCAATCAGGAGCATACATCGAGACAAACGTCAAAAATTCTAAACTACTATTTTATATTATATATTTTATATATATTATATGTATGTATGTATAACTCTGTTTAATTTGTATTTTGCTAGAACAGGCTTTTAAATAAAACAGAAGAGGTTATGCAGTGTATGCTTTTATAGGAACCAAATTCGTAATTATGACGTATAAAAATTACAGGTTACATTTCGTAACCCTGTACCAACAATTCGTAACAATTACCTTTAACACTGCATGTTCTAGTTATCGAATTATAATTATAATTTTGTTTAAAAGAGCCTCAGGTTACATATTAAATTACATGCTTGTCATAACCGTTGGGCTGCTACTTTCAATAAGTTCATAATCGAATTGACGTATATTTCGAAATCAATGAGACAGGAAGATATTGATTAGTTTGGGCATATCATGTGATCATTAAACAAACAATAACGGTTAAATCAAATTCAAATTGATTAAATTAAACAGCTGTGGTCTAAACTGAACATGACATTATTTTTAATGACACTTGTCAAAGACGTGAATGTATTCTGTGTGATGACATGTGTGAGACAGTTATTAATTTCGAGATTATCGGATGTGAAATGATGGTGAAAATTCAGAACGACCTAACTTCACTTATTGTGGATAACAATGGCTGTGTTGATTCCTTCAGTGTCGGTTCAGACAAACTGCGACCGTCAAAATATTTAAAAAAGTTTTATGTTATATCTGGGTTAAAGAAAACGTACCTGTTACTTTGTCTGAATTTCACTTTATTCTCTATAACCAGTTGATTCTAGACTTTTATATTTTTCTCTTTCTGTGTCGCATTTTTTGTAAATATTTTTTTAAATTGACCTTTTTAAGATAATATAAAAACTTACAGACTTATAATAATAATTAGTTTTAGTTGATTCCTATTTTTAAATATATTTACTACCAATTTCTCTTAAAAAACAAAACCTTTTCATCATTATTATCAAAGTAGCCTTCAGAATTCTGTCAATTTCATAAGTGTATAGAGTTCTATTTTATTGATTGTTTATTCAAAAAGTTATCATAATAGAAATTTCAATCAAACGTCAATATCTTTTATGACTATAGGCATACGTAAGTATTATATTACTGTCAGAAGTATGATTATGTTTTCTTAGCTGTGAATTACGACTCGCGATTTTTTTGACTCCTATTCAAATACTACATAACAGCTATTTATGCTATTTATCTTGTGCTAATATTATGGAGAAAGTAGTGGTGTGTATGTACTTAGAAACGTGTGCAGTTTTCATTATATTTATATTATGCGTTTACAAAATATGATGTGGTTATATTTTAAGAGTAGCTAATTAGTAGATATAACATTATGTAGTCACGGTTGAAAAAGGTACAATTCCTTTTTCAGAATCATTCGAAGCAACACACACTTTATAAGTTAGATCTCTAAAGAAACAAATCTATAGCAGAATAGGTATCTTAATAGAATCTACAAGTTAGGCAATTCGTTATTTAAGAACTCATTGCTGGTCACTAACTGAGTCATATTGATTTCGAAACTTTTAAGAATACAAAAACAAAAATTCCACAGATGTTAAGTACGAGTAATTTTGCTGTTAGCAGACAATCCTATTCATTTTTTTTCAACGTGCGCCTACCTTTCAGTCTGCGTTCAATTTACATTGAACCTTTGATTGAACAATCCTGTTTTTATTTGAATTACCTAGTCCATGTATTTCCTAACGCCTGGTCACGCCGAGTTCCTTACAACATAACTAGTGGCGCGACTGATAACAGATAACGTCAACTTTTTGTCGGGTGACTCGAATCGTGACCGATTTGTGCGCGTACGCAATTCGTAATAACTCGCTTGTTTTATCGAACAGATTTTTTTTTCGTGGACTGTACCTAATGGTAATTGATGTGTTTTAATGACTAATTGTGAATGATTTTATGTAGTTCACCCTACCATCCAGACAGAACCCTAAAAATCACAGCTGGGATTTTTAGGGTTCTGTCATCAAAGGGTGTAGACGGGATCCTAAGTATGTTTGTCACAACGCTCTATCTCAGTAACAAAAGGCCGAACGTGGAAGTATTGAAACTTGTTGAATAAAGTATGTTTTTAATTTAAAATAATTAATTCTGATTTTATTTAACTCGATTAGTATTTTAAAAATAGAACTTACCTCAACTTAAAAAAAGGTGCACGAGAATAATTATTTAAAGAAATAAAAGAATACCGACAAAATTGTCGCATGTCCTAGAGATGAGATGAATTGTTTAGGTATTCATATCTTGCTTGGTACAGAACCAGTGCGGGAATATATGATTGGCGGTTTTTTTAATGATAATGATAGATAGTTACTTACTTTTCATTGTGTTTTAAATTATAAAGCTCTTAATTCTATCAAATAATAATAATTTATTTATAATAAAAAAAAAAAAGTTTATTGATTCATAAACAAATGTTACAATATAGAGGTATGACACAGGATCTCGCACTAGGATACCCTGTGTCGCAGGATCCAGTCTCTTTCGACAGATAATAAGGAATTTAGAGATGGGTTATTAAACAGACAACTAGATTCAATTACAAAAAAAAGAACAATTTTAGATGTTAGTAAACAAGTTAACTTATGTGCTGTGTTAGTACCTATATTCCACTACAGACAGGGTGGTTTTTAATTAGATGCGTCATTATGGGTCTTTCGTCAGGTCCATCAGCAATAGCCTTCCGGAGGCTGTTGCTACTATCCCGCAACCTTGTGAGAAGAAAAGCATTATTTTTCCGCGCTACAGCTGAGAAGCTATCTACTCTGGCTTGAGCAAACATTGCAGAAGCACTGCAATAACGTGGCAGTCGCAACAGCGCCCTAAAAGCGTTGTTGTATTGAATACGCATGGCATTGGCGGCAAAATCCTTTCCCAACATAATACATCGCTCCCAATATGTCGATTTGGTTTAGCCCACAGATAATAAAATACTAGTTTAGCCATTTACTTTGTCTAGCAGGTCCAGTATTCCGAAATAGCGAGCGTATTAATTTAGAAGTTTTCGAAATTAGAGCAATTCTGTATAAATTGTATGTATTGCCACTTGTTCCGGCAGTTAGTAAGGCCTACAAATAAATGGGCTGGCGAAATTAGAACGTACTTTGCCGACTCTAGAGATATAGTTCTATATGAGACTAAAGTTTAGGAACAAATATTTTTTATGTAATAACGCACCTTACTGAACCAAGCGTCACAAGAGTTTCCGGGAGTCTCGGAACAAATAATTAACTAGCTGATCCGACAGACGTTGTCCCTTAAACATTTCAATGCAGTCTTTAATTCAACCAAAAATCCCATAGAAAAAAGAACTTTCAGTTTTTCCCGAATTTTCCAATTTTCCGGGCAACTTTGCCTATTTTTCTTTCCATAAAAGACGTTCTCAAGTGATGCTCTTAAATTACCAACGAACAGCATTTTATATTTATTTTTACAACGTGTTCCTTTTGATTTCCCATAATGCCCATAACTCTAAGGTGCTGGTATGGTTTCGGTCGGCACGGGTGCATTAACAGTACGTGACCGGTTAAGTAAAAATAATACAAAAAATCCAACAAGTGTTCCAAAAATACATAGCTTCGAAGATAATAATTATATACAATGTCGCTTATGCATGTGCCCGTATTTTTCTGAATATTCATGACAAATTATCGAAAATTAACAAAAAAAAATTCTATACCCTTATGGTTTTATGGACTTACACATGTGTGTTTTAAATAAATATATTTTTTTTAGAGAAAAATAGCTTCACCTCCGTTTTTTTTCATAGTCGACAAATTTTAATAAAAAATGTAAGTTAATCCGATAAAATAACTCATAAGCTTTTAGACATAATAAACAGAATCCAAATCGAGCCAAAAACATAGGAGATATCGCAAACGCTACTCAAAATAATAATAATTGAATAACATGAAAAATATTAAAGAGGTCTATCTTTAATATTTTTTAAAGTTAATTTTCAATTATGTGTAATATACACAATTTCATTCATAAGTACGAGTAAATCATTTTCATTCAAACCAATCATTCATATTTAGAGCTAAGAAAATGCGATGTTGTCATATTTTTATTTTTTTTATGTACAAAAATAGTCTTTTTGGTTTTTTTTTCACTGTTGTTTACTGATTAATCGTGACATTGTCTAATTATTTTGTATGAAAAATGAAAACGAAAATATATGAAAAATACCCTAGACTGCCCTAGAGTTATGGGATATCAAAACGAACATGTTGTATAGTTATAGATTGTCTTAATACTTCAGTAGTCAATGCTTGAACGATGATACGATTTGTTTGCCTTTTCTCAGCCTTTTTGTAATCATTACTAAGCAGTTGTAAATCGCGCGTCGTGGCGCTAGTTGTGGCGCTTGTCAAGGAAAAATGCAACAGCATGACAAATTCGGAACCTAAATTTTTAGTTCTGTGTTTTGCCGCCTTCAGAGATAAGTTGGACGCGCTGTACGATTGCACCACAGCTTGTGGTTGCTTGTTAGCATCACAAATTATTAGTTTTACTACCATCTGACTGGCACTTACCTAACATTATTCTTTCCTTTTAAATTATTTCCTATTTCACAGGAAATATTCAGAATTTCTTTAAATAACACAAGCAAATATCCGTTGTTAAAATACACACTGAACATTGGATTAGCATAAAGAAAAGTGATTACGAAACATGACAAGCTGACAACCTACCACGCTCAGACTTGCAAAACGATCACCTTTTATCTGCCGAACACGTTCAACTGAGCAAAGCAAATGGAGACAAACAGATCTACATACATAAATATATAGGGTTATTGGTAATATGTCGACAATCCATGAAGGGGATGTAGGAGAGGTTCCTTGCAACCAAATGACCCCTTATGACCCCTATACAAAAGTCAAGAAATTTCGAATAAATTTGACTTTGTATATAATTTATGAAAAAAAAAGTATACAATTTCAAATTACTCGAAAATGGTTGACATTTGCATGTGCAAATGACATCTACATCCCGTTAAGGAATTGCCAAAATATAACCAATGAACTCATGTATAAGCAAAATAGAGCAACTCGCAGTTAAGTACTGAAGGATTCTTTCTACCTTCTCATTTTTACATATTTACGGAACTATGGAACTCACAGTTGAATCTTATTACTCGCCTGCTCAACTGCAAAGATAGATTTATGTTTTTCAATGATAGCCTAGCAGTTTGCCAGAGAATTCGTTCGCCCGATATTCCCTTTCTTCCGCCTTCTTCCCCGTTACAAAGGGAACCTCGGTGAACCCTCTGTGTCCTTTCTAGATCCAAGGGTTTGGCTGGGCATTGATGAGTCAGTCAGTGAGTCAGTCAGGACTTTTCCTTTCATATGTATGTATTGGTGTTTGACCCATTCTCTGCTAACTTGGTTTTTCATGATAATACCAAATGATAACCATTTCGTGCAGGCACTGGTTTTATGGTAATGATAACATAGAAGACCTCATAAATTCATCATCTGCCTAGTCTTTTCTTAACTATGTTGGGGTCGGCTTCCAGTCTAACCGGATGCAGCTGAATACCAGTATTTACATGAAGCGACTACCTATCTGACGTCCACGACCCAGTTACTGGGTAACACGATAGCCCTTAGTAAGACTGGTTGTTTGATTTTTGGGATTCTGAATAACCTGTGAAGACTGTCAAAGATCTAAGAATGACAGCCGGGACCAAGGGGATAATGTCCTTTCCGAAGCACGAATTTCAAACAAAAGAATGGCCGAGGGCATTTTGTGGAGTAGTTGATAATGAAGTTAAAATAATTACGAGTATGCACGGTGTAATTGAAATAACTGAATTCCTGAAAAGGAGTTATTGTACTCATCATCATAAAATGTAAGCTAGCAATCTTAAAATAATAATGTGTATAAAAAAGGAAGGAAAATAATCATAGGACAATTCGTCCTCATTGCTGTCAACAGGAAAAGTGCCCCAAAGGCCGCATGGCCACATTATATGGCGATGCTCATTCTTTGGCCAAAAAGTTGGATAGCCCGCTGGTCACGTGAAGAGTTGACCAATGTCCAATTAGAAATGTCTCGAAAAACTAAGTGGGCGCTCGGACCCCTAGTGTTTCAACCTACATCAACCTTTATTTAACTTTTAGTTAAATGGGAGCACGACACAACTCGTGAATAAAATTAGCTATTCCCGTAAATGTCGAGTTATGCGAACTTAAATGTCTGGTGTAGCCGATTTTATGTTTTGGAAATTTCAATGACTCATAGTAAAGTTCATACTGTATACGGCATACTGTATACGGCCCCTTTTCAGGTTTTTAGTTCTATAACTTCTTGTACATTATACCATAATATGTTGTCTTCTGTCACAACTGTCCAATGCATAGTTTGCTAAACACTGAGTTTAGTATGAATCCATAGTTCTCGGATACCTCTTGGGAGGACTGGTTGTCAGACTTTTGGGCTTTTGACCCCCGTAACGACTGTCGTAGATCCACGAATGACAGCCGGGAACAACGGCTTAACGTGGTTTCCAAGGCAGGGAGGTATCCTCGGTATATAAAGATGGTCACCAATCTACGGACAGACCGCGGCAAGCGTAGGTTAACCTGATCGATCGATCCGGGCGGCTGTTATTACTAAGCAACGAGCCCCTTTAGCTTAGAGAAACAATAAAAAAATATTGTTATTCATAGTATAACGTCTCTAAGGTCGAAGTCATTCATTGAATATTATAAAGCTTGTTCACAGTAGGTGGAGCTATAATAAAAAAAAAAAACTGCCATTTGAAAGGTTATAAATCTTTGCTTACTAATAAAAAACCAGTTGAATTAATCTATACAAAGTACCATTGTACAATCACATAACAAGTTGCATCTTATTGTATGTTTATTCATTTGTTTATTTTCACGCCAAGTTTTTTTCATGATTGTTGCATGAAAAAAGATGCGATGCAGGCAGGCTTCCCCGAAATCACGATAATCATTTCGAGGAAGTTTGATTACGAAGTCCAGCCGAACAATTGCCGTATTTTCGTGAAAACACGAAAAGTCTTAATAATGATTTTGGGAATTCAAATCAGCAGATATATCGGTTTTTATTTAAGTAAATGTTTACTTATTATGTACATGCATATCAAAAACTTTTGTGAACTTGAATTACATCGTGGAATTGCGTGTTTTCAAGCGTTTTAATTAACAGTGAGATTTTGTCGCAAAAATGTGCAGTTTAGTTGTGGCATTATAATCGAAATTCTTATCTTTTGGAAAAACTGGGCAATTTGTGAGTGTAAAATGTGGAATGGAGAAGCTAGCCTGCTATAGCAATTATTGGTTTGGTTATGCTGTTTCTTCTAGAAAAAGACAACACTATGCATGACGTGACATAACAATTGTAATACAATACAGTGACAGAAGTTACAAAATAATAAGTCTCACTAGATATTATACACAATTAATCTCCCCGTCATCTTAATTACGTACGTTGATAGATATTCCTGTCACAGTGACAGCCAGTTTCTCTCACGACTTTGCGCAACAAGATTTAAGTTTTAATTTCGATTAATTACTATCACTTCCAGGCGCGTATGTCTGTGTCGTATTGTCAATCAAAGCACGCCGCGTGAGGTATACGGCCGTTTTCGTAAGAGGTGACTTGTGAGACCGATACCGACAGGTGCTGTATTCATAGTCTTGCTGTAGTTAAAAATGATAATATAACCGAGGAGGCTAGAAGGATATTTTTTTATTTCCTTTGCAAATACTATTGATGAAGGATGATTTTCATATTTTTTTAAAAATGCCAGCTATCTTATTACGTAACACATTTTTGTAAACGATTACGACTAATCTTCTTCATTTTGATAGTTCAACAACATTAATTGCGTTATTTACGTTGTTGAGCAGATTTTTCTTTTGAGCTTATGAAACAATGGATTAGCAATCTGTTTCAAAACGATTCAGATTCTGATTTATCGTGTATTACGTAATTAGGACACAGGTTTATTTTTTCTTCCCATACCCATCATAAACATGTAAATAAATCAAAACGCGTACGGTTCGTTCTTTATAGAAACGAATGAATGGATGATTAAATATGGAAACAATATATAACTAACCATTATGGTACCGGTCCCTTTGTGGAAAATTACTGTTTTGTCTAGTGGCTTATTCTGAGGCATAACCATGAAATATAGTTTCATATAGTTTTGTACGTCAGTTTTTTTAAATAAATACCTCAATATCGCAATGTTTTAATATTAGCTTAAAGCAATCAGTTCAATTTCAGCTTACTATCTGATAAATCAAAAGAAAACCACAACCACACTATAGATACCACCGCCAACCCGCGTTCGGCGGGCGGTCGCTGGTCTGCGCGGGCGCAGCCAGTGCTACCGGGCCGACTACGACGCGCACACGTCGCGACAACCACACACACAAACAAACAAGCAAACATGAGGAGTAGTGCACAGTTCGCGATTTTGTTCGCCTGCGTGGCTTACGGTAAGTTTTAAACGTACTTTCAGTAATATACCGAAGCCTGAAGGACTTTTAATAAGGGTTTGGGTACTATAGAGTTAAATTAGAATCGCTGCTGAACCCTTTGGGGACGCGTGATTTAATTTTTATGTATGTATTCCTAGAAAAAACGTTGACTCTTAAAAGTTGATAAAATTATAGGATAATAATATCAAACCAATCAGGTTGCTGATTTGTCCTTTAACAAGTCGAAGACGAAATTGACAGCTGAGTTCTAAAACACAACCAACTTAATATTCTATAATCGTTATTTCTATAATTGTAAAGTCGTTTCTTAAAAGTGTGCAGATAAATGCGTCATAAGATATTGAATTATCCCTCACTGCGTCAAAGTCATTGATACATAAAATTCTGAATTCTTATAATATATATTATATCACGTTTATATTTAAAAAGGGTGGTCTTTTGTAAGTCACAGATATTGTTAACTATACATATTATGAATCGCTTTCGTGCCTTCTTGTGTGACCGCGTTTTCCTTCTAAACTACGCAACTGATTTTGATGCGGTTTTCGCCATAATTTAAAGATTATTCCGGAAGGTTTATATGTATAATGCGTTTACAATAAATAAATAAAATTTCGATGTTTTATCAAGTCGTGAAAACAATGCGAAGCTGGGTCGGGTCGCTCTATTAATACATAATAGGTATGTATCATAACTATCATGTACAAACATTCACGCATCCATAAACATATATGTATAAACAAGTATACAAAACTAGAATATATTTAGATCCAATGATTAGCTTGTCGCGAGTGAATAGTCTCATTTTAGTAAACTAGCCAAACTTGTTTAGCTTCGTAACGAAATGTTAACTACATAACGCACGACAGACTGTCTAGTTTTAAAAGTTATATGAATTAATAATACATTATGCATGCTTTTGTAAATATACGTATATTATTAATTAACTTCTTCAGTTTCGTCACGAAAGGCCAGAGGTTTTGACTTTCGTTTCGAAAAATATCAAATTATACAAATATTCTAATAACCTAAAAAATATATGTCGTTGACAATATTATGTCTTGAGTATATTGATTCCATGATGAAAGAGACATGGTTCATATGTTCTTAACGTAATATACAAACACGTTATTAAAACAGATTCAATTATTTTATAGAATACAATAAACGAAACTATTTTTTTTTTTTTGCAAATAATGAAAGGCAAATCTACTGACAAACGAAAAACCAAACTTGAAGACTATTAGTTACTTACTGCAAATTTTACCAATGCCAGTTTAACTTAACCGGGGAATAATTTAGTTGTTTTTAGTTTTACTATACAAAACTGGCGGCCTTCAATTTTTTCCAAGGATAATAAGATATCTGACGTTGATAAAATCAGCCTTAAAGCTATAGATGAGCGGTGGCCGCCACATTGCGTCCGCAACTTACCAGCGAATGACGTCACCGAAACGTTGTTCATGAAAGTAAGTTGGCGTGTTTTCCTAGAGAGCATTTTTTGACACCGTAAAGTCAAACCCGGGAAAGTCCGAAAGGGATACCGTGGCCCCTGGCAACGTACAGGCAACTGAAGGAACACGGGTGGGTTTTAGTCAGTAAGAGTCTGCCACGAAGAGCGGGAGAAGTTATTTGATAATTTCCCAACCCGGCTGCCATAATTTTCTTGACAACCGTCACTGCGGTCGTTATATTGCGGCCTTCTAGAGAACCCTTGCTTAATTAAAACTATCTACAGCAGGATCTTTGTTGGTACTCCTTCATAAAGACAGTTTTACCTAACCTGTGTGTGACGCAAGTTGCTGGTGCGACAAGTTATGTTACCATTCTTGTCAGTTTTTGTTCAAATTCTTGACACGAATACCGATTATTCAACTGCACGCACAAAAACATTAACCCGCATTTTAATTACATAAATATCAAGTTTAACTTTATGCTAGTTTTAGCAAAAAAAGCTAAAACCTTTAGTAATTTAAAAAACTATGCTTTTAATTACCGCCAAAAAAATCTAAAACTAAGGACAGTGTTTTAATTAGCACCCAACACATGAAACAAAATATCAATTAATACGGACTTCGCGTATAATTGTATAAAATAGAGCTGTTTCCTGCAGTCGGTTACCCAACCAATTGGAAAGGGAGCCGGAATCGAGACCGTTTGTACCAAACTCAAGGTCCACACCTGCTTCTGAACGACATTTAAAAATTATATATATTTGGGCCGACCTGTGGGTGATTTATGTGTCGTTGTGAAATGTTAATGGGTATTGAAATGTCTGATGTGTTATGACTATGAGTTATGACAAAGTGGGTTTATGACGATTACTTCTGGTAAAACTTGTTTTAACGTTCTTTTTGATATAAATTCGTAGTTTCGATCAAGTAAAATAATCGATAATAAAGAACAGAATTTCTCTCAGGATCCTTTGAAAAGATAATCTCTTCGCTGATATATATAAATTATTATAATCCACAGTTCTATACTTATATTATAAATGCAAAGGTAACTCTCTGTATGTCTGCTTTTAACGCCTTAATCAAAAATTATCGATACAGGACCTATCCTGGAACCTGGAGAATATACGCTACTTTTCATTCCAGAAATGAAGGGTTCCGTAGTTGGGATGAATTTATCCCAAGAACAAACTTAATATTGTAGTTGAAAAACGTGTTCTCCCATACAGAATGTATGGGCGATCATGTTTTTCAAACTGCAAATTTAAGTTGGTTGATTATTTCTCGTTAACCTGTATAGCCTACTTAGCTCTCATAGTTTTCCTTTTAATTTCGTTTTATATACTACTGTTGTGAATTTTTTCACAAGTCCAAGTACAACGATTTAGCTAGAAGTTGGGGGGACACACTTGACTCTAACAAAAAAATTCAGTTAAAAGCTTAATATTTCGCAAACGGATCCTTGAATCCAAAAATAGTTGTCACAAACTCACAATATTTTTGAAAGACCTTTCTAACGATATGCCACAACATGGGGTAGATGAGGAATAAAAAAAACATCCCCACTTTACGTGTATGGGAGGTACCCTAAAAAAAATTATTTTTATTGATTTTATTTTACGACTTTGTCGGCATGACTAATATGTATACATTTGCCAAATTACAGCTTTCTAGTACTAATAGTCTCTGAGCTAAGCCGCGGACAGACAGACGGACAGACAGACGACAGACGGACAGACAGACAGACAGACGGACATGGCGAAACTATAAGGGTTCCTTGTTTACTACGGACAAAATAAAAATACATATTATACATTTTCAACAAACACATAACGTTTCTTGAAATACTCTTAAGTACCACATATACAAACCATCCTAGTTGTATAATTCCCAACGTGCACTGAAAAGTAAAATAACAATGTTAATCGTGAGATAAAGATTAAATAATCGCACGGTTATAATCCGTAATTGTCGGGTATAAATTGTATAACAGGCGTACGCTAAACCGCTCGTACAAAAGAGTTCAACGCGCTAGTTATACAATCCATTGTATGTATAATGATTTTATCTCCCTCATAAACTCGTAAGCACCTGCTTTTGTTCGTAATACTAATGTAAGAACTGAGTTTTTATAGTAATTTGAATTCCGTAAAGGATGCAGTATTTTTGAAATATTTGTTTTATGAGTCATAGTAAGTTGACGTGGTGGGAATGTTTAATGTTAAACGAATGTAAGTAGGTACCGGTTAAGCGCTTAAACTTATCATGTTCGTTTTATTACTACTTATATATTAACGTTTGTAAGGTTATCCTATCCTTACCACTTATTTTTTCGTTTATTTTTTTCTGTGAACTTAGTCAGTACATTTTTTTATATTTTATTAAGAAAACATTTAATCTATTTAGAAATAGTTGGTAAAACTATTGGGGTGGGTACCACAACGAAAAAGTGAAAAATAAAAACTTTTTACAAAAAAAAGCAACCGACTTCCGAAAAAAACACTACAAAATGAAAAATAACTTTAATTTCGGAAGTCGGTGTCTTGGTTTTGAATTTTCGTTTTTTGCCACCGACTTCCGAAATTAAAGTTATTTTTCACTTTGTAGTGTTTTTTTCGGAAGTCCGTTGTTTTTTTTTTGTAAAAAGTTTTTATTTTTCACTTTTTCGTTGTGGTACCCACCCCACACAAATTCGAATACCACTACCTGCTATGTAAATAACAGTCACAGGAAGTTATCATCATATCATCCACATATACTAAGTGAGAAAAAATACGTATTATTGAAGCTTACTCAAAAACTATCCCAGCAAAGTTAATAAAATTTATATGGGACCAATCCGGGAGCATACCCTTTCATAGAAAAAAAGAATTTGCACAATCGGTCCACAATTTACGGAGAAATCGACGGACACACATACAAAAAAAAAAACATACATACGCGTCGAACATATGACTTCCTCCTTTTTGGAAGTAGGTTAAAAACTTCACGTTGTTTCTTTACAATTAACTATATTTAGAAATAACATAAACATAGAAATATCCTTGAACATACCAGTACAAAATAAAATACAAAGAAAATAGTATGTCATAAACTTCAGTCGAATCAAGGCTACCAATTGTACTCAGTGAAGCAGCGAGAATTAGGTTCAATTACAATACACAATGGGTTACAAAAGTGACTAATGTAATTAAAAATATATTCGCATTAACAAAACTGAATAAGATGTACATTCACACATAGATATTCATAATCAATTAGTATCTAGGTACTTACAAATACAAGAACACGTGTTGAGTTGATTATTGTGTTACAAGATATTCTATTAACAAGTTTTTGTTTTGAACGTGGCAATATCGTACAAATTGATAATTGTGTCGTTGGCAGTGGTAATACTTTTTTGCCATAATATTTTTAGCAGTTCAAGTCTACCCTTTGCTAAGTTTGATTTGCTGTCTGTTTGATTGTACTACTTCAGTGATTTATTGTTGTCTATTGAGTATGAAGTACTTTATAGAAGAGAAAAAGGTGATTAGTGCAATGGGAAACAACCTATATCTACGTACATTCCTTCAACTGACCTTCGTATTTGTATCCAGCCTGTATAATTTTAAATTTGGAATATTTAATTTAAATTAGTTTGGGGGTAATTTATGATTTTGGAATTAAATAAATTACCCCCAAACCTTTTTGAATATATCCCGTATGTTAGATAGGTAGGTTTTTTACGATATTTTATTTTATATCTTTGTAAGTTATCGTATAGTTATAAAATAAGATATCGTTTGATAAATCGCGACTTAAATAAATATATTCGGAATCATAATTCGTGGTCTCACTCTCAAGTGCATATTTATACAGTCTGTATATTTGTCTGTCCATGTACAGTGTTGATATGTGAACGAGGTTAGCCTTGCGACAGCCACTTTATGTGCCTAATTAACAATTACGCGGTCAAAGTATTCGTTTGTTAGTTACGATATGTTTTAATTGGGTTCTGTCTAGTTGTGCAGTGTCTCTAATAACAACAAAAAAATCTCTCTCTCGTTTCTCTAATAACAACAAAAATAAAACAATAAATGTTATCTGTTACATTTATTGTTTTTTTGTTGTTGTTATTTGTGAGTTACAAAATATTGTGTCTGTCATGTAATTTTTGGTAGATCAATCAATGAACTCAGGCTATCGCAGTCCACTGTTGGACATAGGCCTCACTCAGGCTACGCCACAAACCCCATCCTCGCCCGCCTTCCGTATCCAGTCTGTCCCAGCCACCTTTTTAAGGTCGTCCATCTTGGGGAAGTCCCACATACGCTTACCGATCTCCACTCCAAGACTCATCCGCTAAACATGGCCAGCCCACTGCCACTTCAGCTTGCTAACTCTGCAATTTTTTTTAGCTTAGGAAGTTCCGTTGCAGTAATGTGTCATTGGTTTGGGTTTATGTGCAATACGACGAGCAATTTAATGACTCAATTGTGATACAAAGTTGAGTATGAAACGTTTGATAATTGCCGAATTATCAGTTCTGTATAGTAATAGTCATTTAGGGACTATCCTGCTTTCCCGCACTGTGCCCTCAGAGAGGAGGCCTGTGGCCCAGCAGTTGGCTCATTATCCTTTTGCTTGATTTAATGGCAAAAAATACATACAAACCTATTATAAACCAAAGCATAGTTAAAAATGTTCCAAATCACTTCTTAATTCCGTTTAGAGGTGTCGACTACTTCTTTTAAGTCTATGTGTGATCCGCAAAAAGTGGCATAAACGAATACATCTACCTATAAATTGATATCACTTAAGTACAGCAATCTCACTTTTCAGAAGCAGTAAATAGTATTATTTATATGTGACTGTCAGCTCATAAAAACGAAATCCATATTCGTAAACCACAAAAATGTCCATATAAATTACCGTCTAACTTGTGTCGAGTGGCACATGTAACAAAGAAATACACTATTTTATGTATACTAAAATTAAATATAACGGTAATGGCTTTATTTTACGAAGTAGGTGTTGCCAGATATTTTTGTTTTTTTTAAATAATAAAACAAGTTTAAGTATATAGCTTAGATTCAGCAGCTCTCTACACAGCGATAACTATGTATGTGTTAGGAATTTGGAAACCAGTTTAAATACCAGTTTACGTATTGGACGAGTTGTAGAGGTCAAAATATATGCAGCCATATCTAATTGCACGGACGAAAAACCTGCCCACAGTAATTTTATATATTTAGAAAAAAGAAAACAGTGTGTCATATTTTGCATAACTACTACGTGTTTGATTGCTTCATTTGTCTAGATTTTGTAAACGTGACTACTGAGCATGGGGGGTCCGATCCTCATAACTACAGAAATTATTGTACTATATACTTCGGCCAATCCTTTCAGGCTTGATGTTATGTAGTACATATTATAAATTAAAGTCGCGATTCGCGTCTGTCTGAAGGATCTCGTCGTTCTTAACTAAGAAGAGCAACGCCCTCCCCCCTATCCCAGCAACCCCCTGCGTAGTTGTAGCAGATTTTGACGCGGTGGACACCCATCGTTTAGAGAGTTTGTTCCGGAAGGTTTATACGTATAATACATTAATATTAAAATTACATATAATAAATAAGTCTCGATGTTCTGTTAAGTCTTAAGAGGGAACAGGGCCGATTCTCCATACAAATGTATTAACCTATCTTCTTCCTGAATAATTCCTTTAAAGCAATCCTTTTTTCCTTTCTTAAAATTAAGGTCTGCTGTAGACACGTCCCAGTTTTATCTTTTTTTTCAGCAACTAATTGGTAAAGAAAATTCATGACCCTACAAAAATCCGCCATATTTACCACCGAGACTACCAGACAAATTCGAAGAGTTTTTAACATAAAAGAAAATAATAGAAACCTAGACATATTTTTCCTTAAATTTTAATGTAAATAATAATTGAATCAGCTCAGTTTTCGAGGAGAAAAAAGGAGAACACGAAACGTCAATCTCGTCAACAATTTTGTGATAATATTGGTCTGAGCTGCAGCTGTCCCTATCGCACTCAACAAGGGCAGACTTGAGGTAAGTCGAAGGGAATCCTTTTTCCAATTCCTCGTGGGCCCTGTTCCCATCTTAAGAACCGTGCAAGGCCGGGGCGCGTCGCTAGTGTAGTAAAATACAGGATTTATTATACATTTAAAACCGCAATAAACTCAAATCGTCAATAAAACCTTGCGAATCGGTTTCGCTCGTAATGCCACGGATAGGCGCGTCGCTTACGCAATGTTTCGCTCATCTTATCGCCTACAAATTAACATCTGTTACGTTACGCGTACGCACAATAATGAGCTTTCTTTTATGTCACACGTCATGTTTCGCGTATCATTCATGCTTGAAATATCGTATGCGCAGTTTAGGGAAATGAGGGAAACGTAGTATGTGCTTGTATTTACATAGGTAGTCAAATGAGTATTTAAAATTGTATTGCTTAGGACAAAGGAAGTGGAGATGATTTCGAGACTATTTTGTTGATTAAAGAGAAAATGTGTTTTTTTTTAACAGTTGGCACTATGGCTTCTACTGTGAAAATAAAAAAAATGTCTAGACTATTCTTCTTGTAGTAAAAATTGGGTTGTTGTTTTTTCTTAAACCTCTTAATGCAGTTTAATGCATTTGAAAGGTTCTTGGACTGAATTCTAACTCCAAAACTTTTGTGTTGTTGAATTGAGTCATATACTGATCATTGTTGAAACCTTACCCAGTGAATGCCTATATTTTACAAATATGAAGATATCATACACATATGATAGATATCGTAGATCATACACATTTATAACACCAACACGCACGGATACACTCACGCACACACTATAAATATTAATTATTATGAGTCCCTATATTTCTTATTTTTCTATGTACTTCGTAATTGGCGTAATGCTTAGAAGAATAATAACGTAAAACTTACTACACTACTAACAAAAAACAATTTTTAAATTTTTTGCCTGTTTGTCTGTTTGTTCGGCCTAATCTCCGAAACGACTGGACTGATTTTGCCGGGAGTTTCACTAGCAGATAGCTGATGTTATAAAGAGTAACTTACTTTTATTTTTAGAAAAAGACGCGAGCGAATCCGCGGCGGCAGCTAGTAAATACATAAATGTACATATATTCATATATTCAAGAACATACAGATAGATATTTACGTATATCAGGCGTGTGCAACCAGTTTTCATCGTTCATAGAGTGAGTAATCATAATACTTTTGATGCCTCATTTAACACCAATGGGTTAATAGCCTGTCGATTCAAATGATCGTAACCCCGTTTCTTTAGCTGCTTCCTCAAGTTTCTGTTAAGAATTTTACAGCCGTTATTAATATATTTTTGAAAGCAAAATACAACTAAAAGATGAATCGATGAATGGTTAATAAAATATTATAACTGTGAAGTGTGGTTTTAGTGAAGAAAAGATTGCGATTTTGAAACCAGGTCCCACATAAAATGGAAAGGACTAGATTTTTTGTACAAAATATATATATCTCTCTACATTTCTCATAGCATTCTTATCAAGCCATGGTTTTCAAGATGTGTCTTATGTATGTTTACTAATGCCTGTTTCAATAAAGCCTGTAATTCATGTAAAGCAAATTAGCTATTTTTCTGTAGAATTGAACTTTACTAACAGACACACTTTTATCTTGACAAGACAAAAGTCATGACAAATTCCCACGTCTTACGGAGTCCAATCTACATCGCAATGCAAGTCACCCAGCTCGGTAGACACAACTTTGAGAAAGAAGTCGACAGAAGGATCCATTTGGGTTGGGCAGCGTTTGGAAAAATTCGTCAAGTCTTCTCGTCGCCTATTCCGCAAAGTTTGAAGACTAAGGTCTTCAACTACTGTGTTCTGCCCATTATGACATAAGGTGCCGAAACGTCCACATTTGCGTGCCACATATTGAAGGTCACTCAGCGCACTTTGCAGCGGGCAATGCTCGGAGTTTCTTTGAAGGATAAAATCAGAAATTAAATAATTATCCGGAAAAGACCCGGAGTTACCGATGTACCTTGCAGAGTAAGCAAGCTGAAGTGGCAGTGGGCTGGCCATATTTGTCGAAGGACCGATGGCCGGTGGAGCAGACGAGTCTTGAAGTGGAGACAGCTTATCGGCAAGCGTAGTGCGGGATACCCCCGAGCTAGATGGACCGACGACCTTAAAAAAGTGGCTGAGCAGACTGGATGCGAAAGGCGTAGGACATGGTGTTGTGGTGCAGCCTCGGGGAGGCCTATGTCCACCAATGGACCGCGATAGGCGGAGTTGATTGACACTTTTATGTCAGTTACATTTGTATACGGTTCGTATGATTTATAACTTAGGTAGGTAGGTACTTTATCTTACCTATTTACATTATGTATGATTAGTTATATAAGTAGGTACAAGTTACGTCAAAACACACAAATCGTACTTTCTCAGTATCATTACTCGAAAATGTACTTATTCCTTAAAAGAAGTTTAATGACGCCTTCCGTGACATCAGCAGTAACATGAATGACTAAAGTATCAATGATTTACAAGCCTCAGATGATGAATGGATCGTTAGCGAACCGCGGAATTCCACATTTTATTATATTGTGACAAATGTACTTAGTGGTAATGTTATTTAATACGCACTTTGCACGACCACGAATGTCAGTGGTTGGTGATGGTAGTAAGGTTATGTATTATTGTAAGGAAGTATGTATCATTTTAAATAATAAGCTTCTGGTATTAGATTAATAGAATAAGTAAGCGACTGCTGAACGCTGGTGATATTGATTTTACAACATACTTGCTCGTAAAGTGGCTCTTATTGAACCGCTTTTAGGTTCACAATGCAGTGTATTAAACATGCGTGCTTTTTACCTTATATTACCACACTCGTGCGGCAATGTGCGTCACAGATAACTATTTATTAGTTGAATATGTGCGCTTTTTTTAATTTCATCAAAGAGAATTTACTTCCTTTTTTATGCACAGTATGCATAAAAAAGCAAGTAAATTTTCTTTAAATAAATAAAATATGAATAATTTAAATACTATTTAATCAAATTATGTATTTTTCACTATATATTAATCTTAATTTACGTATTCAAAACATTATTTTGTGTTTCTTATTTTATTTATAATAACGCTGTTTGAAATGCGTGTGCATTGATTGACACACTTGTGTCATAATATTCATAATGTACCATTACTTAATTACCAACTATTTACTAATCACAGAATACTTAATACTATTTAATATTACAACGTGAAGTCAGTTTCAATGGAAATATTTCCTGTGAAATTTGGTAGTTAAAATCATCAATAAACTTTAAAAGCAGAAATATATTACATAAGTTGTTTTTTTTTTCTTAAAGAATTCTACAAATTGCCATAAGTTAATAAAACTGGATTTAATAATTATGCCTTTTGCAAATTTGTTGACGAAATTAATGAACTTTTACTAAATTGAAGGCTGTGAATGGTAGTGGCGGAAAAATTTCTTCGTTGTCATATTTGTCCTTTCACAACAACACGAGATACGTAATATCCTAGAAACTCAAAGTTTCTATGAAAAATATCTCACAAAGATTTGATATTATATTCATAAATAATATTTTATAGCAAGAATATATCAGCTTTCTAACCGTTTTTTAAGTAAGTGTGAATCAGGATTTGATCATTAAAATCAATAAAGCCATTTCGAAAAATAACACTTAACTCTGCACCGCCTAGTAGGCGAATGTATTTTTAGTAGACCAAGCCAGCCACACCTCGAACTAAAAATAAAACTAATCGCATCATTAAATCTAGATTCATATCAACGAGAATTTTACCAAAGAGAGAGATTTTTAGGTGTAGAAACACCTCAAAATGATAAACCGAAAACCATATCTATACTTACTAATATAATAAAGCTGAAGAATTTGTTTGTTTTTTCGTTTATCCGCGCTTTTCTCTGGAACTACCCAGACTTGTTTTTTTTTTTTTCGGTTAGCGGGAACATGCTGGCTCGCAGGTTTCCTCGTTGTTCAGTGAGCGTTAACATTACTCTTTTCAGAGCGTACTGCACTACGTTTTACACGAGCAACCTGTAGGCTAGATATACTCAAAAATCGTACAGTGCCCTCTGCGAGCAATACAACAACGCGTTCAGGGTGCTGTTGAGGCTGCCCCGCTACTGCAGCGCATCAGGCAGGGATGTTCACGGACACACATGTGGATTGTTTCTTTGTCACAATGCGTAAGCGCTCTGCGTTCCTGGTGTGTGGGGTGTGGGGCGGCAACAACAGCATCCTGTCTCTAATTTCGAGCAGGCTGGACTGTCCGTACTTGAATCGCTGCTGCGCCATTTACCATGGAATGATGCAGCCGAGCCGTGGT
Organism: Agrochola lota; assembly: GCA_947364205.1. Taxonomy (NCBI): domain Eukaryota; kingdom Metazoa; phylum Arthropoda; class Insecta; order Lepidoptera; family Noctuidae; genus Agrochola; species Agrochola lota. The sequence goes on along the minus strand of OX376221.1, from coordinate 5,693,814 downwards.
GAAGCTTCGGACAGTACTGCCGTGTATATTATACAGGAATTTGTTTAGGATGTAGATAAAATTATCTTAATTACTAACATGGATAAGTTTTCTAACAAATGAGTCTTGGTTACTTGAAAAAATTAAATTTGAATAAAATTGATAGCCCAATTCTTGAGGAAGAATAAAAAATAAAATCAAAAGTATAAAAAGAACGCTGATCGAAAGCAAAGTATTTTATAAATGTGAAACCACAGGGGACTGCTAATTCTAGATTTCTTCCGCCGAATTCGACTAAAGTCAGATGAAAGTCACTTTCTAGTTCAGTGTGAAAATGAGACCTCTGCCATTTGTTTAAACGAAGTCGTGAAGCTCCGAATGCTTGATAAGATGTCGATTTACTATTCATTCGATAATAGGATTGCAAAACCGCGGAAGGCTCGGAGAAACCGGCTCCGAGCCATCTCGGCTTGCGTCACAGAGGAAGCGTTTCACACATTCTGTGTGCTTCGTTATAAACGACATTTTTTGTTTACATAGTTTTATCTTATAGCAAAAAAATGTTGTGATTAAATCCCGCATTAAGTACTACGATATATTTATTAATTACTTCACTACTATTCATTAATAAGAGTGAGCACTAGCACAGAATAAATAAGTAGCAGTATTATATCTCGGCAATGACCTTGAAATAATTACCCACGGCCGCTAGGTAGATAAACCTTCCGCGTCCATGGGTAACTGCCGCGCATTCGATACTGCACAATACACTGAAATTGCGAAGCGCGTCGTTTCGGCCGTTTCCTATGACGATAAAATACTGTACTTATTTATACTGTCACACAAGTCTCGTAAACAGTTAAGTTAAACATGACAGATGAGTTAAACTAGAGTAGAAATTAATTGTACGAAATGATTTAAGTTGAAATGGAAATAAAACTATAGAACAATTTTGTTTTTGAATGATTAAAGCCAGTTAAAATCACCGTCATCAGCATTATCATTTGCCTAGCCTTTTCCCAACTATATTGGGGTCAGCTTCCAGTCTAACCGAATGGAGCTGAATACCCGTATTTTACATGGAGCGACTGCCTAGCTGACCTCCACAACCCTGTTACTGGGTAACAACACGATACCCCTTGTAATAAACACCCCTTGGTAAGACTGTCACCATCCTCAGCATAACAGCCGAATTGATCTATATTGCAGAAAATGGACCTAATTGTCGCTATGTTGCACCATCGAAGGGCAAATGCTACCACGCTTGGCAGACGGTTTAATGCTCATCATTTTAGCCGAAAGACGTCCACCGCTGGACATAGACCTCCTACATCGACCAGTCTTGTGCTTTTCGCATCCAGCGGCCTCCGGTTACTGTGGATCACTGTGTTGTTATTAGTAGATAGAAAGAGTGCAATATTCGTCCCATCACATCCACCGCGATTGGCCATTCACCAGTAACCATTTATGCATCGAAGCCCAACTAATTGGCCTATTTATTTCCTTACGTTTTGTTCCAAAGTAGCAAAATTGTAGCAGCTAAATATAGTTTACCTGCTATGTTTTCTACAATCTAAGGATTGGTAAATGTTGGTAACTAACTAACAATGAAGCACAGTTAACCGTTGGTTAATAGCAAATTAGTAGTTTCCCACAGCATCGATGTAGTTAGAGCTGTTGTAATCTTAGTTAAATACGATACTTTCGCTTAGACGGGAATAGACATTATAGTATTTGATCATGTGAAACAAACGTTCCTCGAGTCTAGTTTGTTGGTGATGAAACACCAGACAATAACGTACTTAGCCATCGTTTTGCGACATTTATAAGAACTAGTGGTCGCCCAGAGGTCGAAATTCGACCATAATACATTTAAATTGTAGTACATACTAATTCCATGCTGCCATGTCATGATTCTAAGGTAGCCATCTTGCGTCAAACGCATGGTAGTGTGTGTAATGTTTTTTAATAATTTAATTTATTTCTAATGTATATTATATAAAAATATTAGGTTTCTGCACTCCTTCTCCATATAAACTTTAACTGTGCCAAATTTCATACTCCTCCGTTCACGTAATTTTCGTAAAAATATAATATTACTTACTTCACGTATTAATATAATAATTCTGTACAAACCAAGTGTAAATATTTAGTAGATAATAGAAGTTGACATTCAGGGTCAATTTTCTCCGGAAGAAAAAACTTGGGAAAAGTCTTTCCCAAGTTTTTTTTTCTGGAGTACTTAACATTTATACCTTTCTATTTTGCAAAGAATAATATTGTAAAAAGTTTATATGCTCAGTTCTTTACTAAATGAAATCATACTCAAATTGGTTTATTTTGTAGTGTTGTAGATTTATGTCTACTAGACACATTTTCTATTGTCCTCCTTTGTCTCTAATTTTCATATGTGAATGTCATGCATACCTGTCATTTGCATGGTTACTGAAATGTTAAGTTTTGATGTTATTTAATTTGAATTGTAAGTGACTGTGCTATTGGTGTGCTTATGATAAATAAATAAACACCAAATTTTAGATCATAGTGCCATTATTTTTAAGAACGAATTTCACCAATGAATCTGAACGCAATCAGTACATCTAAACCGCGTTCAAGAGCTGTCAGTGTCATCATTATTGTGGAATAATGACACTGACAGCTCTTGAACGCGGTTTTTCCGCGTTATGTCAACTATGATCTTAAGTATCATTAGTTAATGTCATAATTACGTCTGGAACAAGTGACAGCATTGTTGATATTCATACAATCGCACCTTATGTTAATTCAATCTCATTCGCATTGAATTTACGAGGTAATTGCGACATTGGCAATGAGATTATGATCAAGGATGATGTTTTAATGGAAGTACTTGTTTAGAACGACATTCAAAGATAAAGGGCATAGAGTCCGTGCCACCAGTGAAGTCCATTTGACGTGGCGCTAGTGTCCAGGTTATTGCCTAACATTGCATTACAAAAAAAAAAAAACACATTTTTCCGCCGGCTGCCTGCTTTCGTGGTGCGAACTCTAACTGTAAAACGAAATAGATAAAAGAAAAAACGGCACAAAGGTCTTTCTGGCCACAGTATAATGTTGTGGTAGAAAAAGGAGTTTCCTTGTTAAAAGGCATGGTTCTGATGATGATACGATGCTGTTTTGTTTAAATTTCCATTATTTTCCGTCCAAGATAGTTTTGGATAGGTACTGATTTGCAGTGATTTTTATGAGCTAAAGCGCGGTCACTGTCGGACTGCATAGAAAAGAAAGAGAAGCCCAATGTATCAACGCGCACATTTTAATTTATTGCAAAATATGAAGCAATTATCTATTTACTATTAACTCATTTGTTACAAAACAAGTTATGCATTCAAATAAGACGGTCTTGTTATTAATTAAATACCAACGTATGTTGATATTTTGTATTGGAATTCAAGGGTTAGTTTACCAAAACATGTTTTGGTAACAACCAAGTTCTGAAAGATATGTTGAAGCTTAAAATATTTTTTCCGCTACCACAAACTATTTAGATTTAGCAATTCTTTTTTAAGACAATTAATTCTCTTAGATCATTTTCCTCTTGTCAGCGTAATGTTCGGAAATTTCCAATATACGGATAACAAACATGGTGGTCGTTTGTACGTAAGAGACACCTTTGCCCTAATTAAATAAGAAAGAAGAATACTATCTCGCATTATTTATCCTACGAAAATCTAACAAAGATTAAATTTGTTAGCGGAAAAACTCAAAGAGGATTAGTATTATTTAATAATTATCCAAGGAACTCAAAATATAATGATTACAATTGATTACTTCTCTAATTACATTAAGCAAGGTCGACCATTACAAATAACAATTACTCGAAACTCGATAACGAATACTATTCGACTATTACCGAGTTCCTATCGTTTTTAGCTAAATTAAGATTTCATGCCTAGATGCAATTAAAATTACAAGACCAATTTAAAATAGAAACAAAGCAGGAAGTATTTTTGTTTATGTACTTAATAAAATGTTAACTTTACTTTGTAAAGTATTATATTATTTTAATTGCGAATGTAAAGACTACGGGGGTATTTTGTATCCTTTTTTTGTCTTTTAATCATGGTCTGGCAGTTTAAGTAATTTATGTGGCCTAACCATATGTCCATTCTTTGGTATTGTTCATCGAATCGTTGAGCTCATTGAGCTGCACGATTACAGACAAATGCGTGCTCTAACTGGACAGGTCCACTCAATCTGTATAGTTCTTTCCTCAAAAGACCATTTCAGACACCAATCTGTCTCTGCAATTATCGTCTTCATATGATCTGATCAAGATTATGTACTCGTATGTCTCGACTTTAACCTCGATTGTGACCTCTGAGTTTCTGTCGGCCTTTCTTCTCAGAGTAGTCAGATAGGAAACGGACCTCATTTAGTTAAAAAAAATATGATTGTCTTGTAAAAGTATTTCTACACTTACAGAAATAAAATCATTTATCATTTAAACAATTTTAATGTCATTTGTGCAATAGTATGACTTTTGATATTGAAAAACAAGAAATAGCTAAGGTTTTTTTATGTTCATACAATGTGGACTATTCTAATTAAGTTGATGTATCTTCTATGGTATGGGCACTTGTGGCTAATATAATATTACCTATCGTAAAACTTAATTATATCATTTGCAAATATTTCAGCGAGCAATGTTTGTGTACAAAACCATAAATTACTCAAGATCAAAGTAAAGAATTTTTATTGCCTACTTGAATAATGGCATAAACACATTTTATGAGCAATAGTTAATGCGGTCGAGTCTAAAATAGTTAGCCACAAAATTGAGATAAGTAGATTGGCTATTACCTATTTAAGCAAACCTTTTTTAAAGCAAGGTCTGAAATGAAATGAAATTGTTTATTCTGTAAATAGGATATCGGAATCATTTTCACGTCATATTTAAAAAAAAAAGTTAGATGGTATCAACATTTCCTATCTGACTTGAGAAGAAATGGTGAAACAAACTCAGGGGTCAAAGTCTCTTTAAAGTACAGACATGATCTTGGTCAGGTCATATGAGGACCATGTAGATAATTGTCTGAATGAGTCTTTTGAGGAAAGACCCACACAGATTTGAGCGGACCTGTCCAGTCAGAGCACGCATTTGTCAGTAACCGTGCAGCTCAACTCAGAACTTTAAGGAGCTCAACGATTCGACGAACAATACCAAAGAAAGGACATTTGGGTAGGCCGCGTAAGTACTTAAACTGTGAGACCATCATTAAAACTAACTAAGAAAGACAAAAAATAAATATATATTTTTAAATTCATTGCCATATTTATATACCTTGCTTTCAATCTAATCAATTTTAATTGAAATTAAACTATTATTAAACACGTTTCATCAATCCAAAGCAAAATATGTAGTCAATAATAACTTCGAGCGAGATAACTATTCAATTAGGTCTCATTCCTTTACTACTAAGGCTCAAATTAGAATTGCACCAATCTTAATCTTATAAATGTACACATCAAAGCAAACTGCGAACATTATTTCTAATCCAGCCTGCTATCAAGCATTGCATAACATATTTTCGGAAATGAAGACTAATCTGTTTCATTTTGACAGTTCAACAACATTTATTGCGTTATTTACGTTGTTCAGCAGATTTTTTTTTCGAATTTATGTATTTCAAAATGATTCAGATTGTGATTGATCGTGTATTACCCAATAAGGGTGCCGATTTATCAAAACTCAAATATAGGTATGATTGTATGAAAAAGAATTTGTCTGTTTTAAACTCTATTAAAAATAATTCACCACAAACGAAACTATCCATCAAGATAACCAGACGGTAAACAATCTTAATTATAATAATTACATCAGATTGTCTACTAAACCATTGTTTAATGTACCATATGTACGATCTAATCTGAAGCAGTTAGCGTCGACGGCGCCTGCGCATGACCATCAAGGCTAGCCACTCGCAAGCAACTACTTTCGCCTTTTAGCCACTCGGGCCGCTAAAATGTTGCACACACATTTTACGATACAGATTTCTGTAAGGATATAATATATCACATAGCTGCCTATCTGGTTCAATCGAAGTAAAATGTAGTATTTTACAGTTTGAAAAGGGTATTTAAAGGGTCTCCTAAATGTTGCAAAATGTATGTATTTGTCGCAATCGTGAAACAAGTTACGGTTGCACAGTGCACTAATTATTGTTATAATTTATTGGTAGGTACACTAAAACTAGTTATACAGAGATTAATATCTTACCCAGTACGTTCAGAATAGATGTTTCCCGGCTTTCTGATTGATTAATCAATGGTACCAAGTTTGCTTAAGTACCTAACTGAGGAAAATATTATTTGCTAGCTTCCGCCAGCGGCTTCGCCCGGTTGATATCTTTATAAATTGTTGCCTATGTTACTTAGTGATAATATGTATTCTATTGGTGACAGAATTTTTAAAATCAGTCCAGTAGTTTTTGAGTTTATCCATTACAAACAAACATACAAATAATCTAATATTTTCCGGATTATTATTTTTAATATTATATACGTGGTTTTACAAAGAAATAAATCATACTAATAAATCAATCATGATAAATTATTACATAAATTCAAGAGACGCGTTGTTTGACTGTCACGACATGGGTACGCGACACTGCGACTGAGATTACATCGAGCCAGAGCTCAGAGCATGAATTATTCATATTTGTACGAGTAATGCTCGGATGCGTTAGAATGTTCAAATAAAAGAATGTGCATATAAGGAGCGATGAGCGGAGCTTTAGCTTAGTAGTCTAAAGCAAAACTCATTTCAAGAAACGCCTCTAATCACGCGAGATAATCACTGAATGAGAATGAAAAGACTGTATTGTCATTTGTTTTAAAATAAGACAGCTGCGTGGAATAACCAATTTTTTTCACTTAGTTTACAAACGTAATAAATATCTGAACAAACCCTTTCACTTGTTTTAAATTTTAATTGTCATACTAATTAATTGAATTTGTTTGTTGAAATAAAATGGCTAAAACGTAACATTGAAAACCCAACTTACCTTTCCAGTTTTATTTATCAAAGACAACAAAAAAAAAAGTGTACCTTTAATTAACTTTATGATGAGAATGCAATTAAATTACATAAAGAACTGTAATTTCAGTCCTTAGTTTTGTATTAGGTACAGTAATAGATTTCATAGCAACCTGTCAGATTAGCACTATTCTCGAATGTAAGATGACGTAATAACTAGTTAATGAGTAAAGCTTAGGCCTAAAGTTTCATCACCATAGTTTCATCGCATCATAATCATCAAGCGCAATTTAATAACAGGTTTACCTAACAACTATTAGGCTAATTAATTATAATAGTATAATAATTATATCCGTGTGAAAAAATCTCTATGAGTTTCATTCAACTGAGGGAAATTCTGTATTAGATAAGCATAAAACTAAGCAGTTTTAAACATAGCATAGCATATCCTGTTTATCCCATTAACATCGTTTATGCCTGGTCACACCATAATATGTAGTTGTCTGTTTTATTGATCATGTTTCACATCGAGAATATTTAGAACGATTATCCAAAAAAAAACATTTTAATGTAGGTATCAACTTTTTTTCAAAACTGAAATAAAAAGAGTAGTATAATTTTAGCGGCCCAGCACACATTATCAGTCGGTAATGCCATTTGCTATGTATCGCAAGGTCACGGAAAGTATAACAGCGGTTAGTTCTTTTATGTAACGTTTAGTTTAATTACTATTCATAATAACCAGTTGCACATGTTACAAATACATTTTATTTTGTTGATATGTAATTGACATTACAATGTTAGGCGACATTGACTTTTGATTCGATTTAGTGTCAGTTTTAATTTGAATGTCATTTTTGTATTCAGACCAAAAAGATTGGCAAGAATTATATTTTGATCGACTAACTCTCTTTAAGCCCTACCTTGAACATAAATGGTAGCTTGATGGGCGTGGCTTATTTCCTCCACACGCGGGGAGTGGCGGTTCCATCTTCCGTGGTCAGCCGTTACGTCGCCGCCACAAACTTATCAGAACCAGTGACCAAAAGTCGAACTAACGAAATCACCGACTGAAATTTAAAAATGTTACTTAGCATGGACTTTGGCTGAGCATTATTCTTGTCACTTTCGAACTACTGTCAAACTAAAAGTGCAAGATGAAGACCGAAACATATCTAAGAAAAGTGCGTGCTAAGTGATGTTAATTTATCTCGGTCTAATAAATTTTTGCACATAGCGAACTATGGAGTAGAGTAGGAGACAAATATTTTATTAACAACTAAAATATTTATTAATTATAATACTCTATTAAATTAAAAAAATACGTATATTTTTTTTTTTTTTAATTGTCCAAGTGCGTGTTGGACCGCACACAATGAAGGGTTCCGTAGTAGGGATGAATTTATTCCAAGAACAAACTTAACTTTGTAATTGAAAACATATTCTCCCATTCAACGATATACGTCACGAACAGTTCTCAAACGGCAAATGTAAGTTTTTAATCGCATTTTATTTTTGTGTGGTAATTAGTGACTGACCAAAGCTTCGTTTTCGTTATCGGACATTTTCGGCTAAAAGAACTCAATTAGAATCATTTAGAATCATTTATTTAAGCCTATTTCTTTAGATAAATAATGATTATAAGTTGTGGGTATAAAAGCAGACGTTCTAGGAAAATATAATGGTTACCCAATATTACTTTGCAAGGCGAGAATATATTGTTGTTCGTTATGGTGGTTGGTGAAAGGTGGTGAATTCGACTCACTAATATCATCATAATGATTGATTCCATTTCATTTGATTTCATTGATTGCCCTGTCCAGATATATATTGGAGTATCTATCTAGCATCCTTCTATCCTAGCGGCTGCTATATACCGGCCGCTAAGTATAGGCCGCCATATAACGGCCGCTAAATAAGGACCGCTACATAACGACAGCTACATAACGGCCGGTAAATAACGGCCGCTAAATAAAGACCGCTAAATAACGGCCGCCGCATAACATCCGCCACATAACAGCCACCACATAACGGCCGCGATATAACGGGTGCTAAATAACGGCCGCTAAATAACGGCCGCCATATAACGGCTGCCACATAACGGCCGCCACATAACGGCCGCCTTATATCGCCTTATATTAGGAAACAGTAGCTTCTTCTTCTTAATTTTTGTGTGGTTAGTGACTAACCTGGTGTCAGAGTTTTTATGCCGCCCATGGGCCTCTGACTGACAGTCTGCTTCACATGCCGTCGAGAAATATCTCTCAGGCATGCCGGTTTCCTAACGATGTTTTCCTTCACCGTATTTGATTTGATTTGATTTTTATCACCACAGGTGATAATTATACAATAGGGACATGAATCAGAAAAGTCAGAGGTCCGACGGTCGCACAAGTAGGCTATCATTGCTGTACTAGCTACTATAATGTGGACTTTCAAGCGACAAACGTGAGATCTTATGAACAATGAACTCTACGTACTTACTTTCGACCCACTCTTAACACAAACATAAACAAGCATACCTTCTTGGAGAAACCGCTAGTGAAGAAATGCAAGTCTACATAAAAAATGTGGTAATTTAAATGTCGCCACAAAATAATAACAGAAAAATAATGTTATATCGTTCTCATGAGAATACACACACACAGTCTAAATACCTATTCAAGACTAATTGTATTAAATATTATATTTACTTTAACTTGCTAAACTATTAACCTTTTCTGTAAATATAATTTACGTTAAAAGCCTTATTCGGACTGTAAAGTCCGAATAAGACTTTTATGAAAAGAAGAATTGGAAAACTTGGCCGGAAAATTGGCTAACTCGGGAAAAACTCAAAGTGCTTTTTTCTATAGATTGAAATTTAGACAGAAAAACGTCTGTCAGGTCAGCTAGTAAGTTGAATAAATTTATTCCTTCAATCAACAGCTTTGTAAACGTCCACCGTTGGAAAAAGACCATAACTGAAAAAAGTGGATGACCTTTGTCACCAGGAAATGAATCGGAACACATCAACTCTAATGTAATAGACCTATCAAATCAAATCAAAGTTAAATCAAATCGAAAGTCATTTATTCAATAAAATTATAATTAGGCTGAAAATCAGCACTTTTTGAATGTAAAAATTATATAGGTAAGCACCCAAAACGCCCGCCCTTCACCACTTCTTAGAGCAAGAAGAATTGGGAACGCTAGGAAGAAGAACTGGCGCAACAAACTCCCCCCATCACAACTTGGTGCCTATATAAAATAAACTGCAGTCAATTGTACGTTATTCCTCGGTATTTTTGGCAAACTACACTTAAAACATCATTCACACTACAATAACATACATCATAATCTAAATAATGACCTACCCAGCACTACACTATACTACAAACCTCTACAATTGAACGAAGATGTTCTCCTAGTACATGCGCACTGTAAAAGTAAAAGTGGTCGAGGTTATTGCTTCGGTGGCCGAGATCTGCGATGACGTTGCTTCACTCACGAAGCTATTCATCTGGAGCGAGATAAACGCAATCGGTGTGCGATTGTTTTGTAGTTTTGTGTGAAAACTGGTGTTTTGTTTCATGTTGTTTTGATGAAACTAGCATAATGATGAGGAGAGAGGAACCGCATGTGACTAAAAGAGTGATGAATATAAATGTTGGTAGAGGGAGAGGAAGGCCAAAGAAAAGATGAATGGATTGTATAAGGAATGAAGTGAAACAAAAGGGAGTGAATGATAGCGTTTTGTGTGAAAATTGGTGTTTTGTTCCATGTTGTAGGATGAAACTAGCATGTGATGAGGAGGGAGGAAACGCATGTGCACTATAAAAGTGATGAATATAAATGTTGATAGATGGACAGGGAGATGAAGGCCAAAGAAAATATGGATGGATTGTATGAGGAATGAAATGAAATGAAAGGGAATTAATTAATGATAGCGTTTTGTGTGAAAATTGGTGTTTGTTTCATGTTTTAGGATGGAACTTGCATGTGATGAGGAGGGAGGAAACGCAGGTGCGCTATAAAAGTGATGAATATAAATGTTGATAGATGGAGAGGGAGATGAAGGCCAAAGAAAAGATAGATGGATTGTATGAGGAATGAAATTAAAGGGAGTGAATTATAGCATGGCGGTTGATAGGTGAGAATGGAAGAAGAATGCGCCGATCCCACGTGACATGGGACTAGAGCAGGGAGATGATGATGATGTTTAAGGGTGTTTATTTTTATTTTTTCGTTTACTAATCAGTCTATAAAGGACTTAAACTGAAAAATAGATTTCAGTTGAAAGCGAGCTGGATGCCTACCACGAGCTCTTAGCGCGATCCATTTTAGGACCTAAACTGACCTGTTCTTCTAATTCGTACCATGACGTCAGTTTAACGATTCAATTTAGGCCATGCCATCTGACAGCGATTGTCCCAAACTGAATCGCAAGTTTTGGTTTCATTCATTCTTGTTTGGTACCATGACGTCCATATAGCAGCTCAACTGAAACGCTCAACTGTCAAAATAAGCGATTCAATAAAAGTTACTATTTCTCTAACAAAAACTGAAACGTTTGGTGAATTATTGACGAAAATAAAGTTTTTTAGTGCTATTTTAGTGGAATTTTACAAAAACCAATGTAAGTGAGCTTTAATCTTTCTTTTAAAGTCTAAAATACCTATTTTATATGCCTTTTTTAACCGGATTCGTTTTTCTCTAACAGATTTCTGATGAACTACTTTTATTTGAGTTTTTTGAGGAAGATTCTGCCTCACACTATGCCCACTATGCCCCAAGTCAACTCACACAACTTTTTTTACTATGTTACGTTCGAAACAGAAACATAATTTGATTTATTACGTCGAAATAAAAATATTTTTTTCGTATGCTTAATAAATAGCAAAAGGTAAATAAATATCTACTTTGACTAAGAATTATTTTAACAATAGTTACCGTATTAACGTGGAATCTTAAAAAAAACTGTTGAGTGTCTGTTTTACTTTAAAGTAATGATACTGAGTTATGAACAAATAAAATGTTACTTGCTTCTGAACGTGTCTGACACTAAATAATGTGCGCGAAACAAACTTATTTGACAATAATAGCGTTGTCTCGTTTTCACCAAAAAACGTTCCAAACGCGGCCGCGCGGTTCAGCCACAGATTGCGATCTTTCATTCACTTTTAACGATCCAAATGCCGCTGAGCGTATTGGACGTCATGGTACGACTTTGAAGCGATGCAGTTTAAGAACCTAAACTGAAATGCCTTGCTTTTGAATCGTTTTTAATTAGATCATGGTAGGCATCCAGAACTCCATATTTTCGGCATCCACAAATTCAAAATAACGTCACGGATGTTATCCCCGAAGGGTTAGGCAGAGGTGCACCTATAGTACATCTAAATTTCACCAGTTATGTTTAAGTCCCTAGTAATAGGGGGGGAGCCTATTACCATCAACCGGGCTGCTGACAAATCCTCAAATTTATCATCTAAATTCATCCTAATCGTTGCTATTGTTAGTAATTGATTTTTGTTGTCAAGGTCTTTAACAAAATTTCTTGAGTTCTCATTTCTCACAGCATGCAGGTTGCCTTATCGCCACCTCTATTTCTAGATATAGTCATTCTCCAGTTCTTTTACCCAACTATAACAAGACTCCTAGTTTTGTTTCCAACTCGGAAGTCCTTAGTGCTCCTCTATTATGCAGTTGCTTATCCGTGATTATAAATAATTACCAAATATGTACAGGTGTTTCTGCGGGGCAAGCAACTTTGCTTGCTCAGATACCAGAACCTGCCATCCCTCATTCTTTTATGCAGTCTTCCTCTAGATCTTATTACCCAACGATAACAATACTCCTAGTTACCTAGTTATTACTGTTTCCAACTCTGTAGTACTATTTCCTAACTCTCGAAGCTATTCACCTGATACGAGATAAACGCAATAGCTATTACGATTGTTTTGTATTTCTAGTTTGTAAATTGGTGCTTCCTATGTTATTGTAGAATGACTTCCTACATTTGTCGTTGTACAATAGGAACAGAGGATTTTTTCCATTTATCTCAGTTTTGCAATCTTCAATAGCTTTGATTTTAAAATTAATCTTATTCCACCACCTCCTTTTGTTTTCCATTCTCGACTTTTGCTGTCACGCCTAATATTGATTTAAAATTTTAAAAGATGTGCTATCTGCCTGTTTTAAAGTTGATTAATTAATCATCATTCTACAAACTTCTTGTTTTTCTATTCTCAACTTTTACTATATATTCGACTACTATTCGTGATACATGTAAGTACAATATAACTAGCATGTAATGATATGCAGAATATAATTGTATGATTTTGTTAATTTCCTGATCGGAAGTAAGAATAGGAACTGTACCACTTGAAACGGTATAAGTGAAAGATTCTACTTGTTAGTTAACAGTGTGCTAGGGGAAAGTGTTGCCATAGGTCGTGGAGTAAAGCTGACCTTTCACGATTTGTCTGTAGAGTCTAAAGCAGGTGGATAATGGATTATAGGAAATGAAGCAACATGTTTTTGGGTTTTAGTTATCCTAATTACAAACTCGATAGTGCTTTGCATGACAATTTATCTAGCTCACCCCCAGTTACATGAGAGTTAACTTAACTGGCTTAAAAAATACAACAGACCACGTATATTTAGTAACCGAATCCGCTTAACTGTTCTTAAACAGTCGTAAAGAACTCTGTAAGAAATCGACACGTGCTTCACCTCTCAACGAGGGATCCTCATGATGACGATTGACTTGTTGCAAAGCCGGACCCGACGACGTGTGGACATGTCAAGCGTCGAGAGCACAGCCAAACTGGCCAAATGTGGGTATATTATACTCTGGCCCGCCCTTCGAGGAATACAGGCTTGATATGTTATGTGTTATCCGGAAGTAATATTTGTCTTATGTGTATTTATTGTCATAAAATTAATTTTTATTTTTATTTAAATTTAATTTGTAAATTTTTGTAATTGAATTAATTGGTTGACATTTGTGCCTAATTCCGAATGTTTTTGAATAATATGAGTATTTTTAATAATGATAGTAATGTTGCTTAGTGAATGGAATGCTTTTTCTTTTATGTATGTTTAAATTTAAATTTAATTTGTTTATTAAACTTATAAATAATTTTGCATGCCGTAAGGAAAAATGTACCGGGACTCTCATTAAAATAACCATAATATCTGTATACCTACATTAATGGCAAATAAATGATTTCTATTTCTATTTCTACAGATAATTGCTGCTTTGTTTTCGTTTAGTAGCCTTATAGGGATTTCAGTTCTACCAGATTCGACTGAGTTTCGATACTTTATATGGAGAGACTGTAATTTTACCTCAGTCGTCTTTCAATTCCTGTGCTTTAATAATATCCTAAGATTAGACCTTTTTTTAGTTTATTTCCATTCTGATTTCTAACAATTAACGTTTCAAAAGTAGGTGCAGGATAGTTATTTTGACTTAAAAAAGTATTTGGACTCTTATCTTGGGGAAACCTGGACTTACAGTTAATATAAGTGTGCCGTGACATTGTTAATTCCCATGGGCGTACTCACGAGGGCAGCTGCCCCCCTGGATGTTGTATGCCTAAGTACCTACTGTTGTCGATAAAAGTTATGTTAGACTCATGTTACGGCTTTCTTTACAGTTTCAATGTAATTCGTCGACCGTAGGTTCAATTGAAGTAAGGGACTAAATACGATTTTTCAGGAGAGGCCGACAAAGTTTTTTTTTAGGACTAAATCACCCATATCTTTTTTTTTATTAACCTGTTTCGGATCTGATTTCACACATAATCTTGTATTTTAGAGCTCTATCTACCTGTGTAACATTTATTTAAATAAGTTAGCTATTTAAGAAATTAGACGTCCCTTATACCAATGTATTTGGTTAGTAATGTCCCTTACTGATCAAGTATCTCGTAGTCCCGTCCCTTACATTAAATTTACCTCTACGTTGGATCCAATCTATTCATAAAAAATGGTGTAAAACTTGTTGAAAAATTTATGAAAAAAAATACAGTGTAAAGAGATAGTTGACAGAAAATGAAGTACACATTTTTGACGTACTGAGTAATCCGTACTGGTAATTCGTTCATTAGGAAGACCCTTACCTTATTTGAAGTGGATTGGCGGCGGTAATTACACTATTTCAAGTTGCTATATTGCATAGTTTTTCAGATACATTTTTATTATGGGGCTGATTCGAAAGTTGGATCCAAAAAATCAGTAGGGTAAGGGACATTTTTCTTAAGCTAGAATTTTTTCGAATGAGCGAAAAATTCTGAACAAAACTGTATACTCAACTCATTTTGGGTATTTTGTCCCTTACCTCAATTGAACCTACGGTCGACGATATTATGCATAATTTTTAGAAAAAACTGCGCTGCGCGGCCGGTCACGTTCTATCATGCAAAATACGCGAACAGAGCAAGCAAGCACACAGTTTATTTATTTTATAACCTATAAAGCAGGATCTCCTGCGGGTGTTTCCCCAACACCTACCTCAAGTTTCGTGTAGTGTGTAAGGCAAAACATGTGCGGGCGGGGGGCTTAAGAAAATTCTGATTTGCCCCCCACTGGGGCAAAAGCTACGTACGCCCATGTTAATTCCACTTAAGCAAGCGTGATGATTAATGCTCGTGCCTTCTCTGTATGAGGCCTCTTGCCTTAAGCCTGCATTGGGACATTAATAGACTGATACTATACATTATTAATAATCTTGACACTTGATCTTTCTTTACTGACCTGGATGATTCTAAAATACCCTATTAAAAAAGGTTTTTTATTAGGCCACTCAAGAAGCTAATAAAGACATATATAGCTTTATATATTGCAGGCAATCAATTTGTCTATTAATGAAACATGACGATAAAAAATGAAGGAACAAATTAACTTGTCGAAATGTCTTGTATGTTGTTAAGTGAAGAGTTAAAAGGATTGTGTTTTAAGTAAGTTATTAGTTTTTTTTCATATGCAAAGTCTATCTTTTAATCTCGTAGACTAATTTGACATTTCAAGTGCTTGTTGTTTGATTTTTCAATTTGGAGTTTGATATTTGCACCTGTCAATTTAGTCTACGAGATTAAAAAACACAACAATTGTATGAATTTTATTAAGAAAACTAGACAAAGCCCAAGCGACCTTAGTTTATGGAAACAGATTTCATTTACCCAATTAATTATTCTGCCGGAGTGTGAACCAATTAGTCTAAGTACTAGCTTTGCCAAGTGTTTCATTTACGGCCAATTGTCGACGACCTCACTCACAATAGGGTTGCGACACGTCTCGCTTCAACGCACGTTACACACGCATGTCATTACATCGAAAGTGCAACCTCGAATTAGCTCTTGCCAACCCTTGATCGTTGAATCGTTGTTGATTGGTTAATGCGTGTTGAAAATGTCGTTACGCGTATTTTAATATAAGGGTTAATAGTCTCGACGATGAACTTTGACTAAGGTACAAAATACAAATAATTTCCTTTACATCATTATGCGATAGGACAATTCGAATAGGCCAAAAACCTGGTACCTAATTCCAACATTAATTTTAGCTCAGTGTGTTCAGCAAGAGCGACAGTGAATAACTTAATACCCTAGAAAGAAATAAGAAGAAATAGGTACATAGTAAACTTTATTTATATTCTTTCCTATTATTAAACACTGTAAAAGCGGAATCATCCCAGCGCTGATTTGCTATATTCGTTTTCTCCTCTATCAAAGTCTAAGTATTTTTTTTATATATGTGTATTTATGTATCTATGTATTATTTCGACTTATCTATCAATTATCTTGCACCTCCATGTTTTGTCCCTGCATCACCCTAAGGTTGACTGGTAAAAAATGCCTCAGGCATTAAGACCGCCTTTGTACAGTATTTTTTTACTTGTGCATAAAGTTTTAATAAATAAAAGAAATAGCAATAACGATAAGTACATAATTAAATACATACAGTAGCGCTAACAAGTTTAGAAATCTACCACAAGACCTGGAGCAATTAAATATACCTACTACGAACGACTTATATCAATCAATCAATCGTAATCAGTACGAACAACTCGAGTTAGTAACTCACTGATGTTGATACAATTTAAACAAAAATTGCCTAGCAGCGCCATTTAGCGCCCATTGTAAGAAACTATGATTTTTTTAATTGCCTAGCAGCGCCATCTAGCAATACTTGTCGAAAGAAACTGTGATTTTTTTTATCGCCATCTAACGGCCATTGCCAAGAAAAACTGATGTTTGAATAATTAATTAAAATTGATTGTCTTTTGTTTCAGCAAGCGCTGGTATCCTGTTAGAGCATGCACCTGCGTGTCCTGAGCAGTATGGAATTCAGGTACCTACCATATTATTATCATTTTTGTATCAGTGTTTAGCTATATATTCATTGCCAAATCAATGAAAAGTCGAGACAAATTGCATAGTAGCTTAATTTCTTTGACCATCACGACAAAAACGAATCGGTGCTCGCAGTTTGTTGATCAGGAATAAGAAAAATATGTTCCTGGCATAATTAGATGTCTTAATGGCTATAAAGATACCTACGGAGGCGATTTAGTAAATAATTAATCTAACTGACACCGATGTTCAGTCTTATTCAGTGATACTGTTGTTACTTTCTTTGTTATAATGATATGTTCCAGTACTTGCAATACTCAAGAACATAATTCTGATTGCTCAATTACTAACATGTTGTTTTTCACAATTTCCAGGCATACGCCCACCCTGAGCTCTGCGACCAGTTCTTCCTGTGCACCAATGGCTCCCTGACCGTAGAAACGTGCGAGAATGGTCTCCTATTCGACGGCAAAGGCGCCGTGCACAACCACTGCAACTATCACTGGGCCGCTGATTGCGGTACCAGGAAAGCTGACTGTGAGTACCACTTACATTTTTGTATTCAGCAACCATTGACTGAAGTGAATTTTGACAGCCGGCCTGTGTCAGAGATAGTAAGGGCAATTCACAACCAAGATGTGACGGTACTATTTCTTCAGAAATAATGTCGTGGCTGATGGCAGTATATTTACTATTCGTTATAAGTCTTGTTGTTGCTTCTTGAATGAAATTATGTGCCTATTTTATGTTAATAAAGCTTGACCGCTTGAAAATCCAAAGGTGGTTTAATTGTTATAAGTGCTTTGAGATTTTTTGAGCAGGTATTTGTATTTTCATTTTCACAATACCTGAATACCAAACATATTAATAACCACGTGGTATAAATATCGCCAACGCCTGATTTCCGTCAATCTTGTCTGATACAATTGTGCTCTAATTTTGACCCATCTTCATGATATGTCTCAGAGAGAGAGAGTTGCCTTAGACTGAATAAACATCTTCTTTTCTAAATTCCAGTGGTCCCTCTATCAACTCCTGGCTGCGAATACCAGTTCGGCATCTACCCAGACAGCGACGAGTGCTCCACCAGCTACGTCAAATGCGCATACGGTGTTCCCGAACAGGAGCCATGCACCCCTGGCCTGGTCTACGATGAGCGCATCCATGGATGCAACTGGCCCGATCTACTCCAGCCATTCTGCAACCCAGAAGGTATTTAAGACGTCTTTATAGCAATTTAATTTTATGTCCTAGAACGTAAATTTATATTGAATTGTAAAACATACATTTCATGCGCTATTTCATGATTACAAACTATAGGCAATTAATAATCGCAGCTCTTAGTAGCATAAAGCAATAGGTAGGTAATATTATATGCAATTATCCACATAAGACAAGAGAAAAAACTATCTAGAAACAGGCTTAATAATTTTTTAAGATAGACAAATTCAAATAAAACTATTTCTAGATATGTACCATAAATCTGCTCTACACTAGTAGCAACGCCACCTAGTCAAATAATTTGAAATGAAGTATTTACCTCGTTCTACCCCATATAGCGCCATCTGTTTGATTTAAATATGGAATCATATTCTGGGGAAACTCAACTAAGAGACTTATGATATTTAGAGCACAAAATCGATGCATTCGAGCTATGTGCGATCTGCGAACAAGAGATAGCTGTGTACCAAAGTTTAAATCTTAAAAAATATTAACTTTTCCATCATTGTATATTCTAGAAGTTGCAACATTTGTCAAAACAAATGCAATGCTATTAACTAAATGGTCTCAAATACGGAGAGGTCCTATACGTGCTCAATATCAAAATGTTTTATGTGCCAAAAAATGTAAGACAGCTTTAATGCGCAAAAGCTTGATGGGAATAGCACCTAGAATATATAATAAGTTACCTGACTTCTTGAAGCTACTTAAGATTACGAGCTTCAAGAAGAAATTATCAATGTTTCTAATCCATAAATGTTATTACACTGTAGATGAATTCCTTAATGACAATAATATTATTATAATTTGACTAAGTAATGAATGTGTGTTTTTGTTGTATATTGTGTGATTTGTGTATTGAATTTAATACAAATTAATCTAAAAATACCTTACTAAATTTGTAAATACTTAATTTATTATGACTTTGAATTTAATTTTAATATTATTTTACCTACCTACTGTAATTATAAAATTTGTACGCCAATGGCAAAACATAGAGAGTCAACTGAATTTTAACTGAAGACCAAATGTATGTACCTGTGTTTAACAAATAAGTAATCATTCATTCATTCATTCATAAACTTTAAATTAAACAGATGGCGCCACAACAAGTTTAGTCCTACTGCCGTATTTCTAATTTAGTTTCTAATCAAATTATTTGTCCCAACAGCGGTCGTCGGCTTCAAATGCCCAACCAAAGTGCCATCCAACTCCCAAGCGGCGAAATTCTGGCCCTTCCCCCGCTTCCCCGTGCCCGGTGACTGCCACAGACTCATCACCTGCGTGGAAGGTCACCCTCGCCTCATCAGCTGCGGTGAAGACAAAGTGTTTGATGACCAGAGCCTGACCTGTGAGGATCCTGAGCTGGTCCCCCACTGTGGACACGCGTGATTGAGCGATGGAACTTGATATCACAAGACGAAAACGAAATTGATCTAATATAATACAAAATAGAAAGAGAGAAAATTGGAGTGTATAAAAAATAAGGTTTCTACAGTTGTTATAAGCGCCACATTACTTCTGAATTCCTCTTGTGCCTGATAAAATTGTCATGACATATAGCAAACTGTTGCTTACATCTACATTGATTACTTATTGTGGTTTTAGATAACCGATGGCACTTAAAGACACATTAAATATGATGAAAATCATTAAAAAAAACCCTAATTTATAAACAACCGTTTTCGTTTTGTGATACCTTATTTTTATATTAATTTAATTTCACTGAATTATTGGAATATATTTCCACCGAATCCTATTTATTCCTTAACCTAAATAACTCCGTGTGATCCCTGTAATTTCCCGAACACACACTGAAAACGAATGATTTGCCAAATACAGTTGATTCGTGAGTGATATTAGTTACCATAGACATATGTATCTTTAACCAATAGAAATGTCAAATGTATGTATTTTTCATATAGATTTTTTCTGTAAATATTGCTGCTGAAATAGTGGAAATGTAAATAGAAAGTTATGCGAGAAGAGAAATATATTTAATTAATTAAATTGTTGCTTGTTTTTGTTTTTTTGTGGTACCCCTAAGATTTCAAAAAAGTATTTTCTTACAGAAAGATGTGAAGATATGAAACGAATATGATACGACGAGCATAGGCCCGTACCATACTATGGCCTAACAGAGACGAGAGTTATCCTAACTAATTATAAATGTGAAAGTGAATTTGTTTGTCTGTTACACTTTCACACTATAGCTGCTAAATAGATTTGCATGAAATTTGGCACATGGGTCGACCATGACCTGGGTTAGAACATATAATTTTTTATCCCGATATTCCTAAGAGATCGAGACTTATGTGGGTGAAACCACGTGGCGCAGCTAGTAGGGAACGAAATTGAACGTTTAAAAAAACAGGCCAAGTGTGTGTCAGACCACGCACAATGAAGGGTTCCGTAGTTGGTATGAATTTATCCCAAGAATAAACTTAATATTGTAGTTGAAAAACGTGTTCTCCCATACAGAATGTATGGGAGATCATGTTTTTCAAACTGCAAATTTAAGTTGGTTGATTATTTCTCGTTAACCTGTACAGCCTCCTTAGCTCTCATAGTTTTCCTTTTAATTTCGTTATATATACTACTGCTGTGAATTTTTTCACAAGTCCAAGTAAGTACCATTTAGGTAGAAGGGGGGGGGACACCTGACTAACAAAAAAATTCAGTTAAAAGCTTAATATTTCGCAAATGGATCCTTGAATCCAAAAATGGTTTTGAAAGGCCTTTCTAACGATACCCCACAACATGGGGTAGATGAGGAAAAAAAAACCATCCCCACTTTACGTGTAGGGGAGGTACAATAAAAAAAAAACTTGTTTTATTTTACCACTTTGTCGGCATGATTAATATGTATACACTAGCTTTTGCCCGCGACTTCGTCCGCGTAGAAGTCGAAAATGGTTCTAACAGATTTTTTAATTAGTTTTTTACGTTATTAATTTTGTTATAAGATATAAATTATTATGTTAAAATGTTTGAATACTTATAAAATATAACAATCTTTATTATAGTATAGGGATTTAAAGGTTAAATAAACATGAAAATAAAATAAAATTATGTTAAGTAAATATATTTTATTAACATGAAGCTCGGCCTTCGATCTGGTGAAAGTTACACGGGGGTATTATTTATTTACAACGAAATCGAAATACTACACCTACCGCAGCATATCTTTGTAAACAATATTTTTTGTTTTACCTTCGGGTGCTAGAATCACCAGGCTACTCTATGCGCTTACTCTGGAGTATGCCACATACAACTAACTGGCCGTGGGAGAAGCAGCTTTCCCTCAAGTCTACTCCCGCTACCTTAAGAGTTTGACCTTGAACTTTGTTTATGGTCATTGCGAAGCAGACTTTGATTGGAAACTGCACTCTCTTGAATTCGACGGGGTAATTTGATGGTGTTAATGGAATCCTATGAATAAATACAAACCTCTGTTAAACTTAGAAACCTTCAAATGCGGTACTAATGTAGTACGATGACTTTCGAGACATTCCAATTTTAAAGAGTATTTACATTGTACCAAGCTTTTATGTGAGTTCAACCGTTTTTGAATAAAATCGGATTGAGTTTTCAAACATGTGTCAAAATAAAATGTTATTTAAATCAAAAGCACTATGGAGTATTGATATCAACTTCGAAGCAAATCTTTCCCAAAATAACTTTCTACTCCTATTTAACACCGTTAGAGAATGAATTTCAATAAAATACGAAACACGTCTGCCATCAATTCTGCTAAAAAATGTATATGCAAAATTTGAAGTAGATTGGACCAAGGAATCACGTTGTCCCATACAAACTTTGCCCCCCTTTTTCACCTCCTTAGGGCTAGAATTTCTAAAAATCCTCTCATTCTTATCGGATGCCTACATAATACAAAGAACATACCCTTCAAGTTTCAGGTCCCTAAGATCAGCGGTTTAGGCTGTGCGTTGATCCGTCAGTCAGTCATTCAGGACCAAGCATTTTATATGTATAGAATAGATATGCCAAATTACAGCTTTCTAGTACTAACCGTCTCTAAGCTAAGCCGCGGACAGACAGACGGACAGACAGAGAGACAGACGGACATGGCAAAACTATAAGGGTTCCTTGTTTACTACGGAACCCTAAAAACTAAATATTTTTATAGTTAGATCAATAAGGACCACAACTCTAATGACTTGAAATGTTTCAGTCCCTAAAAGTCTACAATGAGTATAACATTGCACAGACTATCCAGCTTGTCTGAAGAGCCATAACCTCATTCTCCTATATGACTATTTGCTGTTCATCGATTGGATTTTTTAAAGTAGCAGTCCGGAGACTCGATTTGTGCCCAGTTAAAGATAACAGGCTCGCCCCCTATTACATGTGCCTTAAATGTTTAGGGCAGGTATCACACCTCCACCAAGAAACCATAGCAGCGAAACTGCAGTAGTTCTGATGACTTGTCCGTTGTACGGCAAGTGAAACAGAAGCAAAACTCTAACATATAGATTGATTATGTATTGGTGTATCTTTTTTTTTGCTGCGCTATTTCGCCGATCTGCCCGGAAGCCGGTTACAGCTCCGTGCTCAGCCCATGCTAACTATTTTGTTGCGATACCGGTTTTATTTCTCACATATCTTTTGCAGTTGAAAAGTATAAAAAGCGAAACTTTTTTTTATTGTAACAATGGGTGTTAATTTTACGGAAATACTATCCAGAAGGTCCGAAGTAGACCTATACTGTATTTACTAAGTCAAAAGCGACGACATTTTGCTCCGATTGCTACACTAATCGAAGCGCGACATAATCTAGTGATATATCGCAGCGAAATTACTTTTGCGGTTTCGCATCATTATTTTCGCGCCGGAGGTGTGCTAAGGCCCTAAGACGTAATTAATACTATAAGTACACTCCTGCCTAATAAAATTTCCAAATATTTTTTCTTCAGGGAAAATCAGCGAGATCATGATGTATATGATGTTTAAAAAATCAAACCAGAGTATATCCTTACAAAAATACTTTATTAATCTAGACTACATTAAATGCGCTACTCGTCGTCAACTGGCACCGCTTTGCTGCCTTTCTGGGGCCTATTGGGCTTGCGACGGCCACTGCCTGCTGGCTTGGCGGTGGGGGGGTTCTCTAGGGCGTCGAGCTCGGCATCAGTCAGCTGGCCCTTGTACCAGTCGGCGCTGGAAGAGGAAAAACATGTTTTAGGTATTGATAATAATATGAAATTGCTAGTGTTAACCTAATTCATTTAATCTTCGCATGTAACTGATTGGTCTTAAGAACTTTTTTTTTAAATATGTTACTGCTTTGTTATGACTTTTCAAATCGACATGATTTTAAAACATGCTTTGAATTATATTGTTCTTCTTGACCATTTACTCGATAGACTTTACAGGGCAACTCGTATAATAGGGATTTAAGAAAATATGGCCTTATGGTAGTCAATAAATATTTAAATAGCTTAATCAGCCTACAATGTTGTACCACGCGGGCCCAGTGCGGGTAGGTAGATGGATCTTCGAATGTTTGGTTCTAGGTCATGCTGGTTTCCTCACGTTGTTTTCCTTCACACTTTTGATAGCAGTGGTGATTAAATTATTTATACAGAGCAAAGCGCCTGCCTGAGTTTGAACTCACGATCTACAACTCGTAAGTCGGGGTCGTTATCACGGGGCACCACTGCTCCAATAATGGAGCAATACTTTGAATGCTTTCCCAAAATTATCATCATAAAATGGCTTTACATTGTTGCTATTCATATCCTAATAGATGGGTAGTCTCACCAATCTTTATGTCATTAATAGTATCATTAAACCTTTTAATGCTACTTTATCATCAGGAGATCTACTCACCATTCAGGCACCTTCCTGGCCCATTCACATTTCTTGTGGACGTCATCGAAAGCCTGTCCGAGCTTGCAGCCGTTGCGACGAGGGGTGTTGCCGTTGATACACACGTAGAAGAACTGGCACTCATCAGGGTCAGCGTAGCGGGGGTGCGTCAGACCGAAGGTCTCGTTCACAGGGGGACATTGGAAGTCAAATACGTCTGTGGAAGAATAGTAAATCATTTTTATGAGCTCTTTTTGAGAATATAATATCTCAGGGTAAAATGAAACATTTCACTATTAAAAACTGACCAGGATTAATGAAACCCGCCCTTAGTAGTTTTATTCCATTTTAATCTTTCATTTAAGACTCACATTTGAGACATTAGATTAACTTATCTGATGCTGTTCATAAAGCAGTCAATAATGTAGGGCACAGGTCTGTTATTAATGTTTCGCGTTTAGAAAGGTAAACGTATCGTGAATGTAAGTGAATTTCGAATAAAAAATGCAACAGTCTTGTAATATTTTGGTTTAGATACAACTAGCCCAAACGTTTCCATGTTGTTAATCCTTTGGGTATTCTCAACTTACTAAGCAAAAAAGATTCAGATTCAACAAGTAGTAACATAAGGCAAGTTACTCACCAGCAGCGCCACAGCCCTTCTTCTTAGCCTCATCAGCCCAGGTGCAGATGCCAGTCTTGTCGTTGTACACCAAGCCATCAGGACAGGTGATCGCGTTGAACTTGCCATCAACGCAGTAATAGAACTTGCCGCATTCCTTCGGGTCCTCGTGGGCGAAGTAGCCGTTCAGGCGAGGGCAGTGCAGTTGTGTGTTTGGCGTTTCTGGTGATAACAATTGTAGTTTTTTTTTAGATTCTTGCTTAGTTTTAAGTTTATACTTTTAATGGCCGCGTCAAAAGTTGGCAGTTTTCAGAGACTGAAGTATACCGTGAGGTACCTACCGTACCTCACAGGTTTCCAACTCGATCCAAGACTCGATCAAATCTTATTTGCAGTTGGAAACTTGGAATAAATAAAATTTATTCAGAGCCATCTAGTATGATCTCAAGTTTCAATTGTTAAAAATGTATACCTACTAGATGGCTCTGTATTAAAAAAAACAAAAACTTTTGACACTTGAAACCGACTTTTTCGGGCAAATCGCTTTTTCGTTACGTGACGATTTCTACCAGTTTACTCGTACCACAAGCCGCGTTAAAAATCTTCGTTCCAATGACAACAGTGTGACTGCTGTGTCAATTGCCTCGTACGAGTAGTTTATGACATTATCTCGACTGCTTAATATCTTGAAGATAAGCAAAGATTAGCAGAATACATCGAAGAGCTTTTATGATGATTACAGATTCATCTACAGACATTTAGACATGCCATTAGTACACGTCAATCTGCAGTCTGCCAGGCCTTTTCCCGATTATGTTGGGGTCACTTACTAGTCTAACTGGATGCAGCTATTTTACATGGAGCGACTAGCTATCTGACTTCCAGAACCCAGTTACTGGATAACGCAATACCCCTTGGTAAAGCTGGTTGTCAGACTTTTGGACTTCTGATTATCCTTAACGACTGTCAAAGATCAAATGACAGCCGAGACCAAGACGCATTGCTGCCTAAAATCTGTTTCCTACTTAATAAACGAATCTGACAGTATTTTTATATTTTACCACTAATAACTCTTTTTATTTGAATTAACAAAAAATCTTGCGTCATTCAACAAGTTCGTACTACCCTTGAAATTGGAAAGTTGTTGGCAACATTATTGAAAATGGAAATATTATTTCAGCCTTCGTGCCTGATGAGAACTGTGATATTTCCTTCCGTGTGTTGTTTCAAAAGGGGAAAACTTCTTATCACACTTCCTTTTGGGGGTTCATAGCACCGAAATAAAAATGTTATTGATAAAGGAACTTCCCTACCTATCCATCGGCGTCGATCAGTGGTGGGTATCCTACATATGGTATTACCTATGTAATTAAAAGAGCTGTTCTTTGGTAAGTACATCGCTGGAGACCGGTAGGACCGATTTCGGATCAGATTCTTACGGAAAGAAATATTTAGAAGTTGCCGCGAAAACTGAAAGTGTATTTTCTATGGGAATTTTGTATGAATTATTGTTATTATAGGACCACTTCTGTCGGGTCAACTAGTACCCAATAATAACGAAGACACGGTTGGCGCAGTGGCTGAGCGATCGACTGCTGCTGCTGTTCCGGGTCTGGGTGCTAGTTTATGTGAGTTTCTACGTTTGTAAACGCACCCACGATACAGGAAGAAATTCTAGTGTGGGGCAACGTTTAAAAAAAATAAAAAATTATTGGCTGTCACAACCGCTTATGATTGACAGAAATTACTGAATGTTCCTGATTTCCGAAAAAATATATATTTGTCATCCATCCTCATTTTGCGTCAATTACTATTCATACTGTGAGTATAAAGATTCGGACGGGCAACAAATTCCGCGTCTTGCCACCAAGGCCGCGCTTCCCTTGAGTTGTGAAAGTTGTTCCAGCTCTGTTGACCTACGGCATTTATGTGTAATCTGTATTCTAATGATGTCACTAACCAGTCACTCTGTGGCTTTATCTAGGGTTCACAGTAGTGGACATCGACGTTTTTGTTTTATTACGTAAGTTTTATTGATCTATTATTTTGTTTTAAGATAGTGTTCAACCGACCTATGTCGGTTGAACACTATCGCTTTTTGTTATTATTAGAAATAATGTACATTCATTTTATAACCATAGAACTTAAGATGTAGTAGTAAGAAGAAAATATAGAAAAACGGTGCTCTAAATATCACACAAGTTTTATTGAATACCAAATTCAAACAGCTGTCAAATATTTTAAAAGGTTCATTGAACTCGTATGTCAATAGAATTTTAAATTATTCCACGGCAGTAAAACTTTTAGTACCAGTGTAGTGGTCATAGCTCATCCGTCATTGCTTCATTTTTAATTATTTTTTACCTTCTGTGATGTAGTAATTTTATTCTAGGTGCATCGTCTTCACATATGCTTTTATATAATTAATGTATATAAAATATTGTAGAACATTTGTAAAAGAGTAACGGTGGTGTTTCTTGCCCATTCTTCTCCATACGACACTACCTCTTGGAAGGGGCGAACATTTTATTTTTATTTTTTGGAAATTTTGAAGTTCAAAAGTGCCTTTTATGTGCCTATTTGAAATAAATTATTTGAGTTTAACTAACGTTACACTTAGGCCTACCTTAATAATCGCCAGAGCCATTTTATGAGAGAGCCATAAAAGATCGGGCGGGAAAAATAAATTGGTGTTATGTTAATTAGCCAGCTAACTAGCTAAGTCTAATTTTTTGTCATAACATTTGTGGTAGTTACCTATTCCAATAGGCTAATAACTGTGGCAGCCCTATTTTATTACATAACAGCAAACACGTGCTTTAGTAGTTCACGTGTCCGTCGGAAATAGCAACTACTTAACTATTTAATTTTTGTAATAAATCCTACAAATGCCTACCGACTTCTAAGCTAGCTAATAATATTTAATTGACTAGAAGTACTACTGGGTTTCCAACAAAAACACAGAAACCGCGTGAACCATGAACCGTGGATCTTATTGGTGACAGTAAAAGTCACTACTCAGTTGAACGGAGTGTCTCTCAGCACAGTCTATGGCAAAGGGTTAAGTAATATTCAAATTTTCCAAAAGAATACCCTAGACTGGAGAAGGATAGCAGACACAAGAAAGAAAGAGCCCACGCTTTGGTTCAGCCTTCGTATTATTTGGTATATAATTTTTGTGACAGGTTTGTTCCTAGAAAATTCTTGCATGAAGTCTACGGATGTGGACGGCGATAGTAAAAGAACTTACGGAGCTTAGGTCTAGCTGAGCAGTCAAGGTTGAATGGTAGATCGCACTTCTCTTCCTGTGAGCTGTAGTCATTAAACACCATGCCGTCAGGACACAGTTTCTCGATTATATTACCGGCTCTGAAAATTAAAGGTTGTATGTTAGAGAATTTTTTTCTACATAAATAATATTGTTTTTTGTTTTATTGATGATGTATTTATTAATGATTTTGACATTAATAATAGTGTTTTTTGACATTATTGTTATTGATTTGACATTATTAGTAATTATTGCCAAAATTTCCCAAATGTATGTACTATAAGATATAAGATTTGTATGTAATTACTAACAAATTGGATTTTATGACCTGGAAAATAAATTATTTGATGTACAAGGGATTATTGGTTATACGTCGGCAATCCGTTAAAAGATATGGGAGAGTTCATTTACAACCTAATTATGTAATGACCCCTATGCCAATGTCTGTCGTTTTCGAATAATTTGACATTTTATATTTGAAAATGAATGAAATAAAAATATAAAATGTCAAATGACTCGAAATTTTTGACATTTGCATAAGAATCAAAATGAGCTCGTGGCTAAGTAATATCAGCCGCACGGGATTGGTCCGTGGATGGATGACTATCTTCTATACCGAAACTCCTCTGTGCCTCGGAAAGCAAGTTGAGCCGTTGGTCCCGGCTGTCACACTGCTGCGGCTGTTTGACAGTCGTTACGGGTCGTCAGAAGCCCGAAAGTCTGGCCACCAGTCCTACCAAGGGGTATCGTGTTACCCAGTAACTGGGTTGTGGAAGTCAGATAGGCAGCAGAATAACAGTATTTTACAGCAACGTAAAATACTGTTATTCAGCTGCGTCTGGTTAGACTGGAAGCCGACCCCAACATAGTTGGGAAAAGGTTAGGCAAATAGACGCGTCTGGGCGCTCCTTGCCCCACATTGCTGTTTGGGGTTGAAACACTAGGTCCGTGGGGTCCGAGTGCTCATCAAGTACTTTGGGACATCGCCAAGCGGTTAGTCGACTCCTCACGTGACCACGTGGCCAGCCAATTTTTAGGTCAAGGAAGCAGCCTTGCCATCTAACGTGGCAACTGTGCCAGCTTTTTGGGTAGTTTTCCCACTGAGAGCGATGTGGACGAATTTTTTGATGCCCAATGTGCTCTTCCGTTTATTTTTTACTAGCTGCGCCCCACGGTTTTCAACCAAAAAAGTCTAGATCCCGTGGGAATATCGGGATAAAAAGTATGCTATGTCCTAATCTAGGTCATGGTCTACCCATGTGCTAAATTTAATCCAAATCTGTTCAGCCGTTTTAGTGTGAAAGGGTAACAAACAAACAAACTCACTTTCGCATTTATAATATTAGTTAGCATTATTTCCTTTACATTATTGAACAATGATTTGAACTTTGATTGCCTAAGGGGGTTTAAAAAAAAAAAACTATATGAAACTATGACGAATTATTCTGTGGATGCAAACGTAAAGTCTGTTATTTAATCTCGGATTCTAATTGACATTTCCAGAGTTAGGTACCTGTTTTTGGCAGTTTTTAAATAGTGATGTACCAAAATCGGAATTTTTTGGTAACAACTTTTGAGTTGCTTGGTGCTACGAAAATCTTTATTTATCACTGGCAAAGTATTAGTAAACAGAAGGAAATAATAATGCGTCACGTGTATTCAGTGATTTATTATATTCGGTGACCACGAAATAGCAATATTTCCAACATTGCCATCTCGACCAATCATTGCTACCTACGGTTTACGCAGTTACAAGACATGTGTTTATGGAAGGGAAGTCTGCCGACAGCGAAACCATCTTTTAAAACATTTAAAATCAACGAATCTTTTCAATCCTGCAAAACACATTCAAAGTGCAAAGAAACAATCTCCTCTTTCAACCACTGAACAATTATTTGTGAATACAAATATTCCTGGCTTTAAGGTTCGAGTCAATGTCCTTCTTTCGTTCAAGAAACCTTTTGAACAAATATTTTGCAAGTGATGATATTTCTTAAAATATCACGCGGTCGATGACCAACGAGGATAAAATAACGTTCTACAGTTTTTAAGTTTGGGTGAGCAATAAATTTTATGAAATTGATGTGATTTATTTCTGTTTGAAAGACTACCCATTGAGATGGGACGAACTTCAAATGTTTTTTAACAAGCATGTATGAATTTTGGAGACAGGGAAAGGTAGTTTGAATAAAAACCCATCGAATGAGTTGACAAATGTTTCTTGAATATTAATTTTACAAAATGAGTGATTCTGCATTTGGTAATTTTTCCTGCTTTATATTTAGCTTCTTTAAAAGAGACCGAAAAGATTTTTTTACTTTTCAAATGTGTCTTAAAATAATTAACAAAAGTAAAGGCCATATCATATCAGGGCCCTGCATTCTTCCACAATTCACTGTAAGTTTATCTCTCCTAGTAATTGCTCCTAAAACATAGATAGTTTGTAGCAGTGATAGCCTTGTGGTGTGACCGTCGGATTGCCAAGTCATAGGTCTCGCACCTCTGACTTCTCGGATTCATGTGCGTATTGTATGATTATTACTTGCTTCAAAAACGGTGAAGGAAAACATCGTGAGGAAACTGTCATGCCTGAGAGATATTTCCCGACGGAATGTGAAGCCAAGTTAGAGGCCCATGGGCAGCTTTAAAACTCTGACACCAGGTTAGTCACTAACCACACGAAAACAAGAAGAAACAAAGACATATTTACCTGCACTCATAATACTTGTCGCACTGCTCAGCATCAGCAAAGAAGCCGTCTTCGGGGCAGTCATTGGTGATCTCGGCCTCGGCCTCGGCTTTTCTTTCGTTATCATTGATGGTCCGGATAGGAGGGTTCACTGGTTTCCTACCCCTAGGCTTTTGGGCTGCTGATGATGCCAGCACTGGAATGGGAAAGGATTCATTAACAAAATTGTATTTTTGTTTGTTACACTTTCACGCTAAAACGGCAGAACGGATTTGGATTAAATTTGGCATATGGGTAGACTATGGCCTGGAGAAGAACATAGGTTAGTTTTCATCCTGGATCGCAGACGAAGTCTCAGGCAACAGCTGGTAGATCATAATTGTATGCGTAATATATCGTGGCGTACCGATATTTTCATTTATTGGACTTGACATAAAAATTATTAACGTAAGCTCGATGTTCATTATAATTTGGTACAACTTCTGACCATACAAATTAGCATCATAACCATACTTCTTAAGTGTTACCTAATATGACCTCAATTGATAACACAACTCGTTAAGCTTAGCTTATGTAATATTGGTATACATAGTTAATTTATGTAAATGTGTTAGTGTTACTTTTAAAACGAAGATAGCTACATACATCTGCATCTTTGAAATTTCTATTATTAGTTTAGTCGTTTTATTTATTCAAATAGCTTTGAAAAGGGACAATTTTTATTATTTTACTCAAATTTGAAAATATTTTTGACACGGAATCGGTATAAGCAGTGGTGGCCCAGTGGTAACAGTCCCGACTTACGAGTTGTAGGTCGTGGATTCGAACCCAGCCGGGCGCTTTAAATTGTGTAAATAATTTCATCACCACTGCTCTCAAAACGGTGAAGGAAAACATCGTGAGGAAACCGGCATGTCCTAGAACCAAAAATTCGAAGGCATGTGACATCTACCGTCCCGCACTGGGCCCGCGTGGAAGATTACAGCCGCCTCCCTCTCGAAGAGAGCAAGCCTCTAGTGGGAACATTATAGGCTGATTTTATCCGTATGAACTGTGCATTCGATTTGTGCTCATATGAGAGCAAAAACAAAAGAAGAACGCATATTTTTCACACATTGACTAGAACGATACTAAAATATCGGGGATACTACTACTCGTAGGTACAGTCAGCTGCAGAAAAATCTCACCCCGTAGCAATGTATATATACATTGTTAGGAGCTAAGATTTCTCTCTCTGCAGCTGACTTTACATATTAGGAGTAGCTTTACACAGTAACTAAACGATTAAAACGACAAAAATTGGTCCGCAAAACCACTTGAATAAATTAGTAATAACCTTTCTATACATACAACAACACATTAGATTAAAATAACTTTTTATACACATTATTGAAGACCAATGACACATGCGCTACATTTCCTGCGCGTACGTTGACAAAAGTAGTTCACATTGAGTGCGGCCACTTCCTTAAGTTCAATGCTGCAATTAGCTGCAGTAAAACTAAATAAGACTGCACTGTCATGTACTTTCTAAATGTTTTAACTGGACATTAAGAAAATTGGATACTTGTTGGTTAATTGCAATGCTTGGAGCTAAAGATTTTACTGTCAAAATATGAAAAAGATAATGTAGAATGTCTGTGTCTGATTTCTATCTGAAAGCGGATGTATTCGGTGTATGTTTATCCGTCTGTGGGTTAGACTACAGTTAATAAAACTACAGATACCTATCAAAATATTGGATAGCTATAGAGAAAGTATCTTACATTTTGATAGCTTGAAAAGATTCAAATTCAAAAGTCATTTATTCAAACTAGGCTGAGAATCAGCACTTTTCGAACGTCGAAATTTCATAAGACATTCCCCCAAAAACGCCCGCCCTTCACTACTTCCTAGTGCTTTAATTGGGAAGAAGAAGCGGCGCAACAAACTCCCCAGCAGCACAGCTGTCTGAAAAAATATCTGTTTTGAACTAACTTCATAATATCCATGATCCATGTGAGGGTCACGGTCATGCCTAGTTTCTTTCAATAACAAAATAAAAGTTGAAAATAGGCTGGGAAAACGTAAAATATAAAATTGCTGTTTATCAAAGAAAATTCTTGAAATAGCCATATTTCACTTAATATTTGTAGTTTCAAACGTCAAAACGAATTTGGGGATCACAGGCTGTGTGATGTAAATTGTACTACGACTAAGTTAGGTTTACAACCAGTACTATTTAATTCAATTTGATCTGAGTTGATTAAACGTTACCTATTTATTTTTACCTAAATGAACTAGAACACTTTTGATTTTATAATTTCATCCTTGCTTCTAGATATAGTAACAAATTATTTAATTTCATAACTACAAAATTGGCTAGCGATTACCAAAACAGCCATCCTTGATTGTAAATGTTTTAATTTATATTCACGTTGCTATGCAACAGAAATATGAAAACAAAATGATTAAAAACAAATTAAAACGTCGCCTTGAATGTTAAAAGTATTTTTCAAAACAAGAGTGTTGTAATTTTTTACTAATTGCTTAATAAGATTCCGTTTTACAAGATTTAATATGTGTTTATCTACGAGGAACGTCCCTTTTCACAATGTTTGAGGACGAAATTTCGAATCTAGGAATACCTTTGCTCATAACTACCATTTCAAAAAGTAATTCGTCCTTCTTCCTCTTATTTATAACTTTGAGGTCTTTTAGCACTATCAATTCACGAAGTATGAAGAAAAACATTATATTTTTGCAACTGCCAACATTTAAACAGATGAAAGATAACCAAAAACTGTGGTGTAAGAACTGATTTCTCTGTTACCACACAAGTAGCTTTGTACGAGGCGTTATGTCCAAATATTAGTGCTGTATTAATGTTTCAATCGATAACCTTCACTGTAGGAACAAAGTAATAACTCGCTGAACATACCTAGTTTGTGAATCAGACTGTTGAAACTTGGGACTGAATATAGTGAAGATATAGTTGGACAGTAGTGACTGATAAATACAAGAAGACAGAAGTACCTAGGAGAAGTGCAAACGTTTTCTCCTTATGGGTGTGGAAGTAAGCTTCAAAGATTTTGTAAGAAATGAAGAGCGTTTATTCTAAAAGTCGGCAACGTCGCAAATAGATGTCAAATATTTTCGACGTTGCCAACGCTCGCATCGCTCTTTTGATTAATTTGGCAATATGACTATATGGAAATATAAAATATCGCTACATAGTGAACTAGATTATTAATAATGAATTGCAATTATAACACTGAATTTGATTTTGTAACCGTAAAAAAGGCATTTGGAAAGTTTCCAATTTTTTTTTAAAATTTACGACTTTTAAATTCGGTGTTGCGATATTAATTATTGCATTTCTTAATCAATATTTTAGTTCACTAGTGGTTAGCCATATTTCTTATTTCCATACAGTAATATTGCTAAATTAACCAAAACAGCGAAATATTTGACATCTATTTCGGACGTTGCCAACTCTCAGAATGCACGCTCTTAATTAGTAATTAGAAGTAGTCACCAGAAACAGTCAAAATACAGAAGAAGAATAGAAGCAGGAAAGGAACGAGCATTCACTTGCTTACTATGCTTGCTTACTATGTATTGACGATGTCAGATCAACAAGTCCACGTTGACAGGATCAAAGAACCACAAACAAATGTTTGAGGAACCTTTCACGAAGCACTTAACCCCAAGAAAACAAACAAAACAACAAAATCAGACAGAAGAGAGGTTCAGTTGCATGAACTATACAAGTATACAGTAATCTACGGTTAAGGTCAACGCATAAGGTCAAAGAAATTATCTAGCATCTCACCATTTATTAATCTTCCCAATAAATGATAACCTCGAACCCATTAAAAACTGCCTATAAAACCCTATCCGTAGTTAATAATATTCTAATTAGGTACGCCTAACCGTAGTGATAATAGTTTTAGATTTTGCGAAAATGGCTCTAAGCCCTGTAATAACTAAACACTCGAAGATAATATGAGGTATTTTGTTTAGGAAGGTAAAGTTAAGGTTTTAGAATAAAAAGAGGAACGAGGAAAATGTCATGAGGAAAGTTTTGAGTATGAATGTGGATGGCTATAAGAGTAGGGGAAGATCGAAGAAACGATGGATGGACTGTGTGACTTATGATATTATGGCTAGAAAGGGGGTGAGTATCGAGACGGAGATTAATAGAGAACTATGGAAGAAAAATACATGTTGCATTGACCACAAATAAATTGAGATAAGGTTAGCAGAATGATGAGGTATGATAGCAGTTGGAACAGCCTTCTTTTCATTTCCTCCGCGTACGGAACTGCTTATAGAAAATCTGATTTTAGGCAGAAAACGAAACTGCACGTTTAGCACGACCACAATAGAAAAATGGGTTTTGTCGACGGAAGAATAGACAAAATGACAGATAAACAATCACAATCTGTCATTTTGTCTATTCTTCCGTCGACAAAACCCGTAGAAAACCCGTTTCTATAATTGTTATGCTACGCATGCTGGTGATAACAAGTGTAATTATGCATTACAAATTCACTAATGACCGATTCCTATAATTTATGGACTGTTATTTAAAATTAAGACTCTTATATCTTTACCAATAATGAAGCAAAGACCTCGTAGCTTTGCATAGTAGACCCTCCTATATGGAAGTAGCTATCACAGGTAAAATTTGCTTACGAATCTATATATATGCCCAGTTTGGCAATAAAAAAGTTACCATTGATATGCAAAACAATTAATTTTTGTTTATAGGAACCTTAGTTAATTTAACTAACTAGTTTCTAAGATCACAGTGAAGGTACTCATTATTAGGAATCCTGGACTGGTTTGGTTTCGTTTGAAATCGAAGTGTTCGCTGGTATATTCTCAGTCTTAGATAATGCCCTTTCAACTGACGGAGTCCGCTAGGACCGATGCCTGCCGGGTCCGCGGGAAAGTCCGAAAGGAATACCGTGGCCACTGCCAATGTACGGGCAACTGAAGGAACACGGGTGGGTTTTAGTCAGTAAGAGTCTGACACGCCCTCCGCCCAGAGCGGGAGAAATTATTTGATAATTACCCACACAAAAAAAAGACGATGCCTTTACAATGATTATTGACCTTTATATTAGTTTGAACTATTGGAACTAGTATTGAATCTTGTTTAGGAAAAGGCTAAGATAATAATGATATTATCTCATTAACATTAAAGGTCAAAACATAAGGTCTAACCAAAAATAGCTATTTATATTGTGTTGGCATTTATCGGTATTCGGCTGGTACTTTTTGAAGAATACACAACATGATGGTTGGGCAGAAATGTACCTATAGTACACCCACAGTTCTCCAGTTATGTTTAAGTCCCATGTAATAGGGGGCGAGCCTATTGTCATCAACCGGGCACAAATCCAGACTCCGGGCTGCTACTGAGAAATTCCAGATGGAAAAACCCAATAACACTTTGCCCGACCTGGGAATTGAACCCAGGACCTCATGCTCAGCAGTAGCGCTTGCAACCACTAGACTAACGAGCACTTTTTTTGAAGAATACTGTTAGGAAAATAGTGTCATCATATACCCTAGTTTGACTACCATAAGACCTCATTCAATTGTTTATTTGTGACGTCATCCTCATTATAAATTCCATCCATAGAAACTACATATGTGTGTATGTCCATATTGTACTTATTTGAACTTTAATGGCATTCAGCGCCTGCGTGCGTTGAATAAGTACGCCATTTCTCCGTTACTTTACTTAGAATCGTTGTCTTAACTGTTCTTTGAACTTAGATAATCGTTAGGTAGCTACTAATCGGGCTGTAATTAGTCAGTAATATCTACAAATGTATTAGAAATCTCAGGTATTTATAGGTACTTGTAGAAGTTCAAGATTGGAGGCTTTATTTATAAATGGTGCTCATAATTAACGGACGTTTAAATGTCAAACAATGTGTGCTTAATCAGTCGATTATCATTAATTAACGTTAAGCAATGTTTCTAAATAAAACCTCATGATTTCTAATAATAATAATCAGTACCTTGGCGACCGAGCTCTGCTCGGGTGAAAATAGAGAATGCTCATTTAATAGTACAGGATAGTTCATACTAATTCCATGTATAGTACATACTAATTCCATGCTGCCATGATAGTAGGTACTTACTAATTCCATGCTGCCATGAAAGGAAGCCATCTTGTTCTAAACTTTGGGCGACCGAGCTGTGCTCGGGTGAAAATACGGAGAAAACGAGTTTTCCCAGATATAAAACCTAGCTAGATCGATTTTTTGCCCACGTAAACCCCTGTATTACAACTTTCATCAGTTCATTTTCATAGTTATATATATATATATATGTATTTACAAATATTGCTCGTTTAATAGTATAGGATAAACAATGACTACTTTTAGTTTACGATTATGAAAATTAATTGAAATCCATCAAACATTGACTGATGTTGTTTCAGAAAATATAAAACTTTCTCTTTTGAGAAGTGCGCGCGCGTTGATGTCTTTTCTTCCTAGACGTAACTGACGGCTGTCGTTACGAAGCAAAATCATTAGCTAACAAACTCACCAAGCATTTGAAAGCTTTTAAACTGTTATTTGATTGTGAAAACATTGCTAAATACACAAGCTGTTGCCTGTGACTTCGTTCGCATCTTCAAGCCCCAATAGAACTGCTAGGTTGAGGTCAAAAATAATTGTATTGTTTATCTCTGACAAGACCTTTGTGATTCAGTTCTCTTTATATATATTTTTTGCTGTTAAGCTTTTGCTTTCTCTGTCTTTCAGTCAAGGACAGGCTTTCTATCTACAAAAGACGATTAGGGAATATTATTTGAAGCATTCTGTAGTTTAAAGCTACCAGGGAAAAAGGCGTTAGTTTATGTATGTATGTAGGTAATTGTCGTATAATTTTTAAGTTGTTTAAGCTGTGCATTGTCTGGCAATAGATAGAAGATAAGGTACCTAATAACAAACGTGCTTTTCATTGTCATTAATAATTAATCAAAGCAATTACAACGTTATTACCATTGCCTGTAATCTAGCATTCAAATTAGACAGGAATTGTAATTCTAAGCGTCAAGGCTAACGTGTACCCTGAGATATTGTAATACTTACTGCTTCACTGAATATTAATTTGTTAAAGGTTATCGAAATAGGTCGTTATTATACCGAAGTGTGGAGTAATGAAAGTACATGATTTGAATTTATATTTTTTTTGTCGAAGGATTATTGAGAAAAACTCAAAATTTTTAAATAATAGGATTGTTCTTTGTGTATCTCATTTATTTATATTTAGAATAAAAAATATTTTATGAGGTCAAAAAAACTCACCAACTAAACAGCCCAAGAAAACGACTCCCACGCACGATCGGAACGCCATCTCGTGATATCACTCCTATCACTTATTTAACTTAAATGTCACTTAATAGTGACTTTATTAATGTTTGCCTGACGTCCGCACCGCACTCTATGCCACACTGACTTATTCACTTTTTGTCATCCATTCTTAGCTGTGCTACAGCTCAGCGAAAGGTTACACAAATTCTCTATCTCCTTCCCCCTCACCCATTTTCATATCTCCATCTCTCTCTCCGTAAACTCTTTGGATCCTGTTATTGTTCTACGTGTTCTGCAAGAATATTTACAAATGCCAAAATGCAGTTATCCGGTTTAAAATGAAGTTTATTTGGTATTAGAAAATTAGTAATTAATTGATTGTTGGGCAAGTGATTGCATACTGAATGGAATTTGTTGCGAAAATTAGGAAAGCTGCGCATACTGTGTTGATGTTGAATGGTTGTTATCAATGACCCTGATTAGGGGAATTTACTAATAGTTAAGTGTGTATAAGTACGGTTTAGGGATTGTTATTTTATGTGAAATCTACAGCCATAGTTTAATTGATTAGAAAATAATGTGTTTAAAAAAAAAACAACCGACTTCCAAAAAAAAACACTACAAAGTGAAAAATTACATTAATTTCGGAAGTCTTTTGTTTTGAATTTTCGTTTTTTGCCACCGACTTCCGAAATTAAAGTTATTTTTCACTTTGTAGTGTTTTTTTTTGTGAAAAGTTTTTATTTTTCACTTGTTAGTTTTGGTACCTACCCAACACAAATTCGAATACCACTACCTGCTATGTAAATAACAGTGACAGGAACTTATCATATCATCCATATAGACTTAGTGAGAAAAATACGTAGGTATTATTGAAGCTAACTCAAAAAACACCAAAGCAAAATTAATAAAATTTATATGGGACCACCTTGAGAGCATACCCTTTCAAACAAAAAAAGAATTTTCCACAATTGACGGAGAAATCGGTCGACATACATAAAAAAATACATACATACGCGACAAACATATAACCTCCTCCTTTTGCGAAGTCGGTTAAAACAAACTTAACTAGAATAAATAAATACAATAATATCGTTGTCTCTTTGAAACGTAAATAATCTGGCCTCTTATTTTACTTCAACCAGTACCTAAGTAAGCATTTTCAGTCAATCGTAGCAACATCACCAAAGATCAATCCATTTTAAAATGATCTGCATAGTTTATCTACTAATTTGTGGATAAAACAAGATACACATTGTAAAACTATGAATCATTAGCATCTACTCTGCCTAACACCCCAGCAACAAGCGTGATAATCCAACAGATGAGCATAAAATAACCTGAATCCATATAAAAGTTCTTAAAAGTAGTGTAACATGTTCTGCACGTTGTCGAACTGGCTCGTTTTAATGAATGTGTCACCTTTATATGTACTTACGTCTATGAAAGAACGTTGCGTGTGGGGGACACGGCTCGATGCGTGGAAAAATGGGTGACAGTCGTAAAAAGATGCATTAAATTAATAATTAAAAAGATACTACCAAAAGAAAATGATGAGGATTTCTTTTTGTAGAACTAACTTTCTTACTAACTGTCGAACTTCATAAGTGTACAAAGAAAATAGAGTAATTGAAATAAAATCTTAGACTTTGTTGTGTCTTCGTTCGACACTACACTATATGCATTTTGAAAGACCGTGCTCATTTCGTGGAAGAGAAGACGAAAGGGAAGAGCCACAAGATACTTATGGCAGCGTTGTTTATGACTTCCAAAAGTGAGTGTAGGTCCATGGAGTCCCCACAGTCTTCTCAACATTGAATTATAAAAATAAAATTAAATGTCTTCCCATAATGTTTCCTAACTGAAATAAACAAGATCCACCAATAGCTATATAAGATGTTACAATTATTTGTTAAATAACCCTTAAGTTTAAATGAATCACTACCATTTACCAAGGAAATTGTATCGTGCTTGTAAATTCAAATCATTCCCCGTTCACAAAATTAACATGAAAAAATCTTGCCATGTTGCTTGCTTGTTGTAAGGTAGGTATTCTATCGGCGTCTTGCGCAATTTGAATACATCTCAAACGTTTGCCGGTTAAGATATTCAGTAAGCTGGTTGGGTTGAGGTCTCCAAGCAAGAAACCTGCAAAGGTACTTCTCTATCGGTTTATTTCAGTATCTAGTGAAATATTCGTTAAGTTGATAGATGAACCTCTTTGAAGCTTTTAGGTTTATGATTCAGAATTAAATAGATTTTATAAATAGGTACCTCATTCTTCTTCTCTGGTATCAGCACGAGGTGTGCCAGGTTAATGCCATTTAATGGACGGTACTCATCGCAAGCATTAGCTTAGCGAATTGGTTTTACAAACATTCATTCATTGCGCGAGTTTTTGTTAGGGTTCCGTAGTAAACAAGGAACCCTTATAGTTTCGACATGTTCGTCTGTCTGTCTCTCCACGGCTTAGCTCAGAGACGGTGAGTACTAGAAAGCTGTAATTTGGCATGGGTATACATATTAATTACGCCGATAAAACAGTGAAATAAAATCATGAAAAAATGAATTACATTTTTTTTAGGTTTCCTTCCTACCCGTAAAGTGGGGAAGTATTTATAGTATGGGGTATCGCTGGAAAGGTCGTTCAAAAATATTGTGAGTTTTTGAAAATCATTTTTAGATTCAGGGATCCGTTCGCGAAATAATAAGCTTTAAAGTGCAAATTTTTGTTAGAGTTAAGTGCCCCCCCCCCCTGCCAGCTAAATGGTTGGTTTTGGATTTGTCAAAAAATTCACAGCAGCAATATAACGAAATTAAAAGGAGAACTATAACAGCTAAGTGGGCTTTAAAAATGAACGAGTAATAATTGACCAACTTAAATTTGCGGTTGTAAAAACATGTTCTCCCATACGGAATGTGTGGGAAAACATGTTTTTCAACTACAAAGTTATGTTTGTTCTTGCGATAAATTCATCCCAACTACGGAACCCTTCATTGTGCGTGGGCCGACACGCACTTGGCCGGTGTTACGCAACGAACATTCATTCGTGAAACGATCATTCGTTTCGTCTTTGGATGCACGTACTCAAGAAACTGTTTGTTTATGATGAATGAATTTTCGTTGCGTAACAGAAGCTTGCGCAACCAATGTTTGTAAAAAAAAATTGCGGAGCGAAAGCATCGCCACTCATGAAGGCTATTGAATACCGATTTATTTTTAAGGATCAGATAAAGAACATCTTGTTTTGTAGTATCTATAAGGGATTTCCCAGCACAACCATACTCGACTTT
This sequence comes from Agrochola lota, assembly GCA_947364205.1. Classification (NCBI taxonomy): domain Eukaryota; kingdom Metazoa; phylum Arthropoda; class Insecta; order Lepidoptera; family Noctuidae; genus Agrochola; species Agrochola lota. Next base: position 5,652,223 of record OX376221.1, on the reverse strand, counting down.
AAATAAATTAAAATTAAGCCATATGTAAAGGACATAGGAAAATAATTGACGTTCGCAATTTACGGTCGCATCGACATTCTTACACCGGAGAGAAATCCTTCACCTTTTCCCGAGATGGCTGAGAACAAACGCACCAAATTACTCGTGTTTTTTATTTTACATGGTGATCAAGTGTCCCGGACATGTCCGAGGATATTCACACATCGTTATTATCGTGTCCATTGTTCGTAAACTTAATAAACATGTTATAAATAATAGCCTATTATAGGTACGTTTCTTGTTTCGTGCAAAATAATACTTTGCTACTGATTTATAAGAATTGATATTTATTGACATTTCCAATAATAATTGCTACAGGTTACCCTGGAGCAATTATGGTTGGAGCAATAATCGACAAAATAAATTATTTCGTTGTTGGACGTGAAGCGATGGGTTATCTTGTTTACGACCGAGTCACGTAAATTATAGAAATAGTGATGTCTTTTTTAAGTATGCTTCTAGCAAGCATATTTTTTTTAGCTTTACCTTATTAAAAATAGTGTAAAGTTATGAATAAACAATAATTATTCACAGCTCCTTTTTATTTGAAACATGATAAGGTTTCACTACAGTTATAATGAACCAGATTATCCGGTGAACTTCGTACCACGTGGGCAGTTCTCATATTTTTTTTTTCCATTATGCGGATGTTCCTGTAGGTTTCTTTCTCCTTATTTTCTTTTTTCCTAAACCACCTCAGTATTGACGCGAACCAAACAAAAAAAAAAACAAATCGTTCGAGCCATTTCTGAGTTTTTGCGAGAAAAACGCACGGCAATTACTTTTTATATATTTAGATCAATATTCTTACAGGATCAAAATAACTCTGACATAAATACATTGATACAATTCAAAAGATAAAAATAAACCGCTGAGTGCTAAATCTTTTGCATGAGCAATGGTAAACGTATTGAATTAATAACTTCTTTATTTCTGATAGTATGTAATGATACACCAACTGACAAAGTTAACACAGGAATACTTAAGAAATGACGCATGGACGCGGAAAAGTAATAATTAAATAAAACTAAAAGATTGGGTATCTTTGCTAATGTAATTTTATGCTTTAAATTGTTTCACAAATAATTAATTAATGTGTAATGGTTAATTAAACCAAAGGGATGATTTTCAGTGGGAAACTTAATTTACAAAATGCTTGAATAACAAGCACTTTTTGTAATAACCATTATGCCTAATAACCAACTAATTAATGAATTATTTCTATTGTAATAACATAGTATCTAACGCCACTGCTAATGCCATCTAGCGAAAGAAAAGAAATCTAACTCGTAATGTATCATCCTTTCAGACAACCTAGTCACGCCCTCTACTGGCAAAGTGAGTTAATTACTGTAAAAAAACTGTCTAACTTCGCCGTATATCATTGCTGAACACAGAGCGCTCCTAAATTCAGCCCGGACCCTATAATTAGGCTGAAGAGTTGCTATAATTTATATTATTGTTTTGAATGTGCTCTACAGGGTGAACTGTCACCAACCCTGACCCAACTGGCGTAGCTACTAAGGGAATATCATTATCTAAATTTTTATTGATTCTAATGTCTTTTGGGAAAACATTTTTTTTTTAATGAATTCATAGTAGTGTTAGCAAAAGCCCACAGTCACGGTTTATTAAATAGTTGGGACTATACACCATTTAAAAAAAATCTCTGTCCAATCCGTGAGGGTGTTGCTAAGTATCGTACTGAGAGACTATTTAAGTAGTATTTTTCAGAAAAAGAGAAAAACCATTTGCCACATTTTTTCAATGAGGAATTTTACCAGGTTATTAGGTTACACGGGGCGCCGACCGCCATCCGTTAGCGAGTGTCTACAAGTCATAAATTTATGACCCCAGTAGTAAATTTTCATATTTTTTGTGGATTTGGGGTAATTTTCGTATCCACAAAAAATATGAGTTTTAAATAGCAATAACTTTTTTTATTTTCAATAATAATAAGATTTTTTATAAAATTCAAAATTCAAAATTCAAAAGTCATTTATTCAAACTAGGCTGAGAATCAGCACTTTTCGAACGTCAAAATTACATAAGACAGTCCCCCAAAACGCCCACCCTTCACCACTTCCTAGAGCATTAGCTGGGAAGAAGAAGTGGCGCAACAAACTCCCCAGCAGCACAGCTGTCTGTTCAGTTAGAAGAACAAAAAAATAAGATTCTATATAATAGTATTCAAAATAATTTAGATAATTTAGATTACGCAACACAAAACATAATTTAAATTATTAGCCATATGTTAGCTAGCACACGCCAATATACCACACAACATCATCGAGAACTATACTCAGGCAGAAATAAAAACTAAACGTAAACAGAACTTATCTAAATAAAAGCCTCCAGGCATAAAGGGCGTGCCCGCTTACATATAGTTGTAACTGGAAGTTATAAATGATAAACTAGGACCATCGAGATAAAATAAATAAAAAATAAATAAATAAATAAAAATAACTTTTAGATAATGTTATTGCAGTACCTATGTTCCCCTTTCAGATCGGCCAGGTTTTTTTTTACATATTGTATTGTCGATGCCTTCGTCAACAAAACGGTCTTTGCGCAAAATAATTAACATAGGGCGGCTAGTCTTTAACTACAGTTAGTGACAAGAGACAAACCTTCGCTTAATTATGATGTTTTATTGATTACTCTCAGTTGGAAACAGTCTGAAGTGTCCTTTTAAGATTCCTAAGGCAGTATTTATTCATAAATAAACACTACCTAAGGTGTCAAAGATATTGGGCACGCCACAATTGCGGCGATACGTCCCCTCTTTGAGGAGTGGCTAGAGAGGCGGCACGACGTCCTCATCTTCAGCCTGACGCAGGTCCTCACCGGACACACTTGTTTCGGAAGGTTCTTGTTCCGGATAAGGCAGGACGAAACGCCCGGGTGTCACCATTGTGTGGATCGCCCGGAGGACACGGTGGAGCATACGGTGGACGACTGCCCGGCTTGTGTCGGGTATCGCCGTGTCCTCGTGGAAGCGATCGGCGGCGGTGACCTCTCTCGTCCGGCCCTGGTCCAGGCCATGGTACGGAACTAGAGAGCATGGGAAGTCGTCACCTTCTTCTGCGAAGCAGAAATGCTCGCGAAGAAGAAGGCGGAACGCGTGAGGGAGAGGGAAATATCGCGCCCTCACGCCCCTAGCCGCCATAGGAGACGCCCTGGGCGTCGGGAATCCCAGGCCGATTCCCGGCCACGTTAGGTGCGGGCTCACCATCCGATAAGGACCAGGCCCGTGTCAACGGCGCATTGTATTCCACGGGAGCCTCAAAGAGATGTCAGCACAACTGACGGGATGCACTAGGGCCGATGCCTACCGGGGTCGCGGGAAAGTCCGAAAGGGATACCGTGGGCCCTGGCAACATACTGGCAACTGAAGGAACACGAGTGGGTTTTAGTCAGTAAGAGTCTGACACGCCCTCCCGCAGAAACTCAGTTTGTGATGGCTAATACGGACTACCTCGTTGGTGTAGTGGTCGCAAGCGTTACTGCTGAGCATAAGCTCCTGGGTTCGATTCCCAGGTCGGGCAAAGTGTTATTGGGTTTTTCTATCAAGAATTTCTCAGGACCAGCCCGGAGTCTGGATTTGTGCCCGGTTGATTGCAATAGGCTGGCCATCTATTACATGGGATTTAAACATAACTGGCGAACTGTGGGTGTATCTACTATGGGTACACCTCTGCCTAACCCTTCGGGGAAACAAGGAGTGATGTTATGTATGTATGTATTTTTGACAGAAACTCAGATTGTGATGGCCAATAAATAGTGGCCATAAACTTTAACCAAATGTGGCGCTATTAGAGCAAAGAGCCGTCACAAATTTTTCTGTTTTCAGATCTTCTTTTCGTATGATTAGTGACTAACCTGGTGTCAGAGTTTTTAAAGCCGCCCATGAGCGTCTGACTTGGCTTCACAAGCCGTCGAGAAATATTTGTCAGGCATGCCGTTTCCTTACGATGTTTCTCTTCACCATTTTTGAAGCTAGTGATAATTATACAATACGCACATGAATCCGAAAACTCCAGAGTTGGGTTCGAACTCGAGAGCTATGACTTGGCAGTCCCACGGTTACACCACTAGGCTATTACTGCTATTTTCAGATTCTATCGGTATTTAAATATTCTACATATCATCACACCGATTAATAAATCTACTCTCTACCGATTTACGCATATAATGAGCGTAAGTGTAAGATAATTGTTGATTTCGTGCGCATCATGCCAATATCGCTTTCATCAGCGCACGCGCAATAGAAAGTGATCTCCTCTGAAGCAATGGTTTCACTTTATCACAGATTTTATGACATTGTTTTATAGTATTTAGTGGAAAATTTACTTTAATGAGGTGGTGTTAAAGTGTGTTTTTGATTGGTAATTCTTCAGCTGATTTGATTTTACGATTAGCACTTAATTCGTTAATGTTGGAAGTTTAATCATGTTCAAGTTTGTGTCGCGTGAATTCCAGATGAGTTTTATGGGAACCACTTTTGGCAGATAAATGTAAAATATTTTTATTTAAATTATACATGTCCGATCTCGCGTTTTCAGCTGCTGAAATATTTGACAAGTGAAATTAACCTGAAATTCAAATAAACTTTACAATTCGCGGTTCAATTAGAGCGATAAAATGCAAAACTTATTGAATACACTATTAAGAAATCATCATTCATTTTGCTAACTATGTTGGTGTCGGATCGACTAGGAATACAATAATGCTAATATCATATTTTATTATGCATAACCTTAAAACTTTTTTTTTTTTTTTGTTTATTCACTTATACTGTCCGGATACACAAAAAGCAGCTTTAATTTATATTATGTATAGATATTAATATTAGATTCGATTTTAAAACTGTCTTTTCCTTAGTCAAGATACAAATGAAGACAGGATATCTACGTATATATTACTTAGGTATTTTCCCCACATTTTTTTAAGTATATTTTTAACTACATTGAAATCTCTCCTACTGGACTTAGCAAAATTTTAATATGTCAATCAATCTGCCGAGCCTTTTCCCAACTTTATTGGGGTCAGCTTCCAGTCTAACCGGATTCAGCTGAATACCAGTATTTTACATGGAGAGACTGCCTATCTGACCTCCACAACTCTGTAACTAGGTAATACGATACCCCTTGGTAAGACTGGTTGTCAGACTTTCGGGCTTCTTACGACCCGTAACGGCAGTCAAAGATCCATTAATGACAGCCGGGACCAACGGCTTAACGTGCTTTCCGAGGCACAGAGGAGTCTCGGTATGTAAAGATGGTCACCCACCCCAAACTAACCCCGGCAAGCGTAGCTTAACCTGACGAATCGACCCGTGCAGCAGTTATTACTTAGCCACGAGCTCCTCAGCTAAATTTTAATATATAATATGCCATTATTTTATTTTTTTTGTTTCCTGACTTAAGCATATTAAAATTTAGTGCATTTAGTGTTCTGTTTAGTACAACGGTCGCACGGGTTGCATTCATGATGCCAAACCGTCAAGTAGGTATGCCTCTGACTAATTCAAAAGATACACTAATTATTCTTCTCTCTCAATACATTTACCCTTTTTTCTATGTATTTATAAAAGAAGGTATACATAAAGACCTAAAGTATTTCTCGTGTGAAATAAATGTCATGGCAACGCTTCGGGGCGAGTGTCTAGATCCCATGCGTTCCTTGCACGATCTACATTAAAAAGCACTTTGACTAATCTGTGGTCTGTGGAATACCGAGATCACGTGAAGGTATTCTTTTGTAGGTTTCTTATCTAGGAATCTTCAGATAAAAGGAATCGTTTTAAATAGAAATACTATCTACATACATATATTACTAGCTTTTGCCCTCAGCTTCGCCCGATTGAAGGTTGGAAATTATCCTACTGGAACGTACTACTGGGATAAAAATATCATTTGTCCTGACTCAGGTCATGGTCTACATGTATGCTAAATTTCACCGAAATCCGTTAAGCCGTTAGGGCGTGAAAAGGTAACTGATAGACAGAGTAACTTTTGCAGTTATAATAGGTATATATTAGTATGGAAGTATGGATGTTGTTAATTGTGTAGCAGACGCAAGCGCATCTTCAAAGTCTTCAAACAAACAGTCTGTTAGATTACAAAAATAAAGCAGCCCGCGTTGATCAGACGATTACTGTAAAAGTCAGAGGAAAAGAGCTCAAAGAAAGTGGTAGTACTTGTAGATTTTATATCATTGACTCGCTCTAGGCTACCGTGTTAGTCTTGGACTAAACGATGCTGAAAAATGGTTGCTAGATTTGCCTTTTAATGCGTTGTGAACAGCGTTGTGGGCTGCAATATTATCTATATTTTTTTATGAATTTCTGTTCTCTATATTTTATATTGTAGCTGTTTGTTGTTCCGTTTCAATAAAAATAAAATAAAACGAAAGTAAAATCCAAGCTTTGTTCAAAGGCATACTATTCTATCAACGACTACTTAAATGATAAGAATAGTTGGTCGCTGTGATTAAGTCAAGACAATGTTTATGTTCTTTCTCCAGCTTACCTACTGACAAGTTATATGAGTTTATATAATTGTTTATTTTATTTGACTTTTTAAGTCAAGTTATTTTCATTTAACTTAAATTTATTGTTGTCAAAATCTACTCATCACAATGTTTCTTTTATGAGTTGTATTGCAATATGTGGTTAGCTAGTGACGTGGACAATTGATCATATTATTTATTGTTATTAGTAATTAACTCTTTGTTTATTTATTTTACATCGATGGTCCTAGTTTATCATTTATAACTTCCAGTTACAACTATATGTAAGCGGCCACGCCCTTTATGCCTGGAGGCTTTTTATTTAGATATTAAGTGCTGTTTACGTTTAGTTTTTTATTTCGGCCTGAGTATAGTTTTCGATGATTTTGTTTGGTATATTGGCGTGTGCTAGCTAACATATGGCTAATAATTTAAATTATGTTTTGTGTTGCGTAATATAAATTATTTTGAATACTATTGTAAAGAATCTTTTTTTTATTTTGTTCTTCTAACTGAACAGACAGCTGTGCTACTGGGGAGTTTGTTGCGCCACTTCTTCTTCCCAGCTAATGCACTAGGAAGTGGTGAAGGGTGGGCGTTTTGGGGGACTGTCTTATGTAATTTTAACGTTCGAAAAGTGCTGATTCTCAGCCTAGTTTGAATAAATGACTTTTGAATTTTGAATTGCAGTAATTACCCTTACTTGTTATATGGCTCGCTGTAAGCGAACGTTTAGGATTTTTATGAGTGCAAAAGAATACATTCTTTTGCACTCATAAATATTCTAAATCGTTCACTATAATATAAACACGCGTACATGCTCGTATCGTACGTCTAGCAGCAACTTTATGAACACTTTGTAATGGTATGATTTCAAAGTAAAAAAGGATAATCCTTAAAATAGTTCATAAGAATAATGACTACAATTGGCAATTTTTTTTTTCAATTCCCCTTTCACAGCTTTGCTGGAAAAAAATCTTCTCGTATCTCAATCTTTTTTATTAACTGTGTGTCTGTGAACATAAATAATAAAATAACCATATTAATGATAACACTGTTAACAACGACTGTTGTTGAAGATGCCACTTATTTACTTGATATTTATCAATTCCTTATCTTTATAATTGTTCTTATTAAGATATTCATTAAGCGGTTGGCGTAAGGCGTTGGCGCGTGTTCTCTCGTAATTAACTAAACTAAATACAATAAAAGCACACATGCATGGAAATCCTACGCAAGGATAGCTACAATGATCGTAAAAAGCTTGCGGAATAATATTTTTAAACAGCAGTTAATGAAAATAAAGTTTTCGTTACTGATTTGGTACAGTAGAACTTCTAGTGAAAGGGCTCGTCCGACGACCCATAAATATTTCGGTTCAAAAACTTCATCTGTAAAGTAGACGCCTACTCTAGACGAGCGGAGCCGTTCTGGGTGTCGTCGTTCGCGCACTGCTAGCGCGATGCAAATCCCTTTGTGTTCGTCAAAAAACCGACAATTGGCGGAGCACAGTCGAGCACGAACCAAATGCCCGAAGCGCGCTCGTTGGAGGCTTGTAAATCGGTCCACAATACACGAATATGTGCTCGGCTTGTGCTCCGCTCGTGCTCGGTTTGTCTAGCGTAGACGCACCTGATTCTTCAACTATACTTCAACGGCTGCACTTTGCATCAAGGGAATAGAACTTAAATCCTATCTATCCGGGTTTCCTATCTGGAATCCGTTCTACCTCAAATATAATATTAAATTGGAATTAGTACAGAAAAAGTTTTTACGTACTGTAAACTATAAATGTTATCATTCAAGGATTCCTTACACACAATTATTACAGCAATTTAATATTTTAAGTTTAGAATCTCGGCGAATACTTTTGATGGCCATGATGCTACATGGTTTGTGTAACAATAGATTTGACTGTATTGAAATCACAAATAAGTTGCGCTATACAGTGCCTAGAACTGTTATCAGACGGGCAGCGCGCGTGCCCCGGCTGTTCCACGTAGATTCATGCAGGACTAACGCCGGGGCACGAGTGCCCCTTCGTCAACTTGTTGAAACCTATAACACGCACTTCATGGACATAGATGTCTTCTCTCTTTCAAGTAAAAAATTTAAAACACTAGCTATAAATACTCTTTCACCACAATCTTAACCTATCAATAATTTTTAAATTCAGTTAAACATAATAAGATACTATTGTATATACATTTCCTGAGTTATTCATCTATTAACTCGTGGACAATGGTGTGGGTTATATGTTTACCTATTTGTGTTACGACTCATAATTTGAACCTTAACATGTAACTGTTTTTTTGTCCCTAATAAATAAAATAAAATAAAATAAAATAAAATACAATTATGTCAAGAAAATTGGCAGTAGTATCACAGTTCTTTTACTAATTTGTTGACATACTGGCATTACCAATCTATCAATCAAAAGTGATAATAGTAAAAATATCTCCTTTGGCCGTATTTTGTAACAGTTATTGTTCATCTTCACACTTATTTTTACAGGTTACTAAGATTGATTACACTCAAATACCAACATGTCATCATAAAAATTGACTCAAAATGAAGTGTCACGCTTAATATCGTCAGCGAATTGATAACGAGACTCATCTCATAACAAGATATTTGTAATTTATATCTCAGGACATGTAATAAAGCTTCAAAATGGAGATGATCAAGACAGGTTTGATAAATGGAGCTTCGGGAATGTTCTATCGGATCTGAGGCCATGATTTTATGGTGCAACCGGGATTCCTAGATGCCTAGCTTAGACAGGAATCAGGTAAGTATGAGTAATGTAGCCTTAGCAGGTTGCTATGGCATGTTAAATAGAGAGTAGAGTAATAACAAAGTAACAGTAACATAAAAAGAAGGAAGTCCTGTACGAGGCCAAAAGGCTCCTATCTCAGCATGATGCCGCGGCATTTAAAAATAAATAAAAATGTCACAGCGCTGAAGGTGTCATTACAAACCATTTCAATTGATAGAAGCTCTGCAGCTCTGCAACTACCCGTTGCCTTTGAAATGTCTAGTAGAAATCCTCTCTCCGAATTTACCGAAACGATATACCTACATTTCTTTCCGGAAAAATGATCAACCGTCTTATTCCAAAACACGGTCTAAATTTGGTACTGGGATCTTTAGTACCACGACTAAATAAAACGTTATTATAAAATGAAGTTTATCACTAGTTCCAGAACTATTTATGGTGCTAAAGTTAGTCCGTCGAGTCCCCTAGTTTATCTTTGGTACTAATTTATTTGACGTTTGCGTTGATTATTATTGTTTGTCAAATTTATAAAAATCGTAAAAAAATTATATTAATTTGATTGACTTGATGGATTTGGAAGATTTGGATATTAAGAGTACTCGTAGTTGGTATTGTAATGGAGGACTGGTATTTTTAACCAACTGCGCAATGGCAAAGGAAGGATTAGCTTTTTTAAATGAAAGTACTGTAGAGGTTTTGTTCGGCTTTAACCTTCGCGAATATTTTTTAAGTTGATGGCGTGAATAATGAGATTAACACAATTTATTTATTTAGTATATATACTTTATTGTACACCAGATTATACATTACATAAAGAAAAAGTAATACGCTACAAAATATACAATGGGCGGCCTTATCGCTTACTGTGATCTCTTCCAGGCAACCACTACACGGCACTATTTCATATTTAGAAGATTAGAAAAGAATTGAGACTCTGCTTGAAGAGCTGACAGCCTGCGTCATGGTGTAATATGAGCAGCATCGTTTCGAGGAATTATTAAGAGATTAATATAAAATAAACCATTTATTTTTGACCCGGTAATATTGAATACTATAAAGCCGAAGAGCCCTTATAGTTTAAGTTTAACTATTTCGTAATGAACAGGAACAAATACATTTTAGAGGCCTTCTTTTCAGTATGAAGATACCTGTAAAAGAAGGCCTCACTTATATTATTTAGATATTTTTTTAGGAAGGAAAATAATTCATTGATTTTGGTTTAGAACTTGAAATTCGACTTATAATTTTTTGACTTGAAATGTATAAAAATAAAATAAAAAATAAAAATGGATTTTTATTACCTTCAGTTGTACAAAAAACACTTATCTAAAACACTATGCAGCGTTACAGCTAAGGAAAAGAGTGTTTTCGATGAACTCTGGCACCCAAAGTAAGATCTGTATCACATTGTGCTGTTGTATAGCGTGACTGTCTCTGACCATCAACTGCGTGTTGTGACTCTATCAACGCATATCGGATGTGCTACATATTTCCATCAAAGGATTACCCTATAACTACAGTCAAGCCCAGAATTTTAATAAAATAACAAATTCATAATTTTGTTGTGTGAAACAAAATGAGCGAAAAACAATTGATAACTCCGAAACTTGAGTGTGAATTAAAACAAATGACAATAGATCTGTATGTCAGTAACTTCCCTACCTAAACAACCAAAAAGAAAATACCTACCAAAAAAGGACAATAATAAAATCGATGACTCAATTTAATTTCATCCGCGATCTATAAAAACTTTACTTATTATAGAACGAGCGTAGCCTTTTAGGCTTTCCTTTAGTATCCTGACTAAAACTAGATCCCACGTATGTATAGCCAAGTACTTGTTTTCGTTCTCCGACGGTATATAAGCTAGGTTTTGCTTTTAGCCCTGACATTGTCCTGTCCGTTCACTGGCTACAAGGATCGAGATGAAAATTGTAACTCTTACCATTTTTATTTGCGTGGTTTGCGTTAAGGGCGACGCGAGTGCGAAAGATATCCGGCAGAAGAGATTGCTATGTAAGTACATGTGACTTGTTTTTGGTGCTTTTGGGCGTGTTAGATGAAAATAGAGAATAACTAGAAACTATTATTTATAATATAAATTAATTTAAAACGAATCTTAATCTAATCCCAAAAGTTGTCAGATTTTTTTGTATGTTGAAAGAAGTTTGCGCCTCGTAACTGGTTAATGGATTTCTGAACGAATGCACGTTAACTAGTGGCCTTTTAAACTGCTTTTATTGAAAATTTTCTCAAACCCTTGCAGCTTTTCCATGTATTCAGTTCAGTTATTTCTGAGTATATTTTATTACCTTGGTGATCAGGCCTTAATTCACTTAATTTCCAGATACCCAGTGCAATTTGAATTTTGCTAAGCGCATTTTGGGGGTTGATATTCATATACGTCGTCCTCTAAAATATTTTATAAATTGTTCCAAGATTTAGAACCACTGCATGTGAAAGGGCCCGTTTGGGGGAGAAATATAAAGCCAACTAACAAATTCAAACACTAAGCGCCATTTCTGTGTCCTAGATTGAAGGGTACTAAAGTCAGTGAAATTACATTCACATGAGACAATAGATCTATATTTATGCCTCTAAAGATGGCAACAATCAAAGCGTTGTGGTTGTCAATCGGGCGGTTGCGGACACTTTTCTTCAGATGAGGTTATTGACCAATATGCCAACTAAAAGGAATGTTGACTGGAAAAAAAAAGCAATTTAGTCCGTCAGTCAGATAATAAAAAATATTAGACACGATTTTTTGCTTTATCATATTAATAAAAAATGGTTTAGATAAAACGCATTAAAGTTGGGGAGTGTGGGCTCGCTACGTCAGTATTAATAAAATCTACCGGGGAGTAACGTCATGCCATATTTTAACTCAATGTATTGCCGTAATCTTTTGATTACATAAAAAAAAAAAATTGTGTCCAATATTTTTTCAATAATATACCTGAGGGGCAAAAAATAATTTTGACAAGATACCTATTGTCTCGATCTTTTCGAGTTCATATTTTAGACATCAAAAAGTATTCATCAAAACCGTGTACCCAACAAAGTACAAAGTTATTCCACGCCTCCTTAGAATAATTCAAACATACCTTTTTGAAAAATATAACGCCTAATCATCAACCTAATTATGGGCCAATAGTTTGGCGCCTAAGTGTTCTAGGTAAATACCGTCTGCCAGGGTTGCGAGTTTGTCCGAAAGGGATATCGCGTCCCCGGCACACAGGCAACGGAAGGAACACGGGTGTGTTTTATTCAGTAAAAGTCTGACACGCCCTCCCGCTCCGCCCAGAGCGGGAGAAGTTATTTGATAATTTCCCAACATCAAAAAAAAAATGTAGACACCGTAGTTCTTACTGTTCTCAATTTAAAGTTTTCAAATATCTATCTCTCATAGTTAAAAGGGATATAACCTAAACAGGGAGAGGGATACGACCCGGATCCTTCGATCCTTTTGTTTGCCGCCGGTCAATTTAACTGCGCGCGCGCATGTTCTTGACATTTTATTGTCACCTGTTTCTTTCAATTACTCAGTAACATTTTTAATAATTTATTTGCTTATAGCCACTGAGGATATAATAAAAACAACTTGAAGTCGAATTACGGGTAATAAAGTGACCAAATGACGTGTTGATATTATTATTTTTATGCGATTGTTTTCTTAATTCTCGTGAAACAAAGTAATTTTTTTAAACAAATATAAATTGGGATAGTTGTATATCCAAAAGTGTATCTTAATCTCCTTGAATTGTTATTTATATATGTAAATACCTAAATCGAAAATTTTTAAGGAAGCCATTATAGTCGTAAATATGAACCGAAATAATAATGGAACAGTCAATAGTTGATCGTAAATCAATCAGAAATCGAAAGGATGTTATGTAAGAATTGAAGTATGTTTTGATTTATTTATCCATAGTTTTCACTCAGGAATTGTTAGTGCAAAACTACTGCGAAATATTTGGCTATATTTAATCGGAAATAGAATTGAAGTAAGTTTACAAAGTACTAAAATCAGATTTGGGTTATCGCATTAACCTACGTCGTAACTTGAAATAAAATCATCAGACTTTCTTAAAAAGTTTTCACATAAATGCTACTTAAAAATACATACGTTTTTAATTCTGAATTAAGCTCAGAAATGGGTAATAACAATTAAATTAAAAACAAATTAATGAAGTTTTTTTATTTTACATAACATCACGCCTCTAATCCCCAAAGGGTTAGGCAGAGGTGTACCTATAGTACACCCACATTTCGCCAGTTATGTTTAAGTCCCATGTAATAGAAGTCGACCTTATTGCCATGAACCGGCACAAATCTAGACTCCGGGCTGCTACTGAGAAATTCCAGATGGAAAACCCAATATCACTTTGCCCAACCCGGCAATCGAACCCAGGACCTCTTGCTCAGCAGTAGCGCTTGTAACCGCTAAACCTACGAGGCAGACAGTTTTCAAAAATACTGAAAAATGTACGTGAACCTATTCCTAGCACAAGCCTTTACCTTAGTTGGGGGTTTTCACAGGAATACAAGTATTTATAAATGAAGGCGCGAAGCAACATAAGATGTAACGAAAAATCGATCTGATATCAATAAATCAAGCGTTCGATAAACTGTATCGATGCAAGTAGAAACAGCAATCCGGATTGCAATAAAAAAATAAATACCCAGTACCTTGAGATCAAAATAAACACGTAAAATGTTACTTCCATTGGAAGCTGCTCGTCGAAGAGCCCACGCCTACGCCCGCCATCTTTACTGATGTTAAAAACAAAATGGTTTTGTTATTTTCTATATAGTAATGTAAGAATCAAATTCAATAGACTCAATAAAAATACTCGTTGTACAAATGGAGGTCAAAGGGATAACGAAATCCCAATCGTTAAGATTTAAAAAAAAAAACAATCGTCAATTGTTCTTATTATTATGTGAATGTTTACTTCAGCTCTGGGGAGTGTCTTTTCTTCTTCCTTGTCACACTTGGGTGGGCATTAAAGGGGCTGTCTTATGTGACTTTGGCGTTTGACAAAAGTCTTTTATACAAATAAGACAGAATTAAATGGCTGATTCTCAGTCTTATTTCTATAAACGACTTTTGTTTTTGATTGATTTCAATTTCTAGTGTGAAACTAAATATCTTTTTAAAATTAAAGTTTTACCGCTTTTCAGCACCATTATCATTGCAATGCCCTTTTTTTTTTTTTTTTTGAGGATGGGGAATCATCAAATGACTTCTCCCGCTCTGGGCAGAGCGAGAGGGTGTGTCAGACTTTTACTGACTAAAACCCACCCGTGTTCCTTCCGTTGCCTGTGTGCCGGGGCCGCGTTATCCCTTTCGGACAAACCCGCAACCCCAGCAGGCATTGGTCTTTCGACCCCGTCGGTTGGTGCTGACATCTCTTTGAGGCGCGCGTGGAACACAACGCGCCGTCGACACGGGCCTGGTCCTTATCGGACGGCGAGCTGCCCATTGCTCACCGTCCGCAAGCCCGCGCCTACGGTGGCCGGAAGTCGGCTCTGGACTCCCGACGCCCGGGGCGTCTCCTGCGGCGACTAGGGCCGCGAGGGCGTGCAGCTTGCATCTCCCTCGCGCGCTCCGCCTCCTCCTTCGCGAGCATAACTGCTTCGCAGAAGGAGGTGACGACCTCCCATGCACTCTCGCTCCGAACCATGGCCTGAACCAGGGCCGGACGCGAGAGATCGCCGCCGCCGATCGCCTCTGTGAGGACACGGCGGTGCTCCGCCCAAGCCGGGCAGACCTCCACCGTATGCTCCACCGTGTCCTCCGGGCGATCCACACAGTGGTGACACCCGGGCGTTTCCTCCCGCCTTACGCGGAACAGGAACCTCCCGAAACAACCGTGTCCGGTGATTGCAATGCCCTTGGCCTTTTAATCATCACTTTCATTCCTATGGCATTATCAAACCATTCTCTTCCTATCGGAGACATCCTGCTGAAAACAAGCCTTGATAGAACCTAAATCATTCAAACTGCAATAAAGTGATTAACAGGCCTTGTAATACCGCCATAGCACACATTTTTTGTGTCCTGTATTAATAAGAACTTTTATTTAAACAATTTAACTCTAAGGTTTCATTTTAAGTAATAGATTATGTTATAACTAAGAATAGTGTCAATTTGTACTTATATTAGTCATGACAATTTACAAAATGAAATTACATTCACAAGAATTAGAAATGATCTATTGTATAGTGAACGGTAAAGACCTGCCTAGATTCTAATAGATGCAATCCAGGCGGGCCGGCTATCCTTTCATCTTTCAATTACGTCCATGACAGGCCGTAAGGATGTCTCATATTAATGCGCTGTTCACTCTCGGTCAACGATCTCGGACGATAACCTTTTGCTTTATAGTGTTGCAGTCTGTGTATATTGAAATAGGTAAGTATATGAAGTTATAAACTTAAGAGCGTTTATCCTAAAAGTTGGCAACGTCGCAAATAGCTGTCAAGTATTTACCTGTTTTGATTAATTTGGCAATATTACTGTATGGAAATATGAATTGAGGTTAACTAGTGAACTAAAATATTGATTATGAAATGCAATAATTAATATCGTACAGTTCGACACAACTTAGATGACGCATAAATTTGGAAATTTGCATCCATTCATTTAAATTTTACGAATGTATTTGGTTATATGACTTCACAATTTATTGCGTTTGCGTAAAGATCATTTTCACCTAAAGCAGTAAAAAATATTGGTGATTTTGAAGGCGCACTCAGTTCGGATGGTGATCGGTTTTACGAATTTTGCCGATGTTACATCTAAGTTGTGTCGTACTGTAACTTTACAGTTTTAGTTTTTTTTTAAAGTATTTGGTACTTTCCAAATGCCTTTTTTACACCTAAAACGGTTACAACATCAAATTCAATGTTATAATTGCAATTCATTATTAATATACTAGTTCGCTAGTTAGCCACATTTCTTATTTCCATACAGTAATATTGCCAAATTAATAAAAACAGCGATATATTTGACATCTATTTGCGACGATGCCCACTTTGAGACTCAACGCTCTTAATTACATCTTACTCTTCAATAGAAAAGTAATTAGTAGATATTTACCGTACCTAACTGAAACACTGAAAATTACACAACATAACGCCTGTATTCACTGATGGGCTAGGCAGAGGGGTGTGGGTGTACTGAAAATATATGAAGAAAATAAAAAGCTTTCAGTAAAAGATGATCTTACCACATGGTTGGTCTAGTGACAGTACGGGCAAATTGTTTTTGTGTTTTTTCCATTATATCGCAGTAGCAGTCTGGAGTCTGGATTTCTACCCGGTTGATGGCAATGGGTTCAGCTCCAATTTATCGCTTTTAGCAATAAGACTGCCCATTGTGCCACCCTATACACGGTAGCAGGGACATCGACACGAAAACTGTTACCATGGATTCAGTACATGATTCTGAACCCCCCCTTTTTTTTTGGGTGGTAAATTATCAAATAACTTCTCCCGCTCTGGGTGGAGCCGGAGGTTGTGTCAGACTTTTACTGACTAAAACCCACCCGTGTTCCTTCCGTTGCCTGTGTGCCGGGGCCGCGATATCCCTTTCGGACAAACTCGCAACCCTGGCAGCCCCCCCAGCGTTGAAATTTTTCGTCGGCTATTAAAAGGAAATCAGCTGTTCCATACATTTTAACCGCGTAGGTATTGCATTTTTCTATGAAACAGCAGAAATTATGTACTGAATCCATGGTAACAGTTTTCGCGTCGATGTTCCCGCCAACCTGTATATGTTTCCTACATTTATAACTGGTATTTATATAATAATATGTGATATCGTCATCATCGTTCTCTGCCTTTGTCCTATTTTTTTGTTATTAGCGCAACATGTATTTTTCTTCCAAACTTCTCTATTAGTTGTCTTTATACGGTGTGATGCTTGTTTCTACGAGCAATTTTGGCCCAGTGGTGGTAACGGCCCGAACTTACGAGTTGCAGATCGTGGGTTCGAAAATTACTTTTAAAAACGGTGAAGGAAAACATCGTGAGGAAACCGACATGTCCTAGAACCAAAAATTCGAAGAAATGTGACATCTACCAACCCGCACTGGGGCCGCGTGGTGGATTACAGCCCACTCCCTCTCGCAGAGAGGAGGCCTGTGTCCTAGTAGTGGGAATATTACAGGCTGATTGTGCTTGTGCTTGTGATAAGATGTACATAATAACGAATATTCTATCCATCTACATGAAACTTAACCTATGGCGCCATCTCCACGGGCGAAAGAAACGCAGCGATAGTCTTGCAGTGTGGGGATTGCTACATACATTGAATTTGATACCACGGCGCGCGGTGTGACTATCGCTGCAATTCTCTCACGCTTGGAGATGGTGCCTAGTTGTCAAAATGTGGATGTAATATTCGTTCGCATAGGTATATTCACTTCGGGAATACAGTACGTTCTAGTTCCTATACTACATGTTGTTTGGTAAAAGGACCGACACAATTTAGGGATAGGGAGCGTGAAATTTTTATACTACCTTTAATTTATTTATTATAACGGACAGACACTTCCCTATGTTTATTATTCTAGCGTATGGCACTCGTGGGTTGCAGCTCAAAATCAGCGTCAGGTGGTACACTTTGTGTTGTCATCTTACATTATGCTGAGCTGAGGCCCTTTTATTTAAGTTTGTTATAGTTTTAAGGTGTATTTTTTGTAATGCCAATAAACGCATTTTTCTGTCTTTGTTCTTTAAATCCTAGTTTTTACCCATAAAACCTATGTCTGAAGTGTCACGGTAGGTCACAGTCATAATCAACCTTTAATCTTCCCACTGCTGGCACACAGGCCTCCTCTCTGTGGGAGGGAGTGGGCCGTAATCCACCACGCGGGTCCAGTGCGGGTTGGTAGATGTCTCATGTCTTCGAATTTTGTGTTCTAGAACATGCCAGTTTCCTCACGATGGTTTCCTTCACCGTTTTGAGAGCAGTGGTGATGAAATAATTAACCAAATTAAAGCGCCGTTACCACGAGGCCACCACTGCTCCTCCGTATTTTTTTAATCATCTGAAATGTCGTCACATCTTTTTTGTGTGGTTGTACGCAATAATTCTTGGTGTTATCTGCAATATATATACGTACTCGAACAATTGGTTCTAGAAAATGACTTGTGTGCTTCCAAAGTCTTAAAATTGTGTTATGAAAAGAAAAATTTCAATTTTCAAATTCATAATAAAATTAAAAATTTAACAATTTTGTGTGAGCTAAAGAATCCCTCAAAAAAACGTGTCAATCCTTCTACCAAAAAACCCTGTATAATGTCTTTAATCCCAGGAAACTTTACTATTTTATTTACACTAACAAAATCTTAAGTACCTACATGACAGACAGAACACTTCTCCCTTATTTATAAGTGCGTGCGATCTCTCAGGGGATTTATAGCTGTGTTCGAACTGCTGTGAAGAGCTATACGTCTTTAAGTCCTTTATTTTGTTTGCCTGTTGGACGTTAAGGGCGATTCACATGTCGCCGCGCCGCAACTGACGGCACTCACCTGTATCGCATTGCTTCGCGGTGCCTTTGTGTCTAAATGTTGGCGATATTTGTCAACTTTGTTGGGAGAAGGAGGCGGAATATGCGTGGTAACATTTTATTCTAGTGTTTAACATACCTTTTATAATGTCACTCATGGTTTTTTTATTAAAGTTTCAGTCGATCTTTCAAATCCGCTTCATTCAATTAATAAAAAAATCGTTATTTTTATTAGATCAATATAGGTACACGAGTGATAGCGTCAAGCTCGTAGCAAAGTTCTGAACCGACCCAATCCTATACTATTAAATGAGTATATAGTTATACTAATATTTGTATATATATATATATATATGTGTGTATATACAGGGTGGCAGGGACATCGACGCGAAGCCGGCTACCATGGATTCAGTACATGATTCTCAACCCTCCTGTGTTGAAATTTTTCGTCGGTTATTTAAAAAAATCGCTGTTTCATAGAAACGTGCAATACCTACGCGGTCAAAATGTATGGAGCAGCTGTTTTTTTCTTTTTAAATTACCGACGAAAAATTTGTTTTTGGTTGAGAATCATGTACTGAATCCATGTTAATCGGCTTCGCGTCGATGTCCCGGACACCCCGTATATATTTTGTAATCACGTTCTTGAAAACGGCTCTAATGATTTCGATGAAAGTTCTAATATAGGGATTAACGGGGGCGCAAAAATCTATGATCTAGCTAGGTCTCCTATCTGGAAAAAAACATTTTCCCTACTTTCACACGAGTAGAGCTCGATCACCCAGTTAATGTAGATTCAATTGCCATCGACAGGTAAGGAGAATACGGACTACACAATTATCATTTACATAATCGGTACCTAGTTTACCTAAATGTACTTTCGATATTTTGGTAGGGCGATGAAGTGTGAACTGCCTTTTAGTTTTAAATCTTTTGATTTTTTATCTGACACTCAAAAAAAAAAAAAATATTTTCATTTATTTCAACTGCCAGCGCGTGTACACAAGCCCTTGTTGAATAATCTTATGAAGACAGATCTGATGTTACGATTTATTTTACAAAATGAAATATGAACTTGAAGGGACAATGTACCAGGAAATGTTTTGATTCAAACGTTTGCCACACGCAGAGATCCTTAATACAAGTTAAAACAGATAGATCTATATAAATATAAATGAAATGCCGCAACGCTTGCGAACCGTGTGGCCGAATTCAGTTTTTATGGAAATAAAAATTGGACATTGGTTTCCTGGAAAATTGTCAAATTCAGGAAAAACTAAACTACCTTTTTTGTATAGGTTTATTGTATGATTTACTGTTTGGACAGGACAACATATGTCCAGTCAGCTATTCTTAAGTAATACATGGTATCTCAATATATTACAGTACCCGGGTGTTAATAATATGACACATCATGTTGTAGAAATAAACTTTTACTTAGAAAAGTCATATTTGTGAGCCGGCGCAGTCAATTAAAACTGGTTATCTCATAACTGCAAGGGCTTATTTTTAATCTTATATTTTTACATTGTTCTCACATATGGAAGCAATAAGAATAATTTACCCAGTATTTTGTAATATCTTGATTTAAAAGATTGTCCTTGGAGTTTCTTGCGTTCTTCTCGATAGGAATCTACGTTTTGGAATGGGCAACTAGCTTCAACTTTCTGACTAACTAACCGACTCCTTGACAATTCAAAAGTCCATGTTAATGTTTTAATTGGAATATATGTTCTGAGTTTGAGTTAGATACCGACACGACGCTCTACGAAGCCGAACTTTGTCTAAAGCTTGACCAAATCATCAAATTGATAATACTAACCCTACAGGTGAGCACTGCCTTTGTTTCGTGGTTGGCTTGCCCTGAAGCGAAATAGCAAACGAAGGCGCTCGTACTTGCGAATCCTGCATTTATTGTATATCGCTAAATAAAAAATAAAATACCACCGGTGCAAATTGCTGTCAGATTTGAATTCACATACAATTTTTTTAATATTCTACATGTTTTTTATTTCAGTTTATGATGAAGAAGGAAACTTAATGAAGACATACTCCAACCCCTACCCAAATAACCCGTTCCTGCAGAACTTGAGGCTCAACGCTGGTCATCTGCCTTACTATGGAAGTTTCTTGAACCCGTTCTTCGGTTTTATTAAAGTAAGTACCTTATGAGTATAAGGAACAGGGTGTAAGGTTCACTCATCCTCTATAGAAAAGGGAATATCCTCTGACCAGACGGGTGTTGTGTCTGGTGGGCAACTGCCCAACGATAAAGATAAAGATAAAGATCATTTATTTGTCAAACATGCGTTTACATAAACTGAGTAATCAGACATGCAATTTATTGAATTAATAGATGTTGTGTGCGTCCATGTTTTGCCAATAATCGCGTACAAATTTTGTAGGTATAGAAAATTACATTTAATTGCATTTACATAAAGTCATTCTAAATATCATTACAAAATACAAAACAAATAAATAATAATTGATGTCAAGATATGAGGTATAGGTATAATAAAGTCAAAATAGATTAAATTATGTCCAGAATATTCATGCATTCAAATAGAATAATTCAAAATTGATTTAAGATTCACATTATTCAATTGTTACAATTGTTCAATTCTTAATTATGTATATTAGAAAACGGAATAGAAAAGTCCTTTTCATTTAAAAAATCTATTATATTGTAATACACTTTACTAACAAAAAAAAATTCACAGCTTATTTTTGAAAAGTGACAAGGGCAGTTCTCTCCAACTTTTAGGTAATTTATTAAATATGGTAGGAGCCATACAAAAGACACTTTTGCGCATGAGGGTTGTTCTCGTAGTATGAGAGCATACCCTGCTATTGTCGCGCCTATTACGGGGGACTACTTCATCTAATCGTTTAAATCGGTGTGGATTTGTTTTGACAAAAACAGCTACTCCTAAAATGTACAGACATGGCAAAGTAAGAATTTTATATTTTTAAAGTAAGGCACGCAACTATCAGTAGGTTTAATTTTAAATATTGATCGAAGGCATCTCTTTTGCGCCTTGAACACCGTGTCTTTTTCTGTTGAGTTGCCCCAAAAAATAACACCATAGCGTAGATGAGATTCTGTTAAACCATAGTAGGTTTTAAGTAATGCCTCCACACTTATTATAGACGACAATGTGTGCAGAGCATAAGCAGATTTACTGATTTTCTTGCACAAGATTTCGATATGGGTTTTCCAATTCAGTTTTTTTGTCAATGTGGAGCCCTAAAAATTTTGTTGTTTCTACCTCTTCTATAGGCTGGTCATCGTAGTGTATATTTAAGTTACTCTTGCTATTGATCCGTTGACTAAAATGTATTAATTTAGTTTTTGTAAGGTTTATTTTTAAGTTATTGTCATCTAGCCACTTTACCATTCGATTTATAGAATCATTTATGTCACTTTCATAAGTATCAACACTTTTACAAGGTATCGTTATGGTGCTATCATCGGAAAATAGTGTCAGAGGTTGAGGGATGCCTTTCGGTAGATCATTGATCTATAATATAAACAAAGGAGGTCCTAGAACACCCCCCTGTGGCACACCAAACGAAACTATACGTTCTGAGGATTGAAATACAATTTCATGTTTACTTGTCATATTAATGTGGTTTATATTTGTTTTTTGAGTTCTGTCATGTAAGTAAGATTTAATTAGATTGTTGACATTTCCTCTAATTCCATATGTTTCAAGTTTATTTAAGAATGTACCATAATGCACATAGTCAAAGGCTTGCGTTATGTCACAAAATACGCCACAAACTGGTTTCCTCTTATCCACGTTAAATGTAACAACGATTGTTGTCGGGAGGTCGTTAATATACTCGTCGCGTGGTAATCCCTGCTTGCGCGATGCAGGATTTGTATGACGTCAGGTATTTGATGCATAGTTCGTATGTGGCGTTGTAGATGGCTCCACAAACGAATGGTTATACATCAGCTTATGATTATTATGACTTCATAGGTAGAGCATCAGCAGCTATGGTTGTGACTGCCATAGACTGGTCTCTCTTTAGAAAAGAATTGATCTAAGTGCTGATGATCCCACTCACCAGCACGTTTCCGGTCTGGGCTGCAGACTGGCCTTAGTTATAATAGAGCTGAAAAGCAGATTGTCGAACGTTAATGAGTTGTCAGTCGGTGGAAGATGCAAGTCTCAGAACACAATGAATTCGAATGGGCATTTTATAGTAGGTAGTATAAATCCGGAAACAAGTGTTATCAATTAATTAATTTCAAAAACCTGCCAATTCAAAACCATTTATTCGATTTATTTCAACAGGACTTTGGCAACATATTTTCCCTCACGATCCCAGTATCAAATAAAGTAATCCAGCAAATCCAAAAAGATCCAGAATACCACAACAAGTTGATACTAACCCACACCCCAGACGCAGTGATCGAACCGAACCCACTGTGCGAAGGGAAAAGGACACAGATCCCTTCGCCGAAGCTATGTAATAACTATCTGAACTGCTGGGATGGGTGGGCAGTGGAACAGGAATGTCCTACTGGGCTGCTGTTTAGCAGTCTTGGGTACTGTGATTATTCGGATAGTGTGAATTGTGAGAGTCGAAAATTGAGTAAGTACCTTAACTTTAAAAAAGTATCTATAGATATTTAAAAAATTACATTAGCCCTGGATCGCCAGCACTGGAAGTCATGGGGGAAGTCATGGGAGAGGTCTTTGCCCAGCCATGTGAACAGGCGTACAGAAACAGTAACAGTAATGTTAACCCCTCCAGCTACTGTATGGTGTGCTTGTATGATTACCTAAATCTAAACTAATATCATAAAGAGATCAGATTAGTAGTTTTTGTAGGTTTGTATGTTTGTCTGTTACGCTTTCAAGCTAAAACAGCTGAACGGATTTAGATGAAATTTTGCACATGGGTAGTCCATGACATGGGTTAGGACATAGGATACTTTTTATCCCGATATTCCCATGTGAACAAGACTTATGCGGGTAAAACCGCAGAACGCAGCTAGTGAGTGATATGAGCAGCTAACGCAGCTAGTGAGTGATAATCACTCACTAGCTGCGCTCTGCGGTTTCTGCTAGCTGCTCATATCACTCAGTGATATAAGCGGTATGTATTAGTAATATCACGTCAATGTGGCAACGGGATGGATTCAAACTCGCGACTTATTTATTTATTTAAACTTCTCGCACACAATAAGGTACAAAGGCGGACTTAGTGCCTTAGGCATTCTCTACCAGTCAACCAAGGGTGGTGAAGAGATAAGATGGCAGGTGCTCCGAATTAGAGGAGATAATAATAATAAAAAATATACTTCGTGCTTGCCATTCTACTTATCAATGATTCCACCTTCTGCTTCTTCTTTTCGTGTGGTTAGTGACTAACCTGGTGTCAGAGTTTTTAAAACCGCCCATGGGCCTCTCACTTAGCTTCACATGCCGTCGAGAAATATCTCTCAGGCATGCCGTTTTCTCATGATGTTTCCCTTCACCGTTTTTGAAGCAAGTGAAAATTATACAATACGCCCATGAATCCGAAAAGTCAGTGGTGCGTGCCTTGGGTTTGAACTGTATATTCCACCTTACTTACATTCATACTTACCCATAAAAACTAATTAATAATAAAATTTCATTATTTTCAAAGTATGTTGTCTCATTATTAATTTCGATAAATTTTCTCGTAAATGCATACTAAACCGCAATTTCATTAAAATCTTTCTTCACCCAAGACATCGTAAAACCTTAAAGCTCATTTAATATAATTACTTGTGTGTATGTCACTGTATATGTCACTAAGATAACGTTTCGACACGACCGAAGATGATTAAAAAATTAACGGAATCGAATTTATGTATCTTGTTTATTTAGTACCACCAATAGATAGAGATAGTGTCATCCACGAAGACGCCCCCACTACTCTTTCTAAACGCGATTCTTACTGTATAGTTTGGCAAAACAGAGTTTAGAAAAAATGAGGCGCCACTATAGCACTTAGGTCACTTCGAATAGGAAATGAGTAAAAAGATATTAACAAATTGTTAAAAATTTGCTTCTGGGTGACTCCAAAACCTATTAGCATTTGTCGGTAAAGTAGTAAGTACCTATGGGTCTGCATAAGTAAAATAATTAGTTCCAAATGTCACCACGTCAGACTCTTTTATGTCGACTTGTGTTGTAAGCGTGGGGCGTGTAAGAGTGGATGGCACTACATGAAATAAGTTCCTTTGGTTGATAAGTTTATTCTTAATGTTTCTAGAATTGATAAAGATCCCTTGAATGACATAACATAAAACAATTTTCCCTAAATTACCCAAGTTTTCCCCAAAGAGTTAGGCAAAGATTACCCATATTCCGCCAGTTATGTTTATGTCCCAGAGAGAGAAATGTCCAATGGGAAAACTCAATAACACTTTGCCTGACTTGAGAATCAATTGCAGGACCTCATGCTCAGCAGTAGCGCTTGCGACCACTACACCGATGAGGACATCTTCTGAATATTCCACTACCACGAAATCTCCCAACGAAATGTATGGCTATGCCTACGGTCTGTCCTAACTTCATCAATAGTAATGTAATAATCCTTACTGTCTCCAAGCTCCAGTCTACCTAGCCTTTCCCCAACTATATTGGGGTCGGCTTCCAAAGTAACTGGATGCAGCTGAATACCAGTATTTTAAATGAAGCGAAGCTCCATGCTATTATAATGATACAAGATAATACCAGCCTGTTACTGTTCCACTGCAAGGCAAAGGCCTCATCTCATACAGAGAAGGCACGAGCATTGATCACCACGCTTGCTCAAGACGGGTAGGCGATTTCAGACTTATATTAAGTAAGTTTTCCTTCACCGATGTCAAGAATGCCCAAGATAAACTCAGAAATTACATATGAATAGAAAAAAGTCACATTGGTACTTGCCCGGATTTGAACCCACAACCTCGTGCATGAGAGGCGAGGCAAAATAATAGTTCCTATTAAATACAATATCGAATATTACGATAAACATCCTTTATATAATTTTTTATTAGCTTTTTCATGAAAAATTCCACCTAACACCTCTTTTATGTTATATGAACATTCATAGCTACTAACCAACGGATATGTAAATAATATAACCACTAGAAGATGTCGCCAGACGTTGAAATGTCGCGTTATATAAAATCCGCAGCCGAGTCGTCGCGGTTACGAAATACGAATGTGCCTCTGACCTGGTGTACTGGTCACACCTATAACCTCTGAATGTTTTTGTGATGCTAAGTGTGAACCCTGGTCTAATAACTGTAGTTCCTGATAGAAAACAGACAAACTGACATAATCTATAATCGCTTATTTATGTCCATATTTTCTGGCGCCATAAGCCAAATGTTTTATACAATAAATAAATACCTGTATCAAATGCTTTTCCTTTTCACTGGACATAGTTATAAATATTGAACAACATAACATTATTATTGACTGTAACTCAGAACGCTTACTTACACTTCGCCATAGTAAAAGTGTCCTGTAGGAAATATTATAGTGAAATTTTATTACTGCTATCAGTAAAATCTCACTTAGCTGCTGTTACTGTATAGAAATGATTGGACTAATGACCTTATGAGATAGTTAAGGAAGCAAAATACTGTTAACATAACCTTGAAATGCGTCTTATTCTATTATAATGTGTAACTAGCAACGAACCTTTTTATTGTTTGCTTGATTTGACATCGGTTTCACTGATCACCAGGAGAACAACCACCAACCCAGCCACAATGCAGAAAAGATTTTGAAGCGTTTCGAAGCGCGCTAGACTGTAATGAGTTCTTTGTATGCGTTGGAAGACAGCCTGTCAAATTCAAGTGTCCTGCTGACCTTTCTTACAACCAGGTATACTTATATATAATATACATTTCCATTAATTAATAATATATCGATAAGCTTCCCATCGTTCAGGCTTATTTTATTCATGTACCTTCCGCATAGCTCAGCGAGAAGAGTAATAACAATTGAAGTGCATCGAATATTTCATTGATGAGAGTTATTTATTTTTTATTTTATGATTACAATAAAACATTCAGGATCGTGGTATGGGAAAGTAGGTACGTGTTGATACTATAGCTTGAGCAGGTTATTTTTAGCGTATTGAATATTATTATTAAACTTAGCTACTTGACAGATGATCGGCGCATGTAAATTTTGAGGTAACTCAGTCGTGACTCCAATGAGGATTCTAATGCACTTTAAGATGGGAGATGTTTCCACTCCTCAAATGTAATGTGACTATTTTGAATAAACCATTTCAAGATTATATCTGCGTATTCAAATAGATGTGAGATGGCTATAAATGCTCTACTTACCTAGTTAGTCATCATAACAGAATGGTTTTAGTACTTTTTTCCTGCCTTATTTGTTTTTTCTCAATATGTACGCACTCTGAAAACAGTGACTCATTTTGCATATCCAATGCAGGTATTTTAATATGGAAATCCTTATTTGCAATATGACCAGTTTAACATGGTTTTATAGTACTTTTATGAAGTGCCTTCGCAATGCCGTCGTCACTTTTTATAGTATTTATTTTTCAATGCCGTAAAGGTTCCGTTTTTTATTACTAAATGATTCATACTATTTTTAGCTACTGTCAATAACACTTTAAATGTTTTACTTTCCGACTTTACTCTTCGTCTAAGTAATAAAGTAAGTCCATAAATGTAATGAGATTAAGTTCTGTATTTTCATTTATCTTTTTTTCTATTTTCAGCAACTAGGCGTCTGTGACTACCCTGCTCGCGTGGACTGCTCATCGACTGCCATCAACACTGAAGTCTTTGCTCCTCAATCAACTTCAGTCCAACCTGCCGCACCCACTCCCGCTCCAATTGCGTCACCAGCTCCTCTTGCTCCTTCAGACTCTGTTGCTCCTTCTGCACCTGTTGTCCCATTAGCCCCTGTAGCACCTACGGCAACATTTGCCCCTCCACCATCACCTATTGTTGTAGCTGCACCTGCTTCAATACAGAACCCTGGTGAAATCAAGACTGTATTCTCAGAGAACTCTATTGTTAATACTCAAAGTAAGTTGAATAATTTTATGTTGTAGCCTATTATTTGCTTAAGTCCTTATTATGTGTTAAGCAAGATAACCTCTTAAACAAAGACTGTTGCAAAAATGATGTGCTTCATTTCAGCATCAAATTTAATGCTCTGTATTTTTCAACATCAATACAATTTACCAGGTATTTGCTCAATTATAAGTTTATTACGATGGGAATGGATACAAGCTAATTAACGAATGCTCAACCGTTGCCTAAATGATTAATCAAAATGGTCATAACTTAGATTTCATAAGAGATTATTAGATTCAGTAAGTAGGAGTGTTTTTTAAATATATGGATGTTGCGTATGTGTCACTTTATACGATTTCATTAAGAAGAAATGGGTTGTACGCCAAGTTATAAGTTTGCAGAGGTATTCATCTACCAGAGAAAGTGTCATTGTTCAATTAAGTGTAACAGTTGCATTCAACGACTCTGTAATACCATCACAAAATGGCGTGGCAAAAACTAGAATGTTCATGAACTTTCCTTGATTATACAGAAACCTAACTTTTATCATTTATATTTCAGGTTGGACCTCCACCAACATAGCCATGTCCCGTCAAGATGCCATTCGTCAGCTGCAGCTTGGTAGCATCGCCAAAGTCGATGTCTAAGTTTACAGTAGTTGTAGTATTACATGTTAAGGCTTTTGCTACCTCTACTGGTAAAAAATCCTTTGAAAATAGGTTAATATAGTCATGCTTGGCTAGAGTGAGATCAAACAGGGCGTATACTTTAGACAGTCTTGTAACTAAAATGTTGGAACACGAACAAACCTTGTTCAAATACATATCAATAATTTGAATTGAGCAATTTATTGGTTGTAAATCTAGTTTGGCTATTTGATTCCGTCTGGATTAATATTAATGTCTTATTTAAGTCTAACACTCTATCAGCAAATTGCATTTTAATTTATTCAAATGATTACTAAATAAACTGTACCTAATCATTGGTTTAGTTTTTTCTTTGTCTCTTACTCTAATGTTAAATTCTCATTAAAGTTTTTAGTGATTGATATAATCAGAAAGAGATTGAAATAAAAAAGTATGTGTATAAAAATATTATTTATTTACAAAAATATTAAAATAATAAGTTCGCTAAACTTAACTTACATAAGTTTTATGACTAAGAACAACATATATTTCGACACAGCACCAGCACATTGTGTTGGTACCATGTCAAGGTTTCTGAAGATTTCCAAAATTTGGCAACAATTGTTTTCGACAAAAACAGACCAAAAATATTGTGGGTTTCGATTCACTTTCGAAGTCCATGGCTTAGAAATAATCGAGCGCCTCTTCAGACAGACAAAAAAACCTTTCATGAATCACTAGACGCACTTGTAAAGACTAAAACATATCATCTTCACACAGATGATAAGGAGAAAGAATAAGGTAATAATTTATCGAATGTCAATCATCATGTTGGATGGTTTACAGTCGATGTGACGTCACTACAGCACATGGGACTCTAACAATAACATATGACTCTGAAGAGGCCGTTCGTACGCTATATCAAATGGAACGGGTTTAGCTTCAGTCTGTCCTTCGAGCCGCTCCTTGACATTCAGAATCCCAACTTCTTCAAAGCTTTCAGGTCGACGTCACCGTAGTAATCCTCGCTGTAATGTTATCATGTTATGAATCAACTGCTATAGTTTGGTTAATTGTTATAGATTGGGAGAAAATATCTTCCTTTTTGTCGTTATGCGTATTCATTTTATTAGCTTGGTCAACTATAGATGCGGTAACTTTTGTGCATTAGTAATCAAACACACAATCAGTTCTTTTTGTGTTATTTGTTGTTTTATTAGTTTCATATGAAGTAACTGTGGGAGCTTTACGACCATGAGTAAGATTATAAGAAAATGCTTTCGCAGCAGATGCTTTTAGTTTATTTATGAATGCTATTGACACATGGTATATTTCTTAAGTCACCTTTTACGACACCTAGTAAAATAGTACTCGAATATTATCTATCTTTGCATGCCTTTCTTCCTTTGCCTTTCTACATTAATTAGTGAGGCTTGAAGCTCTTTACAGATATTTCATTTGTTTTGACTATCTACATTTTCTACATACAAAGCAAAAAATATGTTGGAAAGATTACTAGTAAATGATATTCATTACGTACTACGTCATATTAAATCGGCTTTCATTTCTAGTGCATTTTTGAAAGGCTCATGCATACTCTCAAAACTAAATGAAGATAAATTTTGATAGGAATTTGAATTCAATTTGATGAATATTACTTACAGAAGGGTACACCTTAAAATATATTGGTTTCAACGTTAAAGAAGAATTAACGTACCTGGATTCCCAAGGATGACGGTTGGCTGTTACAGTCAGTAATAAAAATTATTAGACAGAAGAAAATTACTAAAAGAACCAAGAAAATATTAATATATTAGAAAGTGAATGCATTAATGAAACAGAAAACAGTGTGGTTGAAAATGTTAGGAAACGGTGCTAAAGTGCATCACTACACACAGAGGAAATTAATACAACAGAAGTTAATTTTTATAAATTTTTGTTTATTTTATCACTAAAAATAAAACTTAAGTATTACAGTTTCTATCAAACAACAACACTCAGTCGCAGCGAAATAATTCAGTACAATAATATATTTACAAGGTCATGGTATTTAAACGGATACAATGGTATATCGATGTCCTCACGGATTTTAAACAGAACTACTATGTCGTAAATGCAAAACAACTTCCTTTAACGATCTAGTTGTTTATAGTGCAAACTTTATACAGGCTTGGATAACTGGTTCCGATATAATAATATTGGAAGGACACTATAAATACTAAGATATAATGTAAAATAATAAATATATCTATCGCTGTATGGTTTTACTAATTTCCTAACGTGCCTCAATGAAACTGTTCGAAGAAGCTACAACGAGAAGTATTTGGCAACTAGAAGTGATACATATCATCTGTAGCTCACTCACTAAACAATCGAATATTTTTGAACCTGGAACACGATCTCCACACACCATGAGCAACGTTTTTCTTTTTTTGTACAAAGCTAATGTATCTATATTCAGCCAGAACTGTCAGATTGAAGTAGTTGCTCGTAGTGCGCGCAGAGTATTGGTTTATAGTTAACTATGTGAGTATTAAAAGGTTATGGGGTGGGGAATTGTATTTAGTTCTCCTTTTGGGGGCGGGGTTTGAGCTGCTTGGGCGTGTTGCGGGTCTGGCCATCTTGCTGGAGGCCGGCGAGCAGCTCGCTCTTGCGGATCGTCTTCAGATCCAGATCCCCGTAGTAGTCCTCGCTGAAAATGTACGCGCACCTTACTACCTGCCTCGACTACTAGCGAGCCTTAACTCTATATCTTATGCCTATCGACGACGAGTGAGTACATAAATGGCTATCACAATTTCTAGCAACTTTTACTACGCGAGTGGTAACTGGCTGCGAGAATTGTGTAATGTAATCTTGTACACAGTTGGCGTTAAAGAGTGAACCGCCTTGAAACGGCAACAAGAATGATATCCGCTCGCTTTTCCAACTAGCGTTATCTAACGTTTGTTTTTCTTGGCAGACAATTATGTGGTCCGGAGCTCTCGCAAAAACTTTTGAAAACGACTGGTTCTACGACCTTCAGTTAACATGGCTGCATCGTGACCGGCGCAGGCGCATCTCAGTATCGATCCACTTGCGATTGTTCGACGTACACAGACCATGAACCGGATATAAACATTTTGAAAGTTTTCTCATTGTTTCACATTGAATAACTTGATAGATATAGCTATAGCTATAGTTATGTAACTAATATATGTAATTTTTTTTTTTTACTGCACATAGATCTTATAAGTTGTTGAAATACACAAACGAACACTAGATACTTTCATAAATGACAAGTAAGTACGTTCGAGCGCAAAGAGTTAAAAAATACCTCATAACTATTTCATGATTGCAATTCTGCGCCAGTCACCGGCATACTTTTGAACGTTTCCTATTTTTATGAAAGGCATTGATAATTCAACCTTTGTGTCATACTCGAACAGTTACGGTTGATACGATATGTTTGAGTGAAACAACGGTCATTACCATACACACTCCGTTATGTACCGGTCGGCATTGACCACGGTCGTCCGCGCATGACACGACTGTGAGCGCACTATTTTGCTCTAAGTCATGTTAATTTCAAAGTGTCCTAAATGTCGCAAGCGTGCAAGGCTCCGGACCGCATACTTGCGGCCAGCTATTCAGGTGGGCGAGCTTTACTACATATCCACCCATGTCTACCTACACAACGACATCTGTACAATGCTGATCGATTCGTGTTTAATAAAGCTAAGGCAACACGAAGTGCAACCGATCTGTGTTCGTATTATGTTTCATTATTTATGTGCAAGAAGAGTTGTTAGTCACAAGGACGACATTGGTTGTGTGGAAGTGGTTACAGGGTCTTAGGGTTTTAGGACACCAAGAACATCATTATACCAGATTAATGTTTGGGAACCCATTCAATATTAGTTATTTTGATCAAGAATTTCATGATCCTTAGGATACTTTCTTGGTGTCCATGATTAGGCTAGGTACTAGATGTTAATGTACCACACAAGACGCTGGTAACACCACAGAACCAGTATTCAACCAGTGAGTAGAAGAGTCCTATAGTGCGTTCAAGCTGCCTGTCTTACTTGCGTTACTTGAACGGTGTGGATAGGACATCCGCATTCGATCGTGTAGTTATAAATATGAAGAGTACCATGAATTATGAGTCATGAGAAGTTGAACTGGATTGATGTTGAAATGCGTATGTCCTATGATGTGGTGTGTATACAATATGTACATGGGGTTTTAGAAAGGTAACTTACCATCCGGGAACATCTTCGGGGTCTTCGCAGTTGCCTGTGCCGTCAGCATCTCCGATCTTGAACACGGTGCCGATGGGGCATCCGTACTCGCGGGCGACTCCCTCCAGACAGATGTAGTACTTGCGGCAGTCCTCAGGGTGGGCGTGACGGCTGAAGGAGCCAGCGTTTGACACCTCACCGGGAGCGGGGCAAGAGAAACCGTTCGCTACTTCTGGGAAACACCAAAGAGGTTACGTGAGCGAGAGTGCGGAAGGCGAAACCGAAATTCAGCAGCGACAGTGGTGATGAAGTTGAAGTAAGTTCACTGGAATAGTACGTGGACAGAGGATTCATGTGCATTAGATACTTAGTATTAATGTTCACATTTTAACAATAAACAAAGCAGACAGATCGTTTGATCAGACTGCACGACTATTTTAGATTTATATCCACAACAATCATTGCAATAACATTGCGGACAACTCTTGAGCTTGATTTACATTTTCAAGGATTGAAGATCTGCGGTCTCTTACTGTCATTAACATAAACCACAGATCGACAGTTCAACCGCAAATCAATAAAGGTGCTGTATGGTTCAAGTTACTGGTATAACGTTCAAATGTTACGTACCCTCGTTCCTGCATTCGGGGACCTGGTCAGCCCACATGCACACACGGGATTCCCTGTCGTAGGCAAGTCCGGGGCTGCACTGGTAGCGGGAGGCTTCACCGTTCCAGCAGTTCCAGAAGACGTCGCATTTGTTTTCATCAGGGAAGATACCGTACAGCCTGGAGCAGTGGGGGGTTGTGATCGGAGGCTCTGTGGAACAAAAAGAGACATTGACGAAACGAACGAAAAAACAAATGATGAGTCTAAACTTGGTTTAGAACAGGACAAGAACTCATTGTATTTTTAATGTTCCGAACAAGGACTCCATAAAAAATAACTAAACTACAAAAAACCCTGCATCAAAACATTCATAGTTCTCCGAAGTGTCACTCCATTTTGAGGATAATTGGCTATCAATCAAAAGCAGCAAAAAGCTTCATTTCCATAAAAAAGCCGTCAAAGAGTTCGACAAAAAATCTGCAGCAATAACATTAAATTTTACGAAGTGGCTCTAGTTCAAGGTAAGCAGTGATATGAGTATTTATATCTAAGATATATGTATTTGCATAAAATAGATATTTGAGCATCAGGTGATATAACGAGTATGTATATATATTTCTGTATGGTGTCAATTGGCCCAATGA
This sequence comes from Agrochola lota, assembly GCA_947364205.1. NCBI lineage: Eukaryota > Metazoa > Arthropoda > Insecta > Lepidoptera > Noctuidae > Agrochola > Agrochola lota. Next base: position 5,618,220 of record OX376221.1, on the reverse strand, counting down.
CCTTTACGACATCCTGGTGGAGATTGGTATTTCGAATAATAATATCCTTATGACACATGTGTGATTATGTAAAACTTACGGCCTTGACCGTTTGAGCTGGCAAAAAACTATTGTTGCTAAGCATTCCTTTCGGTTTTTATGCGACAGATGACTGAATTGATGTTGGCCGGAATCGTAACAGGTAAAATCGGTTGATATTTGTTGCTTTTAAATTACATTTTCATTCTTATACTTTTTATTTTAGAACATTAAATGTTGGATTTCTACTTTTCTAGTTTCGAAGATGTTTGAGAAAAAGAAGTGCCATTTCTTACCAAGCTGTGTCCTGTCTCCGCACTCGACGTTGTGGAGGTAGTCGCAGTTCTCAGTCAGGTATTTGGAGTCAGTCGCGTCGAAGGCAAGTCCGTTGCCGCAAGTCTTGAGTTCAGCGGCACCATTGTCGCACTTCCAGTACTTGTCGCAGGAGAGGTGGTGGGGGTAGAAGCCGAAGTCATCGGGACATTTGAAGGTCTCCTGACCGACCGCTGCAAAGAGAAAATTAGGTTAGAATTTGTTGTAGAACCCATGTTGATCGAAAAAAGTAAATATTATTTTGTCGTTGAAAGCTGTGGATCGTACAATGCGCCAGTTATCGTTTCTCGGACACGTTTCGAATACCAATTGCTTTGCATAATCCACAAACGCCTTGGACTCCATTTTTAAATTCAATATGTATAACTGTTTGACAAAATGCCAATATTGGCAACAGCGGCGGTGTAACGACACATCACAATGTTTGAATTTTAATGAAATTACAAAATAAACGCTAGGGGGTTTGCTAAACAACGATTAAGGTGCTCGAACGATGTTGAAACAGACTGGGCTCGGGTAGGGCCGCTCTTTCTGCAAGGAACGCAACGGGGCCTAATGAGGCAACGAGCCGCACTACACTACAGCCTACAATTGGTTAACACGTGTAGTCTTTGTTCGTTGATACATGAGGTAATCCCGTTTTGGGTAATCAGTAATCACTATTACCAAATATAACTATTACAAGTCTTGCACAAACATTACGGTTCAGCGTTCATTTTCGGCACGCGGAAACATAACTTACGGTGCTAATTGAACATTATGTGTGAAATCTAAGTCGTTGATGTTTCTTTATGTCTGAATGCGGTTTAAATTACCTTAGGAGCATTGAATATGGTATACGTAATTTATGTTTGCCGCGTTAACACCTTGTTTGCGTACGCGCCGCTTCCCAGTACGAGAGTTATGTCACATTATGTCACAACATGTGTGTCACCTGTACCGGCTGACATTTGCGAGAAGAAAGCCCTCATCCGTACAGTTTTGTAACACATTACTCTCTCTAGATTGTTCGACGATTTGCAAGTGCATTGGCTCGATAAATTCTAAAAGGATTGCGAATTTAATCGAGTTGTGAACTTAGAAATGCCTTTAACAACTTTCGAGACCGGTTTGATATTTAGCATTAAGTAGAGAAATGAAACAGGATACAATGCTTATTTCTCTAGTATCGATATGCTAGCTTATGATTCTTCACACTACAGTCCGGCCGTTGAGAGTATGCGTTCTTGACACCTGTCAGTTTCATACTAACGAATATGTGTTTTGCGAATTTGATCCTTATTACTACTAGAAATTTCGCATTTTCTCGAGGGCCGGACTGTAGCTTCATGCTCTTGCAAATAAATCGACACCTTTTGTTATTTATTTTACAAAACTGGTTAACACAATGTTGATGAAAACAATACTAATTGTTTTATGTAATCATTGGAAAAGCATAGATTTTTTGTTTGCTCTATTCTAGTACTTACTTGCAAAAAGTGACCACACTTTAGGTCCTTGCTATCGATCAGCAATCGAGTCGTTATCGATTATTAACATAGTCACAATGTATATCGATTGGCAACGATGTTGTTTTTAAAAATGAATATGAAAATCGCCGGTAAAATCTGTTTTTATTATTTAACCTTGAATTAAATTGTTCCTACTAAAAAGCTGTAGGTTATACTCATCTGCATAAGTGTTCGCAAACAACTTTTCTTATTAAAATCAAACGTCGATATCGAGGTGAACCGCAGTCGCTTGCCTGGCATTCCTCAGCCGCCAGACTAATAATGTGGTACAAATGTAGACCGATTTCGATATCATTGAAAATTCGGATCACCGCTCTTTGGGTCGCGTTATGCTTGTTTTACGCCAATTACATCTGCTAATTGGCAGATGACTGGGGCTTTAATCGCTCATTAAGTTTGTGGAGCAAGCAAACACCCCAGAAATGAGGTGCTGATTACACATGTCAAACATTAGTATACTTATTGTGTTGGAACTAAGTGGATTTCACACAATTTTTGAGGGCAAAGATTAAATTAAAATGTTCTTGGTGTGACAGATGTTCACATATTCTAGAACGATACTTGGCCGTGATTCCCGATTTATTTGCTATGAAATCTCACAGTACTGAATCGAGAATCATCAAGAGGACATTAGTTCCAGAATACAGGCTTAGTCATTAGATTTATTGCAGACAAGGACAAATGCGGAAAAATTGAGATGTTCTAGAATACACGGCTTGTCATTCTATTTTCACGTGTGCTAAGCATTCGATTTTCAAAAAATGTATAGCAGTTCATGGAAAAAGCTCTGGCTGTCATGAATTCTCAGGCCCAGATGTTGTACAGAATACCTGATGAACAGTGACGTATTAGGGTAAGCAGTTACCGGGCCATATGTGCAGTGAACCGGGTAGGTTGCGCAATGCCTGGGCGACACCGAAGCCCGCGTGTGCACATGACATAATTATTGATCTGCCCGATGCTGCCTTGTCATAACGTTTTATGTAACAGTACTACTGATTACTGGGGATTTGTTTTGTAATGACGTGATTATTTATTTGGTTTTTGCACCTTGGAGGTACTTGGGTAGTTTAAATTAGAAATGAAAATAGTAATACAAAACTCAGTGATGAAAGGGCTTCAAAACAAAAGATAATTTCCCTTTTATACGAGACCACATTAAGTTATCTCACAAAATAAATCTCATAAGGTCGACGATTAAACACCTTTTGACGTACTCGGTGGTTATAAAAGAGGTACTTATGCAATTAAAAAAGTAATTTAACTGTTGTCGGATCATCTTCTCAAACCCAGAACTAACCACCCGACCTTTCTCTTAGATTTATTATTTTTACGATATTCATGAACAACACATTGTGTTACAAACAATGTACATAATACGATATACACAAGAAACAGCAAATCACCAGCCGAGAGAAATGAATACCTGCAAATTACGCCTATTGTGTAATGGCCTCATGTGTACATTACATAAACACGATACATTATTATGACAAAGGTCGTGTAATACATTAAGTAATATTAGTGAAAGCCTCAAAAATTGACCTACCGACGAGAAGTGGGCGGAACTTTCGATTTCGTTAAGACGATGCGCCCGCGTCTGTGAAGTTGAGTAATCTCACTCACGCTTGACTTTTATCATGAGGGCCGTTGAATGTATCACATAAATTAGCTCACGTTTATTTTGCATCTTTTTAAATCTCATTTGGGATGTTGAAATGTACTAAATTCATCTCGAATTGAAAAGCAGGGTTTTAATCTTAATTTAAATATTTTACCTAAAACTTGCATATTCAATGCTTATTACTCTCGAAACTATATAATGTTCTACATCAAATGGGTCTAAAATGACGCTGTCACAAATCAGTTCATCAACCGATTCGAACAAGACGTTCCACTTTTAAAAGAGTTCACGCTCACGTTGATAGATCATAATGTTTAAAAAGAAATGATTACTGGCTCATGAGTGGTATAATCTGACGTAATACACCATTAGATAACTATTGTTGGTCGGTGAAAGTTCGTAAGCTCACTACGAGTATAATAGCTTTAATGGGAGCATTTATTTTTAATATGAGGCAATTATGTACAAGGTAATAGAGAGTATCGTTTTTAATTCGTGGGTAATATTAAGAATCAAGTGTATTTTAATACTGTTATTGTTTATTTGAATGGCTTATTGAGTAATTGTGTATTTTTGATATTTTAGAAAATATAGATACAAAAAGTCTAGTAAATCTATTTGATGTTTTGATAGATATTTAATCGATCATGTTTAACATATCACATAGTTGCAGCTCATTTATAACTGTTATATTTTAATAGGTTTATTTAATTGACACATTACAATGCCTGAAGTTTATCCAACGACCCTATAGCAAATTAATGAGCAATACAAATTCACATCGTACCCAAGAGGCTGGGCGTGCGCAGGTGTCGTCGCGTAATCGTTACATAATCACTAATTCTATTTCAAACCACTCTTGCGCATCTAAAGGGTAGAGTTACTAAAGCAACATTTTAGTGGCACTTGCAAAATTATGAATGGTACAGACTAATTAAATTCAGTGTGTCAAGAAGTAACTCTGATTGCAGCATTTTAAAGCTTAAAGGCATCTAGTTTGTAAAGATGAGTAGGTACCCAACTTTATTTCACTTCTCAACTGAAGCGAAGTACTTACAATAATGTCAAACACAATCTTCCGTCTTTTCAAAGACAATTTTATTGCCACTAAAATAAAATCGACTATGTTTATGAAATAACTGGACGCAATCTGAACAAAATAACACCTACTGAGTTTAAATTAAATCCTTTTTTAATAAATCCTTTTTTAAATTCGAGACCGGTTTTGCCAGAAAATGGTCAAGTAAACAAGGCATGATGATGCCAATGGATGTTAAAAAAAGTGAACAACAGCACAATGCGTAGGGCTAACAAGAGGTTATTTATATCGTCGCTCGAAGGACAGACAATCACTGGCCTATAGCTACACTAAGTACTCGGCGTAGGTTATGCGAGTTGTAGGCGATCGAAGTGAGATTTAAAGACTAGTGATTGAATGGAACATCTATGTGGTGTAAAGGAAGCTTAAAAACGATTTCGATTTGAATTTAGATCCTGTTCGATAGTCGGTTGTTTTTGGTTTAAAATTAGAAGCACACAGAATTAAAGATGGAGGTTCCATTCAGCTAGAGCATGCAATTTCAAGTTAAGTTCATTAAACAGACATATTTTACCTTACTATTTTGAATTAAGAAGTATTATTAAGCAATCCCCTTCATATTTCTGCCAATGACCAATATACTGAAGGAAAACGTGTCATTTTTTTTTATAAGAATCGCCAGTCATTGTATTTAGGATGGGAACACACAGGATGCAATGCATTGTTCAATAAAACGTTCAGCCGTGAGATATCATTGTCGACGGTGTATTTTTGCCTAAGAACAACAGTTTCCGGTGCATTGTTTAGGTGCAAGATCGTTAATTATTTCGTGGATTTCCGGTCAAATGACCTCTTGATTAACTTTGACTTTATTTTTTTTGTGTAACCTTAGAATTATTTTGACAAGTGTGGATCGTAATCTTAAGTAAAGAAACGTGAAAAATAGCAATGGCTGCTGACCATATAGGTACGTTATGGATTTTCTCATTTGAGAATAATTATGTGTTAGTAGGGTGTCAAGAAATTTCATGGATAGGGCTGCAGAAAAGCGGTTGGATTGGTGTATTTGCAGGCAGTTTTTCGTAAAATACGTTTTAAAAATAACCTACTTATTGCCGAAACCCTGTTTTCAATCATTAGATTTGAATATGCTTTGTTTTATTAAGAGCTTTGCAGTTTGAAATGCCTATCTCAGTATCGACACCCATAAAATTTGCTCCACAACATATCAGATCGAAATACCTTCAAGTCAGTTCAATGGCTTACAATTACTCAACGCATTAAGCAATTTATCGAACAAATTATTAATGATATTCCTACCGTAATAGATAACTCAATTACCCCTTAATTGTTGCATTGTCTCGGAGAGAGTAACCTAATTATCCAATTAACTTTAATGTGGATATTTTGTTGAACACGCAATGCACGATTAAATTGACGGTCAGTTTTATAACTCTCGATAGCTATTTAACTGCGAAAACGAATACAAAAGGTAATAGACGTATATTTTCTCTAAATAGAATACAATATTGTTTATTTTTGATAAGAAAAACGTTATGAAAACACCAATTAAACTAAGCTTCTTAGCTTCTATTGTTGAATGTAGAAAATAACTTTTCCAGAATATTTATTTAAGTAAATTGTTTTCTGAAATAACAATTCTAGGTAATACAGACAAAAGATTACAAAAGAAAGTTGTTATTTCTGTTTACTCATTACATTTTCTATTTAATCTTTGCTTGCGGCTTTCCTTTAATAAATCCAAGCTGTGACTGAAGATAATGTTTGACTTTATCATGTAATTTGCAATCTGTACCTACTTACTTCAATTCAATGTCAGATGAGTCTATTTTTAAAATAAAAAGAAGCCGAAACGACAATCTTTTGTTTTATTCTGCCTTTTCGAGCATTATTATTGTATGATGGCCAGTTATTTTTGTAAGGAAATATATGTATCACCTCAATCTGCTGTGCATTGCCAGGGATATATTATGAGGTTTATTCGCGAACGAAAACTATAACAATATCAGATAATATCTAACGCACAGTTCTATGCGCACTCAAGCAACTGATATTTTCTCCGTGTTTTCATTGCTCTCGTGAAATTCGCGCACGCACTGCGAGACTCGATAATCAAATACCTTCACGCTTGCAATAATGACATTATGAATATTTGATAGCATGGCTAACTGCCGTTAAAGTTACTTTTAGTTAACTACGCTAACTCGACCATAAAAACGTTGCGAATGTTTATTAGGTTTAATTTAACCATAGATTGAAAACAATAACAATGACTCACGCGAAACGGTTAAAGTTTACATTTTTTGTTGTTGAAACCTTTGTGGGCAATTAGAAAACAAGCACATATCGTTCAAGATTTTTCTATTAAAAGAAAAAGTCGAGAAATATCGGTGCTTGCGCAATTGATCGCGTTATCCGTGAGAACTGGGTACGTGTTAGAAATCCTAACAATGGTGAATTCCACAGGCGGCTCATAACTAACCTCAGAGTGAAAACTGAACATCCTGTCCAAGAACACGAGTTTTATATTAATGATACCACTTAAAACTCTGCCTCCGAGCTAGTTACACCATGGCTTGATAACTTGAGATCAATTTCTGAACTAGAATTGATATTCTTATAAAATTGTACCAAGGAAGCATGACACAGGAGGAGGCTTTTATTCAGCAGTGGGTGAAACAAAGCTGCCAATGATAATAAATGATTATGATTAAAATGAGGTAATAGTAAAGACTGTCAGTGTCTTCTTGCAGGAATGTGAAAGGACACGTCTGAGTAATATTAACGTATAAGCCAGAGGTTAAATGGTAGGTAATGAAAAAGTCAAGGAGGATTCATCAAATAGTTTGCACTGAAGGGATTTTGAAAGCGCAAGCTTTTGCAGTTATAATGAAAAAAATTTAGCAAACGATGTTTGTGAAAGATGGAATGCTTAGAAAGGGAGTGCTTACTGAGATGACGACGATGACGAAGAATAAAAAACGTTGACCCAAATAAATTAGGAAAATGGCAGGAGATGATGCCATAGGTAGGAGTATCTTGGCTAAGTATCTTATGATTTGACAGCTAATCAAGATACCCGAATATTATACGGGATGGATTTTTGAGATAGGGCAGTAAGGACAAATACCTTAACCGATGTCGCTACAAGAAAACGGTCTTAGGAGACTGTCCTTAACGTTTTAAGACATTTTCAACTGCATTCGCAGATTTTGAAAAAAGTGTACAGGCAGCAAGAAGATGGGCGGTTTGCACAAAAACTTTTTTTGATGCCAATCGATCCTGTTTCTAATAACTCTTATACGGATCAAGAAACTCTATCAGACCAACTGAGGTTTGAGTACTAGAAAAGTCAGAAATCGCAAAAAGTTTTCCCATAAATTTCGTAGAATATAAATCAATGAGCCAGACAATTATGAAAGACAATGATAATTCTTCAAGTCAAAGTGAAATGATATTGTCATTACACTCGACTTCCTTCATCGATAAACGGAAGTAAGTACTATAGAAGTATATGAGGAAGTCCATAATGTGGAGGATGTTGGGATACTATGGTCAGCGGTAATTGACTGAATATTTAATTTATATACAATTAATTGCGTATGTATACTCTATGTCATTTATGAAAGGCTACCCTTGAATGGTATGTCAATAGAAAAAAAATATCTAGACAGAATAATGAAGTGTCAACTCATGAAGACATTATGACTCGTTTAGCGACTTTGGGGGATGAGGTCTCTAAATTCTTTTAAAAGAAAGACTTCGTAATTTATGGAACATAACTGGAGCCAAGAAGTCAAGAGATAAAGTTACGAAAGAGCTATCGCCCAAGATATTTCTGTAAACAAACATAACTTAGCCAAACGACTTCGGAACTCCCTCGTTATGTAAACTTAAGTTAACTTAAGCACCAACTTTCGATAATAATTATTTATTAGCACGTGGGAACTATTGATCCCATTCCAATGGCTTTAAGTAACACAAATATATTATCTGTGTCATTACTTGACACCAGTGGGTGCGTGCATTGCGAAAAATGGTAATCAGTCAATTTTGATTACGCAACACCCTCTATGAATAGCGTAAATATACTGTTAAAAGGATTACAACATTCTTCTAACTAAGGTCACAGAATTTCTTTGCATGAAAATTGTGACGTAATGTTTTTTATCCATCATATTTTATGCAGCCATTGAAATAATGCAATTTATCTGTTCTTCTGCTTTTAACAGTTATAAGTGAAAGCTTTTTTATTCAAAGCTCACGGTTAAAGCTTTCAATAAAACATAAAATGAATATCAATAAACTTTAAACGGGCAAGCAATAGTTTTGAAACCGCTTTCTCGTGCTATGCAGTCGATAGCTGCATGCTCTTACTTGAGAACAAATACCAGCTCCAGTTAACATTAAACTGCTCAAACTTTCTGTACTGTGACGTTATGAGGTCATTGACATGTGTTAAAAAGAATAGTTCCAGTAGAAATGGGGTTGATTGACATCGCAATAAGACCTAGTTCCCACACTTGTGTAGCATTATGTGATTAATTACATCAATGTGTTACAGACTCTATTGTTCTTTAAAGATGTCAGAATGTCATATTGCTAGATTAATGCTTGATGCTATTTCGTCGTTTTTAGGCAACTTTAGTTACAGGGTCAAATTTCAGCCTAGTGGACACTGGTACTTTGAAAGCTCCTTTATACTATATACATCATAAATATCAAGTACTGATACGATCAGTCCGTATGTCACTGAGGCAAATCATTGTCGTTACACCACATCGCTAGCCGCAATCTATCTGTTCTCAACACTTGTTGCGCGCGCGCAGTTGCAACGCTTAAGTGTGGAAACTGTATCGATAACACTTCAACTGCTTTCGCGTAGCTACGTCAATTACATTTTTATCGATACATGAGAGCAGGCGAGCCACACATCTAGATGGTTCCGCCATCACTGGACACAGGTATCCGTTGATCACGTCGCGGGCGCACCCTAAATATTTCAAATGTTACGTACCCACGCCGAGGGCGGCTGCTAGCACTATTAAACACCGTGAATTCATGATTTAACTGTAAGTCCTTGCACAAGTGAAGTGGACACTGTAACGTTCAAGCACACACTGCGAGCGGGTGAATGGGCGGTTGAGGCTTTTATATCGGGTAGGCGTACGCGGCGCAGCGACGGTGAAAAGCGACGCCGGCGCCCGCGCAGGCCCCGCGCGCGCCCTCCTCGCCCCCGCGGGGTGCACGTGCACCCCCGCGACACTGTCAACATTCGTAGATCATCATCACTCATTTCAATCATGGTGTTGAGAAAATTCATTTTGTCGGTTGCTCTGACTGAGTCTCAATTGCTCTACACGCAGCCAGATACTTGGTACTTCATCAGTTTGTAATGGAAACTGTAAGATTAACGAGATAATTAATCATTCCCTCGTCTGTGTTATGAATTATTTGTAATCAATATTCGATTATTGTAGAAGCTACACAATTGATGCATTGTACACATGATCGTGTATGTTAGGTAATCATCGCTTGTGTGTTTTATTTTATTATTTCTATATGCTGAGAGTATTAGGACACCATTATGTATTTTTGTAACCATATTGCTAAATCTATTTGGTAAATACTTGATCAAGACTTTAAAATTTGTTAAAACATCTTTTATTTATGTTGAATTAATTTTGATTTTCAGTTTAGTTTAGACCGCCTAACTTGTAACACATGTCAACTTGATTTATTTTTGTGAGCTCAGTTGAATCGCATATTTGCCTTATCTTAATTGATCTTCCTTAAACTTAATTTAACTTCGAAAACTAATACAATTAGAAAGCTTATACTCGTAATGTAAAATGTTCCAATCTCATTTCAGTGACAATAACCTATTAACTAGATACTATTAAATGAGCAATATTTTTATATATATGTATACAGGGTGGCAGGAACATCGACGCGAAAACTGTTACCATGGATTCAGTACATGATTCTGAACTCCAGCATAGAAATTTTTCGTCGGTTATAAAAAAGAATCTGTTGTTTCATAGAAAATTGCAATACCTACGCGGTCAAAATGTATGGAATAGGTGATTCTTTTTTTACTAACCGACGAATAATTTCAAGGTATGGAGGTTCAGAACCATGTACTGAATCCATGGTAAAAGTTTTCGTGTCGATGTCCCTGACAACCTGTATATATTTGTCTAGCTATAGCTCTAGCGATTTCGATGAAAGTTGCAGTATAGGGGTTTACGGGGGTGAAAAATCGATCTAGCTAGGTCTCATATCTGGGAAAATTCGATTTCCCGATTTTCACAGCTTCGGGAACGTGATACAACATTGTTACCTGGACGATATGTTTATCTATTTTGACCCGAGCTGAGCTCGGTCAGTACTCAATGTCTAAAACCTCACAAAAATGTTGACAGATTGGAACGCGAATTTAAAACTCTTATTTTACAACAAAATTCGTAAACATATTGGATGTCCTCCAAGCCTATTAAGTCGAAACATCTCGAGTTCACTCAAGCGATCAGGCCAAGACAGGTCCACGATCCATCGTCCACTTGCGAACAGACAGCGAAAGTGTTTTCCGAGATGAATCACGATTTATCTGATCAATGGTTTACGAACCTTGAATTAAACATAGCATTCGTGAAAGGAAATGTTCGTACCATAATAGGAGGTTAATAAAATTAGCATGAGGTGTAGCTGTAGTTTATATATCTTCTATCTTTCCATACATATAAAATAGTTCCGTGTCAGCCAATGCTCGAACTAAAACCACAGGAGAAAAACACTTTTCTTTTCATTTCAGATAGGGTACCTAATAACATCTCTCAGAGCGAGTATGTTTTGAATCTCTGAGTTGGAATAAAAATTTGATTTAAAAATGGTTTTCCCTGTGTGCATCAACACACAAAAATTCAAATACCTAAAACCACACGAAATTAAGTGTTTTAAACCACTAAGAAATGGTGCATCTTGGGATTTAAGAAAATAAAACTACGACAAAAACGCCAACTAAAAAGGTATATACAAGACATCACAAACATACTAATTAAAAATCCGGAATCACACGTCGTGTTATAAATAAATCGAACAGATTACGTGTGCCTCCGGATTTACTGTAACATCACATAGCCTATAAACCAGCGGACGATCACGACGCTTCCAACGATACCTCATTTGTCAAATTATGATAAGTAGTTTAGAAGTTATGAGGGAACAGATGAACATACATAGAAACCGGTGAAAATCATAACCCTGCTTTTTCTTCGCCGTAGTAGGGTAAAAATCTGCTGGCATGCTTCTATTACAAATTTATGTGGACGACGTCGTGGGCATATGTAATACTAGTTTTTTAAATTCTCATAGTTGATGGTAAGACAATCGTTTTAATTTTACACTCGGCTGTTTACGAAGGTTAGGTCGCAAGGTTCGGAGACTAAAATCTCTCATTGATCTCCCTGTACGGAACTACAGCTGTATATAATGGTCGATTCATGATTTTTTCATTCGATACTCGTGTATCGTTTCTTAGAAATCTTTTTATACGTCAAGCACAGCACTTTGTGTTTAAAAAAAAATAGTGAATATTAGATACGAATTAAAATGAATAACTGAATATTGAAAGAGTTTAGAAAAAAACATACCGATTATGATAGTATTCAGTGCATAGTGTTTGTTTACGATATACTTAGCTGTATTGTACAAAAATATCTTAGTTTTTTTCACTGTTTTGTTTGGGAACTTTCATGTTAATGTTAAAAGTAACACGATGTCTCGTGAAATTCAGTTCTAAGTATCTACTAAAATTAAAATTCAAAAATATCTAAATATTTTATTTCACGAAAACCTACGTACATAAACGTACTTATGAAACATCAGAAGCTAGGTTCTAATTAGTCGTTTCCTATGGAGAAGAGCCGGCTAGAAACGCCACGGTCACTCTTTTAAAAATAGTTGGCTTTTACAGTATTTCCAGTGTTAATAGGTATGGGTCAGTGTAGGTCTTTCAACAAGTACCAGGTACTTAACAAAATAGAATATGGTCAACAAATCTACAGTCCACTAAGCCTACAGCATCATCACATTTAAAAATAGAAAATAATCTATAAAAAAAAATGAATAAAAACTTTTTACAAAAAAAAAAAACAACCGACTCCCAAAAAGTCTTTACTTTTCACTTTTTAGTTGTGGTACCTACCCCACATAAATTCGAATACAACTACCTGCTATATAAATAACAGTGACAAGGAGTTATCATCATATCATCCATATACTATATACTATATTATTGAAGCTAACTGAAAACCCACCTAAGCAAAGTTAATAAAATTTATTTGGGACCAACTTAAGATAATCCCCCTTTCATACAAAACAAAATATAATCTAGAGAAATTTTTGTAGAGAATTTTCAAAATAAGTCCACAATTGACGGAGTAATCTGTGGACATAGATAAAAAAATAACAAAAAAAAACATACATATGCTACGAACATACCACAACATACATTATTATTAACATACATTTCTGTCCCCTAAGATTAGGATTAAGGACTACCTAGTTTAGGAGACAGGGTTACATAATCTGTCTAGATTTATGTAAATATACCATGTTGTTTTGTACATCTGCTTTTGAGTATCATGAATCCTGTGGGTATCGTAATAAAGATTATGATTATTATTTATTATTATTATAGAACCTCCTCCTTTTTGGAAGTCGGTTAAAAATAAAAACCAATTTTAAACGAAATGACATGATTGCTATTACAACTGTAACAAATCACTAGATTGTTCAATCAAATACGTCTTACATCCTCCATTTTTTTTATTTATCCAACTGTAATACCCTACATATTTTGAAATTCGACACTGTACCCATAATCTTAACCCAAAGGACCAAACACTAGATGACTAGCTACAATTTCCATATTTCTCGAAACCCAACGTCTACCATACATGATACAGTAGACACAACTTAGATCTAGCATCGGCAAAATTCGTAAAACCGATCAGCATCCGAACTGAGTGCGTTTTCTAAATTACCAATATCTATTACTGCTTTAGCTGCACATACTTAACCAAATACATTCGTAAAATTGAAATAAATGAATGCAAATTTTAAAATTGTTGCTACATCTAAGTTGTGCTGTACTGTATCTTTCTCGATTTCCCCCATACTTTTATAGGGCTAGTATTATAGAAACTGATTAATAAGATCACGCATACGATAAGTGCGTATATTTAGGACAAGGATGTAAGTTGCAAGTCGACGACCGTCCGCGCCCGGCGCGAAGGCCTGCTGGTTTCACGGCGCAGGCGCAACGATGATGTAAGTGCAGATGTGGCAGTTAACTGATTTTGGCATGTTGCATTTTTATTTATTGTATTTTTTATCGGATTGTGTGGATAGAATGAAATTGGTTGATAAATGATAAATTATTTTTATTTCTGTAATTAGGTTTATAAAAAACACTTTTACACGTCGATAATAATATATTTTAAAAACTAGATGAGTTGTGGTTAGTAACAGAAAATACTGCTATTTATAAGTTTTCTAAATCTTGTAATTTATTGAAGCAGTATCTAGAGGTTCATGTGTACTTAACTAGCTGACGATGACAAAGATTACTTTTTCGATTTGGTAGTTCTTGCCAAAGATCACTTTACCAATCGTTTAGATTTCTCCAAATTAATATAAACTTGGCGTAGCTTTCAACTTATTAACTTATTATTTTTATTTTATTATATTTATTATTATTATTTAACTATCTACCATTAACAAACGATCCATTTTACCTATTCTGCGTTACAAAATATGACTAATAGCATAGTCTTTGTCGTTGTCACCGCGATGTTTGCCTCATTGCGCCGGCGCAGCTATGTGCATTATGCGGAAGGTAGCACCGACGACGAAATGCCTAAACTTACAATCACCTCTAAAATTATAGTATTCAACTCTTGATGATAAATAAAGGAATTTTGTGAAACGTTTTAAGAATAGGGTACCGTTTCATCTCAGTGAACTAACAAAAGAAATTGGATAACCTCAAGTATTTTGTAAATCGTGCCTCAGTAACATTGTGTTTTTAATTTAAATGGCTGGCTGACAGTTCTGAACTGTGTGGGTTCTAGAATCAAATAGAAATTCAAGTAAATGAGTCTCGTTCGTTTCGATTAAATGCAGGCACCCTGTATTTTTGCATTTGGATAGCGTGATTCGGAAAGCACGTTAAGCCGTTGGTCCCGGCTGTCATTCGTGGATCTTTGACAGTCGTTACGGGTCGTCAGAAGCCCGAATGTCTGACAACCAGTCTTACCAAGGGGTATTGTATTAACCAGTTACTGGGTTGTGGAGGTTCGATAGGCAGTCCCTCCATGTAAAATACAGCTGCATCCAGTTAGACTGGAAGCCGACCCCAACATAGTTCGGAAAAGGCTAGGCAGATTGATTGGTTAGCCAAATGCTCCTATGGGTAAAGAATTACAATCGAAACACCAAAAGTTTCTTGTAGCTTAGGAAAAATACAATGCAATCTACTTTCTGATCCTATAAAAACATTCGTGGACCTTCTTTTTTCTCGTACCTCGTTGACATTTTCCTCTCCTCGCACCATCTTATTAGGAAAACCGTTGTCTTGTGTCGGACTTCTGCCGAGCATTTTCACTCCACGGTCAATTTCAGCATAGGCTCTGAGATCTTCGGTGATATATACACCAGTTAAACCCCTCTGAAGAGAGTATACCTAACACCCCACTACGGCTACCCATAAATCATAAAACTATAATAAATAAAATTATTCAAATCATCTTCCACATTAGCATACGATGCCTTACTTACCGGGAAACCATAGTCAATGGCAATAACTCAGTGCGATCCCAATAAGTTGATACAAAACGGTACTCCTTACTTAATATTCATAAAGGCTGTGCGCACGAAATTGTGCAGAGTCGCGGCGTACGCGCACTTCCTTCTGATTCCACTTAAACAACGGTATTTGTAAACTATATTAAATGAGTTACAGTTTTAGGGATATGTGAAGTTTTAAAGGTAAAATGAAGATAATTTAAGTATTACTGTTTTTAACCGACGAAAAAAAAACGAGGTTCTCAAGTCAATGCGTATATTTGTATTTCTTTTAATTCATTAAAAGACCCATGTTTAACAATGCTAAGTAATTCGTATGCTTTATTATCCGACTCCCCGGACCCCTGTTTTTTCAAGTTATAGTGCTTTATTTATTTTTTTCATTCATATCTGTCATTACAGTGGCATATGGTTGTGATTATAACTATTCAAGTAAAAGAAGAAAAAGTAAAATCGATAGATTATTAAGATTAGTGCAATATCACTTTATTACCTAGAACATTTTTTTTTTTTCATTAATAATAGGGATGATGACAAAAATTATGTTTTTGTCCGTCATGTAGATTATTAGAAAATATTGGAGACCTATTTTTTATTTTTTTTCGTAATAAAAAGATTACGGCGATACATTGAGTTAAAATGTAGCCTGACGACGTCACGAGTATGTAGATTTTATACTTAGTTGTGACGTAGCCCCCCCCCCCAACTTTTTCCCCCCATTTTTTTATTAATATGATAAAGAAAAAAATACGTGTCAAATATTTTTTTATTATCTGACTGACGGATTAAATTGGCTGCATCCCTATTAATACGTAAATATGCGAGTTATTTTATTTGCTCTACATATTACATAACATAATATCACGGCTGTAATCCCCGAAAGGTTAAGCAGAGGTGTACAACCACATTTCGCCAGTTATATAATCCAAATTCCGGGTTACTGTGCTGCTACTGAGAAAAGCCCAGCCATAACACTTTGCCCGACCTTTTTTTTTTTTTTAGCGTGGGAAATTATCAAATGGCTTCTCCCGCTCTGGGCAGAGCGAGAGGGTGTGTCAGACTTTTACTGACTAAAACCCACCCATGTTCCTTCCGTTGCCTGTGTGCCGGGGCCGCGATATCCCTTTCGGACAACCCGCAACCCCAGCAGGCATTGGTCTTTCGACCCCGTCAGTTGGTGCTGACATCTCTTTGAGGCGCGCGTGGAACACAACACGCCACTTTGCCCGTCCTGGGAATCGATAATGGGACCTCATACCCAGCAGTAGCGCTTCCGAGCACTAAACCAACGAGGCAGCTTTACATAATTGTGTATTTTATATTAAGTAGTAAAAAAAACAAATACCAAGACAATTACACCGGGTTATTTAAACATTGCAAGGTATTACCTGTTCTAGCGCGCGCTGAGGATTTCTTCCTCATAGAACATCTTGATAACAGTGATATCCAAATTCCAGTTAAATAAGACGTGAATAGACCACAAGCCAAATCTAAATCATTTCAAGTGCCACGCAAAAATAACTTTTATGGCAGGCGTACCGCTTCTTCCACAATACCTAATTTACTAAACCTGTAGACATTAGAGCCTCAATGAATAGTAAGAATATAAAGCGTAAGCTGAAGGAACATTACATCAACTTGATTATAACTTATCTATTATTAGCGCGTTGACCAAATCTAAGGCCATGGCATGCTAGGATAGACCCCAGAGGTCTAATTGTGTGCTTTGTTTAAGGGCGGCTTGCAGCAAAATGATACAAATCTCGGTTTAGTTAAATCTCGATTTTACCCTAAACTCGACTTAACTTAAATCTTATTTAGCATATCTTGCACAGTCACATTTCACATTCGATTTATCTAAACTGAGATTAAGTCAATAATTCATTCGCCGTTCATTCTTTGCGTTCCGTTTTCACATCAAAAGTGATGGCGACTCAGTTCTTCGTACCTATAGAGATTTTTTTTATTGTTTTGTCAATAATGTCAGTGTTTGTTGAAGTTGTGTTCTCGTGTTATTTTCTAGTTTTCTTTAGCGTCAGTCATAATATACATAACATAAACTACAATGAAGAGAACCCGGCCACCTAACTTTTCCACAGCAGAAATAATGAATTTACTACGGCTTGTAGAAAAATTCCCGATAATAGAAAAAAATACTTTTATAAAAATAAAATATTTAATGAATTATTATTCTTTATTTAATTTTAATTATTACTTATTTAATTGTAATTATTACTTATTTAATTGTAATTATTACTTATTTATTTTTATTAAAAATTAAAATAAAATTTTAATTTTATTATCTATTATAGGGATTTTTTCGGTGCAAACAAGAGGCATGCGAAAACTTGTCCACCGAGTACAACTGGCAAATGAAATTTTCCCCCAGGACCGCCGAAAAATTCGGCATCTCATAATGTAGTAAATAAATCGCTGCTAATGTACACTCTACGAGAGAAAAACGGAGTCTATAAATATTGTACAATCTCGTCGTCATCGTCCGATAACAAATCATGATGATCAAACGAAAAGAAATCCATATTTACAAATAAACAGAGAAGTTTGAATATAAAGAAAGAAAATCGAGATTTAACAACTCTAAACCGACCCAGATGCCGGTTTAACTTTGACGTTTATTTAAATCGAGATTTAAGCTAAATCGATGACATGCAAACCGTTAAATTAAGTTTAAGCCTAAGTCGAGTTTAAATCGAGATTTAAGTAAAAGCTGCAAGTCGCCCTAAGTGTAAGGAAAAAGAGAAATAAAAAAAATTAAAAAATATAGTATATATACTTTTTTTTTTTTTTCATTTTGATTTCTTATTATTTATATTTTTAAATATTTTTATAAAAACCATACAAATCATTTAAAAATATGAAAAGTAGTGGCCCATCGGCATCAGGAACAGGGTCCAAGGTGCCGGTGGTCAGGGCTCTAGAGAGAGGAACCTCCTCACGATGCGTGCCGTATTATTATCAGATTTTTTTATTTTTTTATTTAATATTAATTTTGAGAAGAGTGAAAGGCGAGGAGTGTAGGTGTGGCCTAGTGGTAACGGCCCCGACTTATGTGTTGCAGGTCGTGGGTTCGACCCTAAGCAGGCGCTTTACTTTGAGTAAATAATTTCATCACCACTGCTCTCAAAACGGTGAAGGAAAACATCGTCAGGAAACCGACATGTCCTAGAACCAAAAATTCGAAGTTGTGTGACATCTATCAATTCACACTGGGCTCGCGTGATAGATTACAGCCCTCTCCTTCTCGGAGAGAGGAGGCCTGTGTCCCAGAAGTGGGAAACTTATATTCTGATTATGCTTATGCTTATATATATAAATTCTTGGAGCATACGATTTGTAATTTATAAGTACTTAATCTATTTCCATTAATTAACTTTTATGACCTTAAAGAAAATATCCCATCAAATAAAATTACATCATATCCTGTAACTAAACGACTAGGTTTTGTCATTACCGAGAAGGAATTTAATTACCTACCTAATTAATGTAGAAATGTATCATTAAGAATTACCTCATTTTCCTAGCCTTGATCACAAATTAGATAATAAGATTGACAGCCAGCGGGTGACTAAATATAAAAATTATGTAAGAAGTCGTTTACCTAGATATTTTAGTTTTTATGACTCCTAGGAGTGTTTTAAATTTCGGAAGTCGGTGTCTTTGGTTTTTTATTTTCGTTATTTGCCACCGACTTCCGAAATTTAAGTTATTTTTCACTATGTAGTGTTTTTTTGGAAGTCGGTTGTTTTTTTTTGTATTTTATTTTTTATTTTTCGCTTTTTAGTGGGTCAGTTTGTAATTTATCTAAGTTACAATAGCCTTATGTTGACTACTCATCACCTTTTACAAAATATTGCTTTTCCCGAAGCAGTGACGTTAATCGTTGAGGAGTTCTCCTGGTACTTCACCATCAGCTCCACTTATCCATATACATTGTGACGAGCATAAATTGCTTGGTATTCATATTAATCTAATCGAATCGCAACCCGTAAAATTATTTAGTAGTTCCGGTGGCCATCTGTGGTCTTCGTCATCAGTTCCACTTCATGAAATGGTGCTTTCCAAGAGCAACTGCACGTGTTGTTATAAAAAATACCGAAATCGCTATAGGTGTGCCTATAATATTTGAAGAGTTCCCTCGATTTCTCCAGGATCTCATCATCAGATCCTAAACTAATGACAATAGGACCATCTCGGAAGTATACCCATTCAAACAAAAAAAGAATTTTGCAAATCCGTCTATAAATGACGGAATTATGCCCGAACATACATTTAAAAAAATATATATATATAAACAATTGAATTGATAACCTCCTCCTTTTGGAAGTCGGTTTAAAACAGTCGAACACAAGAGTCCGTACCTACAATTATAATATCTGATGTACAAATACGATATGTATATCATATACAACGGTATATATACATTTGGTAGATTATATTAAATGATATTCGGCAGGTTTTTACCTCAAATATGAGTCAAAATATCTGTCCAATCTGTACACCATACACTCACGATAGGCCCTCCTATGAGACATAACACATAACATAACATCACACCGCCTAATCCCTAAAGGGTGAGGCAGAGGCGTACTTATAGTACACCCACATTTCGCCAGTTATGTTTAAGTCCCATGTAATAGGGGGTGAGCCTATTGCCATCAACCGGGCATAAATCCAGACTCCGGGCTGCTACTGAGAAATTTCTAATGGAAAAACCTAATAACACTTTTACCCGACCTGGGAATCGAACCCCGGACCTCATGCTCAGCAGTAGCGCTTGCGACCACTCACTAAACCAATGAGGCAGTCTTGCTATTCGAATACTTTCTATTATGTCCACCTTAAAAATTACACAGATAAATGTAGAAATTTTACACAGGGTGCACAACGGGAGGTGGTATCGTTAAAAGTGATCTTTTGGAGACAACCTTTGGATGGATTAAGAGAGAGAACCCCTCCGGGAAAATTCTAAGAGTGAACCTGAAAACCTAAAGAGGAATCTGATCCAATAGGTCGGCTATTGGATCAGATTCGTCCATTGGTTTCATCCCTCCATATAATTATGGTAACCTATTCGTTTGGCGCACTGTGAGCCTTTATATGTCCTTTCCTCGGTCATCAAACAAGGCCCTTAGTCAACTTTTTACCTTACCAAGCGTCCTTCCAATCTCTTCTAAACGCTGGTCTTCCGCTCACCTTTTTTTTCCCTTCCCCAGTGTTCCTTTTAGTACCATGAGTCGGGGGTCCGGGAGATACCTTTACATCCACCGTACCCCCGACTGGTATCAGCCCGCCATGCCCAACGGACACCATCATAAAGTGCGGCCGATCCCACGACCCCACGCCCGCTCGTAAAGGCGCGCATGAACACTGCGTGCCACCACTTTGGGGTCATCTACTTGTTACCTAAAATATAACTCGATAGAAAATCCTAAGCTCAGACGAAAGCAATTTCCATGCAAGTGCGTTACGGTTACTTACATTTTATGACTGCAGAGTTACGCAGACCAACATGAATTATGTATACCTTTAAGTACATACCTACTCCAGGCAAATATTGTTTTAAAATTCAATTGTCAATAATCAAACAGAACTAAGCACGTAACGATGATCCCAACTACATAACCTGAACTAAGTGACCCACGAAAATACAACTTTAGCATACATTGCAGCTTGTGTTTCAACGATAGTCGTCAAAATAACCGGTAATGTTTCAATGTACGTCAAAAAATGGAATGTAGGTTTACATACAAAAGTAATACGTAAACTATTACATCAATGCTCTCTGACACGAAGCCTGCAATTACTCAATCGGCTGGCATTTGAAGAAGCGCACGCGCAAGCAAAGGTCGTCGGT
Organism: Agrochola lota; assembly: GCA_947364205.1. Classification (NCBI taxonomy): domain Eukaryota; kingdom Metazoa; phylum Arthropoda; class Insecta; order Lepidoptera; family Noctuidae; genus Agrochola; species Agrochola lota. The sequence goes on along the minus strand of OX376221.1, from coordinate 5,596,930 downwards.
TCGAGTACTTACTCGGTTACTGACCCACAAGTTTCGGAGTTATTTATATCCAGATGTAAAGGGATGAGCTGTCAATTGTTTGTTTATTTATTTTATTTAAACGAGGACCCGTTAGCACATCAATACGTACTTTCTTGAGGAAACTTGAAAATAAGTTGACTCAGGAAAAAAAACAAGGATTAAGAACCACAAATCATTGTTTTGGTTTCTTCGTAATCTTAAAATTGACATGCAACTTGAGAAGAACTGAAAAAGAACAACACTATTTCATGGATGACAGCAAACACTAGCGATTATGCCATTGTAAGCACGGTTACGCTCTTAACAACAGTAGCCATAATAAGGGTCAACCATTGTATCATGTTTAATGGTACTTGAAGTGTGTACATATAATAGTACCATTCACTAGATATACTCCGTTATCAATCCGACGGCAGACAAGACAAGCAGTGCTTCGCTGTCTGTCGGATCGGCTGGTCGTCTTGTTATCTATCTCATTTTTAAACATGTTTTTTTAGCTTTATATCACTGGCAAACTCTGCTCACTCTATCTTTTCTTAAGTTTGTGAACACAATTTTCACGGAATGCACCTTCATTGTTCTTATTTTGTCAAAGGTTTATTCTTTATGAAAGCCGTTTACTCTAAAGGGTTTTTCATGGGCAGAAACTATGAACTTCCACACAACGTTTTCCCCTTTAGGGGATGAATTTTCAAAAATCTTTCTTTAGTGCTTGCTTACCTTCGTTATATGTATCTCTCATTTTTTTGCAACATTTCGTGCTTGAAGACTCAGTGGTTTAGTCGTTTTGTTGTCTAACAGTGAATTAATTAAAGATTCGAAAAGAGACACTGTAGTGTAATGGCTGTCAATATTTTATTTTGAAATAAATATATTATTGTGAAGCTGTCAGTTTCTTGACACAAATACAATCTTGTTGAATCGCTATTTATCAAAATATGGCGACCAGCCTCTGGCTTCGCACAGTGCTTATGTGTTGACAAAACATCGAGATTTACTACATTGACATACATAAAGTACAGATACCTTATGTAAGTTTATGATATACAGCCAATGCGATATAGTTTTCCTATATTCTATGAATGGGAGGTAAGCCTCCCAAGTCGAAAGTATCGCCTTAGGGAAACCATTGCTCAATCCACTTATGCGTCAGCAAGTATTGCGAATTTGAAGTCAAGATTACGTTGTGTGTATACGTAATGTGCTGGGCCTAAAGTCATGGCTCAATCTGTATCGACAAATAGGTGTCACTTAGGTGCCCATTACATATGGAGTCTACCCATAACCGTGTTGTCACATGTAATGAATGGTTCGTGAGATTATATCAGGTTGCTATTTAGGAATTTACACATTTATTTCCTTAATTACTTTTTTCACATAATTATTAAATATTTATATAATTATTTAGACACTGTAAAACACATTGTGAACAACGACATTCTACTTTTGAATATTAAGGTACTGGTTATTTCTTGTGTCATTTCTTCTAGCAGACCTGCGAAAGGAGAGATGATATTTTTACATATTTCTTTAAAAAACTTTTTTTTTAAATAGTCGTCTACCGATGTCGAGAGCAAGGTTCAGGGTCAGTACCAGTGATTATAGGGCTCCAAAGATAGGATTTTTATTGTTAGTCACAAATAACGCCTCGTTGTTCAAAATATTCCCAGCTTAGCAAAGTCCTATATCGCATTTTTCAGTCTAAAAACAGGAGTCGCAACCTGGGCCCGCCGATGGGCAATAGGCTCACCCTTTGTTAAATGAGTCCAACATTAGTTGGACTCTTATAACAAAGGGGCTGGCTGGCTAGCTTGCAAAACATAGGTGTACATATATAATTCCGCCAACCTCTTTAGATTTTTTTAAAAATTATTATGCTACGATGCTAGTTACTACAGTCATAATTAGATTTTTTATTACATTTTTGATATTATAAAATGTCGCCCTTGGGTATGTGACCGCCCGTATTTTTCTGAATATTCATTAATAATTATCGAAAATTAACTTTAAAATCTTTAATAGTTTTCATGTTATCCTTTTTTTTGTGTTGCTTTTGCCATATATCCGATGTTTTTAGCTCTATTTGGATTCTGTTTATTATTTCAAAAAGCTTATAAGTTATTTAATCGGATTAACAAACATTTTTTATTACAATTCATCGACTATGAAAAAAAACGGACGTGAAGGATTTTTTTTTAAAGAAAATCAGTATTTATTTAAAAAAACACAAGTGTAAGTCCATAAAATCATAGGAAAAACCAGTCGATAATTTTCCATGAATATTCATAAAAATACGGGCGGTCACATGCCCATGGGCGGCATTGTATATCTAGGTTTTAAGACATGACACAAATTAAAGAGTCACTAGTAGTAATCATTGGCCAAAGAGCAGTAGTGACCCAGTGGTAACGACTTACAAGTTGTTGGTCGTACGTTCGAACTCTGACAGGCGCTTTACTTTGTGTGAATTGTTTCATCACCACTGCTCTCAAAACGGTGAAGGAAAACGTCGTGAGGAAACCGGCATGTCCTAGAACTAAAAGTTCGTAGACGGGTGACATCTACCAACCCGCACTGGGCCCGCGTGGTGGATTACGGCCCACTCCCTCTCAAAGAGAGGAGGCCTGTGACCCAGCAGTGGGAACATTAGAGGTTGCTGGTTGTAGAAGTAAGAAGGGCTGGTGCCCGTAACTCTACGTCCAAGCGCGTATTTTGCGCAAGAGTCACTATGATGACGATGAATACACGTGGATCCCAAACACGGAATTGATCAAATGAATTGCTTGATTATCACGAAGGTTAGATGGCAGAGTTCATATCACGGTCATTGGCAACTTATATTGTTAAGGCGATGCTTACTCCACCTGCACAGTGAAACGCAAAAGTAAACAATAGTAATGTGCTCAGTAGGCAATCGTTTTTTTTTTGTTTTTTTGTATTTGTGTGTCTAGGCACACTTGTGTCCTACTATAACATCTTCTGCGTCGATGACTAGCCTCAGCTGAGATTGGCCGCCATGGCCTACACTATTAAATGAGCAATATTTTTACTCATATATATACGTACATAAATATATATATTTGTAATCACGTTATCAAAAACGGCTCTAACGATTTCGATGAAAGTTGCAATAAAGGTTTATAGGGGCGAAAAATCGATCTAGCTAGGTCTCATATCTGGGAAAATTCGTTTTCTCCGTATTTTCATCCGAGCAGAGCTCGGTCACCCAAAGTTTAGAACAAGGTGGCTACCTATCTCAGAATAATGACATCTTAACAGGGAATTAGTAAGTACCTACTATCATGGCAGCATGAAATTAGTGTGAACTATTAAATGAGCATTCTCCATTTTCACCAGAGCAGAGCTCGGTCGTCCAGGTACTCCATATTATTTGTGTAGTCTTATCAATCTAGGAGTATGTAAAGATGAAGAAGAAGAGAGAGGTAGCAGGTGGTGTTCTGTAGTTTCTTTCTACCCCCGTAGAAAGAAGGCGTGACTTTATGTATGTATGTTATCAACCAGATGAGTGAAGAGGTAAACAAAACCTGACTGGTATTGTTTTAAATTTATTACCACGATTGCGTGATTTGCTTACTGTGATGTCTGTTCGATTCACACAATATCAGAGTTTTTCCTAGTGTCGTATTGTGATTGTGACAAATAAACCAACGATGTTGATTGTAACCTAATGTTATAATGAATCTAGTGCAAGGCATGTAGAATACTATTATCTTTATAGACCATTCCCCATTCTCATAGTTCGACTAGTGACCCGCCCTTGATTTGCGCGGGTGCAATTTACTGATGGCGGCATGTGAAAACATCGAGATTTATGTGTATGTCAGTTAAATATGAATTTATTACTAAATTCTCGAAATGATGGTGAAAGCCGCATCTAAATGCGTTGCGTAGATTAAATGAACAACGCGCTCACACAGACAGACACGAAAAGTGGCTTTATTTTATTATATTTGTATAGATGTAGATTTAAATGCATTCCCCTTAAGTCCAAGGCTTCATTATAAAGTTCATCATGGTCAGGGTAATATAATTAGTACCTACTACAACACGATGAACTCGAATCTACTTACTTGTATAATTAATTGCAACATTTAAATAGTTTCTATGTTTTTATTTTATGAGTTGTATTGCAATTTGTGGTAATGTACATTATTTTTGCATAAGTACTATTATATTGAATCAAGTTTTTTCCAACGGAACAAACAGCTGTGCTGCTGGGGAGTTTGTTGCGCCACTTCTTCTTCCCAGCTTAAGCACTAGGAAGTGGTGAAGGGTGGGCGTTTTTGGGAGACTGTCTTATGTAACTTTGACGTTCGAAAAGTGCTGATTCTCAGCCTAGTTTGAATAAATGACTTTTGAATTTTGAATGATGTCTGTCTGTGTGTGTGTGTTTACATTTGTGACCTTAGCTCGTACTTTGTTATATAATGTGACAAGGTTGACATAATACAAGGTAGAGGTGTTAAAACTGTTAACGTTATACAACAGTATTGTTTGGTGGCTTTGTGTCTGAAATTACTATGTAATGTATGAAAGGACTGCTAAGGACTATTAAAATGGACACAGCGCTGCGAACAATACAGTAAAGCATGCCAAAACTACACCTCCGCTCTGTGCATACACGCTCACACGCACATATTTAGAATCAACCTACACCTGATTAGATGCTCTCGCTTTCCTGCAAATCTTTCCTCTATTTTTCCTGCAATCTGTGGGAGTGATTTCGTGAAAAGGGACGGAAGTGTGTAACAGGAAGCCGGGAAAGCGCGGTACTAGAGTTGGCCGTAAGATGGTACCAACCCATTTTCACAAATTGTAAACAGGACGATGATGAATATTGTTTATATAATATATGTCACCGCGAAAGCGTCTACATGTAAAGATTATAACATAATCTTATACTTAACTATTTATTATAATTGTTATTCACCATAAAGTCGTTGATCCTGCCCTCTTTGAGTTACTGTGGAATACTGTTAGAACCATTTGCATGTATTTGTGAATTATATCGATTCCTTTGAGATCAAATGCCATCTATTGTGAAGGTCCACTCTACAGTCGAACTCACAGTCAATATACTGTGAGTTCGACTGGAAGAGAAACTATTAAAGTAATTTCGATGTTGGAGCTAAAACTGAAGTTACAATTAAAAGGTTTAATGATTTTTGGGTTTTGTCATATTTACAAGTGGTCATTTGTCATAGTAAATTTGTTTATGATTAAACGCTACCTAATGTCATGGAGACGGCGCCGATTGCGAATATTATGATCAATATCTGAATGTAATAATTTAATACGAGAACTAAATAAGTTTCAATAATAGAAAACCAAGTATAAAGTAATAAGATAATTTTTCACTGCAATTTACTATTGAATACCTGTTGTTTGATTAAATTCCTTGAATCACAGGAAGTGTTGTTAGAACAGTTTTAAATTATTGAAGGTTCAATGTTAAAAAATTTAATATTCTGAATAACCTTTGTATTTGGGAATATTAGCATTGTTTAATTATAAAAGAATTAACTGATAAGCATTTTAGCATTGTTTGTAAGTTTTATTGAACTAACTAAAAAATATCATTTTGTTTTGAAATACGGGGTATATCCGCGGACTTTGAGAAAGGGGTTTGCACACACAATGGCGTCTGCAGATAATAAAAGTGAAAGAAAAAGTTGTGTTAGAAAGGACTGAAATGGTAATTGTCGAACAAGTAACCTCTGTAACGTAATGTTTTGATTTAAAAGAATGTCCATGTTTACTATATTCGTTTAGATCAACTCTTTAGTCGTCTGTATGATAGAAAATCAACACGCGACTGATAAATTACTATTAACACCTTACCTAAATAACACTAACGTTTTACATATACCTAACTATAAATTAAACCACGAAATTCCGATCATTCTCATTCTAATTCACAGACTCGGTCAGGACGGCCCTACATTACTCAAGGCCGGTCGGGCTGTCAACTACGAACGCCATTTGCAAAACCACATAGACGTTTATGTCCCACAGACAAAGTCTTTCATAGAAGATTTACTATTTTACTACTGTTAGAACCATAACTTATTGTTTGGAATAGTTTGTAAACTTCCGTAACGGGGATCGTTTATTTTTATTCATAAATACTTAGGGTTGGTTTTTTAAATGTATACAAAATATTGTAAAACATTTTAAAACAGTAACGGTGGAGTTTCTTGCCCATTATTCTCCATACGAAACTACTTTTTAGAAGGGGCAACTAAAATCAATAATATTTTATATTTGAAAATGTTGACTTTCAATAGTGCCTTTTAGTATCCTATTTGAAATAAATGATTTAACTTTGACAATCTTCAGATTGTCTGACTTTTATCTGAGGAATAAAAATAGCGTTTTGACTGGTTTTGTTAAATCTGTCAACCCGATTGCCCCTTGATTTAAAAGAGTATCCGTAGAGTTTCTTGCCCGTTCTTCTCCATAGGAACCTACTACGCTTTAGAATGGGCAACTAGCTTCATCTTTCTGATCGACCAACCCCTTGACCATTCAAATGTGCCTGTAATTGGTTTATTTGAAATAAATGCTTTGAGTTTGAGTTTTGAGTTTGTCACATTTTTATCTTTATTATTAAGAGTAGTACCCGGTTGATGGCAATAGGCGCGCCCCCTATTACATGGTACTTAAACATAACTGGCGAAATGTGGTTATTACTATAGATAAGTACACCTCTGCCTAACCCTTCGCTGATTACAGTAGGCGTGATGTTAAATTATGTATTAAAATATTCTTACGAACTGTGCTTTTCCATAATTAATTTCTGACCTCTCCATATCATGTCCTTGATCAGGTTTTTTTCAATAACAAATTAATATCTTATTACTTCCGGATACTTCTAAGCAGGTAGAGTCAACCGGACATTATTGGTGATACTTGCACTGCGAAAATCGCCCTTACTGCTACGACATAAATGCGCTGTCAATGTCATTGGTTCGTGCCTGATCATCAGCCTACAGCAGTCCAATGCTGGGAATAGGCCTCTCCAATTGTACGCCATTCAGCTCGATTCTCGGCAACTCTTATCCAGCTGCTACCAGCCACCCTGCGAAGACCGCCGCTGCACCCCTAGCCTGAGGGCGTCCTACCTTATGTTTACCAATTCGCGGTCTACACTCAAGAACGATTCGTCCCCAACGACCATCGGACCTGTAATACTGGTACCATTATTCTAAATACGAATGTGAGCTTGTTTGTTTATTTGTTTGTTACGCTTTCAGGCGTAACAAACAAACGCGTGTCCTCGCGCACATGTAGGAGTTGCGCGAGGAGGCGAAACATCGGGGTGTAACTCCGCTGCCGCGAGAAATCACGGCACAGCGGACAGAGCTCCGGCGGGATCTCATGGTGGCATGGAGTGTGCGATTGTCGCAACCCAGCGCTGGGCACGCCACAATTGCGGCGATAAGTCCCCTCTTTGAGGAGCGGCTTGAGAGACGCCATGGCGTCCTCACCTTCCGCCTGACGCAGGTCCTCACCGGACACGGTTGTTTCGGGAGATTCCTGTTCCGCATACGGCGGGAGGAAACGCCCGGGTGTCACCACTGTGTGGATCGCCCGGAGGAAACGGTGGAGCATATGGTGGAGGTCTGCCCGGCTTGGGCGGAGCACCGCCGTGTCCTCACGGAGGCGATCGGCGGTGGCGATCTCTCGCGTCCGGCCCTAGTTCAGGCCATGGTTCGGAGCGAAAGTGCATGGGAGGCCGTCACCTCCTTCTGCGAAGCAGTTATGTTCGCGAAGGAGGAGGCGGAGCGCGCGAGGGAGATGCAAGCTGCACGCCCTCGCAGCCGGAGTCGCCGCAGGAGACGCCCCGGGCGTCGGGAGTCGAGAGCCGACTTCTGGCCACCGTAGGCGCGGGCTTGCGGACGGTGAGCAATGGGCAGCTCGCTGTTCGGTAAGGACCAGGCCCGTGTCGACAGCGCGTTGTGTTCCACGCGCGCCTCAAAGAGATGTCAGCACCAACTGACGGGGTCGAAAGACCAATGCCTGCTGGGGTTGCGGGTTTGTCCGAAAGGGATATCGCGGCCCCGGCACACAGGCAATGGAAGGAACACGGGTGGGTTTTAGTCAATAAAAGTCTGACACACCCCCTCGAAATCTTCAAATGACTTCTCCCGCTCTGGCTCTGCCCAGAAGTCATTTGAAGATTTCCCATACTGAAAAAAAAAAAAAAGTTTGGAAATTTGGCACATGGGTAGACCATGACCTGGGTTAGGACAAAGAATACTTTTTATCCCGATATTCCCACGGGATTGAGACTTATGCGTGAGAAACCGCGGCGCGCAGCTACTAATATATAACTCTTCATCTTCTTCGTATCGCTGATTCTAAAAACGTCAAACGATGGTACTAAAACTTCAAAGTCAGTGGACTTGCACAGTTGCACAGATCCTTGAAAGTCCAAGTAGTAAGCGCAGGCAGCAGGACAGTAGTCGCCGCAGGAGACGCCCCGGGCGTCGGGAGTCGCGAACCGAATTCCGGCCACCGTAGGCGCTGGCTTGCGGATGGTGAGCAATGGGTAGCTCGCCGTCCGATTAGGACCAAGCCCGGGTCGACGGCGCGTTGTGTTCCACGCGCGCCTCAAAGAGATGTCAGCACCAATTGACTGGGTCCGTAAGGGCTAATGCCTGCCAGGGTTGCGAGTTTGTCCGAAAAGGATATCGTGGCCCCGGCACACAGGCAACGGAAGGAACACGGGTGGGTTTTAGTCAGTAAGAGTCTGACACACCCTCCCGCTCCGGCCAGAGCGGGAGAAGTTATTTGATAATTTCCGACGCACAAAAAAAAAAAAGGCAGCAGGACAGGAGGGCGCGTTCATTGAGGCTGCGACTGGCCCAGCGGTTGAACGCGTCCCAAAGGGTCATGGTCATAAGGCTGGTCCGAGGATACCGCACGGTCTCCCGTGAGGCGGCGAGCCTCCTTGCCGGACTACCGCCATGGGATCTGGAGGCAAAAGTCCTCGCGCACATGTGGCACAGCGGACAGAGCTCCGGCGGGATCTCATGGCGGCATGGAGAGTGCGATTGTCGCAACCCAGCGCTGGGCACGCCACAATTACGGCAATAAGTCCCCTCTTTGAGGAGTGGCTTGAGAGGCGCCATGGCGTCCTCACCTTCCGCCTGACGCAAGTCCTCAATGGACACGGTTGTTTCGGGAGGTTCCTGTGCCGCATAAGGCGGGAGGAAACGCCCGGGTGTCACCACTGTGTGGATCGCCCGGAGGACACGGTGGAGCATACGGTGGAGATCTGCCCGGCTTGGGCGGAGCACAGCCGTGTCCTCACGGAGGCGATCGGCGGCGACGATCTCTCGCGTCCGGCCCTGGTTCAGGCCATGGTTCGGAGCGAGAGTGCATGGGAGGCCGTCACCTCCTTCTGCGAAGCAGTTATGTTCGCGAAGGAGGAGGCGGAGCGCGCGAGGGAGATGCAAGATGCGCGGTGTCGACGGCGTGTTGTGTTCCACGCGCGCCTCAAAGAGATGTCAGCACCAACGGAAGGGTTGCGAAAGGACCTATGCCTGCTGAGGTTGCGGGTTTGTCCGAAAGGGATATCGCTGCCCCGGCACACGGGCAACGGAAAGAACACGGGTGGGTTTTAGTCAGTAAAAGTCTGACACGCCCTCTCGCTCCGCCCAGAGCGGGAGAAGTCATTTGATGATCTTCCCACCTTCAAAAAAAAAAAAAAGGAGGTAAAACATTAGTATCTATGGTATGGCGCTATGGCTCTAAAGTCTCATTGCCTCTCTTCAAAGTACTCCAACTTGACTAAATTGCCCCGGCGACCGCCTTGTAGGCTTTGTAGTCAGGTTAAGGATTTCCAAATGAGCCATAGATATCTGGTTATCGGTATTTGAAAATGTAATTTGCTCCTCAACAACTATCTGTAACATGGTTAGAATAATTACTTTCATCATTGAAGTGCAAATCACCTTGTATCTACAGTAATTTGCCATCAATGACATATTGCTTGTTATTTTCTTAACTATCGATCCTTTCGATTCGAAGTGCTGTGAAGTTGTAGGTAGACATAGAGCTCGGTTGCAATTACTTGGTTACACCTTTTTAGTTCACCAAGCACTGGGCCCGTGGAGGATTATGGCCCACTCCCTCTTACAGAGAGAATGCCTGTGTCCCAGGAGTGAGAAAGTTGTCGGATGTTTAGTCTTTCTTCTGTTTAAATCTTCTTCTTCGCTAGAGAAGATTTGGCATCACGAGCTATGCAACTATGCGTGCCAAAGTGGAGCTGCCGGCTGCGCTGGGCAAACTTAAGTATTGACGCTTTGGTGGCTCTCGCACTTGCTCCACTGCACCCAACTTACTAATTTATTAATGCAACCGTCCTCATATAAAAGTGTTTACTGTTACAAAAATTAACAAGCACAGCATATACAAAAGGTCGGACACATCAATATGCACTCAGTCTTCGTTTATCATTATTTAATATTGTTAAACATGGGTACGAATGTTAAATGTCAATAAATATAAATTTTACAAAATATATCTCCTTAATTACCGACTTGAAATTAAATGTCACTGTAAATACTGACCATGAAAATTTTAAATGCGGAATAACAAATAGAACCTTCCTACGGTTCCTAGGTGCCAAAAGTTCACTGAATCTCCACCTTCGTCCAAAGAGTAATGCGTTTTATGGTAAGTACCTAGGTAAGGTACTGACCAGGAATTTGCAAAAATTTATGATTTATTTTTATATACTCAAACTGGATTTGATTTCCTGTAAAGATCTTGTTACTCTTAAGGCCATTTTTAAAGGAAGCTTTATATAAAGCACGTAGTTGTTTTAATGATATCAGTCACTGTCGCAAAACGTTAACTAGCAGGCATTTTGTACCAGGAAGTACCTACATAATCGCAAGCCTATCACATTGTATTCTAATCTATAGTTATAAAAACATCAGTCTCATCTCTATAAATACCATTATTTTTTTACACGCCTGCGTAGTTATCTTTAAGACCTTCCTGTAAGGTCAATCAAATGTTATAAAACTGGATACTTGTTTACAATGAAAACATACGTTGGTAAACTTTCCGAGACATAAGAATAAAGATGGAACAATATTCAATCATATTTGCACTATATTTTTTGCTACTGACACAGTATATGCCCCACATCGACACATCAAGGCCCACGTTTCAGCCGACTAAGCTCGTCTCGTATTCCCTGCCTCAGAAACGACAGCTCAAGAAGGCTCTGGGGTTCAACGAGGATGTATACTTGAATTTCACAGAACTTACCGACAAATACAAATATCCTACAGAAGTGCATACAGTGACCACAGACGATGGATACATTTTAAATGTATTTAGAATATTACCAAAGTGCAGTGAATCAGTTAAACCTTACCCAGTATTTTTGTTACATGGAATATTTGATACAGCAGACATGTGGATAACTACTGGAACGAGGACTGGGATCGGCTACGTACTGGCCAGTAATTGTTACGACGTGTGGGCGGCCAACCACAGAGGAAACTTTTATTCTCGACAACACGTTAAACTTGACCCTAATAAGGATCCAGATTACTGGAACTTCACGTTCGACGACCATGGCAACTTCGATGTACCCGCAATTATCGACTACATTCTGCGCATCACTGGGCATTCAAAGTTGTTCTACATGGGACATTCTCAAGGTAGCACTAATTATTTTGTTATGACTTCTCTGCGGCCGGAATACAATGATAAGGTGAGGGTAGCCATCATGCTTGGTCCCGTAGCTTGGATGAAGAACTTTAACAATCCCCTGGCACTCATAGCTATCCAAAACTACGTCCCGATAAAAGCCTTTATAGATAATGCCGGTTTAAATGAAATATTTGGTAGAGAGCATATCGTACATTTCATTGTTGAGTTTCTTTGCGAGTTAGCTCCTAGTTTTTGTGAAGTAGGACTCACTTTAACAACTGGTTACAAATCTGGGACCATACCACTCAAAGATATTTCTGTTGCTATTGCCCATGTATTTAGTGGAACATCAATAAAAAACTTAGCACATTTTGCCCAGTTGGTTTTAAGTGGGAATTTCCAGCGTTATAATGAAGGCGCTGAGGGGAATATGGAGCGATATGGAACTCGAAACCCTCCACAATACAATGTGTCTCGGGTATCCTCTCCAATTGTCTTGATAAGTGCCCAAAGTGATTCATTATCATCACTGAAAGACGTTGATATTTTAGTGTCCAAGTTACCTAATTTGGTCGAAAATTACATAGTGCCCAAACAATACTGGAGTCATCATAACCATATTTGGGGCAACAACGCGCCTGAACTTGTTTATACGAAATTTTTGGATTATTTTAATAAATATAAAGATTAGATTGTTTTTATATTTTCTTTTTGCAGTCAATTAATAATGAAAATAACATAGTAGCTGTAGAATGACCAAAACATTGGGTAAGGACCCCATAAATGAATATAAAAAATAAATAATATTTCAGATTGTGATCAATTTAATTTAATTGAAAAAGTTATTTGTAGATTTATAGTTAAAGCATACTTTAGGAATTAAATAAAGTTAAAATTAAAGGGGGTCTTTAATTTTAACTTTACAATTTAATAAGTAACGGGGAAGATTTATAGTCAATAGCTTAGTTAGTATACCCAAATGTGATAATCGCATTAAGTAACTTCCAGACTTGTACCAAAAACGTAGCCATTTTTCACAAATACAGTGATTTATTCCTCCCTGTTTGTCAATCAATATCTAAAAAACTCCACATAAATTTTACAAAATACTTCCGCAAAAACAGGAAATATATAGAATTTGTCGATATCATTAATACATTATGATTTATTATTTAAATACGGACGGACATTGATGCCGCATTTATAGCACTCTGAGATTTGTGACATTGAATTATGTATTCAAGATCATTGGACATTTAAGTGTGGTCTTGAGTTCTATTGAAGACTTATTTCCAATCTTAGTATACCTACAACCCGTGTGTCCGATGGGATTTTTTGGGGTCCTTAGAGGATTTTTTTTTTAAATCCTTCAATCTTAAACTCAGAAACAATCACGCGATTTAGGCTATGCGTCATCTGTCAGTAAATTAATTTAAAAAAAAATATTAAGTAGATGTTTAGATATTCTAGGACAAATGATAAGGCAGTACAGTATAAGCATACTAGCAATCCAGCACTTAGGTTCAATCTGACAGCATTCCATAATGTTGAAACAATAATAAACGCCATTTTGGGGATTGGATCGTTTGTCAAATTGTCACATCTTAATCAATCATTCAGCAAATCGGCATTCCTCAGTTCACAACTAAATTAAATCAATCTTCTTGTAGATACAAAATAAATTTTATATTATAATACAACTATTAGGACGCCGATATATTATGTCAGTGGCCTTGAGTGGTTAGCTTGCGTGTTTTGTGCTGAGCTCACGTAACGCGTCGTACGTCCAGCCAGTAATAGGACTCGCCCATCAAGGAGCGCTGTCCAAAATTAGACGCATTATTAATTTATTATACATAAATCGAAAGATGTTTTTATAAAACACGTATACTAAAAGATAAATAATTAAATTATCTTTATAATGGTGAAGGTTTTAGAAAAATACGCTTGATAGTTTTTGCGTGATTCTCAGTTTTTTATCCGCATTAGACATAACTTTACAAATTAATTACACTAAATAATATAAACATAATCTTAAATATTCACAGATTGAGTTATTAAAAAAGTGCTCCAATTTAACATATATCTTTTATAAATCATTAACACTACTCGTTTAAACGTGATCTTCAGTATAAAATCATTAAAAATCGGTTATTTTCGCCTTAAGTTCATCTTATGTAACAATATAAATAAATAAACATTGTACTAAACCAAAAGTACCTAATAGCAGTAGTAGTATTAGTAAGATGGGGTTTCCTCAATTCCATAATCCAAGCGTGTATTTTGCTTACTTAAGTACCTAATATCTAAATGGACATTTAAAGTTTGAACTAAGTAATTAAGTGCGGATTTCACCAATGAAATAGAACGCGTTTAGATGTGCTGAACGCGTTCTATTTCATTGGTGAAATCAGCTAATGAATCTATGACTAAGTTCAGTGATGAACAATTATACTGTCATGATATTTCTTAATATGCAATTTCACGCAAATGAAGCCGCGGGCACTATGTTATGACCGGGTTTCTCTTATAAGTGTAGGCAGAGTTGTACCAGCTCCGGAGAATTTTTTAAACAAATATTGATTACATAATCTAAATTGAAGTCAGAACATGAACCTGTCCTTAATTTACAATTTAAATGGGCACAATTATTGTATTCAGTGCCAAAGTAACGACGTGGGTTCGAACTCGAGACGTATGACTTGGCAGTCCAAAACAGTAAAAAACACAAATAAATAAAAAATAAATAAAGTAACATACTTAGATTAATACGGCCTCAATAAAATGCAATTGCAGATCCAATCAAGTTTGCCTCGATGTAGAGCGTTTCTGTGATCTTGATACTTCATTTCATCACTAATTAATGATATTTATAAGCATTAAGTACTTAAATACATTATAATGAATGCAGTTTAGTTATTTTAATGCGGAACAAGGAAGGTCAAGTTTATAAACAAGTTCAGGTATTAAAACCAAATCAAATCTAGTCATTTTAGGATTATAGATACCTTAAGGGAAATAAATATTGTTTGTTTATGTTTTATGTGGTTTTATTTATTATTCCTGGAACACTATCACGACTGCATTTCCCGAAGAGGTAGGGAAACAGACAATTATGTCACATGACCAACCCGTTTCACCTGTGTTTTTAACCCCCGGCGCAAAAAGAAGGGCGTTATTAGTTTGACCGCTATGTGTGTGTGTCTGTCTGTCTATGGCACCGCACCTCTTAAACTGGTGAACCGATTTGAATGCGGTTTATTTTATTTTAAAGCAGGTTTTCTAGCGATGGTTCTTAGATATGTTTTTATCAAAATCGGTTCAGCCGTTTGAAAATAATCAGCTCTTTTCTAGTTGATGAATGAGAGCGTCTTCCACAGATCTAATCGATTTTAAATATGGTATTCTGTTACTTCAATGATATCAGAAGAACATAGTAACCTTGAACTGATGCTGTAGCATCACCCAGAATTTGTAGGATACCCAACTCTCTTACCAACTCACAGCACAGGTATCGTGTTTGGGCTCATTGGAATGATCTCAATGAATAGGTTATAGATGATGAACAGGGTCTGGTGATGGAGTAGGAAAGAGAAATGAGGGAATGTTTGTGTCAAGGGCTTTTTTGTAATTTTAATGTAATTTTACGTGTCCGTCTGGATTGAGGAGCCATGTCTCATATTTGAACGAGGGTACTACCAATATTTAGTAGTAAATTAGCCGATTTTGTAGGCCAGATCGTGGAATTTGTAGTAAAACCCTTAAAAAGTTATACGACATTAAAGGTGGCTCCTCAATCCAGACGTCTGAATTGATTGAGCCACCACAGCACTCGAAAACTAGCCAACAGATATTTTGAAAATTTTGTAGGATTTAGTAGTACTTATGCGTAGCCTGTACAAAAAAAATGGGTTTTTTAGGGCTGAATTTGAGATAGCTACAATGCTTTAATTTTTCATAAAAATCCATAAATTTCACCGCGCTGTTTCTCGGAAAGTAATCAAGCAATTACAACAGATTTTTAGTATAATTTAGTAGCAATTGTGACTTAATTTGTACTATTAAAATTAAATGGAAAAACTGTATATTATAATATACGTAGCTACTAAACTAGTTGATCAAATCGGATAACAATAACACCAATATTTAGTTGGTAAAAAAATAAATATTGGCATAATCCAACATCCTACACATTCAATATTTCCAAAAAAAAAAAAAACATTCCTTAACAATTTAGTGTGGTACGAGAGCCCACGACCAAAACCATATCACATCGTTTTACGGCCAAAACCGTATGAAATCGTTAGTTTAGATGATTCTCAACCTGACTCGGTGGGCAGTACCGGTCAGAAACGTACCAGTTTTACGGGAGCCCATTTCTATTAAGTCAAAAGAATGGGCAGACGGTTTCATCACAATATGTCTGAATATTAAAAATGTACATAGGTTTCGTAATTTTGTTAGGTTCGAAAAAGTTTGTTTTCAGACATTTTGCGTGTCACATGTGGACTGAGCGTTAACAGTATAGTATACGGTGACCATAAATAATTCAAACTATGATCATAAACAGAGTTTTATTTACACATGAATAATTCTTCATCAATCAGCACTTAAATAATGAGCACTATACAGGGTGTTAAAGAAATTGCTTGCCATAGCTTAGGGGTAGGTTCAGTATCGATAAAGGAAACCATGAAAAAAAAAATTGCAAGGTCAACTTAATTTAGTACCTACTAACTTAAAATAGCAATCGTTTAGATCGCTATGCAAGCAATTTCTTTTACTTTTTTAATGGTATTTGTTATTTATTTTTTACGGGTTCCTTTATCGACTCTGAACTCACCTGAAGCTATGGCACGCAATTTCTTTAATAGCCTGTATATTAAAAACAAATAATAATAAAAAAGTCCATTATCCCAAAATAGTGGCATTAATTTTTTTTTCTAATCTCTAAATACTCGTATTATAAAACAAAGTCGCTTTTTGAGTTTGTCTGTGTGACCGCGTTATTATTCTAAAATTCCGACCGATTTTGATGCGGTTATGGTGATTTTTTTGATTTATTATGTAAAATTTATTCCGGAAGGATTTTTTATTTAATACTTCAGAAATCTTTATGTCTTGTCAAGTCATACATTTTTCGCTTCACGTTTGACCTGAGTGCATTTTCATACAATGTCGCTCATGGACATGTATTTTTCTGAATATTCATGAAAAATTATTGAAAATTAACTATACAACGGGGTTATATCTTTAATATGTTTCATGTTATTCAATTTTTAATTTGATTAGTAGCGTTTGCCATATCTCCTATGCTATTGTCTCGATTTGGATTCTGTTTATTATTTCCAAAAGCTTATGAGTTATTTTATCGGATTTACTAACAGTTTTTAATAAAATTTATCGACTATGAAAAAAAAACGAAGTTCTGAGGTGGCTCAATCAATTCAGACGTCTGGATTGAGGAGCCACCTTTAATGTCGTATAACTTTTTAAGGGTTTTACTACAAATTCCAGGATCCGGCCTACAAAATCGGCTAATTTACTACTAAATATTGGTAGTACCCTCGTTCAAATATGAGACATGGCTCCTCAATCCAGACGGACACAATTTCACTTGTAAATTAAAGTAACAGGTGAAATGGACTCGCCTCCTTTTACTCCTTTTCCATTATTTAGGAATAAGTCCAGACTCCGGGGTCGTTCGTTGGAAAAATCCAATTTAATTTTGCCTCAAACGGGGATCGAACTTAGATCCTCACGCTGAGCAGTAACTCTTGCAACCATTTCCCCAAAGAGATAATTTAAGATAACTGCCTTTAAGGTCTGAATTTCAAAAACTTATCTTGGTCAAGGTACGCATCAAAAACGTATAACTTTCAAGTCGTAATTAATCCTTAAGTTGGTCGGACTTTTTGTCGGCAATCATCAAGGATATCAGGTCATCTCTCAGACGGTAAGTTATAACTATAGTTAATGCCTGAATTTATATGCAAAGGTATGTATTTAAATGAAATGTTTTGGTACTTACAATAGTATGATTACAGTATAATTTATCACATACATACAGTTGTTTATGACAGGTACGTATTTTTATTTTTATTATCCTATATTGTGTCTCACTGCTGGGCAAAGGCTTCCCTTTTTTCCTTCCAAATTTCTCTATTAAGTACGTATCATCATTTCAGCCGAAAGACGTCCACTGCTGGACATAGGCCTCCCCAAATTGGGCACGCCACAATTGTGGCGATAGGTCCTCTCTTTGAGGAGTGGCTTGAGAGGCGCCACGGCGTCCTCACCTTCCGCCTGACGCAGGTCCTCACCGGACACGGCTGTTTCGGGAGGTTCCTGTTCCGCATAAGGCGGGAGGAAACGCCCGGGTGTCAGCACTGTGTGGATCGCCCGGAGGACACGGTGGAGCATACGGTGGAGGTCTGCCCGGCTTGGGCGGACCACCGCCGTGTCCTCACGGAGGCGATCGGCGGCGGCGATCTCTCGCGTCCGGCCCTGGTTCAGGCCATGGTTCGGAGCGAGAGTGCATGGGAGGCCGTCACCTCCTTCTGCGAAGCAGTTATGTTCGCGAAGGAGGAGGCGGAGCGCGCGAGGAAGATGCAAGCTGCACGCCCTGATGATTTCCCACCCTCAAAAAAAAAAAAAAGGCCTCCCGTAATGGGAGGGTTTGCCATAATCGCCACGCTTGGCAGGTGGGTAGGCGATCGCAGTATGGTGTTAAAATGCATGTTAGTCCCTTAGTCGCCTTTTACGACACCCACGGGAAGAAATGGGATAGTACTATTCGTCCGGCATCACACGGACGCCACTCTGAAAACTCTGCTCGGGTAAAAATAGAGAATGCTCATTTAATAGTATAGCATAGTACATACTAATTCCATGCTGCCATGTAATGACATGGTAATGACATTCTAAGGTAGTCACTTTGTTCTAAATTTGTGCGACCGAGCTCTGCTCGGGTGAAAATACGGAGAAAACTACATTTCCCAGAGATGAGACCTAGCTAGATAGATTTTTCGCCCCCTTAAACCCCTATATTGCAACTTTCATCGAAATCTTTAGAGCCATTTTCGAGAACGTGATTACAATTATATATACAAATATTGCTCGTTTAATAGTATAGGATTCAGTCAAGGCTACAGTTCAGTGCAGTCTAGGTTAGACCTATTTAGTTTAGAAACTCAATTCAGTTCTGTACAACTTTACCAATTTCTTAAAAGTACACATACTTTCGAGGTCACTTAAGTAGAAGTTCACTGTTCAGCATAATTATGTCACTAAACTTGATGACATGCAATTATTTCAAAGTTATGTAACGTTTAATTACCAAGTTTAAATCTCTGTATGTAAATATTAAAGTACTCGTAGGTACACATCTTTTACAAGCACCTGGTATGGACTACTTAATTTTAATAGTCTAAAATGGCCATAAAAAATGTTATTAATATTTTATAGCATATTTCCATATTAAGCAATGGACTAAGCCATATCAAAATTACTTTAGCTGGTCATAAAGTTCTTGATTGCATATTGACAAAATGTTTTTTTTTTGCGATATGGGGCAGATACTCTCACGAAAAAAAAATCAGAAGACAAGATATTCCCGTAGTTAAAATCATTCAAAATCTAGTTTCCATCTCATCAAAGCGGCAATCAATAAAAATTTGTAAAACTGTGACGTATTTTTGACAGATTGAGACTGATATTAGAAAAAATACGGAAATTGTCCCTCCGTATGAGCTGTTGGTTGTGGAAGTGTCATTTTTGTCACGACGTAAATGCACTACGAGAAATCCAAGGGTAAAGTGCACCCACGGAGTAAAATCAGTGATAGGTACTCAATACTCGATACTTTATTGATAAGTACCTAATGAAAAACAAATGCAAACTGGTTATTCCGGTTTCAAAATCTGTCATACTTTAGATTAGTAATACCTCTTTGGTTAGGTACCATTACAGTGTATCAGTCTTTTTTTTTTCTTATTTTGTTGAGAGTGTGGCCAATATGGGCCATTGTGTAAACAGATCACTAGGCCTTCTGTAATACGACTTACTGTATGACGACATCCGTGTTGATTATTACTTCTGCTAGGTGGCCTAAAGAGTTACCTGTTACTGTTAAACCTGTTCTTAATTTCGTATAAAGAAATAAAAAGTAAGTACTCGTCTTGAACCTCGCCTCGATATATCAGGTGTCAGCTCAACCTTCGATCGCCTGTCTGCCTTGAACGATGCATCTCAATTACCATAACGACCTGCGAATGTCCACTGAAGCTCATTCTTCCAAACTATCCCAAATAATTCTAAAATAACAACAGTGATAGCCTAGTGTTGTGACCGTCGGACTGCCAAGTCATAGGTCTTGAGTGCGTACCCAAGGCACGCACCTCTGACTTTCGGATTTATGTGCGTATTGTATAATTATCACTTGCTTCAAAAACGGTGAAGGAAAACTTCGTGAGGAAACCGGCATGCCTGAGAGATATTTCTCGACGGCATGTTAAGCCAAGTCAGAGGCCCTTGGGCGGCATAAAAACTCTGACACCGGGTTAGTCATTAACCACACGAAAAAGAAAGAAATACTCCTAAAATATCATATCTTGTCCATTTCAAATTATGGAACCCAGACCCATGGTGTCCTATACGACTTAGAACCCCTACCTTTCGGATACAATGCTGTTGCCGATGCATTGACCATTGCTATTCGTACCACGAGATCTACTAAGTGCTGCATTTCAGATCTTAATGAAAGTTAATGGAATAAAAAATTGTTTCCACTGCTTACAGTCGCTGCCACGACAAACGCCTAAAATAGTGTTAATTTTGATCAAACGGAGATCTAAGTTTGTATCCGAACGAAACAAAACACGATCAGCTAGAAATAGATTTTGAATTTCACTGTTAATAGGGATGATGCCTGGGTAATAGAAAAGAAATTCTAATTAGTCCATCAGTCAGATAAATAAACAATATTAGACACGTATTTTATGCTTTATCATATTAATAAAAAGTTACTTAGATAAAACGCATTTTAAATTGGGGAGTGGGGGTCGCTTCGTCACAAGTAATTATAAAATCTACATACTCGTGACGACATGGCACATTTTAACTCAATGCTTCGCCGTAATCTTTAGATTACGTAAAAAAAGAAAAAATACGTGTCCAATATCTAAAAATAAAATGTTGTCAGCATCCCTATTCACTTATATAAAATGCCTTACTTCTCCCAAAACCTACAGAATCATAGGATAGTTTACCTACGGTCTACGTGAACAGTGGATTTAATGCTTCTGCAGTTCGTTATGAGCTTTCACTGTTATGTAACCTTAGGTCGATTATAATTGAACATAAACATTTCTCTCGAGTGTATCATACGTGGAACAATTAAAAGAAATTTCAATTGATGTTACTTAATAATTAAAACTCAAGAGAAACTACCAGTTTTTAATGTTCGTCAAAGTTAATGTTACGTTTGAATGCAATGGAAATTCAGATTCATCCGCAAGTAACCAATGAAATACTGCCTCGTTGGTTATTGGGTTTTTCCATTAGGAATTTCTCAGTGGCAGCCCGGAGTCTGGATGTGTGCCCGGTTGATGGCAATAGGCTCGCCACCTATTACATGGGACTTAAACATAATTGTCGAAACGTGGGTGTACTCGCGTGATGTTATGTTATGTAAGAATGCAGAGATATTATGTATGTAAGTGTGTTTCGTGTGGCCAGGTACAGTACGACACAACTTAGTTGTAGTATCGGCAAAATTCAAAAAACCGATCACCATCCGAACTGAGTGCGTCTTCAAAATCACCCATCTTTATTACTGCCTTAGGTGAAAATGATCTTTACGAAAACGAATTAAATTTTAAAGTTATATAATCAAATACATTCGTAAAATTGTAATAAATTAATGAAAATTTTCAAATTTATGCTACATGTGTCGTACTGTAACACCTAAATTGTAGAGCCCATTAAGACCGATTGTTTCAAAATTGAAAACCTGGAAAGCCTGCTGTAAGATCTGTCATTGCAGATCTTCAATTTAATATAATAGGTACCTATTATTAGATAGGCAGTCGCTCCATGTAAAATACTGGTATTCAGCTGCATCCGGTTAGACTGGAAGCCGACCCCAACATAGTTGGGAAAAGGCTAGGCAGAGAGAGAGAGAGGTACCTATTATTAAATTTGGTAGGTTCTCCCAGCCGAGAACTAGGAACATTTTTTTGTCACAAGTGACCCATTTATGTGTTTTACTTTTTCAAGAAAACTTTTAGATAATGAGGACTTTCATTTAATAATGTAAATGATGTTTAATTGCATTGACATTTCTGCGTTAGCGTTAAGAAATGCAACTTGTTTAACTATATCTACATATTATAAATTAATGTTGCTTTTTGTGTCTGGCTGTGTGACCGCGTTTTTCTTCTAAACTACGCAGCAGATCTTGATGCGGTTTTCACCAACATTTAGAGAATTTATTACGGAAGGCTTATGTGTTCCTATAATACATTAATATTCAACATACATCAATCTGCCTAGCCTTTTCTCAACTATGTTCGGGTCGGCTTCCAGTCTAACCGGATGCAGCTGAATACCAGTATTTTACACGAAGCTACTGCCTATCTGACCTCCACAACCCAGTAACTGGGTAATACAATACCCCTTGGTAAAATTGGTTGTCCGTAACGACTGTCAAAGATCCAAGAATGACAGCCGGGACCAACGGCTTAACGTGCTTCCCGAAGCACGGTGGAATCTCGATATGTAAAAACCGAAAGGCAAGCGTAGCCTTAACCTGATCGATCGACCCATGCGGCTGTTATTACTTAGCCACGTAATATTCAACTTACATATAATTAAGAAATAACGATATGTTGTCATGTCGTAAAAACCGTGCAAAGCAGGGCGTAGTCTGTCTATAAATATTTCGTCGTCACCTCTGACCTTATCTCGATCAGCTGTGACCTATCGTTGTCTAGACAATTATTGTGATCATTTCGCATGCACCAATACACTTTAACTTCAAGCATTATACATAAGGTAGGTATGTCTTGTTATCTCAATATTTTGCAATTTTGAGGAGCTCGTGGCTAAGTAACAACAGCCGCACGGGTTGATCCAACAGGTTAAGCTACGTTTGCTGGGGTTGATCCGTGGATAGGTGACCTTCTTTACATAACGACACTCCTCCGTGCCTCGGAAACTCAGCAAAGCCATTGGTCCCGGCCGTCATTCGTGGATCTCTGACAGTCGTTACCGGTCGTCAGAAGCCCGAAAGTCTGAAAACCAGTCTTACCAATGGGTATCGTTTTACCCAGTTACTGACTTGTGGAGGTCAGATAGGTAGTCATTTCATGTAAAATACTGGTATTCAGCTGCATCCGGTTAGACTGGAAGCCGACCTCAACATAGTTGGGAATAGGCTAGGCAGATTGATTATCATGTACTGGCTTGACATCATCAACCTTGAACAAGTGATGATAGCTAGCCCAATAACATAAATCTATTTTTAACAACCATTACAAATTGTAAGCACAGATTTATTAATCGCAAAATAAATACCTTAGTATTAAAAATGGCTATGTCATCGCGCATCGAACGATCTATATTCACATACGTTAAAGCCTCAACGTGCAACAACCACATATATGCATTTTATTGGCAAATGCTACTTAACAATCGGTTCGCAAACTATTGCAACTGACTCTGAAACTATTTTTATGGGTACTTACATTATATTCTATTGAACATCAATGTATGTATGAAATCATTTTAGTGTCTCAAGTACGGTTTTATTCTGTCCACAGCTGTGGAGACTTGGGTTGATGGAATGATCCCCAAGCGGACTCATTTTATGGTCATTACCTAGCCGTGTTAAAACATCAAAGTAGATAAATAGACTACACATTTTATAAATTAAAGTCGCTTTTCGTGTTTGTCTGTATGTCCGCGTTGTTCTTCTAAACCACGCAACAGATTCTGATGAGGTTTTCACCATCGTTTAGAGAATTTATTCCGGAAGTAAAAGTTACATATAACTAAGAAATCTCCATGTTTTGTCAAGTCGTAAAAACCGTGTGGAACAGGAGCGGGTCGCTAGTATAGTAAACAGAAAAAAAAATCTGCCGTTCCAAACATTTCGATCGCCTAGGTATTGCACTTTTCTATGAAACAACAGTTTTTTTTTTTTTAATAACTGACGATACATTTCGACGTAGGGGGGTTCAAAATCATGTACCGAATCCATGGTATCAACCAATATAAGAAAAACAAATGAATGATGGACAGTCTTGACGGTATTCTTCTTTTGTTTTTAAAAGCTACATCATGTTATTACACACACAGTCAGTAATAAAAGTAAAGCCCACACCTCCACTTAGGGTTGCCAACCCTACCATATAATATAGTATCCAGGCATATTAGAGGCCTAAATACTATATTTCAAAAAAAAAAAAAAATTGGCAAAACTACTATATTTTATATGAAAACAAAATTGCGAGATGATCGCAATAGGACCAGGATTAATCTCTTAAAAGTTGAATTAATGGTATTTAATGTAACTTTTAATTTGGTGTGTAAAAAAAAAGAAACCTGATAATAAAGGTTTTTAGTAGCAAAAAATATTGAAAGATTTTTTTTTAAACATCCCTACTACAGTCGAATCTGGATAAGCGGGAGTTCAAGGGAAGGCGGTCTCTTTTTCGCTTATGGAGGTTTCACACTAAATCGATTTTCCAGCTTATACAGGTACAAGAGAGGCGTTTCTCACTTATAGAGGTTGATATTGGTTGGAAAAGGTTGAGAGGAACAAAAAGCAATGCAAGTTCTAAAAAATAAAACTCATAAATAACAGATGTTACCAGTCACAGTTATAGAGGTCCACGACTGGAAAACGACTTTCTCTTATAGAGGGTTCTGTTTATCACTTATAAAGGTTTTAGAGGGTTACAATGACAGGACCTGACAATTACTCTCATTTATAGAGTTTTCTCGCTTACCTAGTTCTCACTTACTCAGGTTTGCCGGCATTTTATTTTTTCGCCATCAACTATATTTTTGCAGGCAATGGCTTAATATAGTATTTTCGAATACTATATTTGATATTAAAAAGTTGCCAACCCTACCTACACTTGAAGCGTTAGGTTTTTTGTCCTTCTGCAAAATGTGAGCAAATAGGATCTATAACTTAGTTGAAAACGAATCAAAAAGACAGACACTAACCTTTAAATATGGATATTAATAACTCCAAAATTCATCATTAAGACACTGCCAAAGTCTGCGCAACTCATTAAATGCCATCCGAATATTTTCGATTAGCTAACGGTGACTGGTAACACGTATAGAATTCACAGTCGGACCTCTGTGAAATACGTCTCTGAATATTTATGTTCCGTTCAAGGTCCCATAAATTGCTTTACATATGAAAAAATATGGTGGACAATAATGTCACCCGATTTACGAACACTGGTGCCGTTAGAACTTTAAATGAATGTGACGTACGTGTTTCGGTTCACTTTGTTTACTGGTTCAAAGGATTGGTTCTGCTTATAGTTATTAAATAGACCATATTTCAGGACAATGGTCACATAGATTTGGTCACTTTTTGACGGGTCAGAAACAAAAAAAGAACATTGTAGGTTTTGAATGATACCGTTTCTAGAAATCCTAGAATCAATGAACTTTTCATTCAGCAGAGTTCAGCAGCAAATAAGCTCAACGCGACGTTGTGTAAACTTTTTACTGCATCGTAACCTGTCACCTGTTTTTTAGGATAGGGATTATTGGGATGTCTTTTAAAACATTTTCTCAGAAATAAATTAAATCTAAAGAGTCTTTGTACTGCGATAATTCCAAAAAAAAAAAACAAGCGAGCCTTACTGTAATCGCATATATGATGTATTGACGTCTTGGCTGGCAGTACCAACCTTACGGAAAATGGGTTGGTACCATCCTGACGGCAAACGGCAAACTCTAGCACCGCGCGCTCTTCCCCGGCTTCCTATTACACACTTCCGTCCCTTTTCACGAAATCACTCCCAAAGCAGGAAACCGAGAGGAAAGACACATAAAAAACAAATGACAGTCACAATCTGAATAGATTATAGTGGCAGCAATCTAAACAGTGACACTTCACGATTGAAATTACTATAGCGTTGCCTTGATTTGAAACTGTTCGTTAGGTGTACGCGGACCGTGGACACACAGGCCAATTGTCCCCAAATTAATTCGTAGATTAACACACTAAACCCATACAAAAGTGTGACAAATAGTCAGTAGCGGTAATATGTGTCAAGTGCCGTGCGGTATCCTTACAGAGCGTGGCCGCGTTAGTAATACAATGTGCGTCCTACTTATGGCTCCCATTGGGCAAAATGTCATAGTTATATCAGACTAGTGTAACGGAAGCGGTGTGCGTGTTGCCTTACAATCGAGTTGCACTTGACCCTTGGGTAACGGGACTTGTTACCCACATATTTTGTTACTGATCTAATTAATG
Source organism: Agrochola lota (assembly GCA_947364205.1). Taxonomy (NCBI): domain Eukaryota; kingdom Metazoa; phylum Arthropoda; class Insecta; order Lepidoptera; family Noctuidae; genus Agrochola; species Agrochola lota. The sequence continues at coordinate 5,570,697 of OX376221.1, read as the reverse complement.
CTATGCTAAGAAAGGGTTTCGAAAAATTGAGGTAAAGAATATTTAGTCGGTGGACAGCAAAATGTAGTAGGCAACGTCGTAAATAGATGTCAAATATTTGTTTGCGTTGTTGTGATTAATTTGGCAATATTGCTGTATGGAAATAAGAAATGTGGCTAACTAGCGAACTAGAATATTGATTATGAAATACAATAAATTAACGTAACACCGAATATTTAGTTTTAGATGTATAAAAAGTATTTGGAAACTTTCCCAATGCCTTTTTTACACCAAAAACGGATACAACATCAAATTCAATGATAAAATTGCAATTCATTATTAATATTCTAGTTCCCTAGTTAGCCACATTTCTTATTTCCATACAGTAATATTGCCAACACTAATAAATTATATACTATTAGACCAGCGTCGAACAAGACCTTAGGAACTTGGAGTGGACAGACTCCAGCCTGTGACAGTACTAAAAACAAGGACAGTCTGTAAATTAAAAAAATACACCCGACCACACCAAAGCCCATCCGTGACTTTAGCGCCTTCCATTCAATGATGAAAATTTGATCAAAGAAATCCAAACCAACGATAACAATCATAATTATCTTAATTAACAAGACCACACTAATAGAGACTTTCTAATGGAATTTTAAGAACACTACCTCAGTTTACTGCCAAAATGTTGTATGCTTCCTAAAGCATGAAATAATACTATAAAACACTAAAATTTAATTAGGTATCAAGTGGATAATTACGAATGGGATTGGAAGTTGTTTTTGTTTAGCATTTGTGTTTTTTTATCTTTTTATACATATTAATACAGTTGAGATGGTTGTGTTTAGATCATGAACATTCAGCTCACAATTGTTTTCTAACTCAACACTATACACTCATTTGTTGATTGCACTATTCGAAATCGTTACGAAGCTTTAGTTGAATAATTGTGCTTTCAATTTAACTGGTTACTAAGAGCTGGTTTGCAAAACCAATTCGAACATTATCAACAGTGCATTTGGGTCAGAATTTTGCATCTCCCTGCCCCAATTAAATTACTCCCAATTTATTTTACTTATTTGGGATATCGCGGCCCCGGGACACAGACAACGGAAGGAACACGGGTGGGTTTTAGTCAGTAAAAGTCTGACACACCCTCCCGCTCCGGCCAGACCGGGAAAAGTTATTTGATAATTTCTCAACCAAAAAAGAAAAAAAAAAGTAACACAATTTATATTAGGTCGACGCAACATTTGTCTTCTTCTTCCATAGATCTTCTATTAGCCGTCGTCTCAGTCAAGGCCTCAATCTCTGAATAACATCATCATCTCAGACTTTAAGCATTTATAAGAGTCTTCGTTTCGAATTTTGAAAGAAAGGGTCATGTTGCGCCGACCCACTAGAACCCGTCGTAGTTTTGTACAAACACATACAAAAATAATGTTTTAAAACTATATATGAGTTCGGTGTTTCTGTAACTACTCTGAGAAAAAAAACCGAAAAAAGATAGAGTGCACAGTCTCTTTTAAAATCCAGACATAATCTTAGTCACATTATGTGAGGATCATGTAGATTAAAGTTTGAAATGGTATTTTAAGGAACCACACCGATTTGGGTGGACTTGTCCAGTCAGTGCAAGCATTTTTGAGAAATCGTGTAGCTCAACTATGGTAGATCTTTGTAACGCATCAGCTTAAGTTTGCATTACATAACTTCAAGCTGAGCTTTTTCTCCGCATCCAAGAACATTTAAATCCCAGATTCGTCCTTTGAATGTGAATTAAATAGCAAAAATAAGCTGAATAATCGTGCGCTCGTGGCTTCGCCTCCATTTGCGTTAAAACGGCCATCAATCTTCTGTAAGCTTGGAATCTATCCAGAAGGCTGTTGGCTAAGACTATGGCAAAACATTCCGAAGGACTCCGTAGGTGTTAAATTTGAAAATTGGTAATTCTGACTCATAGCTGTGATTCAGCGCTTTTAATCATGTGACTACATTTTAATGTTCTTGCATATTTAAAGTTCATTTATGTGTCATTATTTTGTCATGTAAATGGTCTATTAGATGTCTTTGTACCGTAAGTAAACAGCGAGTAAGTACTTCATATTAATGGTTATAAAAATAACAACAAAAACCGGAAATCCACCGCACTGCCCGCTGCATACCTTAATAAAAAGAAATTTGCAAGTACATAACATACTCGTAAGTGCCAAAGTTATATCATCAGTGATGAAACAAAAGCCTATTCGAAGATAAATAAAAAACAGGATATGTGACATTATTTCACGTAAAATGCATTGAAGTTTGTTGATAAATCACTTTCTCGTCTCTCGGATTTGAATAAAGAACTCGTGAATATTCTCGGAGCGTTTCGGATCGGGCCCGATGATTCTCGAGCGAATGTGCGAAATGCATGGAATTAGTATTTACTTTGGCGAAATGTCAGTCAACTCGAACAGAGAAAGGTGCGATTGCTATGTTCCGTCCGTTCTCCGGTTCATGGTGCATATAAGGAGTTGCGCATCGAATGATTTATTATAATTATATGTTACTCTACCCTGTGATTTTTATTTTTCAATTTGATATGCGTTTATCCAAAGTTCATTTTGAGAGTTGTGTAATGAGAAGTCATATTAAACATTAGCTATATCTTTAGAAGGTAATTGAGGTACGTAAAGGTGGTGTAATGTGACCTAAGTGGTAATCTCAGGTTAATCAATTTGTAATTCATTCGAATGGATGTCTATACCACAGATCACTTCTAGATAAATCTCTAAGAGAACCATAGAGATCAAATCATGGTTGGTGAAGATGGAAATAAAAACAATCATATTCTTATAACTTCTCCGTACTGCAAAGACTGGTTCGAGATGGCTCTGGAAAAGTATACCTGGAAGAATTTGGGGGAGGTCTTTGCCCAACAGTGGGATAGTATAGTCTCGCTAAAAATAACAGGAGATTTGCCAAAATTTTATAGGCAGTAGACAGCAGGCAAGCAGACAGTAGTTAAGTAGATAATTTTCGAAACTTCACTACGAGAATTAGGATCATAAAACAGCTTTAACACGCAACTCATCTTCTTAAAACGAATAGTTTCAAAATAAATATTTTATGCAAACATATGAACTGTGCCATTTATCAATATACTTACTAATAAATACATATTTCGATTGACATGATGAAAGTGGTTCTGTAATATTTTGCAATTGTGATGCATTGCATAAATAGCAAGATTTTGATGTTGCAGATGTTCGCAGGTGGCAGTATTCATCCGACGGTCTGTCAGCTTGTTGAACCACATTATTTTGAATATATTTTAATCTAGTCACCTAGTGACTATGGTCTAATGATTTAAAAAAAAACTTGTATTTGTTATATAAATAGCATCCTCTCGTGTTGGGAAACATGCGTGCGACATACCTACATAATAAATTCTTCGCCAAATCTGCAAGGCTAACATTTGATAGGATTTCTAAAGAATATCCTTGCTGATCTAAAGAGACTATAATAATGTAAATATCAATGTGAAAATTTTCTGGAATTCTTCTGTAAATCCTTAACTTTTGCTCGGAAATATTTTCGTAACTTTTTGGATATCCCACTGTATTTACAATGATTTGTATTATAATATCTCTTAAATCAATAAACAAATGCTGATGAATTAAGATCTCGCTTCCTCTCGTGCTCTTGCACTATGAAAGGCCTTTGGAAGGCAAATTGTTTTTTTAAATTTAATTTTGTTGTTTTTGATTTAAATTAATTTCAAAATTTTATGAATTTCTTGATTTTAATTTAATGTTTTTTTTTTTTTATTATTGATGATTTAAAACATTTGAATAATTTTGACATGATTGTGATTATGTTTATGTGAGGAATGTAGTCTGATATTTAATTTTAGTTACGTATATAATAGTATGATTGTGGTGGGTATTTGAATGTTTGGTTACTAAAATAATTCTTAAGTATTCTTAAGAATACTAACAAAATTATGGATCACTAGTGTCTGCAGTGAATAAATAAATAAAAAATGAAATTTATTGCATTTAAACCTACATGGGCGCTTATAACACATCAGAAGGTAATAACACCGAAGTCGCTGTGGTCGTGGCCGAATTCTGGTCGAAACTTATATAATTTGGAATCATCAATACGACGAAGAAGACGAATGAAATACTGAATAGTTCTACAACTGTATCTCCCTGTATATATTTAGGTATATATTTAGCTGCCAACATGACGTACTTTCAGCTGCAACACACACGTATTCCAAAGAAATCAACGGCAAACAAGAAACCGACGAACCCATCAAAAGCGGGACATTCAGTGTTTTTCCTCCAAATTGAATAATCAGAGAGACGTTTCAAATTCCAACAAGTTGTTACAAGATAGGTTTGTTATGCAACCCGTTGGCCCATTGTATTGGGAGCCATACCTACAGATGAACATTAGTATTCTGTGTAGCGGCAACAAGCGATAGTATCTCACCCACGGAAACTCGACGAAAGTATTGGAGACGAAAGTGTAGCTTTTGTTTTATAGTTCACGACACGCGGACGGGACGATTTGGAGCACGGCGATTATAGATCTATGAATATTTAATTACACTAGAATGCTGTTTCGAAAAAGCAAAAGTATGAACACGGAATATCGGAATATGTTGTCAGAATGATAACTCAAATAAAACTTAGCAATCACTCTCTAATGAATCAAATTAAAGCACTCTTCCTCACTCCTACTCTGATGTGCGCGACAAGGTCCACAATGATCATATCTTTGTAAAACCTGCCACGTAACTCGAAACCTATTTGCTTTCCTACATTGCTTTACTTTGGTTCTCAGATAATGTCATTTCAGTACTTTTACCATGAGTGATACCACCGCGGTGGTACCACCCCGAAGAAAATAGGCGAAGACAAACCACGCCAGTATTAGGAATGTGACGCAAACATTACAAGTTATGTTTTATTCACAAGGCCTTTTTAGATTGGAAAATGATTAAATAACTTTTCCCGCTCTGGGCGGAACGGGATGGCGTGTCAGACTTTTACTGACTAAAACCCACCCGTGTTCCTTCAGTTCGCTGCCAGGGGCCACGGTATCCCTTTCGGACATTCCCGCGACTCCGGCAGGCATCGGTCCTAGCAAACCCTTTATGTTGTGCTGACATCTCTTTGAGGTGCGCGTGGATTACAACGCGCCGTCGACCCGGGCGTGGTCCTTATCGGACGGTGAGGTACCCATTGCTCACCGTCCGTAAGCCCGGTCCTACGGTTAATTGCAAATCACATCGCTGACTAAACTTCATATGTTTAAATCCTACAGAAATCCACACTGCAGACTGTATATAAATAAACAGTAAGGAAGGCTACGATCCGAGATAAACGCGGCTTTGTACCAAAGCTAACACTAACATGCACAAGCGCTCGGTATCATGACAAGGTAGTCCGTTCTTATGTATTATAATTACTAGTTCCGCATACGGTGCATTTGCAATGCTTAAATTACACGATAAAAATAGCTACTGGTTATGAATGCTCACATAAACAATAAACAAAGCGTCTTATTGTTTTTTTTATTACTTTATCCGGTGACTTACAAAATGGCCGTTACGATGTTATCCTGAATTTTTTGGTAGTGGTATATAAAAGGTCAGGTGCCAGGTTACAAAGAACAAAGCGCGGCGGGACAATTTGTATGGATGAGATGGATTATTGGATTCCTTAAACAAATGAAGAAGTTAACGTGGGATTACGAGCAATGTAACAAATTCAAAGAGTCTTTTGATCAGAAGTGGGACGAATAGAGCAACAAACAGAACAGAATAAAACGTCGCAGATTCTAAACAATAGTTGCTCGCAAATAATTGTAAAAGGTCGCCGACCGTTTGACTGAACTCAAACGTGAGTCGTGTCCTCGTCATTCAACATTTCTTTTACATAATACGTGCAATGTTAGAGCATGCCCAGGCGCAGACGTGGCGACATTGGTGATCAGTCGGTGATACGTACAATACCGTATTTTACCGTTCGTCTTGCGGTTTGAAACGAAATAATGGCCATAGATATAGAATAGATGATAGACAGTCTTAGAATACTTGAATATATTATTCAGTAACGCATTGAACAGTTAGGGGCTTCTTCATAAACATTGCTTAAAGTTAAGTAGCGTTCAAACGACAAAAATGTATGATTAAACAGTCGCTAATCCTTACTTAACTTTAAGCAACGTTTATAAATAAACCCCTTAATGTTAGGTGATAGATTCTGAAATTGTAAGTATCTTTTAGAAATCAGCAAACATTTTGCGATTGTTGGTTGTTTTTTAGACGCAGATGTAAAAGAGAAATATTTTCCGACATTTACGGTGCACCTACTTATTGAATGGAAGTATTAAGGCAAATAAGTAATTTTTTCTATATTTCTTCAAGAAAGAAACATAGGTAAGTACTTCAAATCAGTTATAAATCTCTTAAATATTACTAACATTTTAAAGACGCTAAAATGAATAACTTTCAAAACTAAATCAAACATTAATCGGAAAATAACTCCTAAATCATTTTTCTATCGAAACATCGACGTTTTGAGAGCAGCTCTTGAAATACCAAGCAATTCACACCTGCCTCAAGCGAAACTGACCTGATTACATAAATCAACCTTGGCTTATTTTAAATAGGTGCGCTTATAATCAATCTAATGATGCTTATGCATTCCTCAAGCATGAGCAATATTAAATTCTATACTATTTTGGTCTCAAATACCTGAAGAAAGTTTGGAAAGGAGAGAAGAAAAACCTGAACATCGTCCAGACCATTTCAACATCTGAAGTCCTTTCACGAACATCTAGATCTGTACCTGACCGCTAATAACCTTTATGGCAAAAGAAAAAAAAACGTTCTAATTTTAAAAAGACAAAAGTTACAACTGTAACCTAGCGACTGGGTTACGTCGTTCACATTCGTCACCCTTTACAAAAATAAGACAAAGATTGTGTGTCGATTTCACGCCCTCCATAGGGTATTTTGTTCTTCGGCTACGTGGAATGAAACAAAGCGTTCGGGTGCTTCTTCGAATCCGATGTTTGGCGAGAAAGCTTCGCAGACGGCATGCTAAAAAGGCTTTTACGCAACGCGTGCCTGTGCCGTCAGTTGCGTCATTTGAAGAGGGGAGCATCGCAGATTAATGTCACCAGGCAGACTCGACATGTTGTTTTGAGGTTCCTCTCATAATGTTTTGTATGTTAGCATTGTTTAGCATTCAAGTACATAACATAATAGAAAACGCTGTATATATAAGAAAAAGAGGGATATTATTTTATGTGGTAATTCTTTTCCGAATGATCATTGGAAATGTTTATTTTCAGAATTCTTACTGATTTGATTACCGTTTCAAATAACTTTTGGTAGGTATATAAGTCATGTATTTTGTTTTACCCGACAATGGCGAAGCCAAAAGGAGGGTTATGATTTTGACCGGTATGTATATATGTATGTATGTTCATCTGTTCCCTCATAACTTCTAAACTCCTTTTCATAATTTGATAAATGAGATATCGTCGGAAGCGTCTTGACAGACAGACAAATTAAAAATCCGGTGTCACACGTAATCCGTTCGATTTATGCCCTAACGACGTGTGACTTTAATTTTTTTATATGTCTGTCTGTATTGTCTTGTTTGTCTTTTTAGTAGGCGTTTTTGTCGTCGTTAGGTTTTAGTTTTTATCTTTTAAATAGAGGTGCAGCACTAGAAGTGGCCAGTATTTTTGGCGTCCCTAAAGGTTGTTCGTTTCTTATCTTTTCAGAGATTAACATCTTTGTAACTTTTTTTTGGTACCTATTTAATCTTTGACAATAATTTTCAAGTTGGCAACAGAGATGATTCTGTTTCGTGGTATTTAGGTTCGGCATGACATTTGTAATGGAGTTTCTGATGCTGTAATTAGCCTTCTTCCGCTCAGTGTGAACAAATAGTGTTTGTTCATCAGTCACAAACACTTCGGGGTTTATTTGATTTGTCTTAGTGCATAAAAATGTCAGAGGTAAAAGTTTTATTTTGTATTCACGAAAGCTTGCGGGATTTAGTAATAGATCTTTATATTGGCAAATATCTTGAGTTAAGAGTAATCTTGAGTGCCTAAGTTATTTATTTATTATAAGGTAGCTTCACAGCTGACAGTAAGTATAACATTAAAACTATTCTGAACATTACACCAATTACGAAGTACACTGAAAAATAAGAAAAACAGAGAGTGACATAATTATTAATATTTGTAGTGTGTGCGGGCGTGTATTTATGCGGTGTAGTGTGTAATGTAAATGGTGGTGTTGTGGAGGGTGTAATGGAAGTGTTGTAAAATGTGTGTGGAGGTGTGTGTATGTCTATGTACATATGAATAAACTGACACTACTGAGTTCTCTGAGTATCCAGCATTTGATGGAGGATGTGGCTAATCTCTTTTTTAAGTCTGTTCCGTGTGGTATTGAAGGGGTCCAATGTTGGGAATTTATCATTATATAATGCAGGTAGACGCAAAAATTGTGACATCTTTAGATAATCAGTGGAGGCCGATGGTACTGATAACAGAGTGGTATGTCTGGTACGTCTGAGTGGGACGTTAAAGTTTATTCTGCTGAGCAGTTGTGGACAGTCAAATTTATTTTAAGTATGTCGTATAATAACATCATATCATTCAACTGTCGACGCGCTGGGGAAAAACAAAACTATTTAGTCCGTCAGTCAGGTAATAATAAAATATTAGACACGTACTTTTTGCTTTATTGTATTAATAAAAAATTCATTAAATGCGTTCCTTTAATGCGTTTTGCATTAAAGGTGGGGAGTGGGGGCTGGCTACGTCACAAGTCGGTATATATATATCTACAGGAGAACGACGTCATGCTATATTTTAACTCAATGTATTACCGTAATCTTTTAATTACGTAAAAAAATAAAAAATATGTGTCCAATATTTTTAAATAATCTTTCTGTCGGACAACATCCCTATTAGGTATGGTAATATCACCAAGAAAGAAACCGTTTGCAAAAATATGTTCATTGCCCATTTTTACTATTCAAGAAGCACTTATTTTACTTTATTATAATTTTACTACGGTAAAATAATTTATATGCAAGTGACGTGTAACTTATACAAGCTTCTGTGCAGCCTTGCAAACCTCGCAGTGTCAAGGATACTTAATTTATGCTAAGCCATGTACTCACACATGTCATAATTCTAATTAAGCATGCATATCCTTTATCAAATACTAACTAATTACCATAGTATGAACATGACTGTTATCCGCTCGTACAGTTAGGAAGTACATTCTCGAGTCGAGATTGGCAACTCGAGATCTCGCCTGCTAAATCTGGGGTCGAGATTTTAACTTTTTTTTTTATAAATTCTAAAATGCTTAGGTATACCTACTTTCATGCGTTTTTTATATTCTAAAATGCTTATAGTTAATAAAAAGAAAAACTACACCTACTTAGGGCATTAGTGTTATATTTTGTAAATAAAACAACTTTAATTGAATCTCGAAATAAAATAATCAGTAATAATCATCTGCACTAAGCATACCTACATACATAGCGCAAAAAATCATTACACACGCATTATGCACTCTTTAAATCCATTAAAATTTTGAACATGGGTTTGCATTAAACATAGTGTGCTAAGTTGCGCGCGAAACCTAGAATTTTCATTCATAATGTCGACCAATACGGTCGAGATTTTGAACAAGATTTCAAGAACGAGATCGTCTTCCCACGGGATTCAATCTCGAGCATTCCCTACATACAGTCAATAAAATGTATCGTTTAGGAGATAGGGAAACCACTTAAGTTCGCCGCATTATAGCCAGGTGTAACTTAAATAATACGGCCAAATTCAGTTGATAGTAAATGTCTAAATAATCTGTTTCCCTGACTGTAGTTACATACTAAGATTCTTGAACCAGTTCGTGATAGGCGCTGGTCAGGCTTCCTGGTGACGTCACACAACGTCAAGGCCGCCAACATTGCGCAGATTAATTTTACAGTGTTACCATACTTAGTGCGCATACCGATGGATACTAGACGAAACGTGCAAGGACTTAGTGCATTATGGTTATGAGTTGACTGAGATGCTTGGGTGAATGTTATTATCTTTAAAGTTCACGCTTGATTGACGTTTTTGTTTTATTTGATGTCCGCTTGTTTTCTTTCTCGAGCGTGTTCTTAATTTTATTAAAGATCAATAAAAGTCCTAAAAAAATATTTTAATATAAAAAAAAATCTTACCTAACCAGTGTTCTTATGATACTGGTTTCTTTGACACTAGAATATTCTTCTAAGCGTATCCATGGCAAATAAGAAATGTGTTGCGATAATTTAAATATTATGTTTAGCCTAAAATTCAGCCACGCGAATTCAGTGATATGCGGCGCAAGATGGAAGGTGGGGCATTGTCTGCTGAGAGTCGCTGGGGTTCATGAAAGGAGCCTCCCCGAGCGAAGTACCCTCCGTTACGACCGGCACACCCTGGGCAATCGAATTCTGTCGATTGGCTAATCCTTTCACCACGATGGCAAATATTCTAAGATACTACAATGAAAAATCTGTAATTTTTTTCAGATTTCAAGGAAAACTCACAATATTTAGTCGAAAGTTTTCAGTTGCCTTTTGCTAAGTCTGAACTGAGCCCATAACTCATCAAAATCTCAAGAATACTTTACTACTTTTATGAGTCAAAATGTACTTAGTCAACTTCTTGTTATTTACAGAACTAATATCTCACTGAAGGTTACTTAATACACTTTTATTTTTAATTTACGAAGGATTGCGGATATCCTTCTTGCATCATCTTTTTGTCACGATCTTTGTAAATGAGTCGGTATTGTGTTTTTCAGGATGATTTCGAATGTAATTACGTTACTACCTGAGTAGATCGGGCAAAGTCTATACTAGAAACTTTTGGCTTGAGGAATATTTAAAGCATAACCATCCTATAACGATAATAATTCCCACTGCTGGGACACAGGCCTCCCCTCTGTGAGAGGGAGGGGGCGGTAATCCACAACGCGAGACCAGTGCGGGTTGGTGGATGCCACATGTCTTCGCATGTTCAGTTCTAGGATATGTCGGTTTCCTCATGATGTTTTCCTTCACCTTTGTCAGTGGAGTGATGTCTTAGAAGAAACTTAAAAAAGATAAGTAGTCTACCTATAAAAATGAAAATACTGTCAGAAATTGTGTCATAATTATAACAAGGAATAAATCTTTTTTTCTTAGAAAAATCTGAATATTTCGCTCCTAGTTTATTCGTCTTTATTCACTTTTTATTTAATTTCGAAGTGATAATAGTACCCAATGCCCTTGCACACGTGTGCTGGCAGAAATTGTCTGTGGGTGTTCGCGGCATTGTTCAACAACAATGGCGGCGTCTGCGTTGCGCCTGCGCAACATCACAGATAATGCGAATGTAATGTATGCAGGAGTTGCATCCGATACTCAAGGACTCTGTTAGTCATCAGGCCGATAAAGGTGTATTGGTAGGTGTACGGATAGGTGTTAGGTAATGAATGTTACGAAATTTTATTTAGGTGAATGACAGTGCCTGTAATGCAGATGCACTGTTGTAGGTACCTAGTGAGCCTGTCTATAGAACCTTCTCTACATTAAATAGTAACGACCTTAGGAGTATGATTAAGACCCTTAATGTTTGTAATTAATCATACTTATATAAAGAAAAAGACAAAGTAAATCTCAATCTTATAAGAAGAAAAACAAACGCAGTAGACGTGAATTAGACAATTAAAAAATAAAAATGGAAGATGGCTGGTCATGACATCAGGGTTAAAACGGAGGATGGGCCAGAGAAGTAACAGAATGGTATCTCAAAGAAGGAAAGAGGAAAAGAGGAAGACCATTTCAAAGATTAGAAGACGATTTGAGAACTACTGCGGGATCGACTTGGAGGAGAAAATCTTACGACCGTGAGCTATGGAAAAGCCTGGGGAGACCTATGCTAAAGAGCAAATAGTTTGGAGAATTCTGATGTCTAAACCTTTAATTTAAATAATTTGTAAAACTAGTTTTTAGGATTGCTAATAAAAGCTATTTGAAATTGAAATTTGATCATAAAACGAAGCGTTTGATGTAGCAAACTCAGCAGACAATTCTTCCAACAACCGCTTCAAAGTACTGAAAGAATGTCCTATGCTTAACAAGAATTTATGAACAAGTATCAGATTCAAAGAATATCCTATCAATAACAATTTAAACAAGTACCCATCACATGTTTTTATTACTTCTGGGAGTATTTCCTTGTAACTTGAAACGACTTGGCCAAAATAATGACTATACGTTTCGTGGACATCCTGTAAATCGTGATCCTACTATCCTACTACTCCTGCAATTCCTACTAATATTATAAATGTGAATGTTCAAATGTTTTGATGTATGTTACTGAATCACGCAAAAATGGCTGGATTAACACATAGGATATTATAAACCCGGTAGTACGTTCCCGAGGCAACTAGCTTCATATTTCTGATTGACCGACCCCTTGACAATTCAAAAGTGCCTGTAATTGGTTTATTTGAATGCTCAGTTTGAGTTTGTGGGATAATTTCTAACCCCCACGCGGGCGAAGCCGCTGGCAAAAGCTAGTAGGTAATAAATGGAGTTAAAGAACAAGAAATGACCAATATTGGCTATATGACCTGTGTGATATAGCCGTTGCAGTTGACCGCATTGTTACTATCTGATAGAACGCGTATGTTGTGTAAAGTATGCTGAGAGGGACTCGTATCTTACTTAGCACGATTTATTCAATACAAAGAGATGCAACAAAAAGTTGCAGTTTCTTATTTTTGGTAACAGTATTCTCAGTGTGTTTGAAGATCGCGTTCCCCGATGCTGCGGAACACTAAAATTATATTGTATGTTGTTAATCTGTGTTCAGACACATATTAACCTTATTAGTAGGTACCTACTTTTAGATATTATATTATGTAAAATTGTTACTAACCCTAAAGACTCAGTCTGAAATAAAAAAGTTTTATTTACGTGTAAAACCTTTCCTCTCGCATTCCTGGAAGATCGAAATAAAATAAATAAATATTTTTTGTATAATTCTTTGTAATGGATAAACTCAGGCTCCTGCTGGGGTTGCGGGTTTGTCTGAAAGGGATATCGCGGCCCCGGCACACAGGCAACGGAAGGAACACGGGTGGGTTTCAGTCAGTAAAAGTCTGACACACCCTCTCGCTCTGCCCAGAGCGGGAGAAGTCATTTGATGATTTCCCATCTTAAAAAAAAAATAAAAAAATAAAAAATGGATAAACTCAACGACTACAAGACCGATTTAAAAAAATATTTTACTAGTAGAATGCTATATTATCACTGAGTAACATAAGCTATAATGTATAAAGATATCGCGGAAGCTAGTAACTCCTAATCTAGGAATGATACTGTCTCAAAATATTTATTACATCTTGTATGGTAAAAATTTCAATACTGATTTACAAAATAAGTACTTACAAAATGAAAGACCGCTACCGAAAATCAATTGGTACAGTTATTTTAATAGAATATGTACCGGTTACTAAATAACTCAAAGTAATGTCTAGACATCGCAAAGAAATCTGTGTCACGCCGATGTCAACGCTCCGGCGCATGTAGTGAATAGTGAGTAGGCGCAGCCGCATGCGTGCACTCACTAGGGCCACCATGCTTTTTAGCTGAATTATTTGGAGACAAATGCACTTATAGTCCCATTTAGATATGACAAGCAAGTGTGTAGATTTGATGGTGTCAATAAGTAAGAAAATTGCAGGAAAAACAAAAATAGAAGAGAATTAATCTTTATGTTGTATTGTTTATATTTTATTTTATTGGATGAACACGAGGCTTTTGGCTACTTTTGTATGTGTGTATTTTATGTGTTTTTGTCTTTACGTAATATGTGCGTTTTGTTTGTACAGAATAAACAATTTTTCTTTCTTTCTTTCTTCTACGTACTTAGTTTTTCCGGAAAATCATAACATTAATCGCTTTTTTCAGGTTAAGAGGTAGCTACAATTACCCACAAAGGCAGGGATTGACTACTAACTTAAATAGTCCATATATTGAAATCACAACTGTCATTCTTCGACTGTTCTATGAAATGGCAATAACACGGCAAATTGACGTAGGGTGTCACTTTGCTTAACAATTAATTTCTTTTACTGTACTTATTTCGATATATACTATACCATAACATAACCTAGAGGGATCAATTTCTGAAGGGCTGAACGAATCTCAACTGAAAAGCGAATATTATAAACTACCGCGAACTCGTGTATCTTGGAAATTTAGTAACGGACAAAAACGATATATCTTCAGAAATAAGCAGGAGAACAATGGAGGCCAAGAAATGCTTTTTAGCCTGCTAAGGTATTTTCGTTCAAAATTACTCTCGAGAAGTATTAAGCTCCTCCTCTCTAACACCTTACTAAGACCAATACTGACCCACGGTTCAGAATGCTGGGTACTAAGCAGAAAAGACGAGAACTCATTGTAAGTACTCCAACGGAAAATTCTCAGTCGCATATTCGGGGCAGTGGACGAGCAATGGCGAACGCGGTACAATGATGAGCTCTACGAGATTTATGACGAGCCTAATTTAATAAGAACCATCAAAATAAGACGTCTTCGGACGAGACCAGAGCACCCAAACGTTTACTGGATAGTAAACCGGATGGCCGAAGAAATCGAGGGCGACCCAAGCTCAGATTTTCGGATGGCATAGATAGACCAAGATTTAAGAACTGTTGGAGTGAGAAACTGGAGAGGAAAAGCCGGTAATACGTCACGTTGGAGAAATATAATTGACCAGGCTAAGGCCCACCCTAATTGTGTAACACACGAAGAGTCTTTTTCAATCACAATCTGAGTAATTTTGAAGGATATTGCTAATCCATTGCTTAATATATTCGAAACATTTTTTCTTTGACTGTATAGACATCTATTAAATTATATTAATAACTATTTACACCAGGTACTAAATACAATAACTAACTACACAAATAGATACAAAAAACCAAAGGACACTTAGGCGTCGAAGTATTCGTCCGCATCGCTGTCATCCGGAAACGTGCCCAGAAGACTGGCAGCATTGCCACGTTGAATGGCAATGCTAATTCTTTGGCCAAAGAACAAGCCAGCCCTCTTTTCGCGTGAAGTGTCGACCAGTCTGCGAGAAATTTCCTTAAAAAGGAGACGCGCACTCGGACCCCACGACCCGAGCGTTTCGACCCCAAACGGCTCAGAACTGTAGTTACCCATAAGGTTACAGTATTTGCGCCGCTTGAGGGTTTCAGCAGCCGCTGCAGCGGCGCCAGCACCGCCCGCCGTGCTAGGAACATGAGATGGTGCAAGGGTGTCGACACAGGTTGCGTCCCACATCAGAGGCTTACCCACCTTCCAAGGCAATAACGTCATGCCGTCTGGTCTCCCATCGTCACGTACCAAGCCGTTTGGTTCTAATACCGCTAGTACGCCGGCGGTGACAAGGGCTCGACGAATAATATCGTTGATGCTGGCGTGCCGTGCAATGCGACCTGCGCTCCTGTAACAGGACAGGCCATTGTGCCCGAGACTGTCTACAGCTTCACCGCAGAGACACCGATGCGGAGCAACACAAGGTGCGCCCAAGCGAAGACACGTAGCGGGCCGAAACGATGAGTCCTCCATCATGGTGCAGAGTGGATGACGGGAGCGCTTGAAGCCACAAACCTGACTCCCATTCTCCCACATCTAGCAGACGGGCACGCTCAACACATTAGGTGACGTGTTTATCAGGGAATTCCGTATAATACTGCAGAGCGGCACGTCCCACCGTTTCTGGGAGGAAGGGTTATCAGGCAAATCCGTATTGGGACAAGCCATTTTCCAAGCCTTCAACGCATCGGTCAAACACGTTACCTCAAAATCGACCAGTGAGGAAGATAAAATGTTCCTGGTTAATTTATCGGTACTGTGAACCGAGGAGAGGAAGGCCGGTAAACTTATACTTGAAATTTTCGAAACATGCGTCTGCTCGACAACGTAAATAACGCAATGAATGTTTTTGAACTGTTAAAATTAAACTTACGAATGTGACTTAACAAATATTGAGATTTCTTTATTAAATGAAGTTTAATATTAATGTTATATACACATAAACCATAAACTTTCCGGAATAAATACTCCAAATGATGGTGAAACTCCCATCAAAATCCGTTGCGTAGCTTAGAAGAACAATGCAGTCACACAGACTGACACGAAAGGCGACTAGGTATCTAGATGATAATAAATGAATGGTTACCCTACCAGCACCTCTACATTATTATTCCTCTAAATAGTAAAGGTACAAGATTTACGATAATAGGCGATATATACCGGTAAACGATTATTATTTTCATAATGACCCACACGTTTTTTCTACGTGATGAGCAGGAGACCTTGAATTTGTGTGATTATATTCTTAGATCCATAGTTATTTCGCTAAAGTGTTTTAGCTTAAGTATTTTATAAGTAGGTTCGAATGGATTCATGATATTTATACAAAGTACTACTATACTGGATATTATATACACTAGTAGTGCAGCAAACAGTAGATCTCGCGAGCATAAACTGTTTTGCAATAATTAATATACCACTAAGGTTATATAATGTTAATAGGTTATATAATGCTATGTTTTTAAAAACAAAAAAAAAACATGGTAAATATTCCATTTTAAATAACTTTAGTAGTAAAAATAACCATGTCAGTTTAAAATCCTATAATTAATATACGAGTACCTATCCAACATAAAAACACCCGACTGCGGCTGCAGGACACAAAAAAGAAGCAACCGACTTCCAAAAAAAATCGAAACTAAAGTTTTTTTTTGCATTACTTTGTGTAAATAATTTCATCACCACTGCTCTCAAAACGATGAAGGAAAACATCGTGAGAAAACTGACATGTTCTAGAACCAAAAATTCGAAGACATGTGACATCAGCGAACCCACATTGGACCCGCGTGGTGGATTATGACCCACTCCCTTTCACCGACAGGAGGCCTGTGCCCCACCAGTGGGAAAATGACAGGCTGATTATTCTATGTCTGTCATGAAAACTAAAACACCGCGCGACCTAACCGGAAGGTCTGGGAAGTATATCAAATAGACACACTACGTAAATTTATCGTGTTATACCCATTTCATACAACTGGATTTGAATAAAGGTAAGGACAGTTGAAGTTGGTAGTTATTTGCTTAAGGAACTTGTGGCTAAGTAATCACAACCGCACGGGTCGATCGATCAGGTTAAGCGACGCTTTCCGCGGTTGATCCGTGGATGGGTGACCATCTTTACATACCAAGACCCCTCCGTGCCTCGGAAAGCACGTTAAGCCGTTGGTCCAGCCCGTCATTTGTAGATCTTTGACAGTTGTTACGGGTCGTTAGAAGTCACCAGTCTTACCAAGGGGTATCGTGCTACCCAGTAACTGGTTGTGGAATCCAGATAGGCAGTCGCTCCATGTAAAATAAAGGTACTCAGTTGCATCCGGTTGGACTGGAAGCCGACCCCAACAAAGTTGAGAAAAACTAGACAGATGATGAGTCATTTCAAACAACTTGGATTTCAATATAGGTAAGGTAGTTAATTTAAGTTAGTAGTCATTTGCTTAACAATTAATTTCCCTAGCATTACAACGACATCTATCGAGCTTTCTGACCGATTTGAAAAAACAAACCTTTATTTATTTCGTAACTTAAATCATTAATAATACTAGATTTACGATCAGAAACCAGATCATTGGCCAAAAATATCATCAAAATCGTTTCTTTAGACCGTGCCATATCCTTATTTACATACGAACTCAAATTATTCTACATAATATTCAGATTTGGAATGATGACAGTTAATTAAATTCAGCGACATAAATTATCAGCATATTTGAATTAGCTAGCGAAACTCCGCAGACGTGATTGGTATCGATATACATGACCAAAAAAAAAAAAACATTTTATGGGTTTTTTTGGGGTCATCAACCAAAGGTAGTGTAGTCGAGTAGGTAGTGTGGTCGCGGGAAAGCTGCCAGGGTCGCGAGAAAGTCTGAAAGGGATACCGTGGCCCCTGGGAACTCACAGGCAACTAAAAGAACACGGGTGGATTTTAGTCAGTAAGAGTCTGACGCGCCCTCCTGCTCCACTCAGAGCGGGAGAAGTTATTTGAATAAATTTCCCACCAAAAAAAAAAAAATTAAAATTTGAGTAGTCTCTTGAAATATCAGGTTAAAAAATCTGTGTTCTTTGTGTAAGCATCACAGACGTAATGGGACCCCAAAAACAAATCGTATTTTATTTTATTTTGTCGTTCTTAAATATCGATACCGTTTCCCTAGCTAATTTAATTTGAACCCGTATACTTGACAACTAACTGCTAGGATAACTAATAAACATTGCAACTGTGACTCTACTCATTTTGATTTTGATGTAAGTTTGGGGTTGGATTCAAATTCCTTGTCAGACACAATGCTTAAAGCCTCATGCAGACTAGCGCAACGTGACAGCGCGACGCGACTCGAACAATACAATTTCTAAAAAAACTTCGCGGTATAACAATAGCCGGTGTCGCGTCGCGCTAGTCTGCACGAAGCTTTACTTTTAATAACAGCCCTGAATTCGATTTTCATTCGACACTTGGAAAAAACGTCATATCCGTAAAAAAGGATCCCCTATCTATCCCTTTTAACAAGATGAAAGCGTGAGGTTCAATATATTTTGTCTACTAAATATGCAGATCAAAATGATGCCACAGATTGATCACAGCTAATTTAATTCAGTGACATTTACAACAGATTACTGTATGCTAATATTAATATCATGTTAATTATTTTATTATATCCGTTATGAAACTGAAATACTATTAAACTTTAAAAACCTGCTCTTGAAAATTTTCAAGTTAATATTTACATAATATATACGCTAACAGACTTAAAAAAACAATATTTACATGTATATCAAAAAGGCGGGGAAAGAATCGTAGGGCATCAAAAAATTCATCCGCATCACTGTCAGCAGGAAAAGTGCCCAAAAGGCTGGCAGCATTGCCACGTTGTATGGCAATGCTGGTTCTTTGCCCAGAAAATAAGCCAGCCCTCTGGTGTCGTGAAGAGTCGACCGCTTGGCTACGACTAGAAAAACCAAGCGGGCACTTTGACCCCATGGCCCTAGTGTTTATTCATATAGAAAATTGGTTTATCCATTTGTGCTACGAACCCTAAACCCAGATAAAAAAGTATTGTCCTAACTCAGGTCATGGTCAGGTACCTGTGTCTCGAATTTCATTGAAATCCGTTCAGCTGTTACAGCGGTAAACAGTACAAGACAGACAGACAGAGTTACTTTCCCATTTATTATACCATTATAGAGTATCGATAAGTATATAAGTCATCAACTGCCTAGCCTTTTCTCAACTATGATGGGGTCGGCTTCCATTCTAACCGGACGCAGCTGAATACCAGTATTTTACATGAAGCGACTACCTATCTGACCTCCACAACCCAGTTACTGGGTAACGTGATATCGCCCTTGGTAAGACTGGTTGTCAGACTTTCGGGCTTCTGACGACCCTTAACAACTGTTAAAGATCTACAAATGACAGCCGGGACCAACGGCTTAACGTGCTTTCCGAGGCACGTAAAAATTGTCACCCATCAACGGACCAAACGCGGCAAGCGATAGCTTAACCTGATTGGTCGACTTGTGCGGCTGTTATTACTTAACCACAAGCCCCACTTAGCCACAAGGATAAGTATATTAGTAAAATCCTAACCAAAAATTATAAATGCGAAAGAGCTTTGTTTGTTTGTTACGCTTTCCTGCTATAACGACAAAACAGATTTGGATGAAATTTGGCACATATGTAGACCATGACCTTGATTAGAACATAGGATACTTTTTATCCCGATATTTCCACGGGATCGAGACTTATGCAGGTGAAACGGCGGGGTGCAGCTAGTAAGTAATCAATATGGATTGGTAGGCACTTCCACGATGACTATTTATAACATATTAATTGCTCATACAAGAGAAATAGTCACGATACTGACTTGTGTTAGTCTAATTGGTCGAAAACCATTAATTTTAATGAGGATTTACTAATGATTACCTATCAATTGGGTGTTAATTACCTTTATTAGTCATACCTATTGACTGGCAGACAGAAACTTAGGGAAGTCTTAGAGTTTTTATAGTAATTAATTAATTACTGATGACAAGCGCAAGATAGCGCAGGAGTATGGTTGAGTTATTCTCGACTCTTGCCGTGCCTGTATAAATTTGTTAAAACGTCGGCTAATTATGTGATAGGTAAAAATTAAATAAATACGTTTAGGCGGTAAACCACAAGACTTTTACGACAGTACCTACTAGATAGTCAATCTGCCTAGCCTTTTCCCAACTATGGGGTCGAATTCCAGTCTAAACAGATGCAGCTGAATACCAGTATTTTACATGGAGCGACTGCCTATCTGACCTCCACAACCCAGTAACTGGGTAACACGATACCCCTTGGTAAGACTGGTTGTCAGACTTTACCGACTTGACCCGTAACGACTGCCAAAGATCCGCAAATGACAGCCAAAACCAACGGCTTATCGTGCTTTCCGAGGTACGGAGGAGTCTCGGCATGTAAAGATGGTCACCCATTCACGGACCAACTCCGGCAAGCGTAGCTTAACCTGATGAATCGACCCGTGCGGCTGTTATTACTTAGCCACGAGTACCTACTAGATAGTATTTCTGTTAAAACTGTTAGGCTGTAAGGTCAGAAGTTATTGAGTTCAAGCTGAGAATCGAACCCGCGACAGTTTCCTCGCCAGACTACATAGATCGCCTTAAAAAAGAATTAAGATAACTGGTTCTTTTTACTTTTTCTAATTTTTGCAGTCATACTCCCGATATATCACGAATATTGTCACAGAAAAAATAAGATTTCCTCCAATAACCTTCCTTTTAATTAAACAAATGATCTAACTTAAAACTGCTCGACATTCCGTCATGCGACCTTGGATTTAATTTGATAATGTCATTTACCTTGATATTAAAACATAAAAAATAAACAAATGAACACTACTTATTAACGTTCTTACATTTAAATAATAATTACCAATAAATTTTCTAAGGTCTTAACTATTACATGCGCAGTGACATTGATGAAACGTAAGGTAAACATGGTCCTGTTTAATCAACGGGTGACAGAGTTGGAGAGTATATCGCCTAAACCCAGGCTGAACACGGCGCCGGCGCACCGTGTACCGCGTGCGCCTCTCAAGAGCAACTACGGCCGTAGGGTGACTGCAGCAGATGGTGACGGGGTCCGCATGGAAATCATGCGGGCCAATACCTGGCCGGGGGAGCGTGACGAATTGCGCAAGAAGGTACTCCACCTTGGAGAACACTGTATGACTCAAGTTAATAAAACCACTTCGCTCGTCCTAGGATGGAAGACACTAAGCTCGATGTTCCGCCACTCTCATCCATCCAGTACTAGAACAGTGAGGCCGTTACTTAGCATAGCACGTCCTTAGCTTAGCGTTATTCCTGTCACTGTCACACAATTGTCAAACTACAAATGCAAGATAGAGACAGAAAAATATCTACGCCAAAGTACGTGCTAAATATCGTTTATTAATCTCGGCCTGAGATTAAGATTCTATATTGTTTTAGGGCTGATTTCACCAATGAAACTGATTCATCACATCTAAACGCGTTCAAGAGCTGTCAGTGTACAACATTCCATAACAATTTTGACACTGACAGCTCTTGAATGCGTTTAAGAAATGCTAATCGCGTTCACTTTCATTGGTGAAATCAGCCCTTAATTTCATCGGTGAAATCCGCACTTAGTCTTTATTGTAATCTAAAGGAAACTTCCTTCTCGAGGCATCCCTATTTTCATATTTCCAGCAGTTATTGTTTCGAGAAACTTTTCAGTCTTCCCACTTTCGATGCTGATGAGTCGGCACAGGTAGTCGAGAACCTGAAAATCTGACAACCAGTCTTGCCAAAAGGGTATCGTGTTACTCAGTAACTGGGTTGTAGACCAGAGATGGGCAGTCACTCCAGGTCGAATACTGGTATTCAGTTGCAGCTGGTTCCACTTGAAGCTGACCCCAACATAGTTGGGAAAAGGCTATGTAGATGATGGTCACTTTCGATGCTGTATTACATTTAAGAATTATTTTGATTTTCAACTAGGTGACCAGACAGACGCTGTCTTGTCCAAATATCAATAGTTCATACAAAAATCCCATAGAAAAAGGGAAGTTGAGTTTTCACCGAAATTGAAATTTTTTCGGGAATATCTTTCGATTTTCTTTTCCATAATAACCTAATTCGGACTATTACGAACATTTTAAAACAAAAACATTACAATCCTTCTGGGCAAAATCAATCAATCAATCTGTCTAGCCTTTTCCCAACTATTTTGGGGTCGGCTTCCAGTCTAACCGGATGCAGCTGAATACCAGTACAACAAGTTTTACAAGGAGCGACTGCCTATCTGACCTCCACAACCCAGTAACTGGGTAATACGATACCTCTTGGTAAGACTGGTTGTCAGACTTTCGGGCTTCTGACGACCCGTAACGACTATCAAAGATCCACGAATGACAGCCAGGACCAACGGGTTAACGTGTTTTCCGAGGCACGGAGGAGTCTCGGTCCCTATGTAAAGATTGTCACCCATCCACGGATCAACGCCGGTAAGCGTAGCTTAACCTGATGGATCGACCCATGCGGTTCACTCAAATCAGTCCAGCCCATTTTATTTAGATAGAGTTAAATAGTATCAATGTTAAGGACGGTGACCTTAGCACATACATTCTCTACGACTACGGTAAATGCCAGCGGTTTCCCATAGTGCATGTGTACCGTTGCCATCGGATGCTATAATTGGTAAACGCATCTTTACTTCCTTATTTGCTACTAACCAATACTTACACGTAAGTTTACGAAGATGCGTCTTTAGTTGTTTTGTTTTCTTAAAGAAATTTTTACCCGTTTTTTATGGAAACGTAGTGAAGTGCATTCCGAGTCTTAGGTAGGTAGGAACACTATTTTAGTATTTGTACGAAATACCGTGCGAAACCAGTTTATTGTACAAAATAATTCACTGATTTTCATGTTTTTAGGGTCCATAAAGGATCACTTCATTATCCGTCCGTCAGTCTGCCAAGACCCATTTTCTCAGGAACGTGTGGAGGTATCAAGTTGTAATGAATGTCAAATCTAATCTAAATGATCTATGTTCCGTTGGAGCTCTAAAAAATTCAACCTTCTAAGTCAGCGCGATCAAAAAATACGGCCATTTATGTGACATAATTTGATAGTCGCAAATAAATAAAAACCTATAGGGTACTTCCGTTGACCTAGAATCATGAAATTTGCCAGGAAGCAAGGTCCACAGCACAAGCAAAGGAAAAAGTCTGAAAATTGATAATTTGTAGTTCTATCACATTCGTTTTTGTTGCGTTTGTAAACTGACATTTACAGTTGGAGAATTGACCTTAACGTATATCGATGTATGGGAGAACATGTTTCTCAATTACTAAGCTAAGTTTGTTTTTTGGATGAATACATCCCAACTACGGAACCCTTCATTGTGCGTGGTCCGACACGCACTTGGCCGGTTTTTTACATACTCCTTTGCGGCTGAATTATTTAAAGTACCAGTTTAAAGTATTTTGGTATCACTCTAGTGATTTTAATAACGGCAGCTGCCTTACGAATTTCGTTATACATCAGAAATTGGAAACACATATTAGACATTATTAAATTAGTTAAATCAGCTTACAAATATCAATACGCCACTGATGCCAGGATAGGAAGCCTCTTATCTAGATATGCGGAAGGCGGTGGTGAAGGCGGTACAGATGGTGGACAAGTCCAATTTGATTTTATAAGTATTTGCTACATTTCTCAAAAAGAAAGTTACAATAAATATAAAAATATTGTAGTAAAACCTAAAAACAAAAGACGATTGTTTTGAGTATTCTCTCGTAATTATAGCGGTTCCGGTTCACTGCAAAAGTAAAAGTAATTTTGTCTAGTGCCTAATCCTAACTAATGTTATAAATGCGAAAGTGAGTTTGTTAGTTTGTTACGCTAAAACGACTGAACAGATTTGGATGAAATTTGGCACATGGGTAGACCATGACCTGGATTAGGACATAGAATACTTTTTATCCCGATATTCCGACGGGGTCGAGACTTATGCGTCAAAACTAAAGTGAAGTGAGTTGTCAATCAGTGTTAATCCCTAGGATCAGATGGAATAACAGCTCAGTTCAAGTTTATTTCACGTAAGTTTTCATGTCTTGAACAAAGAATACATACGTCCCGTCAATACAAACTGTATGCAGGTGCCGTTCGGGGACTGAAAATAATACTAATACACTACACCTCCGAACCGCACTTATCAAAATTTTGTTTCAGTGCTGTGAGTGCAAGTCACGCACACATACTTTTAGTTTGATTGCATCTGTGTTTCACGAACTGTGTCCAAATAAACATTTTCTTTCTTTCTTTCTTTCTTTCTCAGGTGCGTTTCGGACAAGTGCTGTTGAAATCAGTGCTCTGAGTGGAGTACCTCGAGATTTTTACAGAATATTACTACAGATGTTTTTCTTAAACAGTGGTACTGTGGCGGCATCTACATCGCCACATGCGAACAACGCATCAAAGACCTAACGTCACACAACATCCTGACGTCACACAAATCCTGCATCGATGGACATATATACAAGCTCCTGACTTCAACCTCTGGGCAGTTGCCCGCCAGACATGACACACGCCTGGTCGGAGGATCCTCCCTTTTCTATAGTGGATGAGCGAATTTTACACCCTGTTCCTCATACCACTAAAGTACCTACAATTGAGTTACGAAACACGCAACTTCTTTTTTAGAACTATAAGTAGGTACAGGTACACACGTAATTTTAGAGCTTAGTGCAATTGCAGGAAAAGATATCGCCACAGACTTTTTACGTTGCTTCTCCTCAAAATATTTTCTTCTTTATTGAAAGAAAGAAAGAAAATAAATTTGTTTGACCCAGGTTAAGGCACACACAAAAACAAAGAACAGGGGGCCTAAGACGGCCACTTTAGCAATTCTGCTAAAAGCGATTCATTTCCTCCAATATGGCAATATTTACACCAAATTCAGCAGATGAGATGATGAATTGAATTGAGATATTATTCAGCTAATATGTGTCACCATTTCACGAAAATTAGAGGAATTGCTACTGAATTGGTGGAAATTCAGTAAATGAATCGCTTTTAGCAGAATTGCTAAAGTGGCCGTTTTAAGCCCCCAGAAAATACTAAAAATAGTATTGTACGCCTCACGGCAGCGCCGCGTGCCGGCGCCGTTGTATGTGTATGTGGACCCTATAGGTACTGCACTGCACACCTACTGCATTTCCTGATTACCGTTCCTTACGTATCGTTTGTTGAATAGGTTTTTATGGAAAAAGGTGACCAACAATTCCAATTGAATATAAATATTCACGTGGAATGAATACTTACTCAACAATAGTCCATTACTGTCAACCACCATAAAAGTACGTACAGCCAACAAAACATTTAAGTATGCAGGGCAAAATATTAATATTCTTGCACAGCGGTAACAATATACGATGCTATCGGGTGTATCGCGAGTTTATTTTGATACATTTTCCATCTTAAGTACACTCAGAAGAGCGATTTCAATGTCCAATAGGTACCTACATAACACAGGCCAGTCGCATCTAAAGTGAAAATATCGTTTAAAGTTAAAAAAAGCGCTACTTACATAGCTACTCCTTTTCTCCTATTGATGATGGATTTTCAATATAGCTCAAAGAGCATGTGCAGTGTACTGGACTGTAGATTTGTTGACCATCTTCTATTTTGTTAAGTACCTGGTACTTATTGAAAGACCTAAACTGTCCTCCCATACCTTTTAAAACTGTTATTTGAAAATATTGTAAAAGCCACTTATTTTTAAAAGAGTAACCGTGGACTTTCTTGTCGGCTCTTCTCTATAGGAAACAACCAATTGGAACCGTGCGCCTAGCTTTTGATGTTTCATAAGTGCCCATGTAGGGTTAAGTGAAATAAAATATTTTGATTTGAATTTGAATTTGCAAGCAATTTGAAAGCGGCGTGAAAGCCAAGGGTTGTAAGTTTTGGCAGTCAGCACTCTTGAATATTTTAATTCACCCGTGTATACTTATTTCTTTTTTTGAGTGTACATTATTTTTGTCTACATACCTCCATAGGCCTATTTTATTCACTTGAGCATTCAAACCACACATACATTAAGTAAATACGATAGTAATGATTACAAATGGCCGATATTCGCCATAACACTTCCTGCCTTCGATCCTCCGATCTATTGATCCCGGGTACCGATTTGCATTCACGTAACATTATTATAATAGGAGTTATGACACCACTGTGCGAACTCAACAAATGAATTGGTTTATTAGAACAACTAACTTTGTTCTGCGGCTTCGCTCGCGTGGAAGTCTTAAATTATCCCACGAAAACGTACTGCTGGGATAAAAAGTATTAATTCTGGATATAAACTATCTGTCTGATGAGTAGCATAACATAATGATTGAATATTATCGTGAATTCATGAAGCCTAGTACTTTTTGTTACGTTGTGCCAAGATTCAAATTTATTAACTCAAGGAATAAGAATTTTCATAGAAACAAAATCCCCCCCTTAAAAGTCGAATTTCCAAAAACCCCTTCTTAATGCTCCCCTGCATTAAATAAGGAAGCCATGTGTAAAATTTCACGTTCCTAGTCCCAGTAGTTTCGACTGTGCGTTGATATGTCAGTCAGTCAGTCAGTTTCTTCCTTTTATATACCGATATATATATATAAGAAGATAGTTAATTGACTCTGGCGTGACTTTGCGGAAATCCATTATAAAATACAATACACGACATATGTTTAGTAACCTAATCCGCTTAACTGTCCTTAAAGAGTCATAAAGAAGCCTGTAAGAGATTGACGTGTTTCACCTCTCAACGAGGTATCCTCAGGATAACGATTTACTCGTTGCGAACCTGGACCCGACGTGGTGACTCGTCAAGCGTCGAGAGCAGAGTCAGCCACTTCGAGGCGAGGCGAGCGGTGTCGGGGCTTCGCCCCTTGCCCGCGGAGACTGTACAGTGGCCTGTTACTACGGGCCCCTCAATTAGTGCGCCTTTAACGGCTAGTGATAGTGCAATGAATATTTCCGCAGGGCCGCCGCGACGCTTGTACCACTACAAGCGTCGCTAGAGGGCGAGCCACTTCGCTCGACAACCCCACTTATATAGGATTACTGCTCCGCCCACCTCGGCTAGGATCGTTATCAGCGCGGTAAGAGGCTGCGAACAATCGCAACAAAGGTGACCTTGGAATACTTGTATTTAATTAATTCAACAGTGTAACGCTCCCTGTATTATTATTTGCAATTTCTAAACTCTCTAGTACTAACATTTTGAAACCTTTATCACGTGTGTAAAATTTTGAAATTTTGTTATTATTATTTAACAAATGCTCACTCTGCTTTCGACGCTTGACGTGTCCACACGTCGAGAGGTGAAACACACATTTCGATTTCTTACAGGGTTCTTTATGACTCTTTAAGAACAGTTAAGCGGATTAGGTTACTAAATATACGTCGTCTATTGTATTTTATATACAGAAGATATAATAAGCTGGCTCAGAGCAGTGGAGGCCCAGTGGTAACGGCCCCGACTAACGAGTTGTAGGTCGTAAGTTCGAACCCAAGCAGACGCTTGATTTTGTGTAAATAATTTCATCGTCACTGCTCTCAAAACGGTGAAGGAAAACATCGTGAGGAAATCGGCATGTCCTAGAAACAAAAATTCAAAGACATGTGACATCTACCAACCCGCACAGGGCCTACGTGGTGGGTTACAGCCCCTTCCTCTCACTGAGAGGAGGCCTGCGTCCCAGTAGTAGGAACTTTAGAGGCTGATTATATAATAAGCTGGCTCTGCGTAAGAGCCAAGAGCCTCGACCAACACCTGAGGAAGCTCTCGTTAGGCTGGATGAAGAGCGTGATTCTGAAAGCGGTACTTCTGGACACGGCGCGTATTGTTAGGAGGTTCCTCTCTCTGGAGCCCTGACCACCGGTAGCTTAGACCCTGTTCCGGTGGGCTACTATTTCGAGTCGTTTTTATATTTTTTATTCAAATATTCAAACATGTAATTCATATGCATTTACAAGGAATAAAGAAGATGATAATAAGCTGGCACTCTGCTTTTGCAAAAACCTTTTGATTATGAATAAAAATTTTAATCAATTTTATATTACATTCTGCAGCCTTGAACTTTGAGATAACGGGCAGATAATCATTTAATTAAATATGTTGAGCTTTAATGCTAAATAAACCGGTTATAAAAGCTTAGGATCAATCAAATGTATCAATTAGTCCTGTTACCAAGGAAGGACATCATATTAATTAATTAATTAATATTAATCAACATTAGGTACCTAGATTATTTCAAATGGAGTTCCATTAGAAATAATCTAAGACATTTAACTAAACATTTTTTACAGTCCGTTCAACAAATTTTGACTTCTACTGCGTTGGTGGCATGACAAATGGCCGCTGTAGTAAACAGTTGTTATTGTAACCACTTTTTTGTGTTTAATGCCATCCATAATTATGCCTACGGTATAGAAGTCAGTTATAGATACAGTAGGTAGATACAATTAGGTAGGCATAATTTTTGAAAATTGCATTCATTCATTTAAATTTTACGAATGTATTTGGTTATATGACTTACAAGTTATTGCGTTTGCGTAAAGATCATTTTCACCTAAAGCAGTAATATATATTGGTGATTTTGAAGACGTACTCAGTTCGGATGGTGATCGGTTTAACGAATTTTGCCGATGCTACATCTAAGTGGTGTCGCACATTAGATTTATATGAAAACTAAGTGTGATAAAAGAAAAAGTAACTGTGTTCTAAAGGTAAGCATAATAGGAATGTTAACTGAGGATAAAAAAAACAATTTAGTCCGTTAGTCAATAATAAAAAAATATTAGAGAAGTATTTTTTGCTTTATCATTTAAATAAAAATGGTTTCGATAAAATGCATTCAAATTAGGAGTGGGGGCTCGCTACGTCACAAGCCAGTATAAAATCTACCGGGGCGTGACGTCATGCCACATTTAACGTATTACCTACTCAATGTATTGCCGTAATCTTTTGACTAGGTACGTAAAAAAAGAAAAATACGTGTACAATAGTTTTTTTTTTTTGTCAATATCCCTATTATTAAACTGGTACTAGGTACACGTGCACTAATATGTATAAACTTACCAACTTTTAAAACTGATTTTCTCCTATTGTATTAATTCTAACATATGTTGTTACGAACATAGTATTTTGGAACCCACACA
The DNA here is from genome assembly GCA_947364205.1 of Agrochola lota. Lineage (NCBI taxonomy): Eukaryota > Metazoa > Arthropoda > Insecta > Lepidoptera > Noctuidae > Agrochola > Agrochola lota. Next base: position 5,541,238 of record OX376221.1, on the reverse strand, counting down.
TACATAGTATTTTGAAACAGCTGAGTAATTGCGTAACACACGAGTTTTGAAGCATATCGCTAATCCATTGCTTCATAGGTTTCAAAATTCGTCTGCTCAATAACATAAATAACGAAATGAACGTAAGTGAACTGTTAAAATGAAACCCATTGCGATCAATTATGATTGAAAGTGTGTTACCCAATTAGAGTGCAATGTCATTCGAGTCTTATCTCAAAGTTGCTATGGTTATTCCACGAGAAAATCACTTTTGAATTTTGCTAAAAGTATCCTAAACGAGCAATATTTGTATGTATATATGTATATAATTGTTGATTACAATTGCTCGTTCTCGAAAACGGGTCTAACGATTTCGATGAAAGTTGCAATAAAGGGGTAAACGGGGGTGAAAAATCGATCTAGCTAAATCTCATATCTGGGAAAATTCGTTTTCTCCGTATCTTCACCCGAGCAGAGCTCGGTCGCCCAAAGTTTTCGAACAAGATGGCTACCTTAGAATAACATGACATGGCAGCATGGAATTAGTAAGTACCTACTATCATGGCAGCATGGAATTAGTATGAACTATCCTGTATTATTAAATGAGCATTCTCTATTACAACAAAGCAGAGCTCGATCGCCCAGGTACTACATAATCTTCTTTTCGTGTGGTTAGTCACTAACCTGGTGTCAGAGTTTTAAAGCCGCCCCCATTGGGCCTCTGACTTAGCTTCACATGCTGTCGAAAAATATTTCTCAGGCATGCCGTTTTCCTCGCGATGTTTTCACACATAATTATAACGCGACTCACAATCTCGTAACTCCACTCGTACTCGTGACTTACAATCCACTTACAATCCGATTGATACTTCAATAATCTCAAGAAGCATGACATCGATTTGCGTTTCAACTATTATGCGCATGACACGACAGCAGGTACCTATAAACCGTTTTTACAAAACCATGATTAAACTCACTTATTTTAACTCTACCGAAATTGTGACTTAAGGGTCATTAACAGTATTAGAATGCGAGAGTGTACAAGGTCCCGTTACTGACCTGTTAGTGTGGTATCCCCAAGGAACCCGGCCCGAATTTAAATTCGACACCTAATTAGGCCGTGTATGGCACTATTCTGTTATGATAATTTATGCTACAGTTCGTGGACGTTTTTGGGCTTGAAATTTATGAAGGCTGTTGACAGGATATTTATTTATAAGACACACGATGTCTACGACTACTGACTAACAATCATTGATGCAAATATCAATTTGACTGTTTTTTTTTTGTATCCAAACTAATAAGTAGAAATAATTTCAAATATTTCTATAGCCACTAAAATGATAAATTCCTTTTTCTTATACTGGAGATCTAGTGCTGAAAAATTTTGAAATTTCGTTTACTTACTTTCTAAAGTACTTCCTTATGAGACAGTCAAAGAAAAAGATTTACCTGTTCCGAAATGCTATGTGTGTATTACTTGTGTTTGAGTGTTTGAGTTTGTTCGGCCTTTCTTCTCAAAGTAGTGAGATTGGAAACGCCGACCTCGACTCGTTTTTATTAAAATATGATTGACGTGTAAAAGTTTATCATGTGTTATTTCCAGTTTCCGAAAATTACAATAATAATATATTCCCACAATTTACGGAATAGGGTTTTTTACAAGAAAAAAAAACATTTGAATATTTTTTTTATAAAAAAGTTAGTAAACTTAACGGTCACGCTGCAACTGTTCGCACATACAAATTAGTTCGTGATTATGTTGTTGATCACACTATTATTAGAAAAACGTTATCCAATTTCGATCAAACAAGTATATGCGGTGTACATAGTAATGGGCCTTTACCCAAAATGGTTGAAATAGACAGCATATTGTAGGTATTATTCCTAGTAGCAGATGCAAAGAAATTAGATATTATGTACCGTTTTAACAGTGTCCGGGAGTTGCAGTCTCGACATGAAAGCGATCGCTTTACACTTTGGTCGCAAAGTCCTAATGGCGTCCCTACGCGCGACGTGCTTGACAAGCACGTGATTTTTATTGTCGTTGTTCATCATTGTACAACAACATCCTGAATATTTCACTAAATACAAGGATGTAACTAAACGAAATGTAGCTCCTAGAAATAAAAATAAATTTAAACATGAGCTCTGTTTACCACAATGCAGGCTCGAATTGTTTAAGAGGAACTCGTACATAAATGCTGTAAAGGTTTATAACAAATTACCGGACGCTTTTAAAGATTTACCTTTGACAATGTTTAAAAAAAAGTTAACACAATGGTTAAAAGTAAAATGCTTTTACAATCTTAATGAATACATGTCAGATCGCGGAGAAGGGAACTAAGATAAATAATATTGGTAATTGGAGTAATTGGAATGATAATATACCTTATAATAATTTAATGTTCAAATTTTAATATATTACCACTGTGACATTATACTATTTATGACATTATCAATTACAATTTATAATGACATTTATATTTATTATCTGACATTTTTATTAAACTTTATAGATCTGCTGAACTAATATAGATTATAGGTATAATTTGACATCTATTAATTAATTTGTTCCTTAAATACTTATTGTGGCATGAGACATTATTTGTTATCTGTTGTTACTGTCTATAATTTTATTTTATTTTATGTTTTTATTGGACCTTATAACTAAAGGAATGTAATTGTATAGGTTAAAATTAAAGATTTGCACACCATAAGTAATGGTAGAATGTAAAGGGGCCATTATAGTTTTAAGATCATACATTTGTAAACCTACATTCTGGCAAATAAATGAATTTGAATTTGAATTGATTCTACAATTTATAATTAATTTACTTAGTTTGAATTTCCGCGCATTATTTGAGTAAAGTACTATACAAGCGTTGGCGGCAACCAGGTGTTCATGGACTCACGTATTTTCACGACCGTCCATCAATCCGTCCGACAGTTCGTCAAAAAAAGGCCGCGACAGTAATGTACTATTAATAACAAGTGACATTCATCAGTGAGAAAACAAACGATGTATGGATAAAATATAAAATCAAAATACAAACTAATATTGCTATTTGCTTTGTATGCGGGTTTGTAATTAAAATCATGCAAACACAATATGAACATCAACTCTAGTTCACCTCTAAACAAATAGCGATACCAAGAATGTTTTGTATTTTTGTTTACCCGAGTGATATTGTCAAAGAATCAATACAATAGCCCAAATGTGTATACATTTTGCAACTATAACACTAGACCTCCTGCGGCGGCTAGGGGCGTGAGGGCGCGAAATTTGCCTCTCCCTCACGCGTTCCACCTCCTCCTACACTACAGCAGGATCCTGGAGTGTGGATTTGTATCCGGTTGATGGTAATAAGCTCGCTACCTATTTATTACATGGGACTTAAACATAACTGGCGATATGTGGGTGTACTATAGTACACCTCTGCCTAGCCTCTATATATAGGGACACCTCTGCCTTGCCCTTCGGGGAATACAAGCGTGATGTTATATTAAATAATACATAACAATAATGTGTTTTATTAAACTTTTAAAACATTCAAACAATGAGGAATTTCTCAGTACCTATAAGCTAATTAATTTCTCGGTCTTAACCATACAAGGTGTTCACATGAAGGTTGCAATAATTACACCATTGAATATTAGTTCTCTTAACTAATCGGAAGTTAATTCGCCAGGTACAATAACACTTCCGTTGGGTAGGTAGGTACTTAGCTTTAAAACTTCATAAATAAATTAAAATGGGTAATAGACGTGCAAACTTAAAGTACGCGGTTTTTAAGTTCGCGAACCTACTCGGCTCGCCGTTGGTGACACACGTTAAAGTTACTCACACTGTATCGCAATGTTGTCGAATTTTCTGAACCAAACTAAACAAATATTACACAGATGTCAAAACAAAATGGCGGCTCGCGACTCGCGGCGATGACAGACGTATGAAACTACGCACCAAAGTAGGGGGCCTACTCCATAAGTGAAATCCGTCCGTACGGCCGTCATTACGGGTGCTTCGTTCCCCGTCTCACTTACGGACATACCGTAAGTTAGACAGAGAGCGAAGCGCCCGTAACGACGGCCCAACGAACGGATTTCGCTTAGGGAGTAAGCCCCCAGGCTACAAGCAAAATTTCAAACCTGTTGGATCGCCGATGAACTTACTCAGCGGTTTTAAAGTACGCGTACTTTGACACACAGGCGAGAAAGGTCGCCGAGCCATAAGTACACGTACTTGCTCGTACGTCTATCACCCGTTTAAAGATGAGAGAAAAACTTTTGTCTTGAGGTATTTGATAAGGAAATCAGCGCTGTGTTGTGGGTCCCCCATAGCACAATATCATACTGAGCGGAAGCCTTTTTGTCACAGTCATGACGTGCAGCTGCTGACTATTTCTGCTCGTGATTACGTATATATACGTAGATCTATTTTGTTAATTTTTTCAGATTAATCTTATCTTTAAATAAAACTTTTTATTTTTCTTTTGTTTCAAATGAATTTGTGAGTAAGAGAGTTATGAATTAACTTTTTTAGGGTTTTGTACCTCAAAACGAAAAAACGGACCCGTATAGGATTACTCGTGTGTCCGTCTGTCACAGCCAATTTCTCCGAATCTAATGGGCCGATTAAGTTGAAATTTGGTACACATATCAATTTCTGTGACCCAAACACGGACGTGCAACGAAAATAAATTAATATTAAATAAGGGAATCACTGGGGTCGAATTGAAACTTAAAAAAAAATTGCAAGCTGTACCAGGTCACATCTCAAATGTTTTGGGGATCTCAAATAATTGTAAAATAAATACTTTTAAAGTTATTAAACAAATACAGAAAATAGTTCTCTACTTAAAGATTACAGGAAAACCTTTAAGAAGTTTATGGTTTTAAAATAACATGGTAAATCTCCCAATATTGTGCGTACAAAGTTACATTTGCAGTGGGAATATATGGGAGAACATATTTTTCAACGACAATCTTAACTTTGTGCTTGGGATAAATAACAAACTACGGAACCCTTCATTGTGCGTGGTCCGACACGCTCTTGGCCGGTTTTTTAGATTATTCTTCCATTTAAAAATAGAACGACTCAAACAAGAATCTTCTTTACATGACCTAGAAGCCCTGGAAATGATATGATAGTCGTCAATCTGAACAAAAAATCACTGGTCACCTTAATTAACAACTTTTTCTGTTATTCAAAGTGACCTCTCATGGTTCTTGTACCTAGACACTTCCTGCTACCGGAAGAGACTATATACTCATGGTAGTGAACGTCCGGTCGACATTGGTTTGGCTGTCTATAGTACCTACCTACCTACGATAAGGCGAGGTCGAACACAGCTGTCACTTTCGAGACGAAACCTTAGTGTTAAGAGCGTTTATTCTGAAAGTGGGCAACGTCGCAAATAGATGTCAAATATCTCGCTGTTTTGATAAATTTGGCAATATTACTGTATGGAAATAAGAAATGTGGCTAACTAGCGAACTAGAATATTGATTATAAAATGCAATGATTAATATCGTAATACCGAATATTTCCTTTTAAATGTAAAAAATATATTTGGAAACTTTTCAAATACCTTTTTCACACCTAAAACGGGTACAACATCAAATTGAATGTTATAATTACAATTCATTATATTCTAGTCCGTTAATTAGCCATATTTATTATTTCCATACAGTAATATTGCCAAATTAATGAAAACAGGTAAATTGTTGACAGCTATTTGCGACATTGCGAACTTTTAGGATAAACGCTCTAAAAGGAAGTCCAACACGCCCATGTTTATAATTAGCAGCTATTTTAAAACGTTTATAACTTGGCATTTTTTTAAGTTTTTACACTTTTTAGGGTTCCGTTTTTTCCTTTTCAGGTACGGAACCCTTATAGGATCACTTCGTTGTCCGTCCGTCAGTCTCAGACTCTTTTTCTCTGGAACGCGTAAAGGTATCAAGTTGAAATTAATATCAAATATGTAGATCTATGGTCCCTTGGAGCTCTAAAAAAAGCAAGCTTCAAGGTCAACGCAGTAATAAAATACGATCATTTATGTGACATATTTTGATACTCGCAAAAAAATAAAAAAATACAGGGTACTTCCCATTGACCTAGAAACATGACATTTGGCAGGAAGCGAGTCTCCAGGGCACAAGTAAAAGAAAAAGTCCAAAAATCGTTAATTTGTAGTTTTAACGCTTTTTTTTTCTTTGGCGCATTTCCATTTGCAGTTGAAGAATCGACCGTGACGTATAACGATGTATGGGAGAACATGTTTTTCAACTACAAATTTGTTTGTATTATAATTTGAAACAAAGTTGGAATGTATGGGGGAACATGTTATTCAACAAGAATGTCAAGTTTGTTCTTGCGATAAATGCATCCCAACAACGGAACCCTTGTTTGTGTGTGGTCCGACACGCACTTGGCTGTTTTTTTTTTAAATATTATTCTTTGCAGTATTTGTAAACAAATATGATTTAGAGATTTAAAAAAAATTGTCATCATTCCTATTACTTGTGGCATAGCATAATTTGAAGCAAGAATAAAACTTGCGTCTAAACATTGTTTAGTAGCAAGTCAGGGGTATTCCTCGAACCATACCAACTTTGACCGCATCAGAATTACAAAACCTGTATTTGTACCATTAATGGGCTAAGTAGTAAGTCACTTAAGCACTTAGTTCCAGTTCATTTCTGCTTTCCTGATAGTTTTAATAAATAAACAATATGCCTGGGTAAAAAATATGAAATTCTATTTAGTCCGTTAGTCAGATAATAAAAAAACATTAGACACGTATTTTTTGTTTTATCATATTAATAACAAAATACTTAGATAATGATATTAAAACGCATTTTAAGTTGGGGAGTGGGGGTCGCTACGTCACAATTAAGTATAAAATCTACATACCCGTGATGTCATGGCACATTCCAACTCAATGTATCGCCGTAATCTTTTGATAAAGTAAAAAGAGAAAAAATACGTGTCCAATATTTTTTAAAGATCTCCAAGACGGACAATTTTTTTTTTTTCTCATCATCCCTATTAGTATTACGACAGTTGGATTTTAAAACGTCTATCGATATAATTTATTACGAATTCTTCATGCGCTTCTCTTATGTTTCATTGATCGTTGGTGCGTTTCGAGGAGTAAAATTGTAATATTTTTAATTTGATTTTGTTAGCGCACCTGAATGATGTGTTTGGAGGAATACTTTTAGTGCGCTTCATTTGGTGTGTTACTAAGTTGGTGAGCCTCGAGGAATACCCCAAAATCTTTTATCGTATGGCACATACAAGAAACTTGCATCGTGTAAATGGTGCTTAGGGTTTTCATAGTTCAAAAGTGTTGCTCTGTCGTATTGTTATCTGTCTAACACCCAGCTGCACTAAGACAAACATTAATGCCCCATTACGCATAGATCATTACCGCCAATGATTTCATTAATGTCATCAAAGAACCATTAAAATCGAGTCTAATGTTGCTTTCTGCAACAAGTTAAAACAAGTTTATTGAAGATTTGTATTTAATTATAGCTTTAAAAGTTAAAGTTTGTTTCTGCAACTGGCTGTGAGTGTATTAGGTAGGCTAGTACTTGTTGCTGCTGTACCATTATCCCTATAGTCTTCTTCTTTTCCTGTGGTTAGTGACTAACCTGGTGTCAGAGTTTTAAAACCGCCCATGGGCCTCTGACTTGGCTTCACATGCCATCGAGAAATATCTCTCAGGCATGCCGGTTTCCTCACGATGTTTTCCTCCACCATTTTTGAAGAAAAAGATAATTATGCAATATGCAAGTGAATCCGAAAAGTCTGAGGTGCGTGCCTTGGGTTCGAACTGGAGACCATGACTTGGCAGTCCGTCGGTCACACCACTAGGCTCACCCTATAGTTAAAACGTTATAATAAAATAAGAAGACCAATTCATATCATAATCACATTAATATTCATTAACAAATAATAATTATGAATAATATATTTATTATATTATTTTTAATAATATATATTTATTCATATATTTATTTTTAAACTTTAAAACTTACTCATTTCTAAGAGCCTTCAGATATTAGCTGTTGATGCGTATAGAGAGCAAAAATAACATGCATTAAGTTTTAATACTGAGTCTCTATTATATATCTGAGGGCATGCGAGAACGCCGCCGCCGCCACCGCCGTGAAGTGTCCGCTGCACTGCCCATTCATGATCGGGGCCTCCCTCTCGATTACCCACGTTTTGTCTTCATCCTCTCTCATCTGACTCTCATCGAAATCTCCACTTACAACCTTATCCGAAAAGCAACCTTCAGAAATTTGGAAATGGAGAAGAGTTTTGAGCCAGTAGTTGCGGATAAACTGAGCATGGCCGAAAATGCCGCAGAGAGTAACTGAAACAGATAAAAGAACTTTCATTAACATCATTGTTAACATTTTCTCCTCTGATTAATAAAAATGTATGATAATATTTTCTAATTTACTTACTTTGTTCATACAAGAGGTCAGGCAGTTGGAAGCTATTTGAGGCAATGAACTGCGCCTCGCCAAAAGACTTTTTGCAATCCATATCTGCCATAAGTTTGTCTTCTTTATCGGAGAATACGACACATCTTCGAGAAAAACGGGCGACAATCATGTATAAAAGCCTAAAACATAACGATAATTTAATACCGAATTAAATTAGGTACTGATTTATTTGACGACAGTTTATATTTTTTCATATTATTATTATCCTTTATTACATTTTTATACATATAAATTACATTTTTATATATTTTTATGAAAAAAAAATTATTACTGCCTCGTTGGTGTAGTGGTCACAAGTGCGACTGCGGGGCATGAGGTCCTGGGTTCGATTCCCGGGTCGGGCAAAATGTTATTGGGTTTTTCCATCTGGAATTTCTCAGTAGCAGCCCGGAGTCTGGATGATGGCAATAGGCTTGCCCCCTATTACATGGGACTTAAACATAACTGGCGAAATGTGGGGGTACTATAAGCACACCTCTGCCTAACCTTTCGGGGAATATAGCCGTGATATTATGTTATGTATTATTAAGATTGCCAATATTGTTGTAAAAAGTAGCCCCTATATTTTAATAACACAAGGAAGGGTTACTGAAACCTTTCGAAAGTGTGGTGTGTAGCCTCAGACAAAATAAAAAACTAAGACATAGCGCTGTCAACAGTGACGTAAGGCCAGTTTCGTAAACATGTGTGCACTTTGAGGTGTAGTTTGCTTGTAAAGGTTGTAAATGTGTGCGTGTGAGCGTGTATGCACAGTAGAAGTGGGCAAAGTGTATAATTTTTGAGATTGAAACATTTGCATCTAGATCACTGAAATGATCCGAATCATTGGTTTATTTATTTAGTTATTTAATACTTCAAGCGCAAATGTACAGAGGCGGACTTTCTGCCATAGGCGTTTTCTACCAGTCAACCTTTGGGTGATGCTGAGACAAACAGTGGTAGGTGTAATAGCGAGAATTGAGGAATAAATATTTATTTAAACATAAAGTTATACATAGTTTCATTTCGATCATTTGAATCATTGACTCAAAGAAAACGAAAACGAAAAACTGTGAGAGTATAAGTGATCATCTCATTTGGCATCTCTTTCTGACTTAAATAGATTGTAATGTGTCACCCGCTCACTCGCGACTCGCGAGTCAGTTCAGTACTGACTAAAGTAACGTAACTCAGCGTCTCAGTCTTTCTCTTTCGCTCAGTCGCCTCGCAAGCGACGGTCGCGCGGAAAGAGCACAGAAGCAAAGTAATGATTCAGATTCAAATGATGCGTTTGAAACGTTGCTAATGAACCAATCTTTTGGAACGTTTCAATGATCCGGATCAGTGAGAAGGTTCCGTAAAGAGTTACACACGCCTAATGCACAGAGCTGAGGTGTAGTTTTGGCATGCTTCACTGTATGTTCGCAGCGCTCTGTCTTGATTTTTTATTTGGTCTGAGTGTGTAGCTTACACTTTGCACGTAGACTTCTTCCGAAGCATCTTGTATGTTTTAAGTTATATTCTAGACATACCTGTGTGACAACCCATAGCCGAAGTCGCTGCCTTTTTGCAGTAACTCTTTGCAGCGGGGGGGAGTCAGACAGTTAGGTTGAGATCTTCTATTTGATCCTATAGAAGGAGACCTCACCATATATGCTATGCATGCATCTAAAATGATAAGGTTAGATTACAAACAAGGAAAAAATCCTTTTATCCTAACTTAATATTATAAATGCGAAAGTTAGTTTGTTTTTTGTTCCGCTTTCACGCTAAAAGGGCTGAACGGATTTGGATGAAATTTGGCACATGGGTAGACCATGACCTGGGTTAGAACATAGGATACTTTTTATACCGATATTCCCACGAAATCGAGACTTATTCGGATAAAATCGCGAGGCGCACATAGTCAATACAAAAGTTGAATGCAAAAATTAGATATTTTTATATAATAAAAAATATATTGTAATTCGTTACTATTTAATTCAACGGGATCGAGACTAATGAGGGTGAAACTGCGGGGCACAGCTAGTAGCCCCAGGTCAAGGTCATGGTCTAGCACACAGATACACCATGACCTGCGTAAGGACATAAGCTACTTTTCATCCTGGTTCGCAGACGACGCTAGTCACAAATAAATTAAACTAAAGATGTTCCCGTTGCGCAGCTATGTCAAGAGGCTGATGCAGCAAGCCTTGTCTCCTTAAAAGTTTTCTTTCCTGTTAAACGATCAACGGGAACTAGTATCTCCCAGCCCTGGATCTAGATTTTTTTTGAAGCGGGGTGAAGACTACCGTCCCCACCAATCCTTTATGGGGTATGTGCTAAAGTAGCCCGCGAAATTAAAATTTTCTGGAAATGAAAATTTTGGCAGCAGCATATTAATCACATTTTATCGATCGATAATAATAATAATAATAATAATTTATTTTTATTTTCTCTCAAAAAGGTACAATTGGATTAATAGCAATAAGATACATTTATAGCTTATCCTTTGGGAGAGCTGGAGTCTGTAATGGGTACGGGACCTGTATGACAGATCTCCAGGCTCACACCCTTAAAAATACAATATTCTATTGCACTTACGTACTACACATTATCAAAACTCCAAGTACTGAGAGGCAGAGAATTGATATAAAAAACAAGGAGTTGTGCTATGTGTGTCATTGTAGAGTGTTGTCTGTTCGTGAGTGCAATATAAGTCCTCACGCCCAGCGCCCGCGAAGGGCACTGGGCGTGAGCACCTACTTGCGCGAGAGTGTGTGTCTGTGTGTGGTTAACAAGGTGAAACGTGATCTAAGATTAATTTGAGTACGTGAATATTTCCGATAGACGAATTTATTTGAGAATATTTAGAATATCTTCAGTCTCCGCATAATCCAATTCAAGTAGCCATTTCGTAACAGTTTGTTTACACTTTGATCTGCACATAGGGTATATATTTAGGGTATTATTTGCCTTGTTATAGACGTGGCTACTGAGGAATGGGAAACTACGTTGGGCCGAGCGACAATTTGTGCGAAAGGAGGGACAAACAGTATGTTTACGTCGTTGGGAGCTAAATTTGTATGGAGCGTAGGGGGTTTGAGAATGTGTGGTTAAAACAAGATTAAGGATAAATAATTTGCGAACAGAGAGAACCGTACATGTGCTATAAAGATCGATGGTAGGAAAGCGGTAAGGTAACCGCCATCCAACCTTCAGGAGTGCCCTTTGAGCACGTTCCAATTTGAGCATATGAGATTTTGCTGATCCGCCCCAAGTAATTATGCAATATTGTATAAGCGATTGGCAGAGAGAGAGATATACAAGTCTTAGCACCGTAGTGTCCGCAGCGTGACGAAGGGACTTAAAAATGTAAATCAACCTACGCAGTCGTGACGTAAGTGTGTTTATGTGAGTAGAGAATGACAGGCAATCATCAATTTGTACACCAAGATATTTAACACAATTGATGCGAGAAAGGCAGGGGCAATTACAAGCTGTTAGGAGAGGTGAAATACAGGAGTGGGCAATCAAAGAATAAGGAGTGGAAGGAGGTTTCCCAGCGGAAGAGAATGAAAAGGTTAGGTAATTAGTTTTGTCTACATTCAACGTAAGCAAGTTTTGAGCCAACCAGTTGGTGACAAGGTTGAGTCCGGATTGTGCATGCCGGAACACCAGCTCCCAGGAATCTCCGTGGAACAGTAGGGCAGTATCATCAGCATAGGTGAAGATGGATGCATTAGGGAGTATTAACCGGCAGAGCTCATTTATATAAATGAGAAAAAGGGTTGGGCCGATAATACTGCCCCGTATGATATTGGGAGCTCGTCGCTTGTCCAATCACCGATCCTAACACACTGTCGCCTACCCGTGAGGTAACTCTCGAAGAGAGCAAGTTGAATGCCTCTAATACCAATCCTTTCAAGTTTAGCAATAAGATTGGGGACAGATATCGTATCGAAGGCTTTTGCCAGGTCCAAGAAAATACCAATTACCTTCTGCTTTTTGTCCAGGTTAGAGAAGATGTTAGTGGTTAGGTCTAGCACAGCATTATTTGTAGAAATTCCGGATCGAAACCCATATTGGGATGAAGAAAGAAGATTATTTTGCTCTAGGTACTTAACCAACCTGTTATTCATGAGCCTCTCAACTAATTTTGAAAGTGTAGGCAAAATTGATATAGGTCTGTAGTTATTTGATCGATCTCTGTCCCCACCTTTATGCACAGGATGCACTACTGCTAGCTTTAGCGCATTTGGAAAGATGCCGGAGGTAAAAGCTAAATTACATATATGAGTCAGATGGGGGGTGAGATGATTTTTAAATTTCTTAAGAAATGTGCCCGATATGCCATCAGAACCCACCGCACAATCGCTTCTCAGTTTCCCGATCAAAACATCCAATTCAGATTCGTCTGTTCCCAGCATGACGAAACTGTTAGGATATTGTGGGAGAGCATCGGTTAGTGGAGGTAAGCATATGGAGCCGTATGGTACGTTTTCAGCTAATGTACGTCCAACGTTAGCAAAGTACGAGTTCACTTCATTTACAGAGCGCTCCGGTTCGGAGGAGGACAGAAGAGCGTTGGCATGTGTCTTAATTTTTGATGTATAGGTGATAGTTTTTATAGCATCCCAGAGTTTTTTATTATTATTTTGTGCGTTAGTTATAAGGGCTTTATCATGATTAGTTTTAGCAGTTTTTAGTATCTTAGAGCAGTAATTCCTGTATCTTTTAAAAGTTGTTTCAAGTATTTTATTTTCGGGATTTTTTTTTAATTTCATATGCATATTGTCTCGATTTCGTAGGCATCTAAGGAGCCCTGGAGTCATCCAGGGCTTCCTCAGTCTTTTACGGTTGGGCACAACTTTCAAAATAGAGTTTTGAACTATGATAAGGTTAAGGGTGTTAATAAAGAAGTCAGTTGCTTCATTTACATCTGGGGTGCTATAAACGGGGCTAAAATCGGTCTTAAGTAGGTCCAATTCAATCCCGTCAAAATCCAAAACCCGGGTCTGTCTAGCCTTTTTCAGTGAAGTATTGGGAGGGTTTTTGCTCTCCAAAAATAATAAAACAGTGTCATGATCAGTGACCGAAGTATTGGCGACGAAACAAAAAGCAGCTCTTCTTGTTTTTAAAATTAGGTGGTCGAGACAGGTGTTACTTTGTCGCGTAGGAAGAGTGTGTGCTGGCAGCACACCGTGATAGGCGAGCATAGTCAGATACTCAGCTACGCACGTGAGTCAATACTGGTTTCGGAGATGTTAATATTTATGTCACCGGTTAAAATTATGTTTTTGTAGGAGGATACCGATTTTAGTACTTCATCCAAGGAGTCCACGAACGCGGAGACGTTCCGAACAGCAGGCGGGCGATAGACTGCAATCAAGGCGGTATCATTGTTGATTATTAACAACAAACAGTTGGCATCCTGGACCAGGGGTTCCGATACAGAAACCTGAATGTGAGAACGGAAAAACACCACCACACCCTCATTCTGCGAACTATGTTGATTAGTAGAGACGCAGGTATAGTCATGGATTGAAGGTAGAGTAGGAGAGTTAAAAAGCCAGCATTCCGTAAGAACTATGAAATCCCAGGATGTATTACTTCTTTCCAAAAGCATTGTCAATCCATCAAAGTTCTTAATTATGCTACGTATATTTTGACAGAGAAGTGAGAGAGCATTTTTGTGTAAATCAGCAATAGCATTGCAGTCCTCAATCATACAGGTTGCAGACTCAGCCACTGAAATACTGTCCAGGTCAGTCTGTATGTCATTTAAGTTATCGAATTTTATAACAAAGATAAAACATCAAGCTAAGGCGGCAGTGATTACAAATTGTTGTCGTGAGCAATATCAGAAAAATGTGACTTAATATTCGGATTACTTTAAAAATAATGTAAAAACAGCTGATTGGTGCGTACTGGGTATCGAAAGTGAATGAGGTAGCATATGACCTTGGGTAGTGTTGTGTGTAGTGTAATATTACAAGCAAAAAAATACTTAAACTAAAACGAGTATAACTATGGGGCCAAATAAATATAATTTTGAAGAAACTCAGTCACAAAGCGGCGCCCATTAGTTTATGTAGGTCGCTTTCGCAGTTTACACAAAACGGGATCGCACCTGCGGCCTTTTTTATATAAATTTTCCCATGGCTCGGCCAGCAGCTATCACATCGATAATGCCCCAATCCAACTGGGGCGCCAAAACTGTTGTAAAAAAGAAAGAAATATAAAGATTATATACATATGTGCTGCGCGCCTCATTTATTGCAAAGTTGCGGTGTGCTGGGTCGTGCACTTGTCTGCCACGCTTGAATTAGGCGCCCCCTGAAGGTGGCGCCCGGGACACATGCCCCCTAGATCCGGGGCTGGTATCTCCCTTCGATGACGTTATGATATATTAGTAGCGGTGCCCCGGTTTCACCCTCATAAGACTCGATCCCGTGGGAGTAAATAATAACATTTTTTTATTATTTTTTATTATGTCATAAAAATAAACATTTTATTATTCATTATTATAAAAAGATCTAACCAGTGCATGCAATTTTATTAATGACTAGCTGCGCCTCGCAGTTTTATCCGCATAAGTCTCGATCCTATGTCCTAACCCAGGTCATAATCTACCCATGTGCCAAATTTCATCCAAAGCCGTTCAGCCATTTTAATTTGAAAGCGTAACAAACAAACAAACGAATAAACAAACAAACAAACACACTTTCGCATTTATAATATTAGTTAGAAAGTTAGGATTATTAGGAGATTTTTTTTGCAATAGATTATTATGGTGAGTTTGGCAAAACCTCGCTTGCATTGAAAGGTCCAAAGTTCCAACCCATTACACATATTATAAAAATCATTTAACAGACATTTCAATTTTCGTTATTACGGTTTCGTACCCGAAGAGTGCCAAACGGAACCCTATTACTAAGCCTTTGCTGTCCGTCCGTCCGTCTGTCTCTGTATATCATGAACCGTAATAGGAACACAGTCGAAATTTTTGCAGATTGTGTATTTCTATTGCCGCTATAACAACACATAATAAAAAATAAATAAAGTTAATAATTATAGGGGAATACAAGAAACGTATTGTCTTGGCGTTTTTTGCTCGATATTTATACAGTACGGAACCCTTCGTGTCCAACTCACACTTGGCCGGTTTTTTTAATTGGTAGTATATAAACAAGATACACTTTACCTGATTCGACAGGAGTAGGTCTAATGTTTTCATAGTTATTCACATTAATGTTATATCTATACCAACTGCCATAAATTTTCTTCAACATTTCTGGACTGTAGATCGTCGTTTGGTTCAGCAGATCTAAATTGAATTTATCTACAGGCTTTGTCCACGTTGTTGCGTTGTAAAATAATCGTGTCACTAAAAACAAACAAGGAATAAAAATATATACACATCAAGCTATACATTTCTAGTATAATCTAACCTCGCATTGTACGGAAATCCTATACAGTGCGAGATCAGCATAAACTGGAAATGTATAGCTTGATGTGTAGCCGTGTGTACCTAGTACAAATACCTACAACTTAAATAAAATGAACAATATCTTACATTTTATACTCGTCCCAAGTTTTGACACATTTTTATTTTTTTGTACCATGTTTTGAAAATAGTTATTCACTACGTCGTTCTTCACAAATAGTTTTTCCAAACGGGAACGCGTGTTTGCAGGGATACTCTTTCCTTTCTGTTGCAAAACTTGCCTCAAATTCACTGCAAAAGAAAAGTAAATAATTTAATTCTAAAGTTGTTCTTCGAGACATTTTGTCTGCAAAATAAATAAATAGAAATTGTTCTTTTTTGGAATTTCACACCTCCACCTTGGAGGAGTTAAAACCTCCTTTTCGGGTTACCGTTTCGAAATTTGAAAAGCCGGACGCTTGCAAAAAGTCTGGACATTTTACTTTTTAGTCTTGTATGTTTCAGTACCTACTCATTTACCCTTTTTTAGTTTCATAGAATTGCCCTAGATTAAAAAGTCCGGTCAAATTCGGACAAATTCTGGACATGTTCGGACGGATGGTAACCCTACTCCCTGGGCACCTACTGAACAGCAATAGGCATAAAAGATTACCAGTAGGTAAACTGGCAACGAACGAAATCCATCGACTCATTGCATCATAAGTTCGGAAAAAATATCTGCTCAACAACGTAAATAACGCAATGAATGTTGTTAAACTGTCAAAATGAAACAGATTGGTCGTAATCGTTTATGGAAGAAAGTGTGAGTTTATGTATGGAAATTAAATGAACTATTAGTTAAAAAAATATTTAATAATCCCAATGATAACAAATTATGCTTTGATTAGAGTGTCTCGAATTATCAATAAAAACCAAAAGTAGCCTGAAAAAGTTTGAGTTTAGACTGCATACATATACGGAACCATTCCTGGCAATCGGATAAAAAGAGATGTTTGTACACATTTACTTTACTCTATGGTAATACAATAACAACCATTAAGGCGACGATAACCGACTTTTAATGATTTTATATTGAAGATCACATCTAAATGATTTGGAAAAAAAATAGTATACATGAATTTTTTTTTTTTTTTTTTTTTTTTTTTTTTTTTTTTTTTTTTTTTTTTTTTTTTTTTTTTTTAGATTATGTTTATATGACATAGTGAAATTAATTTGTAAAGTTATGATTAATGCGGATAAAAAACTCACGAGTATCACCCAAAATCTATCGAGTGTACCTTCACCATTTTACAGATAATTTAATTATTGATCAATTATTATACGTATTTTATTAAAATACCTTTTGTTTTATGTATAATAAATTAATAATGCGTCAAATTGGGGACAGCGCTCCTGGATGGGCGAGTCCTATTACTGACTAGACGTAGCACGTGTTGCGTGAGTTCAGTACAGAACACGCAAGCTAACCACTCAAGGTCACTGGCATATATCTGCGTCTTAAAGAACACTGTAATTCAAAACATTCTGGAAGTGGGCAACGTCACAAATAGATGTAAAATATTTCGCTGTTTTGATTAATTTTGCACTATAACTGTATGGAAATATGAATTATGGCTAACTAGTGAACTAAAATATTGATTATGAAATGCAATAATTAATATCGTCACACCGAATATTTAGTTTTAGATGTAATAGAAGTATTTGGATACTTTCCAAATGCCTTTTTTACACCTAAAACGGTTACAACATCAAATTCGATGTTATAATTGATTCATTATTAATATTCTAGCTCACTCACATTGCCAAATTAATCAAAACAGGTAAATATTTGAAAGCTATTTGCGACGTTGCCATCTTTTAGAATAAACTCTCTTAAATGTAGTCTTGTACAATCTTACCGTCTATGAGAAACAATCCGAACTGCAAGTTCAAATCCACGTAATGTTTATGTCTTATACAAAACTCTACTGCCATTTCCAATGCACTTAAATAACGGTCAAAATCTGATGCCGTTGGTAAATCGTCAATAATCTCTTTATAATCATCCTCAGCAATAGCACTGTTCATAAAAGTAATAATCGTCGTTGAATAAACCAATATTGAAATCAACATACACGGGCGTAACGAAGTAATCGACATTGATTCTTTCATCGAGAATTTTTTATCACAAAATTTTACCGCGAAGATGTTTCAACACCTGAATTCGAATGAAAACTGGCCGCGTTTTCTTCAGTGCTATTGTTTTTATCTAGTGATATGGATGAGAGAATAAAGACGGACGACCAATTATTTTCCTTGAATTGTTTTGTTCCCACACAATTTTCTTTTAAGGCCGCGTAGGTACTTACTCAGTTTTTCATTACCTCGGCAATTGGATCCTATTAAATTGTCGTTCACAGTGGGCATTTTTTAGGGTTCCGTACCTCAAAAGAAAAAACGCAACCCTTATAAGATAACTTCGTTGTCTGTCTGTCTATCTGTCAGTCTGTGAAAACCCTTTTTCACAGGAACGCGTGGAGGTATCAAGTTGAAGATCTACGGTCTCTTGAAACTTAAAAAAAAACAAGTTTCTGAGGCACCGCAATAAAAAATACGGTGATTTATGCGACATATTTTGATGCTCACAAATATATCAAAAACATAGTTTACTACCCGTTGACCTTTTTTCAAAATAACTTCTCCCGCTCTGGGCGGAGCGGGAGGGCGTGTCAGACTTTTACTGACTAAAACCCAACCGTGTTCCTTCCGTTGCCTGTGTGCCGGAGCCGCGAACTACCCGTTGACCTAGAATAGAGATTCTCTAGATTTGGCAAGAAGCGAGCTCTCATAGCACAAGTAAAAGAAAAACATTTGGAAAAATTTGTATACATGGGCAACTTGTATTTACCTACCTATGAAAAATTTTGAATAGTGTTATTAGTCTGTAAGCTATATGTAAAATCGTTTTTTTCATTGCGTTTTAAACTTACATTTGAAGTTGGAGAAATAACCGTGGCGTATATAGATGTATGGGAGAACATGTTTTTCAACTACACTCTTAAGTTAGTTTTTGAAATAAATTCATCTCAACTACGGAACCCTTCAGTGTGCGTCGTCCGATACAAACTTGTCCGGTTTTTTTTTCTTAGGAACTTTGTAACTTTTGATTAATAATTGACTATAACATTCTTAATTTTGCATATCATACTACCTGTGCAGTTCAGTAACACAGTAAAATAACTGATCGCCTGAACTCCATTTAGACATTTAAATAAACCTTTTTTACAGTCCGTTCAACCGATTTTGATTTCTATACCGTAGACATAAGGATGGTATTAAAAGCATAAAAGTGGTTACAATACCAACTGTTTACTGCAGCTGCCATTTGTCATGCCATCAACGCAATAGAAGTAAAAATCGGTTGAACGGACTGTAAAAAAGGTTTAATTAAATGTCTAATCTTATTTTAAATGGAGTATAATTTCCTCCACTTTTGCCCATCTATCCCCTTTGGAGATGAGGGGATGGACGAACACAAACAAATAATAAAATTCTTCTTCGTTGGCAATCTAAATGGAGTCAACCCGGAATTCGGCAACGACACGGTTGGCGCAGTGGCTGAGCGATCGACTGCTGCGCAACGTGTCGCGGGTTCGATCCCCACACGGAACAAATATTTGTATGATCTGCAAGTAGTTGTTCCGGGTCTGGGTGTTAGTGTATGTGAGCTTCTATGTTTGTAAACGCACCCACGATACAAGAAGAAATTCTTAGTGTAGGGAAACGTTTAAAAAAAACTAAAAAAAAACGGGATTGACGCCATCAGTAGCGTCCTTCAGTTCCTTTAATGTGCAGACAACAGGACACGCGTGACAAGATATTTTGTGTTCCATTGCTTGTGGAACAGAACCACATTTACTTTTAACAAATCATTAACCGAACAACACTCATTGCCAAGAAAATACTTGCAGCAAATTGCTTAAATGCAACAAAAATAAACTCAGCATAGAGAGTCAGGCGCTTACACAAGAATACTGAAGCCCGTAACGGTATACGAACTCCTCCATCCATACAAACCACCGTGGCGGCCTGTCACTAATTTGGCAGCCTGTCAAGAGGTCTGACAGATTGTCACATTATGACATGAGCGTGTCAAGAGGCCCCGACATGGGGCTCGTAGTTTAATATTGTCGACATCGGCACCATTGCCATAAGGAAAAATAGAATAGAACATACGGGGCCTCAGACCAATTTATAAAACCAAGACAGAGCGCTGTCAACAGTGAAGTGAAGCCGGTTTCGTAAACATGTGTGCACTTTGTGTGGTGTAGTTTAATTGTAGTGTCATTGTAAAAGGTTGTAAATGTGTGCGTAAGGCAGAGCGCCGCGGTGGTGTAGTTTTGGAATGCTTCACTGTATTGTTCGCAGCGCTCTGTCCTGGTTTTTTATTTGTTCTGAGTATGGGGCACGTTGCGATAAAAAATGTATGGACAAAATATAAAAGTTTAACCCTCAAGGAAAGCCACTTCAATGAGAATGACCTGACCGCAAGGGGGATTTAAAAAACCTCCGCTTCAAAAATAAAGGAACTTCTCTATATTAAAATGTATTGCGACTCTCGGTAAATTATAGCGGGGATAAGCTGTGAATAAGCTACGCCGCGGGCGCCTACCTTTTTAAGTTCTTCCAATGATTCACACCCGATCCCACTATAAATAATCATTACGTAGAAAAGAATGAATATTTTTTCTTAGTGTTGTTTTAAAATAATACCAGACTATTATTGTCCAATGACAGGGCAAACTCCTCTTCTCATAGAAGGAAGGCACGAGTATTGATTACCAGAGTTGCTCGAGATGGATCGGCAATTTCATATTCATATCTTTATTATACAGGTGCTACAATGGCTTAGAGCTAAGGTACATTAACAGACCCTGTAGGGCACAGCAAAAAATATTAAATAAATTCTTAAAATTTAAGAGAATCAAATGAAGTAACGATCAACAATTTCTAAATATGTTCTTAAGAGCGTTTTTCTGAAAGTGGGCAACTTCGCAAATAGATGTCAAATATTTACTTGTCTTGATTCATTTGGCAATATTACAGTGTGGAAATAAAAAATGTGGCTAACTAGCGAACTAGAATATTGATTATGAAATGCAATAATTAATATCGTAACACCGAATGTTTAGTTTTAGATGTAAAAAATCTATTTGGAAAGTTTCCAAATGCGTTTTTACACCTAAAATGGGTACAACATCAAATTCAATGTTATAATTGCAATTCATTATTAATATTCTAGTTCGCTAGTTAGCCACATTTCTTTTTTCTATTCAGTAATATTGCTTTAAGAATCAAAACAGGTCAATATTTGACAGTTATTTGCGACGTTGCCAACTTTTAGGATAAACCCTCTTAACATTATTTGAGATCAGATATAGATTTTGGTGCATATTAATTATTTGATATGGTCAATTTTATTCAACATATATTTTTACTAAACATATTGACATATATATACGATATATGCCTATATTCTTAAGAGACTTGGGCCCCTAAAAAAAATTGTCATGTCACGGTGGTTTCAATTTTATTTTGTAGGGCATAAAATTTATTTTCATAATCTGCAAATGATTTTAATTTTTCACCCTGGTTTATGAGAAATCTTATTTTTTCAGATGATGATATATTGAGGTTATGAATTTTTTAGACCGTCAAACCTATTTGAGATTAATCGTGATTTACGATCCTAATTGTTATTGTAGTAAATGTTTATATGTACGGTTAATATGAGGTTAATAGCTCATGAGAATGGGTGAGTGAGGTGCCTCAGCTTCACTAGTTCCTTCTCTCGCTAGAGATTCTATGTGTGCTGTGCATCAGCGAGTGTTATCAAAGATGTATTAAGGCTTTGGCGGGAGCATTTCAGTGCTCGTAACTAAGGAAGGTTTACTTAAAAAAATCTATAAATAGTAAAATTATGTTGTTCCTTAATACTCATAACACAGTCATGGTCTTCATTCTCATAACACAATCATCGTATGAGCGCATCGTAGGTACCCTTACTGTACGCTTTCCCACGAAACTGCGATAATAAGCAATGATGTTCTCTGAAGGATTTACCCTATTTTGCTCACTTATCAATACATGTCGTGATTTATGAACCCTCCAGGAGGGTCACCGGTATTACTTTTGCGCTAAAGTTAACCCTCGCGGATGGTCAACGGCATTAGGTTTGAAACTGAGTTACAAAGCATTGTAAAACGAAGTAAAATAGTGTTTTCAGCACACTTAGCATGACGCTATGCAGGTTTTTTCGACGGAAGAATTTACAAGATAACATAAATCTGTCGTTTTGTCTATTCTTCCTTCATAAGAACCGTCCGTCCGACCGAACCGTGTTCCGTCTTAATGTGTCATAAGAAATTCGGAAAAAATAGTTTAAGCTATAGTCATTGAGAGCAATGAAACACATAATTAGTTTCAATAATATATCTCTATTATATATCTGAGAGCGTTTGAGAGCACCCCCGCCGCCATTGACGTGAAGTGTCCGCTGCACTGCCCATTCATGATACCAAAGTGCCTCACTATTTTCCACTCATCGTGTTTATCATCTCTCATTTGAATCTCATCGAAATCTCTAGTTGTTATACTCTCCGAAAAGCAACCTGCTGTAGTTTGGAACTCAAGGGGACTTTTCAGCCAGTCGTTGCGTAAAAACTGAGCGTGGCCCAGAAGACCACAGAGAGCAACTGAAACAATTTAATGAATATCATTCTTAACATTTTTCTACTGCTGTTAACTCATATAATGATACTTGTCATCATGTCTTCTAATTCACTTACTCTGTTCATACATGAGGTCAGGCAGTTGGAAGCCATTCGAGACAATGTACTGCGCCTCGTTGAAACACTTCTTGCAATACATATCCGTCCTAGATTTGTCCTGTTTTCCGGAGAACACGACACATCTTCGAGAAAAACGGGCGATGACCATAAATAAAATTCTAAAAAAACAACGATTATTGTATAAGACTATAGAATTATAAAAGAATTATAGGTAGAAGAATTATAAAATAATGTAGTTAAGTACTTACTGATGTATACATAAAATGTATTATACTATTACAGTAAGAGTTCGTGCGTTTATGATTGCTTTAACAATTGTGCGTTCTAAGTTCAGGAACTATGTATATTTAAATATACATAGTTCAGGAACTTAACACTGTAACACTGCATAGTGTTTTAGATAAGTGTTTTTTGTACAACTGAAGGTAATAAAAATCTTTTTTTTTTTACTTGTTGCTAATCCGGACATGTTGCCACGTCAAGCGCGAATGCAGTGTATCTATACACTGCGTTGGGGATGGAGATGCCTCGTTGAGAGGTGAAACACGTGTCGATTTCTTACAGGGTTCTCTTTAAGAACAGTTAAGCGGATTAGTTAATTAAATATAGGTACGTCGTCTATTGTATTTTATAATGGATTTCCGTAAAGTCACGCCTAAGTCAATTAACTATATTAAAGAAGGATTGTTAAAACGTTTCGAACGTGTGTAGGTTACACTTTGCTTCAGCAACGGCAGGCGATAATTCTATTCCATGGGAGAACCAGCGCCCAAGAGAAGATTTCATCGGTTATTGAAGTATGATATCGTCGACTTCCCCTGACGGGGAGTATTCCTCAGAATTTCAACCCCAAACTAACACGAATGGGGAAGAACATTTCTCTTGAACTTCAAGATTATCTTGTATTACGCTTATTATTCTATAAAGGTACCATTCCATACCCGACCGCAAGCAGCAACTGCAAACGACGTGTCGCGGTGTCATGTCGCTGCAGGGTGCAGCAGCCCGTATTCCAGTCGGTAGATAGGAGATAGAAAAACGTGCTATCGCTCGAGCATTGGCGGCACTACTGCTCTGCGGTTGGGCTGCACATGTCGCCTTTCACTCGCCCGTGGCTTCCAACGTGTTGTTGCTACGGAGGGTATTTCATAGAAATTCATAGAAACCAGTCGTGTCGCGACGACGCGTCGCCTGCAGCTGCCTCCTGCGGTCGGGTACGGAATGGTACCTTAAGACGTACCTGTGTGACAGACCATAGCCGAACTCGTTGCCTGCTAGCAACACCTCTTTGCAGTGAGGGGGAGTCAGACAATTAGTCTGAGATATTTCAGACAAATGAAAAGGATCATTCTGCGCCAATAGTGTTATGCATGCATCTAAGTAATAACGTAAGATTAAGTACAATGTAAATCATTCATCATTCTACATTGATCATGAACTATTTTTACGTAGTTTAGAACGTCACTGCACAATGGATTTTGATGTGATTTTCACCATCATTTAGAGAATTTAATCCCGAATGTTTATTTGTATAATACAGTCATATTTAACTTAAATTCGTATTTAAGTTAAATATGACTGTATTATACAAATAAACATTCGGGATTAAATTCTCTTGGTGTTATACTCGTGTATAACACAGAAATTTCGATGTTTTGACTTGTCGCCACAAATATTGCTCCCATGCAGTGCAGTGGCGGGTCGCTAAAGAAGCTCCCGTTTTGCCGCTAGGTCAAGGAGCTGATGCTGAAAGCCTTGTTTCGTCAAGCTTGGTTCTTTCCTGTCTAGGCATCACCGGGAACTAGAAACCTCTGCTCGAAGTTGTTATGATCAGAGGATCATAACAACTTTGAGCAGAGGTTTCTTCGACAACTTCAACCCAGAGGTCAGATGGTCCAAAGGTCTAACCTACTTCACATTTTATAAAGACATTCAACAGGCTTTCTGTTTTTTTTTTTTTTAGGTAGTTACTTTGTTAGCAGATATCAGACAAAATCCATTATACCCGTATCAGCAGGCGAAGGTTTAATTTCTGCGTGATTATCCAAATTATGGTGATAATCCTGCCAATTGCCATAAATGTCCTCCATCTCTTTTGGACTATAGAAGTTCGTTTGATTCAGCAGATCTTTATTGAATGTATCTGGAGGCCTCGCCCACGAAGTTGTGTTGGAAAATAGTTCCACCACTGAAAATAATCAAAGAGAAATGACAAACCTGTAGATATTACGAGTATTTATAGCTTCTGTGAATTCCATTATGAATAAGAAAAACAGAAAATATACACATATTTTTTGCTAACTCAATGCATTCCTAAATTCCGAAAGTCTATCGAATCTCAGACTGATTCTTGAATCCCGGAATAGCGATGACGACATTTTTTTTTTGTCCGTCGTGGAAATTATTAAAAAATATTGGACACGTATTTTTCTTTATTTACGTAATCTAAAGATTACGGCGATACATTGGTTAAAATGTGCCATGACGTCACGAGTATGTAGATTTTATACTTACTAGGGACGTAGCGACCCCCACTCCTCAACTTAAAATGCGTTTTATCTTAGCATTTTTTTACTAATATGATAAAGTAAAAAATACGTGTCTAATATTTTTGTATTATCTGACTGACGGACTAATTAGTTTTTTTTTTTTTTTTACCCAGGCGTCAGCCCTATTGTACCTGCAAATTGAAAATTCAAACAGGTACAACGACGCTCAGCAACGCTTGCCGAGATCGAACCGTAGATGGGTGATCATCCATTGCATACCGCGACCCCTCCGTGACATGCCAGCACGTTCATCCGTTGGTCTCGGCAGCCCGAAAGTTTGACAACCAGTCTTACCAAGGGCTATCGTGTTACCCAGTAACTGGGCTGTGGATAGGCAGTCGCTCCATTTATAATACTCGTATTCAGTTGCATTCGGTTAGACTGGAAGCCAACCCCAACATAGTTGGGAAAAGGCTAGGTAGATGATGCTAAGGTATTTCATACACATAACTAATATTATATGACGCCGGTATTTCCGAAGGAATTCTTAAGAATAAAGGCTGTATATAAATTGTACCTACAATGCAAAGAAAAATATTTTACATTTTATGTGCTCCACAATTTCTGAATCATTTTTATGTTTCTCTACCATTAATTGAAAATAGTTAGTCACTCTGTCGCTTTTCATAAATAGTTTTTCCAAACGAGTACGTATGTTTGCAGGGATACTCTTTCCTTTCTTTTCCAAAACATGCCTCAAATTCACTGCAAAAGAAAAGTAAATAATTTAATTCCAAAGTTGTTCTTGGCGACGTTTTGTAGCAAATACATTGATATTCTCCTTTTTTTGAATTCTAACACTCCCAAAGATAACGAAGAAACTGGCAACGAACGAAACTCATCGACTTATCATAAACTTAATAGGATTTTTATCATAAAAGTATTGATTTTATCTACTATTTAGCTTGGCATGCAATAGTGGACTGATTCTTTAACTAGCATTTGCGATAGTGAATGAGCTTTCATAAATGTGTCCGCCCTTAATCACTTGACTGAAATCCTACCCTTCGCATAATGACTGTACTACTCTTTTAGGTTTGTAGGATCACACGTCTCACGTTATATTAGTAAAACACACTTTCCAATATATAAAGAAAAAGATAATAAACGTATTATTTAAATCCTTAGAAATAACCTCCCTTTAACCCTAACAGTAAATGAAAAAAATATACAATGTGTTCCAAATACGCTGGCCGATCCGAAATAAGCACATAGGTACTGCCATAACATTACCAAAAATTAATAAAAACATATTATTATTAATAAAATATTATTATAAATAAAAAAGTTCTTGCTATTTAAAATTCACGGTTTTTTCACCTAAGTACCAAAATTATCCTAATTCCATTAAAAATTGGTAAATATTCAACCGGGGTCATAAGTTATGACCTCTAGACACCCACTAAACGACACCCGCCCGCGCCCTATGTAATGTTCCCCATTGAAAAAAGAAGCGGAGTTTTTTTTTTCCTGTTAGTTACCTCACAAATAGAGTAGATATGATTCTTAAGAGCGTTTATTCTGAAGGTGGGTAACGTCGCAAATAGATGTCAAATATTTCACTGTTTTGATTAATTTGGCAATATTACTGTGTGGAAATAAAAATTTGGCTAACTAGCGAACTAGAATATTGATTATGAAATGCAATTAATTAATATCGTAACACCGAATGTTTAGTTTTAGATGTAAAAAAAACTATTTGGGAACTTTCCAAATGCGTTTATAGGGTTCCGTAGTAAACAAGCAACCCTTATAGTTTCGCTATGTCCGTCTGTCTGTCGGTCTGTCTGTCTGTCGGTACGTCTGTCTGTCCGCGGGTTAGTACTAGAAAGCTGTTATTTGGCGTATGTATACATATTAATCATGCCGACAAAGTGGTTAAATAAAATCAAGTTTTTTTTTTGGGTCCTACACGTAAAGTGGGTTGTGGGTGTGATGTTTTTTTTTTTCTCGGCTGCCCGATGTTGTGGAGTATCGTTAGAAAAGTTGTTCAAAAATACTGTGAGTTTGTGAAAACCATTTTTACATTCAGGGATCCGTTTGCGAAATATTATGCTTTTAACTGAATTTTTTTGTTAGAGTCAAGTGCCCCCCCCCCCTGCCAGCTAAATGGTAGTACTTTGATTTGTGAAAAAAATCACAGCAGTAGTATATATAATAAAATTAAAAGGAAAACTATCAGAACTAAGTAGGCTGTACAGGTTAACGAGTAATATCAACCAACTTAAATTTGCGGTTTGAAAAACATGATCTCCCATACATTCAGTATGGGAGAACATGTTTTTCAACTACAATGTTAAGTTTGTTCTTGGGATAAATTCATCCCAACTACGGAACCCTTCATTGTGCGTGTTCCAGCACTTGGCCGATTTTTTTTTATGGGTACAACATCAAATTCAATGTTAATATTCTAGTTCGCTAGTTAGCCACATTTCTTATTTCTATTCAGTAATATTGCTATAAAAATCAAAACAGGTAAATATTTGACAGTTATTTGCGACGTTGCCAACTTTTAGGATAAACCCTCTTAACATCACCCTCATAGATCGGACAGGTTTTTTTTTACACGCTGTATAATTCAACTAGCGCCCCGCCCCTGCTTCGGGTCTGCTTCACGGGTGCAATGGTGTTAAGTAGATTTCTGTACTATGGCCCTCTTGCACCACAATTCACTAAATGGGATAAGCACAATACTCAATCGGATAACATATTTAAAATGGTCTGTCATCTTCAAACGATTGACTGAAACAGAACGATGTTTTAAATACCTTTAATGGTGACCACATTTAGTGATTTCTAGAGCAAGCGGGCCTTAGTCTAACTTAAATATTAATAAGTACATATAAAACTCTAGTTTTTCAGGTAAGTTCCTACGGTTTAATTGATAGTTCAAGACATTCTAATCAAAGTTGTCATCATCTATCTAAAATCTATATATATTTTGTTCGTATAGTTTGACCGAGAACGCTGCTGCGCTCTTTAGAAATACGCTTTGAGGAAAGAGCGACGAGACGGCATGAGCGTTGACTAATGAGCGGCCTGCACTGCACCCCCCGTTTCGCCGCGTAAATACCTAAACGTGCGACAATCTAAGAAGCCCGATTTGACGTTTCTCATTATACATGCCGCGATAACTTTGTATGAATGTCTACGTAAGAAATCGCTGTTCCGCGACAGCGGTGTCGGTCAAACTATAGTGTGACACAAAGTTTTTTTTTCCCACCAAGTGTGTAGCGCGCCTTACAATAGTTGACCTTACCGTCTGTAAAAAGCAATCCAACCTTCAAGTTCAGGTCCACGTAATGTTTATATTTTATAAAAAAATCTACCACCTTTTCCAATGCAAAAAGATAATGGTTAAAATCCGTTGCCGTTGGTAAATTCTGAACAATCTTTGTATAGTCATCATTAGCAAAAACCCTGTTCGTGTTAATAAAAATCGTCAAAAACGAAAACAAAATCGAAATGAATTTACACGGATGTAACGATTTAATTGATTTTAACATTTGCATCGCGGAATTTTCATCTCACGATTATTCCGCGAAGGTGTTTCAACATCTCAATTCGTTTGTAAACTGGATTCATTTTCTTTATTGTGATTGTTTTTTATCTTCTTAACTACTAAAATTTCCTCGAATTGGTTCCACACGATTTTCTTGTATACGTACGTACTTACCTACATAGTTTTACGGAGGCTATCGGACGCTATATTAAATATCGTCTATAGTGGTCAGATTATATCCATTTAGACCGGCAGCTGACCCCAACATAGTTGGGAAAAGGCTAGGCAAATTGATTGAGTGGTCAGACTATTTCCTGGAAAATTGGTTTTTTGGCTTTTTATTATTCATGAAATTTGATTCGATTATTTACTTTGACTTGACATATTGTAATTGTAACTTTGCATATCATAATCCCTATGCCTACTCTATTGTTTAATACCTGATTGCGTTATTTCCTTCCCCTTCCGCCAATCATTCATCCTCTTTGGCAAAACATAATAATAATAATAATAATTTTTTATTTAGCAAAAAGAAGAAAACAATGCATGTTACGTTATTATGGTATTACATTTGTGCTCAATTTTGTGATAAACATTTAACATAACCATACCTCCCCATTGCACTTATCAGAAAAAACTTGCAGTCTTCCTGTCCTCTAGAGGGCGCCATATTCAATTTAATCAGTCACATAGCCTATAACCAGCGAACGACCAAGACGCTTCCAACGATACCTCATTTTTATGATGAGTAGTTTAGAAGTTATGAGGGAACAGATGAACATACATACATACCGGTCAAAATCATAACCCACCATTTTGCTTCGCCGTAGTCAGGTAAAAAACATTCTCAGACATTTTTGTTATTGGTACTGGTTGAAGATATTAAACAAAGTCTAAGTACTTAACCTGATTTGGCAGACAAAGGTTTAATTTTATCGAAATCGTCCACGCTATTGTGATAGTTCTGCCACTTGCCATAAATATCGTCCACGTTTTCTGCACTATAGAACAACAGATCATCTGGAGGCCTTGACCACGTAGTTGAGTTGTAAAATAGTAGTGCCACTGAAAACAATCAAAATGAACCAATGACCTGTAGATATTATTTTTAGATTTTCACAATAAATATGCAAAATATTTATATGATTGTTACTGTTAAGTGGAACTGGAGAGTTTCGGACTTACTTTCCGATATTTCGATTCTGGAATTGTATCTACTTACTTGTTATAAATTAGGTACTAAAGAATTTCTTAAGAATTAAGGCTATATATTGATTGCAGCCTACAACCTACAAAATGTCGATTTTTTGTACCAGTCAAAACGTCATTCTTTTCAAATATTTTTTCTAAACGGAAAAGTGTTTCTGCAGGGATACTTGTTCCTTCTTATTGCAAAACTCGTCTCTAATTCACTACAAAAGAAAAGGGAATATTTCATTCTAACATCATTCTTAGTTTATTTGCACACTGCATCAGAGAATTCTAATGTTCCGAAGTGCCCGTAGTATTTTTTCTATGACGTTGCGCACTAAATCGAAATTCCATTCATCTGAATTTAGAACAATTTGTGTTGAGCTGTTCAGACCGCCCCATCGCCATTTCTCGGATTTGAATCGGACTCAGTGCGCTAACTCAATTAGGGTAACATTTGTCTAAAAAATGTATTCAAATTGTTCGGAGGTATTTGGATTTTAACGTCTCAACGGTAATAGGCATCAAAGATTGACGAGTGAACTGGGAACGAACGAAATCCATCGACTCATCATAATAAAAAAAAAATAGTTTTATAATTAATTAATTGTTTCATTGTTCTGAACTGGCAGTTCCTACGACCTACGATAAGGAAATAAGCTTTCAGTATTCTTTTTATCCAATTATGACAATGACTATGCTTTGATTAGTGTCTCAAATATAAATTAAACCGCTACCTGAAACCTTGAGTTAAGACTGCTTCCAAAAAAACGGAGTACGTAGACATAAGTTCTCACACTTAGGAAATAAAATAACAACCAGTAAAGAAATTCCATTCAAAACATCGTTAATAGTCTGGTGCCCATCTCTCAGAAAAAATCCGAGCTGCAAGTTCAAATCCACGTATTGCTTATGTCTGAAACAAAAATCTACTGCCTTTTCCAATGCACTTAAATAATGATCGAAATCTGTTGCCGCTGGTAAATCCTGAATAATCTTTTTATACTCATCACTAGCACTAGCTAGCTTCTCCTGTGATCCAGGATGAAAAGTAACTTATGTCCTTCTCCAGGTCATGGTCTACCCGTGTGCCAAATTTCATCCAAATACGTTCAGCCGTTTTAGCGGAAAAGAGTCACAAACAAACAAACTTACTTTCCTATTTATAATATTTGTTAGGATTAGCAACAACCCTGTTCTTATAAATAACAATCGTCATAAAAAAAAAACAATATGGAAATCAAGGGCGTAACGACATAACTCTTAACTCTTTCATCACGGACTTTTTAATCTCAAACATCGCGAAGATGCGACATCTGAATTCGAATGAAAACTGACCGCATTTTTCTTCATTGCTATTTTTTTATCTAGTGATAAAAGTGGGAAAAAAGTTAAAGACTGGATGTAAGCAGCGCATTCCAAATTATAAGTCCAAAATCCTTTTTCTTATAAAGGAAAATTATTTTTAAAGGAGGATGGGCAAAATTATATGTATGAGTCTCTACCACCAGCAACGACCAGTGAGGCATGTCTGATTAGAAAATTCCATTCCAGAAGAAAGTTGTCCTCATCCTAACTTCCTAACTATCCTAACTAATCCTATCCTACTATCCTTACTAATATTATAAATGTGAAAGTTTGTATGTTTGGTACTCAATCACGCAAAAACGGCTGAAAGGATTTGGATGAAATTTGGTACACAGATAGTTTATATCTAAGATTAACACATAGGTTACTTTTTATCCCGGTATTACATTCCCGTGGGATACATTCCGACCTCTACGCGGGGAAGTCGCGGGCGAAAGCTAGTATTATAAATGCATAAGTGAGTTTATTGGTTTAATAGTTTGTTCGTTTGTTACGCATTTATGTTAAAACGGCTGAACAGATTTGTATCAAAATTGGCACATGCGTATACCATGACCCGGCTTAGGACATAGAATACTTTTTATCCCGGTATTCCCACGGGATCGAGACTTACGCAGGTGAAACCGCGGGGCGCTGCTTGTAGCTAATAAAAAAGCTAGTAGGTAGTAGGCATTGAGAGCAATAATAACACGTAAAAGTTTTCAATAATGAGTCTCTATTATATATCTGAGCGCATGTGAGAGTGTCGCCGCCGCCACCGCCGTGAAGTGTCCGTTGCACTGCCCATTCATAATATACATTGGATTCGCGATTCGCCACTCATCGTTTTCACCCTCTCTCATTTGATTCCTATCAAATTTTCCGGGTGCTAATGTGTCCGAGAAGCAACCTTCCGGAGTTTGAAACTTAACTAGTCTTTTGAGCCAGGAGTTTCGGAAAAACTGGGCGTGTCCAAATAGGCCGCAGAGAGCAACTGAAACAGTAAAAAAAAAATCAGTTAATATCATTAAAAAACAGTTAATATCATTAAAAAAATAATCTGTTAATATAAAAACGTCACAAAGGGGCGGGATTTTGTCGGTTAAGGTGAATCCGCAGTTGTAGCCCGCGAAATTCAAATTTTCTTACGTTTTTATTTTATTTGTAGGGCAGCGTCAGGTTGTAGCTTAATTCGCGACTATAACAGATATGTATTTACAGAATTATAATCATTAAAATCATTAATACAACTCTCTGAGTTAGATTTATACCATAAGAGATTTGTTCATAAGGTACAAATTGATCAAGATACAACCTGACACTGACCTGCAAATTGCAAAAAAACTTATGAAAATTTGAATTTCGCGGACTTAAACTGCGGATTCTCCTTAATGTCATTACTCGTATTGTTTATACATGGTGGCGATTTAATCACCTACCTCCATCAAGCTGGTGATTCTACCCGTCATCGAAAATGAGTTTCATAGCGAAAATACGGATGAAGACAAAATATTTTTTTTTAGTCCGTCATTGAGATTATAAAAATATATTGGACACGTATTTTTTATTTTTTTACGTAATCTAAAGATACACGACGATACATTGAGGTAAAATGTGCCATAACGTCACGAATATATAGATTTTATACATACTAGTGACGTAGCGACCCCCACTCCCCAACCTAAAATGCGTTTTATCTAAGTATTTTTTATTAATATGATAAAGCAAAAAATACGTATAATATTTTTTAATTATCTGACTGACGGACTTGTTACTTTTTTTTTTACCCAGGCATCATGCCTATTATGACGGGTTTATTCACCTCCTTGGCGGGTGTAGGAGACTAAATTGCCACCCTTTATATCCATATTTCTACATTCACTTACTATGCTCATACATGAGGTCAGGCAGTTGGAACTTGTTTAAGGCAATGAAATGCGCCTCGTTGAAAGACCTCTTGCAAAACTTATCCGTTTTATTCTTGTCCTCTTTTTCGGAGAATACGATACACGTACGAGAAAAACGGGCGATGGCCATAAATAAAATCCTAGAAAACGAAACAATTATTTTGTAGACTAGATTACAGGAGAAGTAATCCACTGACATATTTGAAATACCCAAGTGCAGCTTAATAATTGTATTTAGGCAATTACACCTAGTAATGCTTTGGAAAGTATTATGTCATTTTAATGATTGTGAATGTGAGGACTATGTGGATATTGTTTCTTTCATTTATCTTTTTTTTTTCTCAGTTAGTTTTAATGATGGTCTGGCAGTTGAGCTCCACGATTACTGACAAATGCTTGCACTGACTGGACAGGTCCACTCAAATGTGAGTGGTTCTTTCCTCAAAATACCATTTCAGACACTAATCTACATGGTCCTCATATGGCCTGACCTAGATTATGTCTAGACTTTAATAGAGACTGCGATTTTTGATTTGTTTCGGCCTGTGTTCTCAGAATAGTCCGATAGGAAACACCGAACACATGTAGCAATTTTTTGTTTTTTTTTTATATGACGTGTAAAAGTGATTCCGATATCCTATTTACAGAATTCAAAAAATCATTTCATTATGTGTCTGTGTGTGTAACTCCTCAATGGTGTGACTGTGAAAATAAAAGTAAGAGGAACTTATGTTTATCACGCAAATGGCTAGCAAAGCGACATTCAGGTTCGAGACTGCGGCTGTAATTCGCACTGTGCTA
This sequence comes from Agrochola lota, assembly GCA_947364205.1. NCBI lineage: Eukaryota > Metazoa > Arthropoda > Insecta > Lepidoptera > Noctuidae > Agrochola > Agrochola lota. The sequence goes on along the minus strand of OX376221.1, from coordinate 5,507,195 downwards.
CAAAAGAAGTGGCCAAGTTCGAGTCGGAATCGCGCACGAAGGGTCCCGTGGCACCGTACAATATTTAACACTCCATATACGACGACACGGTTGGCGCAGTGGCTGAGCGATCGACTGCTGTGTAACGTGTCGCGGGTTCGATCCCTGCACGGAAGAAATATTTGTATGATCTGCAAGTAGTTGTTCCGGGTCTGGGTGTTAGTGTATGTGAGTTTCCATGTTTGTAAACGCACCCACGATACAAGAAGAAATTCTTAGTGTGGGGCAACGTTAAAAAAAAAAAAAAAAAAAAAAAAAAAAAAAAAAATCCGCTCTCTCTTCTCACTCCCCCCCTGACCCGACGAGGCCCGCGGTTGCAGGGTTACCAGCCGGGGGTTGCGGAAGATTTCAAGTTCCCGCGACCTCCGGCGTAGGTGTGAGTTGCAACACCGGGGTGGTTTTTAGTCAGTAAGAGTCTGTCAGACCCCTCCGCCCGCCCCAGGGCGGGGGACATCCATGAGGATTTTCCACCCCGGGAAAAAAAGGCTCGCTTCGCATAGGTCGTCTTGACGCTCTACTGTCTATGAAAATGTATTATTTTTCGAAAGAAAGCGACTCGATATACTAACCGAAAAACGCCAAATACGTGCCTAGAGACATAGCATTAATTGTAATCGTGTCGCCGTTATCGATATCGATAAGGAGGACTATATAGTACAAACACTCTGTGAACATTTCAAATATCAACCTATTACGGTTCAAAAGATACAGCCCTGTGACCGCCGGACGGACAGACGGCGGTACCTTAGCAATACCCGTTGGCACCCTTTGGGTAAGGAACCCAAAAAATAACTAGCAACAGTTTCATGGAAGATTCAAGAGGCCCTTAAACAAATAAGTGCTGCATACGGCCAAAGTATGGTTTTAGTCGGTAGGTGTCCGATAATATACCGTATTGACTTCCTCAAACAAAGAGATCCTAAAGGATTGTTATCCCAAAACAACACGAATGCTGAAGAAGTTGGTAGATAAATAGAAGGTCTTACAGCTAGTACAGTTAGCCATTTTGAATTTCTCCAAAAGTTTGAGATACATCTTCTATTACGATTTTTCATACCTAGTAGACGTACCTGTGTGACAATCCATAGCCGAACTCGCTGCCTTTTAGCACTCCCTTTTTGCAGCCAGAGGGGGTGTGACAGTCTTCCGGAGATCTTAAAGGTGGAATCTTTGCCAAAAATTCTATGCATTTATCTGAAGTAAATAACAAGAAAAGAATATTGTTACCCAGTTCCTTTAGGAAATTAATCTGCGTAAAGAGGCTCTCATTGTGCTGTAAAGTCGAGGGGCTTATGGGGATGCAGAATAGGGGTCTTCAAAAGAGAACTTCGAGCCCACGCGAGATGCGAGACCAAATTCGCTCGCATCGGTTGTGTCAACCAACTTATATTGTAAAGAGCTGTTTAAACTGGCGCGATTAGTATCGTGACTTACCGCGTGGGATTCGCCTCAACGTGGCCAGAGCTTTAATTAAAGGGTTCCAAAGCTCCAACCCAATAAACCTATCATATTTTACTTTTAATTTTATCGTATTGATAGTAATCGATACTTTAATGGATTACTATCGATATAGATTGATGATACAGGACAAGATTACCAAAATACACTTTACCCGATTCTTTAGGCGAAGGTTTATATTTCTCGTACTCATTCACACTATTGAAATAGTTCTCCCATTTGCCATAAATGTTCTTCAACTGTCCTGGACCATAGATCTTCGTTTTATTCAGCAGATCTATATTGAATTTATCTGGAGGCCTTGGCCACGAGGTTGCGTTGTAGAACAGTTGCGTGACTGAAAAACATCATTGAGTTTGAATTGACCTTTTAGCTCCGATGGTCTTAGTAATAGTTAAACTTATGCAAATTCCAAAATATTCATTGTTTTCATGTTGGGATTAACTTTCGCCGTGTCTACTAGCAAGTGTAGACTCAGTCATGCTGTTCTTGTTGCCAAAAGCCAGCTAGCTGCTCCCGTTAAGTCAACTCACTAGCTTAACGGGAGCAGCTAGCTGTCTTTAACTTGATACAGAAACTATGCTCTGTTCCATAAGTATCTAATAGAAGTGTAAACAAACCTTTACAGGTGAAATTCTTACGCAATCACTCATCTCTCATTAATATCTCATCACTAGTCCCTGTTTACGAAGAATAAACTAGCTCTTTTTTAATAGATGTGATACAAACAACATTACTAAATTGTTAAATTAAAAAAGCATCGATGAAAATTGTGGTTATAAAATCAACCTCAATAATTGTCACATGAAATACTGTAAATACTGTATTATGCATATAACCTATATCAGAGGTTCCCAAAGTCTGCGCCGCGGCGCCGCGATGCCCTGGTGCACCGTAGAGAGTAAAGAGGTGCGCCGCGAGGCGATCCTGTCGGTCGATTCTGTAAAAATATTAACGTGGAGCTTAGGTGAAGTGAGCGTGAAGTGAGCTGTCACTGCCACAGAATCGACCGGCAGGATGCTAGGGGTTAACACTATTGACAGCTCAATTTACGCTCACTTCACCTAAGTTTCACGGTGATATTTATACAGAATCGAACGGCTGTTTACCGTTCTCCGGAAAAAAAACTTAGGTATTAGCGGGTGAAAAATAAAAGCTCTAAGAATTCTCATTCTCTTTGCAACATCTTATTTATGTTAAGCGTTAAGCCGGATACAACTGTAGCTGTAATGAAGAGCAAATATCGCTTAAAGATTCATGTGCAGCGAGAAATGAGAGCAGCAGTGTCAAGCCTTGAAAAAATGTGTGGATATCACCAAGCTCACGCCTCACTTTGACTAACTTGCCATTGTATTTTATTTCCTATTTTTCTTGAATAATAAATTTATTCTTGTGTTAATATAAATATCAAAACTCAGCTTCATAACGTGAATGTCTTAATTTTTGTGCCTATCTATCTTATTTCGACTAGAAAGGCCGCCGAGACAAAATACTAAACTTGCAAGTGCGCCGCGAACTGTAAAAGTTTGGGAACCCCTGACCTATATGATAAATGAAAATAAAAAAATCGGGTTTAAGTATTCAAATAATCAAATCAAAGCACTCAATTTGTAATTGTCACAAAAAATTTACATCCACAGGTACGTTAACTGATCCATTTGTTTACATTTTCTCCACATACTTTTGGAACAGATTATGCGAGTTTTTCGGCGCATCCACTGACATTTCCAGAGCATGTGCCGAGAACTGGCATACGTCTGACGAAAAGCAGGATTTACAAAAGAACAATATAAATTATGAACAGGTCATATTCGTGAGGACGTGGACGAATTATCTGTTGGTAAGTACCAAATTTTGCACAATGAATTTTAAGATGAAACTTAAGAATTTGTGAGGTACCTATGTTACTTGTAGGTCACCGATACAATAAAGTAAAGAAATATAATTATTATATCTTACTTTTTATATCCTGACTATAGGCTTTCACATCCTTATTTTTTTGGACCATATAGTCGAAATACTCAGCCAGTACATCAACCTTCAACAATAGCTGTTCTAATCGCGAACGTGTTTTTGCAGGGATATTGTATCGTTTTTGTTGCATATAACTCTTCAAATTCACTGCAAAAAAAAAGATAAATAAGTTGGTAGGTACCTAAATGTTGTGTTGCAATTTACCATTCCTTTTTATACCATTTTTATTTATTGTAAACCCGAAAATTCTAGTTTTGAAGGATGGGTTATTGCTGTGGTTTGTTACCAGATTGCCAGCTTGTCAGTTAAAGTGCAAAACATAGTGACAAATTGTCTCTAGGGTTGACAAATTGTCTTTAGTTAGGGCATTACAGGTGGCTACAGTCAGTTTAGGTACTTTCCATCAGATGGGCCGTTTCGTCAACCTATTTAAAGGATAAATTGCGTCCCTTACAACGCCTAATGTTAGTAACATTCTTGAAAAAGAATTTGGTGATTTTCACTTTTAGTTGCTATCATAAAAATCTAGCAACACGACATAAGTAGTATCTAGCAAAAAAAATACAATTGACTCATGGTTGGTCATGATAATCAATCCGTTCATGATAAAAGATCTATTTGGTTTATCGATTTTTTTCTTACGCACGGATAGATTTCGTACGCAATAAAACGTAGGTATTTCATGATTCGTTTTATTGTACCGTAAAATTTAGTATAGATAAGATAAGTATTGTAAATGAGGTGTGTAGTTTTCATCCGATCCGGGTCGAAGGAATGTCAGTCTGATATAGCCATCTATTTGTATGAGGATTTCACAGTACTTTAGTGTGGGAAAGAGACGAGGCTTTACAGGACGTATAGCTCCATCTCTTTCCTCCACTGAAGTAAAATTAAAATAATACTGCTTTAGAGGTGGTGGTGGGCCCCCTGATCCGAGCTCCATCCGTCCTAATTTAGAAAATTTCCATTTTGGATGGAACTGGGATTTAGAGCTTAGAGCGGTTCTGCACTGCATCCGATCCGAATTCGAGAAATGTCGGTCCGAAGTAACCGTAGTAGGATACTTACTATTTTTATGAGAGGTTGCGAACTATATCCGAAGTCTCTCCGCCCGAATTTAGAACATTCGCTATTGGGATTGAACTCGGATCTTGAATTCGGATTTGAATCGGATGTAGTGGAGAAGCGCTATACTAGTTCTATCAATTAATCTACCTAAACTTCCTATACTTGCGTTCATCAACATTCAACAATGGTGAATGATGCACACGATACCAACATATTTTTTTACCAAATTATTATTTTAAGTACGTACAAACATTTATCTTACCGTCTACCAGAAACAATCCAAACTGTAGGTTCAAGTCCACGTAAAGTTTATGTCTTGTACCAAAATCTACTGCCTTTTCCAATATATTTAAATAATAGTTAAAATCCGTTTTCGCTGGTAAATCGTGAATGAGCTGCACGTACCTAGAATTGGCAACAATACCATTCACAGAAAAAAAAAACATCAGTAAAAAAAACAAAAAGGAAATTATTATACACGGACGCAACGACGTAATCGATTTTAAGTTGTCCATGACGGGATTATCATTAATTTTAACCGTCAAGTTGTTTTAACGTCTAAATTCGAATGACAACTGGTTGTTTTTCTTTAGTGTTATTGTTTTTATCTAGTGATAAGAATGAGAAAATAAAGACGGATGACCACATTCTGGCCTACCTATGCACTTGAACACCGAGATATCTGAAGCTCTTCATCAACTTGACTTAGAGTATATATAAAGATGTCAAGTGGTGGCCCAGTGGTAATGGCCGCGACTTACGAGTTGTAGGTCGTAGGTTCGAACCTAGACAGGCACTTTATGTAAATTATTTCATAACCACTGCTCTCAAAACGGTGAAGGAAAACATCGTGAGGAAACCGGCATGTCCTAGAACCAAATGATCGAAGATATGTGACATCTACCAACCCGCACTGGGTCCACGTGGTGGATTACGGCCCACTCCCTCTAACCGAGAAGAGGCCTGTGTCTTAAGCTTACGCAAAGAAGTAAGTTTCCGGCTTAGGCAAGAAAGTCATCTGGTGCCAGCCGGCACCTGCCCTGAGGACAAAGTGACTAGAAAAGTAAAAAAATAAATTGGATTGCCCTAAGCTACCGTAAACTTTAATTATGAGATATGAGGAACAGGGTGTAAAGTTCACTCATCCTCTGTAGAAAAGGGAGGATCCTCCGATCAGAAGGGTGTCGTGTCTGCCGGGCAACTGCCCAACAATTAATGTCGGATAGTCTTTTAAATGTCGTTCGCGCGGTAAACTCTAACTGCGCGATGCAGGATTTATATGACGTCAGGATTTTTGTGGAACGTTAAGTCTGTGATGCGTAGTTCGCATGTCGCGATGTAGATGGCGCCACAATGTCAATACGAAACGCTTTGAAAACGATTTTCACTTGTTTAGGCCAGACCATTAGTTATTAATTTGAAGGCCAGACGGACAAGAAAGTGAGGTTATAATGGTTCCAATATTCATTTGTTAATTTTACTCTTGTTGCCTGCTATTGCCATACAGCCAAATCAGTTTTTTGTAATATTTAGAATAGTAGTAATATTTAAAAATTGCCCTTTCAGCACGTTTGACGTACAGTTTTTGACGTACCTAGTCCTACTACGTACTATGCAAAACAGTCGTCCAAATGCTCAACAATAGCTGAGAGTCATAAGAGTTTGATGAAATTAACCCAAACCGTCGCTTCATTCACAGGAACTTTAAAAAAAGTGCTTCCCATTTTTTAAGTGAAAATTGTTTTAGGCGCACCTTGTGAACGTGAACGAAACTGACCCGTCACGTTCGTGTTGTTGAAACTGAATCGCGTATAGTCGGCTCCATTCGTAAGTTTTCATTTCTATCCTGTGGTCTTGCACACACCGATTTTATAATTTTACACATAAGGCCTTTACATTATTGTTGATTATCTGCGCCACGCGATTTCACCCACATAAGTCTCGATCCCTTGGGAATATCGCGATAAAAATCCTATGTCCTTCTCCAGGTCATGGCCTACCCATGTGCCAAATTTCATCCAAATTTGTTCAGCCGTTTTAGCGTGAAAGCGTAACAAACAAACTCACTTTCGTATTTATGTTATACTAGCTTTCGCTCGCGGCTTCGCCCGCACGGTGGTCGAAAATTATCCCACTGGAACGTACAACCGGAATAAAAAGTATCCTATATGTTAGTCCAGGTTATAAACTATCTGACTGCCAAATTTATCCAAATCCGTTCAGCCGTTTTTGCGTGATTCAGTAACAAACAACAAGTTCAAAACATACAAACTTTCACATTTATAATATTAGGAGGATATACTGGCTTCTGCCCGCGACTTCGTTCGCGTGGAAGTCGTAAGAAACCATATACTACAGTAAAAACAACCATATTTTTACAATAACAGCCACATTTTTATAAAACTTCGCTGTAAACTACGTTTATACAGGCTGCATAAGTCACGAAGGGGTCGCAACTAAATATAACTTTGTTTATTTTTGTTTACTAATGTTAATTGTTATCAGATAATGCAATAATACTCATGGAGGTATTTTCGAGTTAGGTTTTAAATATTACGTCACGTAAATTACCACCATTTTTAGCCTCACAAATACGGGCACTTTCGAGAGCACTTCTCGTTACTTTCCTCAGAACATGAGGAGTTAGCAACCGTATTTCAACTCGGATGTTCGCCTTCAGCTGCTCGATTGTCGTGGGTTTATTAATGTAATGTAAATAACCCCAAAGAAAATAATCTGGTGCTGTTAAATCGGGGTAACGAGAGGGCCAGTGAAATGTTGAAAATCTCGAGATTAAACGCTCGCCGAAAGTCTGCGTTAAGACCGTTATTGTGGCTCGAGCCGAATGCGCTGTGGCGTGGCTCTATCTTGTTACAACCATATCTCCGACAAGAGCTGAGCAGAAGAAAAGTCAATCAAATTCCGAAATCTAAAGCCATCCACAGGCATTGCCGACGTCATTTTCAAAAAAGTAGGGCCCTATAATACTTTGCGGTGTTCCTGCGCACCAGACTGAATACTTGATGGGGTGTAATTCATGCTGATGGACTCCTCTTCGATTCTCCGTACCCTAAATTCTGCAATTTTGTTTGTTAAAATGAAGCCGTTCAAATGAAGATGAGCTTCATCACTCATTATGAAATGATCAATGAATTCATTATTTTCTCGAGCCAGTTGGTATATTATTTTAGTACGTTGGATTACGGTGAAATTATGCATGATAAATATCCAAAATATTTTTTATAATTTGGTAAAACGAAAGAATGGTAAATGTCAGGTCATATTTTATTTTTAAAACCCCGTCGTGACTTCTGTGCCACCCAGTAATTTTGTTCTCAGCAGCCAAAATCTACAGAGAGTCAGGACTGGTGACTCGGGAGCAAGCCGACGTACAGTTGTCCGTGTGAGAAGAAGCTTGTCCTGAGATCGACACCCGCAGCCTTCAGCTTTCTATGTCGGCCCCTGTGTCATGTTGATAACCATCGCAAAGCATACGCTCTCAACTGCACGCGCTTAAACTGGTAATTGTGGGGAATTAGTGGTATATGCAGTATGAACACTGTCTCGCCAATGCGACAATCTATTAAAATGTCCAGCTCGATGACGTTTCTCTCCAAAGACACGACTTTGAGCCGGTTTCGTTACACAGCTTCGGCGGAGTTAAGTTCCGAAGGCGCATAATCGGGATACCGACCTTCAGCTGAATGATGTGCGCCGGAAGTCCACTTGCCATTAACGAATTTAGAAATTCTACGGGGTAATGTGTGGCATCATCTTCCTCCACATCAGTATTAATGTAGGTGTATATCACTTCGCTCCCTTCAATTTGCAAGAGAATACTGTGGTCGATCGCTGCAGCTTGATCATTTTCGGCGTTTAAATGGAAACACGCCCAAGAATTCTCTTGGTACGGAATTTGACTGATGTCCCCGTACACCTGATGAATCAGTTCTTCTAAGGTGGGAACTACTCTACCAAGAGTATCTGATAGGGCCCCCTGGCCACTCTCTTCTGGGGGAGTTCCTTTACCAACTTTTAGAAGAACATCGGAGAACTCCTACGCATGTGAATTCCCGCCAAGCCGAGCTCGCATGTCGATGGTCAAGCGCAGTCTATGAACTCTCGAACATCGAGTCGACCTTATCGAAGCATTCACCTCATCAGACAGAACTGTGACACCATCCATTATGTCTTGGTTCCTGCGGATGTTCTGCAGGGTTCTGTTTACAGCTTCCACTGCTTTCCTATTTGCCATAATGCATTCATCCCATACGATGAAGCGCAAACCCTAAGCACGCATCCCTTGTTACTGTTGTGTGACACCCCATATCCAGCATTTCGTTGCTCTCTAAATCGATGGGAATCTTAAACATGGCCAGCGCTGTTTTGTCACCAGGAAGCAGTGTGGCAACGATTTTAGAAGATCCACATACAGATTTTAAAATTGCTAGCACAAATCTGCTGTCAAGATCTGTGTTCAAAGTCTTAAATTAAGCTAGTTTTTTTTTTGTGCTGGTCAAGGCCTCTCCCAAGTCTTTCCAGGAAGGTACTCTTTTCAGGTGGGCCATCTCAATAGAGAATCTTACGCAACGCTGAGACAGCAGACCGAGTAAGAAGTTAGTTTTTTGTTTTTGTGATATTGAACTACTTTACAATATGCTTTTAAAAGTAAATAGCACTAAAAATGTTATTTACACACAAAAACACGATATTTTTGTAAAAAAACTTTTTGTTCTTATAGTCTTTAGCTCTAAAATTATCAGAACACAACCTTGAATGTTTTGTGACTGTAAAGTGCTTGTGAGGCATCAGTTTCCCATAGATTACGAAGTTTTCCTTTTTTTGTAAATTAATACCTTCTATGAACTATACGAGTATATACATAATAAAAAATAAAAACGTATTACAAAATGTAAAAAAAGAATTACAAAAAAAAAACAATACTTGGTAATCAACTTTCACTCTCAGGTATGCAAAGCAAGCGTATAACCGCTTAGTTATTTGCTTTGTTGAAAGTTAGCTAAAATAGCCGTTCCTATATATTTCATGATTGACTGCTTAGTTCCATAAATGTATAGCGTGATGATAATCATTTATAAACTTAAAACGGTAACTATCTTCAATATCCTAACCTTTTGGCGCGTCCTTTTACTATTTGCGGAGAAAAATACGAATATAATGTAATATTACTTATCCCCCATCGCAAATAGCGTGATAGTATATACCCTACAGTTTGACCAGACTTATAGGGAATATATATGCAAAAATTTAATTCTGTCCAGTAGAATTTGCGTGATACATACAGACAAACAGAAAAAAAATCTGAAAACTATATTTTTGGTATTACAATCGATCCCAGACCTCATAGCAATTACTTTTTTTCAAAAATATTCAATGTACAATTTTGACTTCGCAACGATTTTATTATATGTATAGATTAGTTTAGATTAACTAAAAGTAACATTTCATAAGTTTCAATAATATGTCTCTAATATATATCTGAGGGCATTTGCAAGCGCCGCCGCCGCTACCGCCGTGAACTGTCCCTCGCACTGGCCGTTCATAATATTCGGGTTACTCATTCTCCACGTGTCGTTATTTCCTTCTTTCAATAGATCCTCATCAAAATCTCCTGTCGCTAACTTCTGCGTGAAGCAACCTTCTTGAGTTTGGTACTGAAGAAGACTTTTGAGCCAGTAGTTGCGGAAAAACTGAGCATGGCCGAAAAGGCCGCAAAGAGCAACTGAAACAGATGAAAGATTTTATTTATTGTAATTTTTCTCCTGTTGATATAAAAATATGATTTAATTGTAATTCTTAGGTCGAAGCCACACGGATATTGAACTTCACTTAGTGCCACGCCACGTTTGGTGAGTAGCTTAGCTCGAACCATGCAGTGTGGATTGCTATTTATCAGGTGCTGGTGATCTGCTGACGTACGCATCCTCTATCTTATTGGTCAGACGCTGCCGATGTGAAATGCGACTGTTTGTAGGAGACCCCTAAGTAACAAATTTGTCATGCAAGCACCGAGCGTCGGAGTGGCATTGCAATGGTAAAAACAAGCGTTGCTTCGCTGTACCGGTAAGGTCGTCTAGGCAACTTTTAGTAGAGCTGAGAGCAGAGCTCCTTCTAGTTTAATTCTGAGATCTTGCCCGCACCGCCCCATGCTTCTATGCAGTAAATAAGAACGGATTGACAGAGTGAAAAGTAAATCATCTTCAGGACAGAATCATCAACAGTCTTGCCGCATACGCAGCATTGTTCTAACCCCGCATGCAACATATCTTGAAGCACCGAGCGAAGCACCTACTGTGTCTTCGGCCTTACTTCACTTACTCTGTCGAAACATGAGGTCAGGCATTTCGAAGCTATTAAAAGCAATGTACTCGGCTTCGTTAAAAGACAGCATACAATACGTATCCGTCTTAAATTTGTCTGCGTTCCTGGAGAACACGACACAGTCTCGAGAAAAACGGGCGATGACCATCAACAAGGACCTGGAAAATTTTAATTGTTTTGTACAACATGCACTACATACATTAAAGGAGAAGTAGTTAATAACATACCTACTGATATATACTTATTTTTAAGTGCAGCTTTTATAGCGATTACTTAATTAAAGCTATTTCAGTTCATCATCATCATCATCAACCTAAAATGTTCCCACTACGGGACACAGACCTCCTCTCTTCGAGAGGGAGTGGGCTGTAATCTACCACGCGAGCCCAGTGAGGGTTGGTAGATGTCACATATCGTCGAATTTTTGGTTCTAGGACATGCCGCTTTCCTCACGATGTTTTCCTTCACCGTTTTGAGAACAGCGGTGATTAAATTACACGAAGTAAAGCGCCTGCCTGGGTTCGAGCCCACGAGCTACAACTCGTAAGCCGGGGCCGTTACCACTGGGCCACCACTGGTCTTCAGCTACAAAACAATATTATATCTATCTATTATTACTTTTGAAACTGCAACGACGATTGCGGCAGTTCTATGGGAGAGTGCGGAAACTCCTTATCATAATTTGCGGACGGCCAACGTATGATTTTAACAGGCGCGACGCAAAATGGTGCGACGCGACACCAGTAGAACAACTTCCGTGAAGTTTTCGAAGAAATTGTTCCACCAGAGTCGCGTCGCGCCTGTCTGCGGAAGCCTCTATTCTGGAGAAGTCGGATTAAGTAATTATGTAGATACTACAACGACGTCCACAGACGGTGATTAGGTATCCCTGAACCCCAAACAAATGCGGACGGTGAGGCAATTGCGTGCTTGCTCTTGCACGAAGTGCAAAGGTCAAACCACAGCGGACAGTAACCGGGTCTCACTATCAAACTAGTAGTTTTGCGAACTGTAGACCTCGCGAGCACAAACTTTTTTGCAACAATTAATATACCACTAATGTTATTTTAAACGGGATATTTACCATGTTTTTTGTTTTTAAAAACATGGTAAATATCTCGTTTCTTCAAAATTCTCTAGTTTTGTGATGAGAAGGTGGTCCCAGTGCTCCATCAATTCCTACCTAGTAGTAAAAGGACCGATTCCACTGGTACAAATTTAAAAGTGAGTAATTTACTGCATTTTGAGGAGCTATTCTGCTCATCACGCCAAAGATCCTGATGACCTGATGAAAAACAAATATGTTCACCAAATTTTTGTGAGGCCAACTTAAATTACTACACTTCAAATAAAATAAAATAACCATCGAAATCGGATTTAATAAGGCGGAGATATCCAGTAGCCCCCTTTTTAAAGGAAGTACCCTCCAATCCAAAAACCCCGACGGCAAAAAAATCTATAAATTCATAAAACCTGTATACCAAGTTTCGTCAAGATCGGTTGTAAAATACGAGTGTAGAGGAGTACCAACAAACTGACACACGAAAGCAAATATTACCAGACTTGAAGCAGAGACGCTTCGCTCGCTTCGCTTGCTCGGTCAATTAGGATTAGATACCTATCTGTAATATTTACATTTTATTTAAAGTTCATCTCCTACACATGTCAATACAAAAACATGACTAGAGTGCAACGGCGTGCTTAATTCTATACTGTAATATTTAAAATATTAAATCTATATTATTAATCAAATTAATCTTAGTATTATTAATCATAATTATTAATATTAAATAATTCTATACTTAATTTGACCTTAGGTACTTATACGACAATACGGCGGCATACTTATTAATTCCGATTTCAGTCGCACACAGACTGTGAGCACTCTACATGTGTCTACATGATTTTATACTGAAGATCACATCTAAACGAGAAGTGATAATGATTTGGAAAAAATATATGTTAAATTAGAGCATTTTTTAATAACTTAATCTGAGAATATTTTTATATTACATACTGTAATTAATTTATAAAGTTATGTCTAACGCGGATAAAAAACTGAGAATCACGCAAAAACGAACAAGGGTATTTTTCTGAAACCACCACTCACCACTTTAAAGATAATTTAATTATTAATCTTTTAGTATACGTGTTTTTGATCAAATACCTTTTGCTTTATGTATAATAAATTAATAATGCGTCTAACTGGGACAGTGCTCCTTGATAGGCGAGTCCTTTTACTAGCTGGACGTGGGACGCGTTGCGTGAACTCAGCTCAGAACACGCAAGCTAACCAGTCAAGGTCACTGGCATATAACGGCGTCTTAAAGAGCCACGAGAGTGTAATGACCAAAATCATTTTTTTTTTTTTGGGTAATTGTTGTTATAGCGGCAATAGAAATACATAATCTATGAAAATTTCAACTGTCTACCTATTAAGTTTCATAAAATACAGCTCGCTGACAGACAGACGGACGGACAGCGCAGGCTTAATAATAGGGTTCCGTTTGGCACCCTTCGAGTATGGAACCCTAAAAACAAGATGGCGGCGTTAGATTCGATTTTAGTCACGCGCCAAAAGTTCCTTGTACCGTTTTGTTGTAGTATAACGTACCTATGTAACAAGCCATAGCCGTAGTCGCTGCCTTGATCCAACGCCTCTTTGCAGTGTTGGTGGATCGGACAGATACCCCGAACTTCTTGATTATGTATTGAATTCAACGCCAACATGCATGCATCTAAAGCAAATGATACGGAGATAATATGAACAAATGATGAAAATCGCAACAAAATCCATTGAGTAGTTCGGAAAAATATGGGAACAACTAAGCGCACACAAACATAGAGATACGAAAAGCGACTTTATTTTATAGTAAGAGGGTGATACTGAAAGTTCTTAGAAAATCAAAAACTGAACAAATTAGCAAGTTATTAGTTTTATTATGTCTTTTCAAAATAGAGTTCATTTACATCAATACATCGCTGCAGGCTATAGGTCGGGTGACCCAGTAATTCCACGCCTGATGTTGCCAAGTACTCGATTGTTTGCTTGGCGGTGTGCCACGAGGCGTTGTCGCGGTGAAGGAGGATCCTACTGCGAGGTCGTTTCTCCCGAACTTTTTCCAAGACAAGTGGCAACAATTGTTAGTGTACCACTCTGCAGTAACTGTTTTTCGATCCACTAAAACAATTGTTGCGTAATGACCTGTCCTTGCGAAGAACGAGGCCACCATCTTTTTTCCCACGCTTCGACCTCTCTTCACTTTAGTTGGCAACTCCTCGGAAGGAAGCACCCAGACAGCAGACTGTCTCTTAGTTTCAGGATCATAACAATAAATCCAGCTTTCGTCACCTGTAAGTATGTCGGAAACAGCATTTGAGTCACCTCCGTTAAATCTTTGAACCATTTCACGACACCAACACAACACGACATCAACACGACGGAGTTTTTGGGCCTCTGTTAAAATTATGAGATATCCACCGGGCACAAAGCTTCCTGGCCGCTAAATGTTCATGGAGGATTTTGTGCACTTGATTCATACCGATGCCTAAGCTTGTCCGAATCTGCTGATAAGTCACTCTTTTGTCAGTCTCTATCATACACCGCACAACACTGATGTTATCTTCAGTTGTCGCCGTAGAAGGCCGTCCCTCACGCAGATCATCGGTGAGATTAGTGCGACCACGTTTAAACTCATTAAACCAGTTGTAAACAGTGGCACGAGATGGGGCTTCATCGTAAAAGGCCAATCGAAGTCTATCATAACTCTCTTGTTGACTTAAATGATATCGAAAGTCATAAAAAATAATTGTACGAAAATTTTCTCGCGTTAAATTCATGCTGACGTGACACACACAATTTTTAATTTGCCGCCAAATTGTAAGCAAATGACAAATGAATAAAATACATACACAATAATTTGGCAAAGAGTTCCATTTTAAAAATTTGAACTTATTTTTTTATTATATCGTTTACAAGTGGCCAGTTCTAAAAACTTTCGGTGTCGCCCTCGTATATACACACGGCTACATATCAAGCTATACATTTCCAGTAAAAACTTACCTCTCATTGTACGGAAATCCTATACAATGCGAGATCACCATAAACTGGAAATGTATAGCTTGATATGTCGTACATTACTATTAACATCAATGATATTCTAAGTAAAAATAACTACAAAAAATAATTTAAAACAACAATCGTTTTACAAAAAAACACAACTGAGTGAAATAGTATATTATGCAATTAGTGAATAAAGGACGGATTTAAAGCGAGGGCCATAGATGAATCATGAGCAAGTGAAGGATTCTAACGACTGAATCACGACCGTAGGGAGTAGAATCCTGAGCGACGCGAGTGATTCGTGGCCCTCGATATAAATCCGTTTTATTCAAGAGTTGCATACTATACTTTATACCATGACTACGAGAAAAAGAAAGATTTAAAGCGAAAGTAGACATTTAATGAAGAAAAAAGGAAGGTTAAATTAATTATAATTGGAACAATTACTAAAATTAAGAGTAATTTTCTTATTATTATTATTAGGATGGTCATCTTGTGAAGCGATATTTATTTCCTGTGTATCAAATATTTTTCGCAAGGAGGTTGTATAGCATTGAGATGGAGGTCGAATATCTTGGTGTGTTCTAAATTCAAACACCAAAATAGTGATTAAAAGAGCTTTTTATTCACTGTTTTCAATGAATAAAATAAGCTTTTTAGAGGGGGAATGGTATAAAATAACTTGATTTTTTTTGTTGTAAATGAGTTTCTTATTTTTCTCTTTTTAGTTATGGTACCTACCCTACACCAACGGTGACAAGAAGTATTATAACATCATAAAGCGACACAAAGTGGATTAAATACCTACGTAATATCGAAGCTAACTCAAAAACTACCCAAGCAAAGTTAATAAAATTCATATGGCAAGCTTCCTCAACCAAATAAAGAAGAGACAATAATTTTCAATATTAGTCCACAATTGACGAAAATATCGATGATCATACACTAAAGAAAAATACATAAAGACGAACTATAACCTCCACCTTTTGAAAAGTGGGTTAAAAAGAGGTAGATAGGTTATACACGCTCCGCAAGCGGTGCGTCAAAACTTGGCTAATTAGCCTAGTTACGTATCGTCTTGTCTCTTTTTCACTCCCGATATTTACGACATGCTGTTCTACTTCCACGTGTCTAAGGTAGGTAACCTATCTACCTCTTTTTACATAAAATATCTTTGATTAACATATACAAATACACTTTACCCGTAACTGCGGGCGTAGGTATATATTTTGTTTCGTCTGTTGCAAATACAAAATAGTTGTTCCATTTGCCATACATGTTCTCCAACATTTCAGGGCTGTAAACCTTCGTTTGTTTCAGCAGATCTTGATGGAATTTATCTGGAGATCTGGACCACGCAGTTTTGTCGTAAAATAATTGAGTTGCTGAAAAAAATAATCAACTTGGAATTGTCGATAAAACGTAACTGTCGCATAATTAGGGAATTTGAGTGTTTGGCAGAATTATAGTGATAGGTTAGGTACCATCGCGGACACTGGTGGTTGGCCACTTTTAGACCTTATTACCTAAGCAATAAGGTGAAAGAAAAACAGAAAAGAAAGAAAATAAATCTATTTGACTCAGGTTAAGGCACACAATATTCACACAAGAACAAAAATAAAAACAGAGAAAGCTTAAAGAGTATTGTGTGCCCCATGGCTGCGCCAAATAGGCACAGTTCAGCATAAAAGCCAGACAACTAGTGCCTGACGCTGGTTTTCAACTGAACCTTATATTACGAGTACGTCTTGCGGATGTAAATCAATTTTAGAATGTGTGTAAATAAATAAAAAATAAATAGATATGTGTAGCAAATAATAATAAAATCGATTTGATATAATTAAGTTTAAAAATAATTAAAGATTTATACAATGGTGTTTAACAAAATAATTAAATTAATGGTATGGTTGCACAATAAACAAAGTACTGTCGTCAATAAATAGCTTGGTGTTTAGGCAATAAGGTCGAAAAGTGGTCAACCACCAATGTCCGCGATAGTACCTACCTATTTGCCGTTCATAAGATTGACAAAAAATGTAAAATTATCGTTTGTATTTCGTAATAGATATAGGTTAACTTAAGTGCTACTATAAAATATACTCGTACATTGAGTGATTCTGTAGTTGGAATGAATTTATCCCAAGAACAAACTTAACATTGTAGTTGAAAAATATGTTCTCTCATACATTCTAACTGCAAATGTAAATTTGTACGCACTATATTTGGTTTTCCTGTAATCTATAAGTATAGAACTATTTCCTGTATTTTTTCTAAATGTTTGATCAGTAGTTTCGGAGATTAGGGGGGGGGGGGGGGGAATGATAAATGTTAATCTGTTTCCTTAAATAAGTTTAAAACTATTAAAATAATTGAAAATAAAAATTTGGGACCCTCATATTTAGCCCTTTCGTTTGGTAAGTCAAATGGTACAGTTTGCAAAACTTTTGTCTTTTAATTTTCTAATTTGTCCCCCAAAAGTGACCCCATTATTCAAAATTCATTTATTTACGTTACATCTCCGAGTTTGGGTCACAGAAATTCAGTATGGTCCTATACCAAATTTCAACTTAATCGGTCCATTAGATTCGGAACAAATTGGCTGTGGCAGGCGGACAGGCAGATAGACACTCGAGTGATCCTATATGGGTCCATTTTTTCATTTGGACGTACGGAACCTTAAAAAGGAAACCAGTAGTATTTCTTTTAAATAATATACTTACCTATTATTAAGTTTTTTATCTATATAATAACTAGCTTCAGCCCGCGACTTTGTTCGCGTGGAAAGTCGTAAGATTCACAATATACTAAAATAATTACCACATTTTTATAAAACTCCCAGACCCAACGCGTCGCATCGCCCGCGCGCGCTGACGTTTTGTCTTTTTGCTCGGCTCCTGAGGATCGTAGCGTGATGTTAAATACTCTATAACCTTCCTCATGAATCACTCCGTCCACTGGTGAAAACCGTGTGAAAATCCGTTCGGTAGTTTTTGAGTTTACCGTGTTCAGACATACGGACGCGACGAAGGAACTTTGTTTTATAATGTGTAATGTACATATTACTACCTGCCCCCTGTTACCCTCTGCCTGTTAATTACTACCTGCCCCCTGTTACCCTCTGCCTGTTAATTACTACCTGCCCCCTGTTACCCTCTGCCTGTTACTTACTACCTGTCCCCTGTTACCCTCTGCCTGTCCCCTGTTACCCAATGCCTGTTATCTACTACCTGTCCCCTGTTGCCCACTACCTACTACCTGTTCCCTGTTATCTACCATCTGGTTACCTACCACCTGTTACCTACTATAGTTGTCGCGTTTTAGCATGGCAATAGCCGTCATTGACCTACCTACATCTACTAGCATTTTTTTTTATTTCAAACAACATATGCCACGCTAAAACGCGACAATTATACATATTACCTACCTGTTACAGTACGACACAACTTAGATGTAGCATCGGCAAAATTCGTTAAACCGATCATTACCCGAACTGAGTGCGCCTCCAAAATCACCAATATATATTACTGCTTTAGGTGAAAATGATCTTTACGCAAACGCAATAACATGTACAGTCATATAACTAAATACCTACATTCGTAAAATTTAAATAATATATATGATAAATAATAATAGAATGCATATTTTTTCATTTATGCTAAGTACATCTAAGTTGTGGCGTACTGTACCTACCCACCCACCTGTAACTCGGGTGCGAGCGGCCTACTGTAACTACCTTAAAAAAAAATCTCGAAAGAAGTAAAAAGACTCTCGATGGGTCTTACAGTTTATTGCCTTCTCCATGTCTTCCTCATTTTCATGTTTGTGGACCATTTTTTGGAAAAAGTTAGCCAATGCGTTGCTCTTTACTAGTAGTTTTTCCAAATGGGTACGTATATTTTTAGGGAAACTCATCCGTTTCTCCTGCACAAGTTTCTTCAAATTCACTACAAAAAAAAAAATGTTTTAAACTCCGTGCGTGCATGTAGGGTAATAAATCTGGGTTTTTTTTCGTTGTTAGGGAGACTCAGAATTTTCTGAGTAACGAACGAAATCAATCGAATCATCGTAATATAGCGGATATCAGAAAATTGTGGGCATATTTAACCAACATCGTATTTGCAAAAAACATATCAGACGTCCCATACACTTTGCAATGTTTGTAAATATGTGAGCACCATGTATCTATCACATAATTAATTTATCTGTTATTGCTTCATTTTTAATTATTTTTACTTATCTTGTTATAGTCGTATCTTATTCTAGATGCATCGTCTTCACATATAATTATATAATTAATGTATACAAAATATTGTAAAAACATTTTAAGAGAGTAACGGTGGAATTTTGTAAAATTGACGTTCAAAAGTGCCTTTTATGTGCCTAATGAAATAAATTGTTTGACTTTGAATTTGAATTTGGGTTGAGAAGGTATTGAAATTTTGTATGGGACAGTTGATATTTTTTTCGCGGTTACAATGTTGGTCCCATGGAGAAACTTGTTGAGTTTGATGGTCTGTACAACACCTTAAATACGAATATGACCACACTTTTCTGATACATGCTGTATCTATCTATAGCTACTTATTAAATTTTTATTATGAACGGATTGATTTCATGCGCAATCGTTTCGTTTACTTTTACGACAAAGGAATTAAACTAGCTCTTAGAAAACTTAAATTCATAATCCAATAAAAAAAACGAGCGAGTCTAGTCGTATATGATGTGTAACATCTGACATCTCACCTTGGTAATAAGGAACATTAAAGGGGCGGGGCCTCGTCAAGGTCGTTTCTGACGGCCAACTCTAGCACCACGCGCGCTCTTTGGTCGAATCGAATAGCTTGCGCTTCCCCGACTTCCTGTGACACACTTCCGTCCCTTTTTACCAAATCACTCCCACAGATTTGATAATTTCGTTTTTTTTTTTGGCTGCACGAAAACGAGAGGAAAGATGTTACACATAAAAAAATATAATAATAAGGCCGTGTCCTAACCAATCAATAAAATCGCGTTTATACATGCCATAGGATGATTTGACAATTCGAATTTTCGCGAAAATCCTAGGGATATTGCAAACCACGGATGATTAAAAAATGGTGAAAACATTTCTGCGAGCAACTTGGTTGAAATAGGTTAGATTAGGTTAGAACTGTGACCAACCGCGCGCGAGCCGAGCGAGCGAAACGAGCGGTGCCGCGGTAGCGGCCGGCGAGCGCTACTTCCAAGTTGCTCGCAGATTTTCACCATTTTCTATTTATCCGTGTTTTCGCAATATCCCTACAGTTTTTGCGAAAATTCGAATTATCAAACCATACACATGGCTATACACATGGCTACATATCAAGCTATATATGTCCAGTATAAGCTGACCTGTCATTGTTCGGAAATCCTATACAATGCGAGATCAGCTTATACTTGAAATGTATAGCTTGATATGTAGCCGTGTGTACGTCATTATCATAATTCATGGAAACGATTGCGTTACTTTCGGATAGTAAACCGGGTTAGACTGTATAAAACCCGAACTTCCTGAAAAGATAAGACACTAACACCCGGTTCTGGAAGAAAAATCAACACAAAAACTAGTCAATAAAATATCAAACGCATGTCAACTGCTGTCATTGGTTAACTGTTATCGGCAGCCAATCAAAACGCTTGACTTGAGTTAAATTTTGACACGTCGTTGATTTACTTTACGGAAACCGGTACCCTAATTGCGTAATACACGATCAATCAGAATCTGAATCGTTTTGAAACAGATGGCTAATCCATTGCTTCTTAAGTTCAAAAAAAAAATCTGCTCTACAACGTAAATAACGCAATGAATGTTGCTGAACTGTCAAAATGAAACAGATTAGTTGTAATCGTTTACAAAAAATTGTTACTGAATTAGATATCTAGTTAGCCTTGTACACACGGCTACACATCAAGCTATACATTTCCAGTTTATGCTGATCTCGCATTGTGTAGGATTTCCGTACAATGCTAGGTCAGCTTATACTGGAAATGTATAGCTTGATGTGTAGCCGTGTGTACAATCTTACCGTCTATCATAAACAACCCGAACTCCATGTCCAGACCCACGTAAACTGTATGTCTTATACAAAAATCTACTGCCCTTTCCAGTCCTCCCAAATAATAGTTAAAATCTGTTTTCGTTGGTAGTTCATTAATTATCTGTTTGCGAAAACTTTCATCATTTGTAGCAACAACAGCGGTCATTGTTGTTATCAAGAATAACAAGGGAATTAGGATGCACAGGCTTGACAATATAATCGATTTTGACTCGCTCATTGCGGGGTTATCACTATAGTTATTTTAACCGCAATGATTGCAGATGTTTCAACGTCTGAACTTAATTAAAAACTGGCTGCGTTTTCTTCAGTGTTATTGTTTTTATCTAGTGAGATATGAGAGAATAAAGACGGATGACCGCTTATTTACCTCGGATTGGTCTCACACTATTTCATTTCAATTAATAAAACCAGTACCTTCCCTACTTTTACAGTTTTTCTTTGATATTATTTCTGGACAATCTAGTTACGGTTGATTAAGGAAAGTACCACTATGCAGTGAATGAATGACACCAGAACAAACGTTCACATTAAAACTTCTCTGCCTAAAAGGCGAAATCCATCGGTCCAACTTGTCAGCTCCGTTTAGCATGACCACAATAGAAACGGGTTTTGTCGACGGAAGAATAGACAGTTAAACAGTCACAATCTGTCATTTTGTCTATTTTTCCGTCGACAAAACCCGTATAGTGCGTTTCATCAAATAGTTCCTATGCGGTAATGTTCGCTCCACTGTTGTAGGACCAATAAGAATACGCTACGCCGCACGGTAGGCTGATATGAAACCGTAGAGGACTTACGAATAAAATAAAAAAATTATCTATTTAAAAAAAACAAATACGCAAATGAAATCTGCTAACCATTACAATATAATATTGTTCTATGACTTTACGTTTTACCCATTATTTTCAATGCTATGAATATTTGAAGATTTTTTTGTATGAACAAAAACATAAATTCGTGATTATCTCGTAATTCTCAAATTTTCTTAAAAAATGGATTGGAGATGTGAATAGGACTAATTATTAACCTATTTTTGCATCTAATCTGGTACTGCGATATTGTGCGATATTGGAAATATCTTTTTGCAAACTGTGCGGTGTGTGTGTGTTTCGCTCCACAAGGGCGCATAAACTAATTGATTAGCATTCAAAATATTGTTGCAGCTGCTGAAGATTGTAAAACTATCTTTAGATTGTATAAATTCAATCTCTTAGTATTATATAATTGCATAGCACATGTGTGAGCACTATGTCCCTACTTTACAGTTACCATTTACTGGGTACGTCTTTCATTGACTTGAGTTTGCCCTGGCGGTTGTGAGTATGTCATGCTCACTCAAATGTCTCGCTGGTGGTGGCGTGTGTGTTGGATCGTTAAGTTCCCTTCAAAATGGTTGAGCTAAATGGTGCTGATGCATGCGTCATGTTCGTGAACGGGCGCCGTCAGTGGGGACTGGTCATCTCTTAGCTGCCACCGCTTATTTGAATTTATTTTAATTTTTTAAATGTTTTTGATTTTATTTTTATTACGTGCACGTCTTTTTACATTGTTCTCACATGTATAATTACAAAAATAGATGATGTAACCAATATTTTGTGAAAATATTCTGATTGAAAAGAGTGTCCGTGGAGTTTCTTGCCCGTTCTTCTCCATAGGAACCTACTACGCGTTGGAATGGGCAACTAGCTTCATATTTCTGACTGACCGACCCCTTGACAATTCAAAAGTACCTGTAATTGGTTTATTTGAAATAAATGCTTTGAGTTTGAGTTTGAGTTTGAGTGTTGAAAAAAAAAAGTTTAGCAAACTATACCGTTTGACATATCCAATGAAAGGGCTTACTATGAGCGTGTCAGTGTTTTATTTTTTATAATTTTAACATAAATAGTTTTATAGTTATTTAAGAAAATAGATGAAAATTTACCATTTTTTTTTGTCCTTGTCTCCGAAACTACTGAGCATACAAATTTGAAAAAAATACAGTGAGTCGTTATATTCTTATAGATTACAGGCACACCTATAAGAAGTCTATTATTTTAAAACAACATGGCAAATCTCTCAAAATTGTGCGTAAAAACTTACATTTCCAGTTGAAATGTATGGAAGACTATGTTTTTCAACTACAATGTTATGTTTGTACTTGGGATATATCATTCCAAATACGGAACCCTTCATTGTGTGTGGTCCTACACGCACTAGGCCGGTTTTTTTAGGAGGCCTAATCCACTACAGCAAACGTTCTCCGTCCTGTGACGAAGGCATCGTTAAATTAACCAGAAGAGTTTGATTTGTCAGAATTTTTAAATATAGACCCATTATTGCACAATGAGTCCGAATCAATTTTGTATCTGTAATAATCAGCAAAGATTTTGTCTCTTCTGAGAGGGATTTGAGTTTTCGCAATAGTTTGCGACGTATTTTTGAAATATGTGGGTCAGAGCTGATTAATAAATTATTCATTATATCTTCATTATAGCAATAGTATTTTTTGTATGGGCATAAAAATATATAATAAGTTACCAATAGACATTAAGAACCTCCATCCAATTGGTATTTTTAAAAGGAAGCTAAAATATTTACTGATTAAAAAGGCATATTACTCTGTAAAAGAATTCCTTGAAGAAAAATAATTATCTAATATTAAAATGATTGTGATACTTAATCACAATGTGATGTGATTTTTATTTTTATTAATTATAAGAATAGTATGATATAATATAAAATGTATGAATAATGATAATTAATATAATATAATGTAAACTGTATAACTGTAATATTGAGTATAATATAGGTATTTTTTTTTTTGTTATAACCATTTAAATTGCAATGCCTTAACGGGCAACTAAGTTCTAAGAACCTACCTATTGTTAACATCTTCAAAATTCTGTACACTTAGTTCACAATAAAGAATTTGAATTTGAATTTCATTCGTAGCCTTTCTACAGAATTTTCTCGAATGATGTGCTCGATATCTCCTGAAGTCTTTATTTCGAGCTTCAGCAGCTTCGGATAATTTTCCAATCAGCATTAAATCCAAATGTTAAATGATAGCTGCTCCGTGAATAAGAACTTTATGTACACTTGCAGTCATATAATACCAATTATACAAATCAATGTACAATTTCATGGTGGCTTCGGTGACGTCTTTAAACTTAATTGTATCTGCAGGGTGACCTGAAGAAATTGCCTCTAATATGATTTTAAATCGTTTTATCATATCCTGATTGACTCCTGGGATCTAAGCAGCAATTTCAGAGTTTTCAAAAATCTCCTAGCAGTATTTCCATCATTAGTCGTACCATGACCCTGTTTCACGACGTCAATCAAAAGTTATGTTTGAGATTTAAACGCTTCCTGAATATTTTCCTTCCTGCTCTGCATAAAAGCCTTATTGTCACCTTTTACAATCCATGTCTTTAAATCTAATATACAAGCTATATGAAGAATGCATTCCATGAATCGTATCCAAATGTGTAACGACCATAGACCATATCTATATTAGTCAGTATCAACTTTCTTCGCAAGCAAGCAAGCAAGTCATTCATCTCCTTTGGAGTAGCTAAACATATGTCACATCTTTGGGAAGATGTTTCGCGGAACGGAATAGCTGTTGCTTTACCATCTATCATGGTTAGTATTAACTTGTATGAGATTTTCCAGCTATTATCTTTAATACTACCAGCTTCTTTCAATTTCCCAAACAAATCAATGTTGTTTACTCAATTACTAAACATTTTTACAAAATCCTCGTAAATCTTACGTTCACAAAAATCAAATTCTAATAGTAGTCAATCAATAAAGGAGTAGTCCGTATGAAATGGTGGGTAACAACGAACTAAGGTCATCGTTTGACGTTTCCTACCCTCTTGGTTTTCACCTACCTGCAAATTTACTGCCCACTGATTGGCGCACGCCGCTAATAACTCACTAATGACTGCGTGTCTACTGATAAGAAAACCGGTTTGGCCGTATTTTGAACACAACCAAGTGACAACACGGAAGTGGTATGGAATATCGTTCCACGTACTTGCAACTAAGTCTAATTTGACTATATTTCGCAATACAATTCTAATACGTGCATCAAAAAGTTTTTTTTTTCATACAATATTGAAACTACCTATAACTTTGAAAGTAATGGGTTTATGAAAAAATTCTTAGATCAAAAAAGTATTGTATTAGTATGTAGATTTCAAAAATGTACATACGAATCCTTAAGTCCGTACTTCGCGATTTCAGTCCACTGTGCGCCGCTACGGTGCTTACAAATAGGTCCGTTTTTAGGGTTCTGTAGTACATATACAAGGAACCCTTATAGTTTCGCCATGCCCGTCTGTCTGTCTGTCCGCGGCTTAGCTCAGAGACGGACTATAAAGCTGTAACTTGGCATGAGTATACACATTTATCACGCCTACAAAGTGGTAAAATAAAACCAAGAAAAAAAAAATTGGGGTACCTCTCCTCGTACACGTAAAGTGGGGATGTTTATTTTTTTTCTCGTCTGTCCCATAGTGTGGGGTGTCGTTGGAAAGGTTGCTCAAAATTCAATTCAGAAATCCGTTTGCGAAATATTAAGCTTTAAAGTGCTAATTTTTGTTAGAGTCATGTGTCCCCACCCGCCCCCTGTCAGCTAAAAAATCACAGCGGTAGTATATATACTATCACAGCTAAGTAGGCTTTACAGGTTAACGAGTAATAATCGACTAACTTAAATTTGCAGTTTGAAAAACATGTTCTCCTATACATTTCGTATCGGAGAACATGTTTTTCAACTACACTGTTAAGTTTGTTCTTGGGATAAATTCATCCCAACTAGGTACGGAACCCATTATTGTGCGTGGTCCGACACGCACTTGGCCGGTTTTTTAATGATCAAACACCTGACGAGTATGAAGGCACGTTTTATAAAATTATTTTTGGCATACCTAATAAGAAAACACGTACCTTTGGTTATTAGCAGACCTTTAAAGTTTCCTGTGTGGTTCTCAAAATCTTTTATAACCATATATAAAAACAAAGCCAAAGAAAAAAAGAAAGAAAGAAAAATATTTTATTTGGGACACGCACAGGAAATACAAACAGTAAGTAATAATAAAAAATAAAATAAAAATACAAACAGAAAAGTAAAGACCAGTGCGAGGCCAAAAAGGCCACTATCTCAGCATAATGCGGCGATATTTAAAAATAAATACCGCAGCGCTGGTATTCTGATAGGGCCCACTGTGATGTCACGGACCTTATTAATCTGTGTCACGGACACACCTACGGACATAGATAAATCTCATTAAGGGATAGACCAAATAATAAAGCATTAAAAATAATAAGAAAAAAAAAGCGTGGGTTAAATGGAAAATGTACAAGAATTTGTCTGATTACGAGCAGTTTTAACTATTCCGCAACAAATTTCAGTCTGAGCGCAAAGAATCATATAGAAAATACATTAATTCTAAGGATGGTTTTCGAGACAACATTAAACACTTCTGGATGTCCATTTCTAAGCAAAAATCCACTACTGGAATTCCTTCCACTGTGAAATACAAAAATCAGACATTTGCAATATTTTCTCTGACTTCTTTAATTCTGTTTATGAACTATCCACCTTAACAAGTGCACCGTCCTCGCATACCGATTTCTTCCATAACTGCTCGCTGTTATCGACATTAAATTTTCGGCTTAAGTCATTAGACCCTTCTGGACCAGTTATTAAAACGACTGCCACTAATCTCTGTATACCATTGCATACCATATTTAATTTATCTATTACACAGGGGATATTTCCACAAGCTTGGAAACTTGCAAATATAACCCCAATCTACAAGTTAGGACATAGGCATGATGTCGAGAACTATCGACCAATATCAATATTGTCAGCTTTGTCAAAGGTTTTCGAGAGATTAGTACATGATTGAGTATACCCTCTACTTCACAACGTTTTATTACCTACTACAGCAACATCGTTTTGTCAAAAGGAGATCAACCGCGACGAAACTCGTGACATTTGCAGATTATTTGTTTAACAACTTGGTTGCCCGTGTTCAAGTTTATACTGATTACAAGCAAGCCTTTGACAAGGTTGACCATGAACTGTTTTTGCAGAAAATTGCATTTAATGGGATACGTGGGGACCTTTTAAGATGGTTCTATTCATATGTCGACAATAGAACACAACGAATTGTAATAAATGGTTTTTGTTCTACCACTAGATGTTACTCCAGGAGTACCTCAGGATTCCATTCTGGGACCTCTCCTATTTTATTCATCAACGACGTAGATACATGTTTAAAAAATTCTAAGTTACTGTTGTACGCTGACGATATTAAAATATTTAGGTCTATTAAAAGTCACCGTGATTGCTCTCTCTTACAGGAATATTTACGGCATACTGTACACGCAATAAACTTCAATTTAGTGTATCCAAGTGTTGTGTCATTAGTTTTACCAAAAACAAAAACATCATACTGTATCCCTACAGCTTAAAAAACGAAAATCTAAAAAGAGAAACCCTGGTCCGTGATCTTGGAATTATGTTAGATGACAAACTCCATTTATAGTCCCATATTAACAAAATTGTTAATAATACCTTCCGTATGTTCGGTTTTATTATGAGAACGGCTACAGTCTTTACCCGATCTTTTACCTATTTGTATCTATATATGGACACTGTTGACGATTTTTCTGTATCTGATTCACACGCTTGCACCCCGGAGCAAGCAAAAATGTTTATTAAACATCCAAAACATTTCTCAAAATCCTTACACAAAACATTAGATCAATCATTTGTAATTATCTTGGTCTACAGACACTACTACAGTGACTCTCAATGGATTGTGACATTTTGGTCTTCACGGAGTGCTGGTTATTGTGCTCCAGTAACCACCAAATCCCTAACATCCAAAATTTTATTATGTACAGCACTGACACAAACCTAAATCAAAGTGATGGTGTTGTGGTCTATGTCAAGTCCAATGTTACTGTCAACTGTGAATTACTTTGCTTTGGTGGTTCCGCCACCGATTATCGATCAAGTTGGGGTCGAACATTGCCATTCTGTGCATTTATCGGTCGCCGTCGATAAGCAACATTGCATAAACAATCATTTTCTATCTTCTCTCAATAACATAATTCTCACATTTTCCCATGTTAAAACTATAGCTGTAACTGGTGATATTAATATCGATATAAAACCGTTGTCACTTAACGCTCGCTCCCATGAGTACCTCAACACTCTTGTTTTCCACGGATTTCTTCCAACCAGAGGAAACAACTGCCTGGACCATTTATTATTAAAATCCGCAAGGACATCTGTCTCATTAGTCTTCGATACGACTGTTACTGATCATTGTTCCTACTTGTTGGTTTTTTTGCTGGAAATGCATTCCAGCAAAAAAACCACATGGTAGTATTATTAGATATATCACCAAAATTGACTTTGACGCCATGGATAAGACTATGGCGACACTGGACTTTGCACCCATCTAATCTATGTCAGACTCTAATGTTGCTACTGATACTCTGGTTGGTCTCATGTTTACGCAATATCCGAAAACTCTTCTACCAAGAAACTACCATCTAACAAGAAGATCCTCAAACCTTGGATCACTTCGGGCTTGCTGCGGTGTATAAGACACAGAGACCTCCTACATAAAAGATTGAAACGACCGCCTAATAATTTCTTGTTCGAAATTTCCTATAAGCGATACAGAAACTTCTGTAATAAAATATTTAAAAAAGTCAAAAGGCAATTCGATACCCAAGAGCTCGATAAAGCTGGAAATAATTCGAAGGTTCTTTGGGAAACAATAAAACGAATCACAAAAACAACAACATGCATCCACGCAACTACTTACACACTCTGACATTCCTTTTCAGTCCTGCAATAGTCTTAATAAATTATTTGCTGACGTACTTAGATAAAAAACTTTATGTGCAAGTTTTTGATCTAAGTACGTCAGCAAAGAATATTATCAACGACCACAATTCACCCACTTCACTTAGCTCCTCCCACACTACCTTTCCTTCATCTTCATTTGTATTGGATCACACGGATGTTGATGTGGTCAAATCTTTAATTCAGTCCCTTAGATCAACTGCAGCCACTAGTTGTGATTGTATCTCTCCTGCGGTACTTA
Organism: Agrochola lota; assembly: GCA_947364205.1. NCBI lineage: Eukaryota > Metazoa > Arthropoda > Insecta > Lepidoptera > Noctuidae > Agrochola > Agrochola lota. The sequence continues at coordinate 5,478,048 of OX376221.1, read as the reverse complement.
AAAGATACTGTGAAATTCTAGCACCAGTTTTTAACCATATATTTAACCTCTCTTTTAAGACTGCTGTCTTGCCGTCAGCTTTTAAAAGGGCTATACACCCTCTGTTTTTAGGGTGGCGATGGAAACTCTTCTAATAACTATCGCCCTATAGCGGTACTACTCGTACTTTCGAAGGTTCTTGAGTGCCTAATCAATAAGAAAATGGTAGGTTTTTTCGAAAAAAATAATTTGTATTCTTTTCAGCAAGATGGGTTCCGTAAGAGCAAGTCAACCTGCCGTGCAGTTCATGAAGTACCGAATTTCATAGTAGAGAAAATCAACAGTCGCAAGTAGGTTCTTACAGAGTTTCTTGATCTCGCTAAGGCCTTCGACACCATTGCCATTTCTAACCTTTTACTTAAAGTTGAGAGAGCAGGCATCAGAGGACTGCAGCCTGATCTTTTTAAAAGCTATCTGACAAATAGACTACAAATGGTGAAAATTAGTGACTATTTCAGCAACGACCTCCCGATATGTTACGATGCCGCAGGGCAGTATACTTGGTCCTACGCTGTTTCTCATCTTTTTGAATGACCTCTGCAATCTTAACATCACAAATGCAAAAATTGTGTCGTTTGCTGATGATACAGCTCTTACATTTTTCGCTAACTCATGGTTTGAACTTCAGATTATTGCTCAGAATGGTTTTAATTCTGCCTTTAACTGGCTTCGATCCCACGCTCTAACACTTAACACATCCAAGACGAAATTAATGACGTTCTCTATCTCACCAACCTCAAAACCTGAAATTCCTATCACTTTATAGGCTCACTCCTGTAACAGTATACATTCACACACATGTTAATGTTCACTCATTGGCACAGTTGATAATAGTAAGTACCTAGGTATAACTTTAGATAGTTACCTGAATTATCATATTTAACTTGGTAGCAGGCAGGGTCGGAAAACTAATTTATATTTTTTAAATTCTTCGACACGTCGCGTCTGTTTTCGCAATGTATACTACGCCTTATGTCAATCTATTATTACATATTGTATTAGCTGCAACATTTCGACCTATTCTCTTTCCAACAACAGAACTTTATAAAAAATGTAGTATCAGCCGGTGGTGTCAACAGTTCATTCTACAAACCATTCTTCTCCAACACCGCATCCGCACCCGCTTGAGCCCCAGCGTCGCCGATCGGCGGTGCAAACTCTTAAAAACCCCTCTTACTACTTTTACGAAACGACGGAAAGACATGATTGTGTACTGTTCCACTAACTCTGTTCTATTTATCGCTTGACTTAGGTTCTATTCGCGGAATTACCAGTTTCAACATGGCGTTTTGGCAAAAAACAGTTTTTCAAAAAAGTCGACAAGACCCCTTCAATATTAGACCCCTTCAATATTAGACCCCTTTTGACCCCCAAATGTATTGATTTTCATTGAACGCAACTAATAAGTATTCTGTATGGTAACACTAAAACTGTCAAAAAACTAATCAACCATTTTGAAGTATCATTCCCCACTGTTGTCATTGTAGACTCTTGTTTTAAATTGGAATATTTAAAAGGAAACCATGGGCTTAGCTACTGTTATTGAAAGCGAAGCTCATTTCCAAACAGAAATGGCCAATGCTGGCACAAAACTTGTTGTAGTGGACTTCACAGCGACTTGGTGAGTATAACCTGATTCCGTTCAAATATTCAAGTCATCGTTACAGTAAATAATTGATTATGTTGTGTGTAGGTGTCCCCCTTGCCAACGGATCGCGCCGTTCTTCGAGCAGCTGCCCGCGAAGTTCCCAAGGGCTGTGTTCCTGAAGGTGGACGTGGGCAGATGTGCGGAGACGGCCAGCGCGCAGGGTGTCAGCGCGATGCCGACGTTCATCTTCTATAGAAACCGGGTACGTGGCCGCTTAATCATCCAGGAATCAGTACACCAAGCTGAATTATCATTAATTTGTTTGTATTTTTTTTTTTAGTTTCTTTCAGGATTTGACATTAAATTAGTCATTATAATGAGTCAGTAAACCTTCAAATTTGATTTTTTCTGGAACTAAAATGATCTCATTGATTGCAGACACGGATTGACCAGCTACAGGGTGCTGACCCAGCCACACTAGAAACTAAAGTTAGACAATATTATGGCACTGATGAAGCTGGAGATGAAGACAACAGTGTTGCTGGACATGTAAGTATATTGATAACTAGCATCCCATCTTAGCTTTGCACAGGTTACAGGTGCAAGTGTCACCTTTTCATTATCTACAATTTGCTGGACTTCCTTCATATAATATCTCACAGAAAGACGTACTTCACCAATCACCCAAGTTTGATTTTGGTCATATAAGTCTTAAAACCCATATTCACAGAAGGGATACTTCATCCCTCCTTTCTGTCCTTACTGTAAAATTTCTCCATATTCCAAATTGTGCATCTAATAGGGGAAATGTGATCAAAAAATCATCTTGGATCAGCTATAAACCATTATTTATTCCTGGTTTATTGTAATATTTTATTCACAGATGGACCTGGCAACATTCATAACTAAGAGTGAGTGTGAATGTCTGAATGAAGCTGATAACCATCCCATGGCGCACTGCCTGACCAGTGGAGCGGGCTACCTAGCCAGTGATTGTGATGAGCAGCTCATCATTAACATTAGTTTCAATCAGGTAGTTAAATTAACAGGGTTACCTATTTATAATGTTTAAGCTTTCTTCAAAATCAATGTATTACATCATATGATATGTATTGTATATATTAGTCATTATCATTTTTGGTTAACTGCACTAAAATGGAAACATTATAAAAGCCTTTTGTTGTATTACTTGATTACCGCTATCCATTAGTTTGATATTGAACATGAAATATCTTTATTTTTCAGCTGGTGAAAATACACTCCTTAAAAATTAAGGCTCCCAGTGACAAGGGGCCCAAGGTAGTGAAGATATTCATCAACCAACCAAGAACACTTGACTTTGATCAAGCCTCTGGAAACATGTCAGTGCAGGATGTCGAGTAAGTAAAATGGACCTTATTTTGTTTGTTATTATGTAAGTACATAAATGCTTGAACTGGGAATGTATGGACATACCAACAAAAACGTTTCTTTTTTTTTGTTCTAGGTTTTCACCAAGTGATCTAGAAGGCAACCCTCTCCCTCTGAAGTTTGTAAAGTTCCAAAGCGTACAGAACATTCAACTGTTCATAAAGGACAACCAGAGTGGTGGGGAACTCACACAAATTGACCACCTGGCCTTCTATGGTTCTCCAATTTCCACCACCAATATGGGAGAGTTCAAGCGGGTGGCAGGCAAAAAGGGGGAGAGCCACTAGCATAATTATTTCTAAGAAGATAGTTCAGTCTTGCTCTGTGTTCAGTAAATTCTAATTCAAGTGGCTTGGTGTGGGAATGTCTTAGTTCCCTTGATAGAGTATATTGGCAAGTATGTATTTAAAAAATAAGTAATCACTTCATCCATCAGCCTCATTCTGGGTCTCACATCATAATTTCAATATTACCAAACCTGAACTATTTTCTATGAAATGAACGGAATCATTTCTCAAACTGTGTCAAATAGTAGATGTGAATTTTTTAATATATTATTATATTTTCGCCACATATTTATAAAATATGGTGTAACACTCATAATTAATTAATGTTTTAAGTATAAAGGTCATTCCAGGGCCACAGTTTGTTAAATGGGGATTCTGAATTATCAGGAATTTGTATATTCAATAAATAAACATACACAAGTGTACTTATACTAGTTTTATTGACTAAACTATTTAAACTCAGTCCTGGTTTAGTTCATATATCTGAATGTATGCCTCTGTGAGTGTGATCATTTGAGGAAGTATACTGGTAACATGAAGGTCTTGCATTTCGTACCTGAAACAAAATTATTCTTATCAGATTGTATAGGGCGTCAAAGAAGATAAAGTAATCGCTAGATAGAAGCTTGTATTCTGCTTGGTAACTAACCATTCTGCATTGGTTTTTTGCTAAATCGTGCCATGTCGAAGCACAATGCAGTATGAACTGCATTATGCCCATGCAAAATGTTGATGAATCATGCAATACATACAGTAAAATCACAAAAGGTATGCGCTTCGGCTTCGGTACTCTTTGTGTTTCCGAATTAACACGGACGTCGCGCCACAGATTAAAACAGTTTTGTATTCCCGTGTTGTAGTGCACTTATCATTGCGCGTATGTATGAAGTTTTCTCTCTGTCGGGTTACTCCGGTATCAGATCATCATTTGTCATTCGAAGTTTTTGGAATTGCATATTATCTATAATTTTATAATAGGCATGTACTTCCTAGCTCTATAACTCTATAATAAATATCAACATGGCGCATTGATATTCCCGAAGCTTAAACTTTTCTTGGCAGTGCCCTGTTGGTTCAGTGGTCGCAAGCGCTACTGCTGAGCATGAGGTACTGAGTTCGATTCCCAGGTCGGGCAGTGTTATTGGGTTTTTCCATTAGGAATTTCTCAGTAGCAGCCTGGAGTCTGGATTTGTGCCCGGTTGATGGCAATAGGCTGGACCCCATTAAATGGGATTTGAACATAACTGGCGAAATGTGTACCTATTATGTGGCGAAACAAGGCGTTATATTATATCATGTATGTTATCTGTACAAGAACAGATGATGTCATTTACACAATAAAGCCGCACTCACCACTGCTGTGTTGGTTTATGAAGGACGTGTGCCCTGTACGTCCCCTTCTCAGGAGTGCCATCATGAACTATGTTGCCAACTAACTCGTAGATCGTCTTTCCGTTATGTTTCGCCTTTACTTCTGGTGTTAAAATGTCGCCGAAGTCAACGTTTCTGCAATTCATTTCAATACCATGAAAACCAATTAGGTCGTGTGTATGTGCATACAGACTTGCCAATTGAATCTACAAAACCCAATCTCAATAATATCGGATTCATAATGGGATAACCGGAAACAAGTGGCCTGGTTCACCACTAGTGGATAACTTCAGGTGAACTTAGCTAGCAGTTATTAATATACTTTAGTCTATTTAAGAGCCTATCCTAAAATCTTTCTCTACTTACTTGACTGGGAAGTTTACAACAGTGGGGTTCTTCTCTACGAAAAATGTGTTTTTCGTAAATCTCTTGATGTATAATATCAAATAAGGCGGCAACTGAGTGATCTCAAACCGTTTCAGGAAGTTCTCTTTGTACGTTTTGTATTCTTTTGATGTCTGCCCATTGAACTTCGAAAGTAGTTGGTACAGGTTCACCTATAAGAACAATACATGGTTTAATTAAAAATACACACTTGTTCTAAGAACACTGTTCGACGTGGGTTTCTCTCTCCCTGGGTTTCTCACCAAGTCACTAGGCACCTATTTTATAACTCCTCTTTAAAAATATTTTTTTTATTTTTACAGTGTAATAAAATGAGGCTTTATAAATCATTTTACAATATAACACGGCTCACACTTCTATCAATTGGATAACAGCATATATTAAGGCTCGTCCGTACTAAGGTGCATTTGTATTGCAATGGTTCCTACAGACTATGCAGGCGGCGTGGCCATGATTTTAGCACAAGTGTGGATTCAATGGGATGATAGCCTAGTGGTGTGACCGACAGACTGCGAAGTCATAGGTCTCGAGTTCGAACCCAAGGCACGCATCTCTGATTTTTCGGATTTATTGTGCGTATTGTATAATTATTATTTGCTGAAACGGTGCCTTAAACTTTACGGTGAAGGAAAACATCGTGAGGAAATGTCTGAGAAATATTTCTCGACGACATGCGAAGCCAAGTCAGAGGCCATGGGCGGCTTTAAAACTCTGACACCAGGTTATTCACTAACCACATGAAAAAAATAAGAAGATGGGATGATGTTAATTAGTTTCAGACCGACGAAACGACCGACTACTAATAACGACTAATTACGACCTATCAGACTGGCCCATATAATTTCTATATAATGATGGTCACCTGTGGAATAATATTTTCTCTAAACTCGTCAGTGAAGAGTGGCGTGGGAGGCAGGTCGCAAGTCAGGTACAGGAAGGGGGACTCCGTTATCATCTCACTGTACTCCTCACTGCTGAGGTCCACCTTAGCAGCGTCATCTGCGTCCGCTGGTGGTAGTTTTCTGGTAAATAGATAAAGATTTAGGTAAAAAAAGGCTCACATAGGGAATCCTACAAGTGATTGTAGTTTGTTGGAATTCATGTAAAAACCAGAGCATTTTTAAAGCATGTAGTACAGTTAAGATTAATTTTGTTTGTGAGATTAGATTCTGACCAAGATAGAAAATTGTCAAACCATTATTTATTTATTTAATTTAATGCACAATGTACACAACCAATTTTACACGCTAAGCTTAAACTAGTGAGTACATGACCCTGTTAGGGCGCAGCAAGATAACTTAAAACTAATATTGCAGAAGAGGTATCTAGATTTATCCAATATCACATAAATATCATTAGGAATTAAATATTAAATTAATTAAATTTATATCTACCATTTCATTTCATTTACTTAATAACAATTGTCTGAGTATTTTAAAGTTTAAATTAATTAATGAAAATTAGTTAAATAAACCAAACATAACTTGATTATTAATAAATAGAAAAAAAATAAAAAAATATAAAATCATAAATATATCATCACTATGTCAAATCAAATTAATAAAATCACAAATATAATTTAATAATAAGTTAATAATAACCTCCTCCTTTTTGGAAGTCGGTTCAAAAGGATAATTTACCTGGTGTATATCCTCATGTGGCCTAGAAATGATTTGTAGATGATAGAACTGTTTGGTTTCTTAGTTCCATTGAGAGCCATGTGTAGAGAATTTAAAAACCAAGACATAAAATCAATGGGATCACCTGCAAAGATATAAATTATAATGCTTTATTTAACAAGATTAGTGCAAAGGATATTGTGTTATATTTATTTACTGCCATAGACGAATTGAGGATGGGATTGTATCTTCTAATGTAACATAACATTACGCTTTATTTCCCCTAAAGGGTTGGGCAGAGGTGTAGGAGGAGTGGGGTGCGGAGGGGGGTCAGGTGTTGGCGTGGTGTAGGTGTAGTATCTTCTATTCATACAATAATTAAAACAGTAAACTTCCACAGGAAATTGACTATGAATCCTACCATCCTACTAATATTATTTGTATGTTTGTATGTTTGCTACTCAATCACGCAAAAACGGCTGAGCGGATTTGAATGAAATTTAACACACAGATAGTTAACCTGGATTAACACATAGAATACTTTTTATCGCAGTAGTACGTTCCCGTGGTATCATTTCCAACCTCCACACGGGCGAAGCGGCGGGTGAAAGCTAGTTATTATGAAGGTATTACTCACTCTGCTTGATAAATTGAAACCTTTTCTTAGACCATAACACAACAGCCTGCAACATTTCATGGGGTGATACATGGGCTTTAAAGGCGCGGGGGTTCCATAGCTTTCGCAGTAGTTCGCCGAACCGCTGCACCAGTAGGAATGAGGAGTCACCGGGAGGCCGCTTCACGTTTGCATAGTTTTCTTCGCGCAAGAAATAGTTACGGAGGGGTCGGACTTGTGATAGACACTAAAATAACAGTATCAGTCATTTACAATTAATTTAATTAATTAATTAACAACCTATCCAAAAGTCAATAAAGTTCTAACTGGAATCTAGTTGATATGATTCTATAGAAAAACTTCAGATTAGCTCTTACAAATGATGCTTTGACTGACTAAAGTTCTATCCACATATCAGAGCCGTACATGGGACTTGGAGGGAACGTGATCCTTAAGGGGCTCAAAAAAATATTAATGTATAATATTTTGTGCCTGCCCTGTGTGCGCCACGACCGTATCATCTAGGGCACGGCCCTGATATGTGCGGGTAAACTGTAACATTGAAGGCCTGACTGAACTAGTGTAGACAGCCTTTATGTGTTTTTTTTTTCACATATTATTCTTACCAAACATTATTAAATCTGAACTCACCTGCAAAATAACATTGCAATAGTCATTAGCCTTGATATTATTAAGACCCACAATTCCCGGCATATACATTGTGCTATCAATAGCTCTCGACATCTTGGTGCTGTAATCAAGCTGCGTGATCTGATCTGGTGTGAAGATCGGGTTCAGGACATACTTGATGTCATTCAATGATGAATCTAAAATAAGTTGGAAGTATTCAAGCAATTTCAGACACTCTAATTATTTTATTAACCATTCCTCTCGCAATTAATACTAATACAGTTGTGGTGTAGAGAAAATAAACATTTATATTATTAGTATTTTTACCTTATGAGTGTGCAATCAGAAAGTGGGCAATGTCGCAAAGAGTGCAACATGTCTTATCCCAATTTATTTGTGATAAGTGCAACATGTCTTTTTCTTCTTTAGGGGTATTATGAACAGGGTGTAAAGTTCACTCATCCCCCATAGAAAAGGGAGGATCCTCCGACCAGACGGGTGTGATGTCTGGCGGGCAACTGCCCAGAGGTTGAAGTCGGGAAGCTTGTATATATGTTTATCGCGCGGTAAACTCTAATTGCGGGATGCAGGATTTGTGTGACGTCAGGATGTTGTGTGACGTCAGGTCTTTGATGCGGAGTTCGCATGTAGGGATGTAGATGCCGCTACACTTCCATACTTCTCAATTAGTCGTAATCTCGGTAGTCCCTATTTTATCTTTCACACAGTCACGATTCATTTAATATCCACAAATTAATCAAAACTGTGAAATATTCACTGCATTGAAAACTATCTGGTTGCATCCTCTTAAATCCAGTTTTATGGATTCCTATGAGCCAATAATTTATAGAGTAAATGACTTACCAATAACTTCATAGTTATCAGGCAGGCAGTAAAACTTTAATGTATGCAGATTCAGGAATACATGATGACCATCAGCCACAGAATGAGTGTAGGCATGAGTGTTTGTACCTCTACCCTGTGAACAAAACATTCACAAGAATTATCATCATCACATGTAATAGTTAACATAAAAATATGGTTTCTTGACTACTATCTCACATGATGTTAATTGTTTGAAGGAGACTGAACAGGACACAGCAGAAATTTTATTGTTATTATGCCTGGGGGCGTTAGAGTCCCGCAAAGTGTTAAGCTTTGAAGTAGTTGATGTAATATTGGACTTATAAGTAAACCCAAAATACTCTTGTAATAAATAATAAGCATAGTGCAAATGGGAATAATTGGTATATCGTCGGTTTGCATCTTAGTCCATTTAAAATTATTTAAGAGGCCTCTGCGAATTGGGTCTGGCCCTTCGTACGCCTTCCAAAAAACTGGGACCCCAGGGTCCCGAGATGTGTCAAAAACAAGTAATACAACAGGAATTACAAGTTTGTTCAGCGGTCTGTCAACTCCAATATTGATAGTTCGTTTTTAAACATAAGGCATAACATTTTATTGAATTAAATAAAGTTTGTGTAAAGTTTTAATTTACCTGAAAGTACTTGCCACAGACGAGACACGCGTAAACATTAATTCTCGTCAATGATACCGAACATAACTTCTCAAAATCAAAGTCCAGGACGTGCCTGTTGATTGTATCTAAATAGGGACATTGTATATGGATCGACGTCTTTGAAGAGGGTTCTGAAAAATATGGTAATGTAATGAAAACTATAAGGAAAATCATCGTTTCTTATTGAATTTTGTTAAGATAGGTTATAATGCTGACCGGGTAATTCCGTGCCATTTTCTTCGGACAGCTTTCGCTTTTTAATATTTGTTTGTTTTTCAGACATATTAGGTACAGTAATTGCAGGCAAAAATTAACAGTTTTTTTGTAATAAATGAAGAATTCTTTGATTATTTTCTTTTCTTGTTTGACAACGTTAACAATAGACAATAAAAATTGACAGCAAATCAGCAATAATGTGATTGACAGTCGACAGAATATAGCCCCGCATTCCGAGTTAGGCTGTAATCGATTTGAGCGATTTGAACGGCCGTTCCGAATAAGCTTTAGCGCGATAACGATGTATTGTGAATCGTCATAGATGACGTCATGACATGCGGCATCTTGCGATAACGCCGACCATGCCTTTTACTAGGCCGCTTTCCGAATAAGAACGTAATCGCTCACAGCGCTGACATCAATATTTGACGTACCGAGTTAGATATCACGATTATGACAGCTCAGGGCTGTCATCAATTCGGAACGCCCGTGAACGTTCTCACGGTGCTCACTCAACGTCAAAACTTGCATATCATATTTCTTTGTATTTATACTACACATTTCTTCTTCTTCGTTGGTTAGGTGGCCACGGTAGCCAGAAGCACAATTTCGAAGATGCCACGTTTGTCTAAAGTTATGATGCGACTCAAAACAAAACAGCACAACTGTCATCTTTGACAGCGCTCTCGGTGATATTAGTAAAAGGCATGGTCGGCGTTATCGCAAGATGCCGCATGTCATGACGTCATCTCTGACGATTCACAATACATCGATATCGCGCTAAAGCTTATTCGGAACGGCCGTTCAAATCGCTCAAATCGATTACAGCCTAACTCGGAATGCGGGGCTAATATCACCGAGAGCGCTGTCAAAGATGACAGTTGTGCTGTTTTGTTTTGAGTCGCATCATAACTTTAGACAAACGTGGCATCTTCGAAATTGTGCTTCTGGCTACCGTGGCCACCTAACCAACGAAGAAGAAGAAATGTGTAGTATAAATACAAAGAAATATGATATGCAAGTTTTGACGTTGAGTGAGCACCGTGAGAACGTTCACGGGCGTTCCGAATTGATGACAGCCCTCAGCTGTCATCATCGTGATATCTAACTCGGTACGTCAAATATTGATGTCAGCGCTGTGAGCGATTACGTTCTTATTCGGAAAGCGGCCTAGAACTCAGAATCTGAAATTCTGAATAGACAATAATAGAGTGGGTGTTTGTATATCCAAAATATCCGCAATATTAATTTATATAATAAATATTTAATATACATTTTATTAATATTCTTTATTTTATTTAGGCCACTACTTGCGTAGCGTAACAAAATACTCTAGTCGCAATAGTTCGCGCTAAAACCAGACTTGAACATATTATTATCTTTTATACTAACGATGGGAATGCATCGCAAGCGTCTGGCCCGGTACTCTTTTCTTCATTAATATATTTCAAATAAAATGTAAAATAATTGTAACCTGGACATATTTTACGATTCGTTGGGTGGTACTAAGAAAAAAAGGCTACATGTTAGCCCGTCTGATCCACATTTACTATGAAGTTTTTTACGATTTCTTATAAGAGTGAGCGACCGCTCACGTAGCGTCCGCAATTTACGGGCCAATGACGTCACTGAAACGTTGCTTATGAAAGTAAGTTGGTGTGTTTTCCTAGAGAGCGTTATTCTTGTTGACACCGTAAAACACACCCCAGCCCTCGCAAAGATTTAAATCGCTAGATTTGCCCTCACCGTACTCAGTCACAAGAATAATTAGTGTCCATCACAGAGTACTTTGTAATATACATAAAGGCCACTCTTGTTCCTTGGATCGGGGTCATTTGTGTTCGTAAATAAACTAGCGCTATCTGATATTCATAGAAAGATCTACACCTTTGGATAGGACACCGGTATACTATAGCTACAGCTATGTATAGGATGTGTATAGATATGGTGGTAGTATGGGTAACTCACAAAATCACTTTCTGTTCACAAATGTGAATTAGTCGGATGAACTTTCACTCTACTCGATGACAAACGCACAACATTAACACAGAAAGATCACAAACTTATACAAAATATCGTAAAACACGGAAGCGTCAGAGATTAACTGACATTTGTATTGGGGCTATCAGAGGTCCTAGTAAAAGTTTATTTTAATCATCTCGATTTTACGTATCGAACGCGTTCTGCGCTCCGATTGGCCCTTCACTGGTACACAAGGGCCGATCGGAGCGCCGACTGTATATTATTACGAAAACCACCAAGGCAAATAATAGTGAACATTGCTTCGGAGCTGCCATCTCTTATCTTTAGTTGGTGAAAACTTCTACGATTATAATCCAGCCTAATTAAAAAAAATACATATTTTAACTTATTTTGTACAGGGACTAGATATACTTCGTGATTTTGTATCATTGTACCCATTGCTGTCCTCAGCTTTTGTACTAAGATTGAGTGCCATGGTGTCCGTACTGAGAAGAGTGAGCTCACATAAATAGCGTTTCCATGACAAACAAGTGCAGTCACTGCGTCATTGTGTGTCAGAGGTGTCAAAACGAAACAGAAACGCGACTATCTTTTGACGCGGTAGGGCGAATCTAACGATTTAAATCTTTGCCACTGCGCTGTCATCATTTTCATAAATTACAGCCGTCACTGCGGTCGTCAAGTGCGGCCACCGCTTTTCTACGAAACCGTAGCTTAATCGGATCTCATCACATCAAGTAGGTGAGAAACCTAAACCAAACGGTGTTTCAAGTGTGTTTCTTTCTTAACTGCGTTCCACTTCACGAATGCTTATTATCTGAAACATGAAGCTATAAACATAGCTCAAACATAGTCTAGAAAGTTTTGACAGTTGATTGACACTGGCAATGACAAGCATTTGTCATACTGAAAATCGAATCCACAATCGTCATTTTCTTCCCGAAAATGGCCGCATCAGGAGGAAATATTGAATGGTCTACAACTGTTAAACCAATATTAACAGCACTTTACGGCCCATTCTTCGACAAAAACGATGCTGTTGAAATCATCCAAGCCATCATCAAAAGGTTCGTTTCATCCGGGCACTACAACTGTTAATAACAAAAGTTATTTTGATAGCTCATCTGATTAATTAGTTTGTTACCTATTTATTTATAAACTTGTCTTGTGTTGTTAAAGTAGGTTATTGTAGTAATATTTTTATGAACTGATCCTTTCCTTAGTGCCCGATGAATATGGTCGCATAGTCTGCTGTGCTTTATCTCTCATCTATTATCTCATTTATTTCATCTAAATGGGGACAGCCAATAAAAAGGATCGGCAAATACCCCACACAATGAAAACTATTTTTTTTTTCTCTAGTCTGCTACCCTCAACGAAATATCATTGACTACTACACTTGTACATTTGACTTGAGTTGTAAAACTTATTAGAAAACCATGTCTTTGCAACTAGTTCAATTTATTTATGCTGAAAAACTGAATTTCCTTGCTCGCAGTGAAAGTGAGTTCCAGAACCATGAGGACATCTACGACTTGTTCTACACATGCTTTGCATGCCTCTCTGCACATTTTATTAGCATGAATGCTAATAATTGTAAGTATTTCTGAGTTATTATAACAGCTACAGTACTTATATTTTTATTTTGTGGATGAATCATCTCTCCAAAACAATGATAACAATGATAGTACCTACCTATTTCTTTGGAAGTAATTATGCTTGTATGAGGTTTAACTACAATAACAAAATAGTAATAAAATCTTTCAGGAATTAGGTTTCTTATGAGAATGCCTAAGTTATGAAAAGTCACTTTTTACAGGCAGATCTATTATTGTTAATAACAAAACTTAGTTTTTGACAAACAAAGTAATTATCATCATGCAATTCATGCATAACTACTATGATGTAGTTTGAATCAAATTGAAGTTTTTTTATGTTATGAATTTCACAATATTATGCAATAGGGATATATTTTTGAACAATGGAACTCATACATAGAGGTTTCTGGCTACAGTTAGGAACAAGGGATTGAATTAAATATTGTTGTTAACAACAATACACATTGGTTAATTGTATGATGTTCAACGCAGACCCATGACTGGACTTGTTGATTTTCAGTTCCCTGAGAAGACAGAGTACTATGATTACCTTAATTTAGTGTTAATGACTAATTTGCGTAATAAATAAAAAAATGATACCTACCAAGATTTAGAAACTCAGAAGTCCAAAAGTCTGATAACCAGTCTTACCAAGGGGTATTGTGTTACTCAGTAACTGACCCGGATTGTGGAGGTCAGATAGGCAGTTGCTTCATATAAAATACTGGTATTCCGGTGCATCCGGTTAGACTTGAAGCCAACCCCAACATATTTGGGAAAAGGCTAGGCAGATTGATGGACCTACCAAGATTTATAAAGAAAATAGCTATGAGCGAATCATTTGCTATTTTGAGACCAAAAGTTATTAATGACTGGTTTCTCAACATTTTAATAGAATAATCTTTATATAAATAATTAAAAACTTTATTCGGTTCAGAAAAAACAGTGTCCAATATTTAAAGAAAACTACTTTGTTTATGAAGCTCTCATCACGGCAAGTTGAGATTGGAATTTTTCCTAAATGGGGAAACGACAAGTGGCTTGAACTTTTTTCTATGGAAGCTGGTATAGTCACCCTATCGCCATTCTGATTTTTCTACCACATAGCAATGCAGGATCGTCAGTCACTTGTAAAAATTGAATATACAGTGCTCAATGAAACTGGTATACTTGGGTACAGGATAGTTCTTCAAACAAAAAATGCCCTGGGATATAGTATCCTAAAGTGTGACATTGCCTAGATAATCGGAGGTAAATTTCTCATTTAGCAATCTTTTACCCATATTTTATAGCAGTTAGGTTAGGTAGCAGTTGTACCGAAACTTTAAAGAAAAATCAAAATGGCAATGGGGGTGACTTGGCCACTTTGGTTCTATGGCGTTTAAAATGATTGTCAGTCTATAAAGGTTATAAGTATCATCAGCTAATAAATCTACCCAATTCTATTTTAGTACCAAATGACCAACTCAGTACTGCAAGAGATGCATTCAGAGTGATTCTCCGACAAATACTGAAGAAGCTCTCTGAAGCTGGATTGAGCTGTGATGACACCAACAATACGACTGCTGCACCCAATGTTTCTGTTAAGCAGGTTTGTATGAGATCTAGAAATTACATGCTTAAAAAAAAACAAATCTGTTCAGTTTTCAAATGAGTACAAACAATGCAACTTGGAATTTCCTTTTGAATTGTGACCTTTTGCAAATCAGCATTGTGTTTTCGCTAAATTAAATGATTATAATTTTGCCAAAACACAATGCTGATTTGCATTATATTATATATATATATATATATATATATATATATATTTGTAATCACGTTCTCGAAAACGGCTCTGACAATATCGACGAAAGTTGCAGTATAGGGATTAACGGGGGTGTAAAATCGATCTAGCTAAGTCAAAGTCAAACAATTTATTTCAATTAGGCACATAAAAGGCACTTATGAACGCAATTTTACAAAAAATAGAATTGATTCTAGTCGCCCCTTCCAAAATGTAGTTTTCGTATGGAGAAGAATGAGCAAGAAACTCCACCATTACTCTTTTAAAATGTTTTTACAATATTTTTTATACATTAATTATATGTGAAGACGATGCATCTAGAATAAGATTACTATACCACGATAGGTAAAAAAGAATGAAAAATAAGGCAATTACAGATAAATTAATTATGTGATAGATACATGGTGCTCACATATTTACAAACATTGTAAAATTATACAATATTCCTAACATTTCAACAAGTAATACTAATAAGTCAGTGTGTGAGTTCAAGAAATCACAGAATGTAAAATCAGTGTTATAAAAAATAACAAATACATAATTAAATAAGCAACCAGTTTGATTTTGTCTAGACTCTAAATTGTCCTATGGAGCAGGACCAGCATGTTTCCAAGCATTCTTATCTTGGATATAATCCTCTAATTTGTAATATGCTTGTTTACAGAGTATACTTTTAATATGAGTTTTAAATTTTCTTTCATTTAATTGTAATATATCACAAGGTATTTTATTGTAACATTTAACACAGTACCCCATAAAAGATGTATGTACTTTAGATAGGTCTAGACTAGACTAGGTCTCATATCTGGGTAGACTCGTTTTCTCTGTATTTTCACCCGAGCAGAGCTTGGTCGCCCAATGTTTAGAACAAGATGTCTACCTTAGAATAATGACATGGCATGAGCATTCTCTATTTTCACCAGAGCAGAGCTCGGTTGTCCATGTACTCTCCAAGTCAACATCTCAATTAAAAGTCATGCTTTCCATCAGTGACAAGATATTCATAATAGTTATCTTTCTGTAAATTATGCAATGGAGACTTAATAAGAATGTTTATGCAAACTTAATTATCACCCCTATTACGTGGGACATAACTAACGAAATGTGGGTGTACTTTAGGTACATCTCTGACTAAGTCTTTGAGGAAACGTGTAATAAAATTATCACCAATTGAACCAAACTTGCATTGTAATAATCTTGTTTTTAAGAATAAAGATAAACAATGTAAATAACCAAGTTTAACCATATGTTTTTCCCCTAGCTACTGTTGCCCATTGTGGGACTATGCGGAATCGACGGAGGGGGCTACCCCCAATCTGACCTAGTCATCTTGACTTCACTACTGAAGAATGCCAAATTACCTGCACATGTTACTGTGCCTGGTATGTATTTAAAATATACATCAACTTTTCACTGACTGACTTAAGTTTGCTAAATAAATTGAAATTAAAAAAAAGTGTCTTTTGTAGACTTTTTAATCGTACTTGGTGAAATAAAAAGTGAGCAAGAACCGAAAATACATCTGCCAACTTAAATCCCAGAAGTTTTTTACTTGGCGTGTTCTAAGCTTAATTTTATAGCAAATAGTTGCAAGTTATTTGTAATAAAATATTGTAAAGGTCAAGTTTTTTTCTAAATCTAATTCCACACCAGCATTTTTTTAAATTTATTTTAACATTCTCTCAGAGACCCAATCAACAAAATCATCAGTCATACCAAGCTCGATTACATCACTAGCTTCTCAAACCACGCCCACTGAGAAGCAGCCGCCGTCAAACGCCCAGCGACGTTCTGACGCGTTGTTGGAACAGCTGACGGCGCCATTACGGAACCCAGTGGCGTCGATGACGTCATCCCAAGCCGTGCCGGCCACAGCTGTCCTGTCGCCCGGAAGTAAGGATAGTTTGGAGAGCGCTAAGGATGGGAATGCTTCGCAACAGTCTTCTGTAGATATGAAGGTTTGTTTGTGTTCTATGAAAATTATTTTAATGGGGTAGTTTTTGTTTTGTGTTTTGTTATGTCCTTTTGGTTTATTCAAAGATGAGTGATGTGGAAATTTTTATCAAATTATGAAAGATAATAATGGTTACTATGGGTCATCCTTAGAAGATAGACATAATTATGCCATCACGGAATTTTTTAAGATGAACAATCCTGTGGAACATACATTTTATGTATCTTTTACGGTTTACGGGGCGTACGGCAGTAAAGCTCGTTAGTCGACATGATTATTTCCGACTTATTTTACAATAATCGTCATATTTAAGCCAATTTACAAAAACTTTAATGAATTATACACCAAACCTTCCTCATGAATCACTCTTTCCATTGGTGAAAGCCGTTTGAAAATCTGTGCGGTAGTTTTTAAGTTTATCGCGTTCAGACAGACAGACAGACGCGGCGGGGGACTTTGTTTTATAATATGTAAGGATGAGGAGGAGGTTAAACAGGCCCTCGAGAGTTACTCTGAGGTCTTTACTGCCTGGCATAATAGCTCAATTCACTTTTTTGTATCACACAGCTAACCAAAATCAAGTTTGTATTACGTTCCTATGGAAAAAATGTACAAAAACTCCATGGACAGTCTTTTAAATTATTCTCTTCTGCAGAAGTGGGTGGCATCAACTTGCTCATCGTTGCTCATGGAGCTGAGAGCCGGCTCCGTGGTGCTGAAAGTGTGTGCCTCGCTGCCGTGCCTGCAGCGGTACCTCAACCGCTGGCAGACTGCCAAGGATACCGCCGTCGCGCCACAGTTCAACTCTGATGCCTCACTGTATGTATTAATTTTCATCACCTTTATGCATGTACCGACATTTGATTATGAAACTGTACCGTGCGCTTAGTAATTTATTTTTAATGGTTTACCAATGGCTTCTGTATAAGATCTATCTTAACATAGCTTCGGACTTTTATAGTCGACAATTACATGGCAACCAGCATTCGCAGAAATAAGTTATCCTCTGTGATTGGTCTGACTCCCGAAAATTTCACGTCCTAAATCGAATAGAGTTCCGACTTCATTTAGATTTACAATCAAAGACGAAGTTGTCAGGAGTATGCCAGCGAGTCGATCTTGCAAGGGCTTCTAAGTTACTTCTGACTGAAGTTTACCAACTGATTAGTATCAATTTTACTAATAACATGCCCTGAAATGTTAACTCTATGCATCTGTGGTGCTTTCTATTAAATAAAAAAATAAAAAATTGTGCTAAAATAAAGCACAAATGTTATTTATCTATGTATAAAATGATTGTATTAATGTTACTATATATTTCAAATGTCTTAATTAATATAAATTAAATTAAATATGTTAAAAAGAGATTATACATTAGTAGTAATAATAATGAATGTTGTGATATTGATATTTAGTTGGTATGCAATATAATGTTAACTTCCAAATATTTAACCTACACGCACAATGGTCCACTGAAGGACTCAGTGCGGAAACCAAACTCCATAACATAGAATATTTAACCTAGATTTAAGGTAAATGTATAAATACTTGCTGCGCCCTAACAGGGTCATGTACTCATAAGTTTTAGCCTAGCCTGTAACTGAATGTACATTATGCAACATTAAATAAATAAATCTTGTTTCTCCTTGTAGTCTTCACTTCCTCGTGAACGAGGTGCACGTCTGCCGCCTCGCTTTGTCTCTGCCTTGCCTCGAGCCGTTCACCCCCGAACGGATCATGACGCTTAGTGATGTCAGCATCGCTGCATTACTATGCGCCACTGCTCAGGTATTTATTTTGATGTTTATCACTAACGCGAAGATGTTGTTTATTTTTCAATTATTAAAAATTATTTACTTTTTCATACACCTCATTAGCGGTCATATTTATAACCATATAGGGTTTTATTGACGTTCACTATTTTAGCTAAAATAGTGAACGTTAATAAAACTGTTTAATTTCAAACTCGATTGAAATCGTTATTTCTTTAGTTTCACAGTTCGACATTAAACTTATCAATTTCTTATTTCGTAAAAGGCATCCCTACATCCGAAAGACGAAGAGTATGAGCAGCAGACGGCCACTCTGGTCGAAAGTGCACTGAGCCTGTACAACACTGTTGGGGAGACGTTCAAACAATCCACACGCGCTGGTGGCTATGTAAGTATTCGAAGTTATCAATACTGCCGTGCTAAGCCGAAAGGCGGTATCTCTGAGATACGGCCTTTTAGTTTTTTTTTATACCATTCAATAGCTATAACAATTTCGCATCTAATGGTATAAGCAAATAACGCTATCTAACTTAAAACATTAAAAAAAAAACACTAAGAAGTTTATTTTATCCTTATGTTTCCTTAAATTACAATTTACAAAAACTCAATTTTCTCAAAACTTACTCCGATTGAGATAACGCCTTTCGGCTTAGCAGGGCAGAATAGGTGAACTCAGTATTCTTCTGAAAAAATGTCACAGAATTTTCAGGGCTAGGATTTTCTTTCTAAAGGTGAGCTCGCAACAGACCAAACATTACGCGAGGCATAAGCACATCACTCACTATAACATCACCACTCCGACACGGCAAATAACTTCTCATTCAAGTTAGGATTTTAAATCAAATGTATTAAAGTCTATTTTACGACTATACAGAATAGTGGACGGCTCACCGGCCGCTCACTGCCCGCGCACCGTCACACGTAAAATAGACTCTAATGCATTTGATTTATAATCTTAACTTCTTTGGTGGGATGTCCAAAAAGCGGCTAGCCGAGAAAATAGAGACCATGTACAGTCGAGAAAAGTATACAGAGAGGTAAAACTTGTCCACTCTGAAATGACGCGCCTCATTACCGCATAAATAGGCACACGGTAATGCGGATTCATATGTACTTTCTGAGTTTATCTTGGACATAACTGACATCGGTGAAGGAAAACATCGGAAGGAAACCTGGACTTATAGTTAATATAAGTCTGAAATCACCCACCTGTCTTGAGATAGCGTGGTGATCAATGTTCGTGCCCTCTCTGTATGAGAAGAGGCCTTTGCACTACAGTGGGACAGTACAAGGCCGGTATTGTAATGCGGATTTCTATGGGTAATAGGATAGTGGGGCGCGGCATTTCAGAGTGGACAAGCTATAACTAAGCACTATAATATAGAATCAAGTTTTTTCAACTGAACAGACAGCTGTGCTGCTGCGGAGTTTGTTGCGCCACTTCTTCTTCCCAGCTTAAGCACTAGGAAGTCTTGAAGGGTGGGCGTTTTTGGGGAACTGTCTTATGTAATTTTGACGTTCGAAAAGTGCTGATTCTCAGCCTAGTTTGAATGAAATGACTTTTGAATTTTAATTAAATTTTTAAACAATATCGTGAGTGCACTGTGCTTCTTTTACATCACTCTGTTAAGTATTTCATGAGCTTAAAAAGTTATTATGCACACAAAAGAAATTTATATTGGCAGTGTAAATTTATATTGAAAGTTGAATATTTTTGCCTTTATACCAAATAGCTTTTTCGGCTGTACTTGAAATATTTCGCCTGAAATATTGACGACTATGTTGTGGGGAATAAAATCGTTTTGTATTGTCACAGGTATTAGCGGATGTCATGATCATATTTCCATAAATTTTAAGTAACATTCTTCTTTTATTCCGCAGGTATATCAAAACCACCTAATGATCGGCGGCTGGGTGTTGCTCTGCGGGCTGCACCACGCCCTGGCGGGCGCGCCCTGTCCCTTAACTACTCCCGGCAAGAGCCCTGCCAAGACACCGTCCAGGCCTTATAATCTTACTAAAATGTAAGTGCTTTCTTTAGAGTTGCCACATCTCACCCTGTATACTATGAAACAATCAGGTGTGCTTCTAATTTGAGTTGGCCATGGCATGGCTTTCTCGGTCGGCAGCTATAATTAAATTAATTAAATTCACGCTATATGCAACCCTAACATTTTCCAGTTACAATAATGAACTCTATTCCCTAGGCAACAAGGTCTCGGCGTAGTATGGGTAGCGCTAGGTGGTCGTTGCCTCGCCTGGGTAGGAGCCCTACTATCCGACGCGCGCCTTGAAGCGCTAAGTTGCGGCGAGGCCGTAATATCGACTCCTGCGCCGCTACATATCTTAGCACAGCATACTGCGCATCAGAGGGAACTCAGACTGGCTTCCGCTGCCCCTTTACATCAGGTAATGTCTTATGGTGTCAATCTTGTCGTCATGTAAGAATAGTTTTAGTTTTGTTAACCGACTTCAAAAATAGGAGGAGGTTATGCATTTTAATTATTTATTTAACCATTTATGTACGCACCGTAGTGATAAAAAGAGATGTAGACGCCGTGTGTAGAAAGTAAAATACATTAAATATAAACAATTCATTCAATGTCGTGATGGCCCAGTGGTTAAGGCCTCACCTCTCATGCACGAGGTTGTGGGTTCAAATCAGAGCAAGTACCAATGTGACTTTTTTAATTCGTATGTACTTTCTGAGTTTATCTTGAACATTACTGACATCGGTGAAGGAAAACACCGTGAGAAACCTGGACTTATAGTAAATATAATTCTGAAATCACCAACCCATCTTGAGCAAGCATGGTGATCAATGCTCGTGCCTTCTCTGTATGAGAAAAGGCCTTTGCCCTGCAGTGGGACAGTAACAGGCCGGTATTATTATTATAAATAATATGAGAATATACTAAGTAAAAAAAGTTTAAAATTAAAGTTATTTTTGAACAGTGATAACTAATCGCAAACTTTCCACAGCTTCTGGTGGCTCTAGGTGTAGTGTGTTACCGAAAAGCAACAAACCTCAAGCGCGCGGTTGTACAGAAGCAGCACCAGGATGCCGACCCCGACCGCTCCGACTCCACCGTCTACTTCCAGGACATGATACTATGCTCCGAGGACTCGGAGACTGACGACGGTATAAAAAAATTACTATTTTTGTCATAACAGTCGAATGTTTGTGGCCCCTGTCAATATTTATGGCAAGTGCCAATTTTTGTAGAATGCACCAATATTTTGGCAACTGTCAATGTTTGTGGGCCCTGTCATTATTAGTGGCTACAATATAATAGATCCACCACCGATACCCAGTCAGAATGCGGTGCTCCTGACCAAACCATGTTCCATATGTTGGACTGTCTTAAAAGTGTCCACACACTTGCACTTCTGAGGACCGAGGAGGCCACCTACTGGGCCCAACTCGTTTAACATACATGCATGTATTTACGATCGACTCCAAAAGAAGAAGTGGTTACAGCCAATATTTGTGGCAACTGACAATGTTTGTGGCAAATGCCAATGTTTGTGGCAACTGCCAATATTATGGCAATCGCCAATGTTGGTCTAAACTTAAAATAATCTTAACAAAACATCACCATTATAATTTAAAATACCACTATTTACTACTTCAATTTAGTAATATTAACGCGGTGATAAATACCATAACCTTTATCTTTTTGTCTAGAAGACAGCGAACCACTTTTCGGACTGTGGTTCGAATCGACCCTGGTGGCTCCCGATATGACCGACAACAGCGGACTCGTGCGTGCGTCGGGCAACACCGATAGTAACGACAATACTGACGCGCCGCAACGAACGCATCAGGCCATCGTGCCTGACAAGGCTGAGCCTTATTCTGTAAGTATTTAGAGTCGAAAATCCTTTAACATAATATCTGAAAAAAGTCACTGAGTTAGCTTCTTGATTTTGGAAACTGAAGTAGCATAAGTACCTTTGAAGCTGACAAGGCCTTTACTGGAGAACTATTAGCCAGCAAATGTAGCTTAAATTGATAATTTGACCCTTATTTATCTATATGACCAGCTTATAATGTGCCTGAAGGCTGGAACTCGGGCCTCTGCTGTGCTGGCATTACTCTTGCCGTAATTGAACAAATATTTGTTAGTACAAAATAAACTTTATTTCAATGAAAATAGGGTATATTATTATAACAGATACTGCTATCCACGAAGACGCGTTACGCCGCGATTACTCTGTATTGTAAGCTGTACTGTAGTACGGAGCGGAGCGGACTGGGGCGCGTCTTCGTTGATGACACTATCTGTAATATCCCAGTTAGGCAAATATTTGACAAATACGTCATGTGAAGTGCTAGCATTAGAATACTCTGTAATCCACCACGTGGGCTGGGTTGGTTGTTTTATGCACTTTTTAACAACCATACTTCTTTTCCAGTACATAACCCTAGCAACAGAGGTGTTCACCCTCTTGACCGAGGAGATCATCAGTGAAGGCTCAGAGCGTTTAGGTCAGCATTCACTTCAGCTACACGATGCGCACCAGGCTTTACTCGCCGCGTTAGCTAAGGATTTGGATCGCGAGACCGCGCGTACTGATACTGGTAAGGATGTTTCAATTATTTTGTTTGTTCTTTGTATTAGCCTTTCTGAGGCAGACTCAATATTGATTAAATTGCCATCGACAAGCTAATAAGAATAATCTGAGTAGGTTTACTCTTTAAGATAATAATCTGCTATAAGCTGTTCTTGTTGGCCAAAATAGCTCTAGGATCTTCTTTCTTATGAATGCAAAAGAAAAAAGAAAGTGCTTCTGAAAGTCGTGCAAATCGCTAAATTACAAATCCCAATATGATATTGTAATTGTGAAAGTTTGTGATGTTACTTAGTGCGGATTTCACCAATGAAATTGAACGCGTTCAGCACATCTAAAACCGCGTTCAAGAGCTGTCAGTGTCAAAATTGTTATGGAATATTTTACAGTGACGGCTCTTGAATGCGTTTAGATGTCCTGAACGCGTTCAATTTCGTTAGTGAAATCCGCACTCAATCCCGCTTAAACGGGTAACGAGTTAAATAACATTTGCCACATAAGTAAGATAAGATCATGTTCTGGATTACCCAATTGACCCAGAGATGTTTTTCGAGAGTATGTATGTCTGCCTATTTCTTTGGCACACTCTGAAGCCTAAACAGCTTCATGGATTTTAACATATAAGGTGTCGTAATTTTTTTAAATTGTGTGAGTGACATAGGCTATATAATATTTATATATTGAATTTGCAAATACAAAAAAAAGGAGAAGAAAGTTTTATTAAAAATAAATTACAACAATATTGGTATCAAATAAAAGCTAGTAATGAGTCAATTCCAAATAAACTGAAAAGCTTGAAATAAAACAAATTAAAAACAAAAAAGCCCGACTGCAGAAACATAACTGGAAAAAGAAAAACAAGCATTGTTATCTATTGAACTTTGTTTTTTGCACTGTATTTTATATTAATTTATATATACTAAATAATAAATTTAACACTACAAAACACACAATGGGCGGCCTTATCGTTTTCTGCGATCTTGTTATTTTTTTTACTTGTAAGTTATTTATAAGGGCCATTCTCTTTTCAGTTATGTATTTTAGCAGTCAGGTTTTATTATATTTATTAGTACTTCCCCTAGCATTCGAGTGGAATCGCAGGTAACAAAAATACATATAATTTATTATATTTTATTTTATATAATTTTGCCACCCAGGTACAATCTCAACATGCTTTGGACCTCGTCTAGGAGCGCTCTATGGATCATTCAGCTCAGCTCTTGTGCGATACTTGCACAATTTGAGCGGAGCGCCCGCGTTTGCGTCACTGCAGCCCGCTTTACATCAACAGCTGATATCTGCTGGGTCTGAGAGGACCAATATGACTCCGTTACAGGTTTGTGATAGTGTATATGGCAACGTAGGCTAATTTGAAGATATTTGGAAATAAAACGCCTTGTTTTAAAATATCCTTGAGAGCTTTAAAAAATATGAGAGGCTCTCATAAGGCCCAATGACGACTGTTGCAGGGCTCATTACTTTTTTTAATTTCACTGCTTTCCATAAACGAAAATGTGACACTTAATATCGTGTCCTGCGCGTCCTGTTGCCTGCTTTATTGCATTTTTTCAAGCCAAAATTATTACCATAGCCTGCAGTAGTACTCGATATTCATGTTTCTTCCCTACTGCCCCTGAAGGCAATGTAATGTTTTTATGTATTTTGTGACAGGTCGGACCCCGTGTAGTAAAACTGCTTGGCGGCATGGTACTCAGCAAGCAAGCTGCTGAGCGCGAGAACAGTATCCTAGCTATGTGGCATAAGATTGTCAATACCCTGCAAGAGTGCGCTTTGCAAGCACAGCCTTCACAGGACCATGATTATGAAGGTATGTCTTGTATGTCTGAGTAAATACTCAAATGTAGCCGTCAACAGCACGTCGCCGCCCAACTAGCAAAAAACTGGTCTTATAAAAAAAAGTCAACAATGCGCTTTTGCCAAGAGCTTATTACATTGGTAAATGAGTCTTGTAATGGTTTTAAAGTGTCTAAAAAATCCCGATTTGGGCAGAATTTTCAAGATTTCTAGTTCTGCTTTGGTTCTGTAAAAGCATTGTAACATGCTAAATTAGTCTTGATTTTATCTTGTAAGCGCATTAAAAACTACGGTAGTCAAAAGCATTTTGCTTGTTGGGCGGTAACAATTTGACACCGACAGTGCGTAGCAATAAGGGCGGTTTTTCTTTTACAATTGTTACTATACACGTGGGGGTTGACGGTTCTTGTAAATGACCAGACGAGAGCGTCTATAGACTAATTGATTTTGTAAACTTTTCTCTTCATTGAGTTCAGAAATTCGGACGCCTTGTTATATGTTGCACTTTTTTAATTCTTTTTAGAATTTAGATTCTAAAAAGAATTAAAAAGTGCAACATGCAGGGCCGACACAGACCTGACGAAGCGTGTTAGGCAGTAAAAACCACGCTGCGCTGCGCTTCATTAAGTCTACGGCCGGCCCTTACTTTGTGGGCTGCCTGTATATGGCCAAAATACTTCACAGATTTTTGATTGATTAAGGGACCTCTTTAAATTCTAGTCAGAGCCCGAGAGAGGCACAAGTAGTCATGTAGTCTGTAGATGGTAGTTTTTTTGATGATTCTTTTTTTTTATCTTCATATCATTCCATAAGAAACAGACTCTGATGGAAATGTAATAATTCAAATTAAAATCCATCTAGCTACCGCTCTATTTAGGCCTATTTCGTCGCGCATAGTTTTATGTCATGTATATTAACGTTGTATGCTTTTTTTAACGTTGGCTATCCGGTTATCTGCAGGCTTTGCTAATATAGGTATGCTACCCATTTCATTATAATATTGTAAATATAATATCACTAGTTGTTTTCATATAAAACACGTTTTGTTGACATAGTTGTTAATTTACCTGTAGGTTCGCCTTCCTTCACAAAAAAAAAAAAAAAAATTATAAATGATTTATTAGATACAGACATTAGATTAATTAAAAGAGCTATTAATGTTTGTTTCAGACTTAAATGTTGAGCATGCTCAACTATTGGTATATCTCTTCCATTCTTTGACGCTCATGCAGAAGAAGTCTGTGTTACTTATGACATCCAATGCCATCATAAAGGTGAGTAAATAAAATAAAATACATTTTATGACCGTCGTTTAATCCTACTATATCCAACTAATATCATAAATGTGGAAGTTTGTACATATGTTTGTTACTCAATCACGCAAAAACCGCTAAACGAACTTAGATGAAATTTGGCACACAGATAGTTTATAACCTGTATTAACACAGGATATTTTTTATCCCGGTAGTACATTCCTGTAGGACAATTTCCGACATCCACGCAGGCGAAGCCGCGGGCGAAAGATAGTTATTACTATAAAAGCCCTGCCTCCCGTCGCAATAGATTATTGAAAAACAGGCTTTAAGCTGTGTAGCATATAGTATATTCTGCTTAAAATATAAGCGATTAAACAGTTTGATAACGCGTGTTTACTGTACTCGGTATCAATGTGTTTGTGAACCGAGGCGGAGGTAGTTTGGTTATGCGTTTTTAAAAGCTTAGGTGTTGAATTTTCGACGGCGTGCCAATTATTGCAGTGTAAACCTTATAACAATGACAGAAAAGTCACGTCTCGCGCGCTCGTGAGTAGCAGCAACTACTCATATATCAAGATTGCTATTCCGCGTGCTTTCACAATCTGTGAAAATTTCAACTGTCTACCTATTACACAGGCAGATGAGGACAGCGGAGGCTTAGTAATAGGGTTCCGTTTGGCAACCCTGGTTCATGTTAATTGTAGATGATACAAATTCCTCGACACATTTTGGGGTGTTTTTGTGTTTGCTGTTTTAGAAGCAAAATATAAAGCCCGAAATAATTAATTGTACTCTTTCTCTATCTCTCTCATTCTTCCTCCCTCCCTCGAGAGAGAGATGGAGAGAGAGGGAGAAAGAGAAAGAGGTCTTCATCTCTATTTCTCACGCCCTCTCTCTCTTTCTCCCTCTCTCTCTTTCTCCCTCTTTCTCTTTCTCCCTCTCTCTCTTTCTCTCTCCCTTTCTCTCTCTCTCTCTCCCTCTCTCCCCCCCTCTCTCTCTCCCTCTCTCTCTCTCTCTCCCTCTCTCCCTCTCTCTCCCTTCCTCTCCCTCTCTCTCTTTAATTAGAAGGAGACACTCACTATGTGTGAACGCTTTTCCGCGTGCTTTCACAATCTGAAAATTTCAACTGTCTACCTACTCTCATCTACTGTCGACTCTTCATCTCAAACATTTATAAGTAACGGTGAATGTCATTGTAGGTGGTAGAAACCCTGGCCATCAGTGACAGGAAGCGAGCGATGAACTTAGCACCTCATCAGCTAATGTTGACTACTAGGCTGATGCTGTTGCTGGAGTACTTGATGAGGCATCTCTATGATGCGCCACAGACGTTGTTGCAACAGGTAATATTTCCTTTACACAAACTGTTTTTACTTTAAAACTTTTGCATGGGTCCATTTTCTGTATACGCATGTAGAAGCATAAAAATTTGCCTAACCTATGAAATTGTGTTTTTCGATTATTCTCAAATATACGTTGACAAAATAATTCTAAGAAATAGCCAAGAAAAAACAAGGATTTTCTTGTAAAAATGTTACATAATGTCTTACTTCAGATTTGGTAGCACTATTAATTTCTAAACTGAAATTTCCTCAAAAACATTTAGTATTCACTATAAAATACCTCCTAACTTATGTCCACCTTCCCAGATTGAATGGAACCTGGTTATAGCGCCAGGCTTAGCGCAGCCATCTACCGAAGCTAACGCCAACGGTAACAAAACTACTACCAACGGCCAGCCGAAGTCCCGCATATATTGTGAGGTGCCGTTCATAGAGCAGGCCTATAGACGACTGTCGCAGGATGAGAGCTCCATGAGGCCTAAGTTCTACGCCTTGACTAATGCTGAGATTAATAATCAGGTAAGAATATTTAGTGAAATAAACCAATTGTAGTAAACTCCTTTCTCAAATTCAACTCAAAGCATTTATTTCAATTAAACAATTTACAGGCACTTTTGAATTGTCAAATAGTCGCGTCAGTTAGTCAGAAAGTTGAAGCTAGTTGCCCATTCCAAACCGTAGATCTTTATGGAGAAGAACGGACAAGAAACTCCAAGGACACTCTTTTAAATATAGAAAATTACAAAAACCTGGGTACATTAATCTTGTTGCTTCTTTAAGTGAGAACAATGTACAAAAAATAATCAAAACAATTCAAAATATAAGATAAAAAATAAGCCCTGGCAGATAGAGATGACCAGTCTCAACTGACGGCGCCCATTCACGAACATGACGCGTGTATCAGCACCATCCAGCTCAACCATTTTGTAGGGAAACGAATGGTCCAACACACTCCACCATCAGCGAGACATTTAAGTGAGCATGGCATACTCTCAAGTGCCATGCTCTTTCAAGTCAACATACATCTTAATAACATAAAAAACGGCTCCAGTACTAACATTTACAAAAATTTAAAAAATGCTTGTAAATTATACAAAACGATAGTTTGCTTGATTCTATTAATCTCTCAAATACATTATTTGAGAGATTAATAGAATGTTACTACCAAAAAGAAAGAAAATCATTACCCATTTGAGTATTCAACAATTAACACTTGTTTAAATAAAATAAAAAATAAGTTCGTAATGTCAGAAAAAATAAAAAGGGGAAGCAACTCTTCCAAACATTATAACTAGTGAGCCCAAGTGGCTGTGGAGCAGGACCAGCATTATCGAAAATCTCATATAGAAAATGACGACACGGTTGGCGCAGTGGCTGAGCGATCGACTGCTGCGCAACGTGGCGCGGGTTCGATCCCCGCACGGAACAAATATTTGTATGATCTGCAAGTAGTTGTTCCGGGTCTGGGTGTTAGTGTATGTGAGTTTCTATGTTTGTAAACGCACCCACGATACAAGAAGAAATTCTTAGTGTGGGGAAAGGTTAAAAAAAAAAAAACATGCTCTTTAAACGGTGTAGGGAGGAATTAATCTAAGTGGAATGTTCAAAATTAAGTTAACTTAAATGCTTATTTTCAAAATAACATTCTGGCGGACTTGAAAGGGCAAAATACGTCATTAATGACAAAGTTACACGAGCTTTAATAAAAAATATTTTAAAACAGGAAAACCCCAAATTCGACGGCCTCGCATGCAACTTCGTGCTCGGCACGCCACACAAGCTCAAGTACCCGCTACTGCTGGACGCACTGCTAGCGCTGCTCAACTCCGCGTGTGTGTGCGATAACACGCAGTATCATGGGTCACCGGCTGCGTTGGCAGCTGCGCATTACTGTTTCCAGACTTCTTGGAGGTGAGTCACAACATATGTTGTGGATATATTCTAAAACATGTATTGTCTTATATAATATTGCAACTCTCGAATTTCCGGCTTTCATATCCGGGTACCATTTGATACCGTCCATGTGGTTAGCGCCATACTTATAAATAACTCGCGTCGAGAAGCACAGCCCGGTTTTTTTGACTAAAATTCAAACCACGCCAACTTGACAGTTCTGAACATAGGCACTACGAACTTCCGCGTATGTTCTCTCACTTACACTCGCCTCATGTCACCATTTGGTTCCTATAAAAAAAAATTGCGCAGCCCTCTGCGCGAAGTTCGGAACTGCCAAGTTAAATCGGCCGTATTGTACCATCGAAAGGTTCATATCTAACCACCGTAAGGACTATTCATGCTTGCAGCACTCGGCGGCTATAGAACCGGGCTGGTAACAGATGTGGTCATCGTGTTCACGGGATTTTGTTTTGAAACTGGTTAGATATAAACTTCTTTGATGGTACTTGTCTAGCTCAAACACATGTCTGAAACACGCGTTAAAAGCAATAGGTCCAAGCTTTATATTTCATTCAGGGTAACCAATATATTACTTTTATTCCCCCAGGCTAGTGATAAGCATGCCCCCCGCAACCCCGCACATGGACAAGCTACAGCTGGGCACGACGGCCGACCTGCCCTCCCCGCTGCCGCTGCACGCGGTCGTGTGGGCGCCGCGCGCTGACAACAAGAAGGTTTTCAACCCCTGGTTGAAGGACGCGCTGGTTAAACAGGGGATGTATACACAGGTATGTTATGCCATGACTGACCTAAACTACGTTCGCAATTTAGTTTCCAAACATGTAAACAAATTAATTGTTTTTGAAAAAACTAATTTATAACACACACAAAAAGTCCAGTTTGCGGTGTAGTATGTACTTACTTTCTTTTTGCAATAATTTAAGTCTTTTTGAAATGTAAGTGTTAATATAAAGTCTAATCAAATGGTTGTTTCCAATAGAATAATCTATTGGAAACAACGATTTGATTAGACTTTATAAGCCTTGATACTTGTCAGTTCATCAATATCTCCACTTGTTCCGATCCGATACAAAAATGTACTATAGTGCAGAAATCTCAACTCTAAATTTTGACTGTAATTGATTTTAATTTATAGAATAGAACAATGCAGTTAAACTGTATTAACTATAGCATATACTAAATTGCATAGCTCGGATCTTTCCACCAATAAGAACAATTTTTTTTTAACAGTATGCTGAAAATCTACTCGCCGGTGTAAGCGCATCGTGCGACAACATCAAATATACAGCGTGGTTGGCTTCTGAAACAATCAAACATCTGAAACTTAACGTCACCTGTAAGTTAACAAATGCCTATACAATTACACAACCTTTCACAACCGACTGGGGCGAAGCCAAAAAAGGAGGGTTATTTAAGGTTAAAATCAAACCCGCACGAATCAACACGTTTCTATATCTCCATCTCTTTCTGTCACTTATGCTCGGTTCCTATAAACAAAAGCGAATCGTTTTGCCTACCAATGGTAGCTTTTTGTATTGCGAAACTGGGCTTATAAATAGATTCATAAGCTAATTTTACTATGCAAAGCTATGAGGTCTTTGCTTCATTATTGGTAAAGATACAAGATTCTAAATTTTTACCAATAACGGTTCGTAAATTATATGAATCAGCCACTAGAGGCTTTATTCTCTAGCTAGAGCAAGAAGTCCGCTCGCAAGCATTCGCAGTCATTCGTCTAATGAACTTCTCGTTCTAGTAAATTACACTTCTGGGCGATAGAAAGGGATAGAGAGGAAAGATAATGCTGATCTGTGCCTGTCAATATGATTTCAACCTAATTAGAGCATAACCCCATGTACGCACGGGCGATTTTTTTTCACGTGCTATATTTTCAATTCTCGGAGTCTCAGCATTCCAACAGAATCCCAGCGCGTCAGGAAAACACTTTGTTGGATTTTCAACTTTCGGCGTTAAGCAGAGCGTCGAAAATATAGTGCGCGATAGAACTACGCCCGTGCGCGTGCGTGGCTGTCGTAATGTAAACCTACACGAATATTTCCTTCTACAGCGAATGGCCTACCATCTCTCTTGGACGTGATAGCCTGCGATTCCGCACTGGTTAGGTTCAAAGTCTGCCTGGCGGATTCTTCAACGCCATCCGAAGCTCACCAGTTTATGCCTGATCTGTTGGACTTGCTGGAGACAGTACTTGATTGTTGTCGGTAAGTTATTTTTGATATCTTCGTCATAATATGTATGAATGTTAAAGTCTACATTATATAACTACCAGTTATTTGGGTCTGATTTATACTTTAATTTTCTCAAATAGAGTCACAATCTAAAATCACTTATTAAGAATGGGATGTTTATTTTTTCGATATTGCAGAATATACCACCGCATAGTCCGCTTATGAATCTAAAACGCCATCTATGTTATCGAAATTCATGTGTCTTTCATAAAAGTAAAAGATACTTGAATTTGTCAGCACGCAAGTAAATAACTATACTTAGGGCAGATTTTTTAGTTCCGTACCTCCGAATGAAAAAACGGAACCCTTAGGCCGCGCGCACTTCGGACACGAATTTGTATCGTACGTAAACTGATAATCGTGGTCGTATGAATTGAGTGCGCGAGTTCCGGTGTGTCTGGTTTGTCCGCACGAAAAATCCCAACAAATTCGGTGTGTTTTCGGACGTTCAATGCCATGTCACCGGAACACTACCTAATCTGCGTTCGCAATTTATTTGCCAAACATGTAAACAAACACGAGTTTTCCACTGAGACAACCATCAACTTTATGCAAGTGTAAATAAAGTTGATTTTGGACCGACTAGTACTGTTGAAAAAGTCTTAAAAAATATGAAGTTGTAGCGCTAACTGAACCTTATGTGTAGGCATTACAGTTGTTTTTCCTAAAACTCGTGTTTGTTTACATGTTTGGCAAATGAATTGCGAACGCAGATGACGCGTGTTCGTATGTGTTCGCACGAGTAAAATTCGTACGAAAACGAGTCCAAAGGCTTCGGCTTTATCACTCGCTCGTGTATCTGTCTGTCTGTCCGTCTGTCACAACCAACTTGCTCCGAATCTAATGGACCAATTAAATTGATATTTGGGACATATGTGAATTTCTGTAACCCAAACAGGGACGTGTAATATAAATAAATAAATTTTGAATATGGGGTAACTTTTGGGAAATAGAAAATTAAAAATAAAGTTTTCTAAACTGTACTGATTGTGACAAATCAAATGAAAGGGCTTTTATGAGTATTTTATTTTATAAATAATTTTATAGTTATTTAAGAAAAAAGACCATCATCTCAAAATTTTTGGCTCCTACTCAGCCAAAAATACAGAAATAGTTCTAAACTTATAGATTAGGAAAACCTGTAAGTAGTCTATGGTTTTAAAATAAGATGGCAAATCTCTCAATATTGTGCGTACGAACATATCTTTGCAGTTGGAATGTATTGGAGAAAATGTTTTTCAACTATAATGTTAAGTTTGTTATTGGGATGAATTCATCCCAACTATGGAATCGTTCATTGTGCGTGGTCCGACACGCACTTGGCCGATTTTTGCTATGTAAAAACCAGTGACAGGAAGTTATCATCATATCATCCACATAGGCTAAGTGAGAAAAATACGTATTATTGAAGCTAACTCAAAACTACCCAAGCAGAAGTTAATAAAATTTATATGGGACCGCCTCTGAAGTATGACCTACCAAATAAAAAAAAGGATCATCAAAATCAATTCATAATTGGCGGAGTAATCGCGTAACAAACATACAAAAAAAAAACCTCTTCCTTCTAGCGTTTGTTTAGAGAGAGATTATGTCAAAATGTCATATTCTCCAGATAAAAGGTATCAGATTATTGTAAAATTATCCCTTAATCGGCTGATTCAATGTTAATTTTCCAGTCTCAGTGCGGGCCTAGAACTCGAAGGCCTAATGGAGACTTCGAACAACGCCTCTGAAATGGCCGTAAGCAAGGCTCGTCTGCAAGTTTGCGGTACATCCGGTCCGGTCGGTAATGCAGCCGGTAGTACCCCGCCACCGGCTTTAGGCGCTTGGTTGAGGGCACATCTGCCGTCTAATGCGGCTACTGCCTTGGATAGATTGTCTACACCGCCACCACTCGCTTGCATCAATTTAGTAAGTTTTTTTAACTTTGCAATATGTTTAAAGTATATATTTGAAGGATAATCGCAACTAGTAGCCTACTGAGCCAATACGTTGATAACTGAGCTATAGTTTGACGTTTAACGCTGTACCGCGCGTTAGGTATGTGCGCAGCTCACGGGGCGGAGCAGTGCACGCCGCTCATTCGTCAATGCTCACGGCGTCCCGCCCGCTGCCTCGCCGCGCATTCCTATAGCAGCGGTCTTGGTCAAACTATATCGTTTTTATAATAGCGGCCTTCATGAAATTCTATCATTTTCCAGTATTTAACTATTGATTTACGTCACATTTATTGACAAGGGTTTCTGAAATCTAGCCAGATATTTGACGCGCTTATTTATATTCATTCAGTGTTACCTGTCACAATCGTCAAGCGCAAGCCCACCGCTGAGTGTACTGCGCTTACAAGACGCCCTTGGTAAATAAAAAATCTAACAATAAGTATTATTTGCAGGCTTTCTACGCAGCCCACATAATACCTTCAGAAAGCGCAGTGCTAAACCTAGTATCATCTCACTGCGAGTTAATCACTGCTAACACGAAGTACTCGCTCGGTCCGTCATTGATGATGCTCGCGTACTCTGCGGCGAAACTTCTAGAAGTTGGAGCAAGCAAGCTCGCTGACAATCCTGAGCTAATGAAGAAGACGCTTGACCTGATTATACCGGCTTTGGTAAGTGTAGGAATATGAGGAGATAGTTACATTTGAGCCTAAGTAAAATTAAATTGTGTCAGAATGTTGATAGAATGTAAGAGATTCGAGAGGTTTGTTGTTGAGAGACTACGAAGAAAATACGTAAAATCTGCCATAGTTATGTAATCGGTACTACGAACAATAAATCACAAACCGATTTTTATGCACCAAAAAAATCGCAAAGCTCTTTCTTTTCTTCAGCTTTGGAGCTAGCACGCACTGCGAATACAATTCGTGCGATTTTTTTTCTCTGGATCTCTCTTAATAATAACCTTTCTTAAAGTATTCCGAAATCAGGTACCAAGATTTCCCATATTATAACTACTCCACAATCTAGATTATCACAAATTATGTCTCTATTCAAGTATTTTCATCTCTCTTTTGTCCAACAGACTGACGGTCGTCTAGAGTTCATGTCTGAACCGTTAGCGGCAACGTTGAACACGCTAGTACCACAAGTGCAGAAGGCTGAACAATTGTTACACGAACACATTATAAAGACTACCTACAGCGTGCTCGTTGACCATCTACAACCGTCTACTGAGAAGACTTTGAGGCACATGGTAAGTTATATTATTTTTTTAGAATCTCCATAAGCTTGTAGTATTTTAGGAAAACTCCGAAAAAGGAGGAGCTCGTGGCAAAGTAATAACAGCCGCACGGGGCAATCCATCATGTTAAGCTACGCTTGCCGGGGTTGGTCCGTGGATGGGCGACCATCTTTACATACTGAGACTCCTCCGCGCCTCGAAAAGCACGTTAAGCCGTTGGTCCCGGCTGTCATTCGTGGATCTTTGATAATCGTTACGTGTCGTCAGAAGCCCGAAAGTCTGACAACCAGTCATACCGAGGGGTATCGTATTACCCAGTTACTGGGTTGTGGAGGTCGGCTAGGCAGTCGCCCCATGTAAAATACTGGTATTCAGCTGCATCCGGTTAGACTGGAAGCCGACCCCAACATAGTTGGGAAAACGCAAGGCAGATTTTGCCCCTTGTGAAAAAGCCGGGCTGACTAGTGTTCTCTCTTTGCCAAAAGGCTGGATTGACTCTTGAGTGCTTAAGTTCGAATTCATAGGTTTGTCATTCACATGAAGATCGAAACCTAAGCGGCTTGTTGAGTTTTTAAACATGTTTGCCCAGATGAATGGGAAATTGACGCATAATCCTAATGGTATTCTGGGTTGCTATGCATTAAATTGAGATTTTTATTAATTAGCATGTAAATTCATTGTGATTACTGTCTAGGTAAAATACTGGGAAAAGATACTGGACCGTCCCGCAGGAAGACTGGCGTATGAGAAAGTATTCGCCGACAATTCAGGCTATTCTCTCGGCAAGATTCTTTTGTCAGCGCCTAATGCTAGAAACCCTTATGCTGAAAGAGTTATCAAGTAAGTGCGGAATTTTTAATACTGAACTAAAAATATACCTATATTCTGCTCTATCTCATAATAGTTTCTCTGATGAAGATGTTTTCCATCTCGCCACATTATAAAAGGTCAAATTCTCTCTATTCCATCCGCCCACCTTTTTATCTCGCGTTAGGTGTTATGGGGATAACACTTAAAAGAAACCAAAAGAGCATACAGATGTTGCGTTTCACATACGCGTGTCAATTATTTCAATTTATATCTTATTACAACAACACAAGAGTCACATGACTAATTATGTCACTTCGTATTTTCATTTCGCAGGCTCTTCATCAAGATATTCACCGGTTGCGAGAACGATCTGAATGGTAACCTGTGCGTGTCTGTATGCAAGTTTATTGGAGTCGCCGACCAACAGAAGCTGTCTATTCTCTTGGCTCACATCTGTTTAGGTGCACCGGGTAAGTCTTAGATATTCACTAAATATTAATTAAGCCCTTATCCATAAAGAACAGATACATATATTTCGTGCTTAATATAAAAATAATGAAAGTGTGAGTGATGCCCAAATGCTCTTCAAATATCAGTCTCATCATGTTTCGTGTATGGATTTCCGTATTTGGCTTTGTGGTTTGAAATCAGTTTAGGTGAGACTGATCTTATAAGATTAGTAGTATGCATTGCTATTCACTGTGTAATACCGTCCTATGTAGTAATAAAATAAACTGCCATTAAATAATTTATCCTGACCAGCAGGTGGTGCCACGGGCACAGCCAACGGCACCCCCACGGAGACCGAGCTGCCCACGCCCACGTCGTCGGCGCCCGACGCGGCCGGCAACCCCGCGTCGCTGGCGCTGCGCAACGCACTGCGCAATGTGTTCCGCACGGAGAGCGATGCGGCCGCTAGGAATGATTCTAATGCGCAGAGAAATGATGCGGATCTGCCTGTTTTTGATGCGCCGTGAGTTTATTAGTTTTATGCAAAGCGTTATTGAGGCGCATATCGCAATATCGCTGTGTTGTATTTAAATATTGATTATAATGTGACGGCATCTACATCGCCATATGCGAACTACGCATCAAAGACCTGACTACACAATAAATCCTGCATCGCTCAAGCAGAGTTTACCGCGCTACCGGTATATATACAACATCCCGACAACAATCGTCGGGCAGATGCCCACCAGACACAACACCCGTCTGGTCGGTGGATCCTCCCGTTTCTATAGAGGATGAGTGAACTTTACACCCTGTACCGTATTTGCGTAATACACGATCAATCACGAATCTGAATCGTTTTGAAACAGATTGCGAATCCGTTGCTTCGTAAGTTCGAAAAAAAATCTACTCA
This sequence comes from Agrochola lota, assembly GCA_947364205.1. NCBI lineage: Eukaryota > Metazoa > Arthropoda > Insecta > Lepidoptera > Noctuidae > Agrochola > Agrochola lota. Next base: position 5,440,747 of record OX376221.1, on the reverse strand, counting down.
ACAACGTAAATAACACAATGAATCTTGTTGAACTGTCAAAATGAAACGGATTATTAGTCTTAATCATTTACGGAAATGTGTTACGCAATTAGATAGCTGGTCCTCATAAGTCTACTTAAATTATAATTAATTTAGTTTTAAGATATAACACTTGGAACCTTACAAATGCTTTTATACACCTAAAACTTTTACAACACCAAATCCAGTGTTATTTTTCCAAATTATAATCAAGATTTTAGTGCAACACAACAATATTTACTTTAGTAATATTGGTTATTTAATAAAAACAGCGGTTTATTCGACAGCTATTTGCGACATTGCCAACTTTCGGAATGCCTTGGTCAAAATAGCAACGCTTGTATGTCAAAAATATTAAAACAATGCTTTTCTTACAGTTCACCAGCTCCTAGAGCTCAATCAGAAACCGCACAGCAATCTGCTAATTCAGGTAACATTTGGCCCTTTTATTTAGCTTCTGGACCTAATTGGTGATCTATACGTATAAAAAAATCGTAGCTAAGTCAAAACTGTACAATGAATGTTTTTGAAAAAAACTAATTGCTACGAGGTCTGGGAATGATTCTAATTTCTAATGCCGAAAACATAGTTTTTTGAAATTTGTCTGTTTGTCTGAATGACAATGGAATGCTCCGGCATCACGCAAATACTACATTATAGATTTTGTTCAAATTTTGCATAGATATTCCCTATAGTTCTGGTCAGTCTGTAGACTAAAAATTATCACGCTATTTGCTATGGGGGTTGAGCGATATTGCATTATGCTCGTATAATTCAATAGTTTAAGGTAAATTGTAAAAAGACGAGCCAAAAGGCAGACTAGACCAACAAATTGACATCGCCCTTATTTCATAGCAGTAAAGGTGGTTTTACTACTTATGCTTGAATGACCATTTAAGTACTTCGTAATATTATCGCGTTCCCACAGCATTTCTATTCAAAGTAAAATAATACAATTTGTGGTAATCCCATACAGAAAGCTGCAGCTGGTCAGACGGCAGTAAAGACAGCGGGGGCGCCGGTACTACGGCCGCCGCCCTGGCCGAGCCCGCGCCCGCGCCGCTGGCCGACGCCGCCAACGACAACGCCGCGCTACTGTCTGCGCTGTGCAAGCACGTGGTGCTACACTGGTACGGGTTTTGTGTAACAATTACTTGTTGAAAACAATGAGCGTGCATTATTTGAATTGCATGACTATTGCAAGAAGGTTATCAAATACTATGACAGCACCTTACACATAGCATATTACTTTGACAAATTTGAATGTTTTGCGTATTTACTCATACTTTTGCGTGTGCGCAAATGCAGTGCAGGGCCGTACAATTTTATTTCAAATTTAACAAATGTATTTAATTCTGATGACGATATTAACGACGGTATACGACGGTTATTATTGACGGTATTCTGAAGATTTTAAGAGATCTTTAAATTTGATCCTCAATAAGAGCGAATTATGAATTGAAAGAGCAGTAGTGGCCTAGCGGTAACGGCCGCGACTTACGAGTTGTAGGTCGGTTTGACCCCTGGCAAGCACTTTAGTTTGCCCCATTGCTCTCAAAACGGTGAAGAAAAATATCGTGAGGAAACCGGCATGTCCTAGAACCAAACATTCTGAGACATGTGACATCTACCAACTCACACTGGGCCCGCATGGTGGATTACGGCCCACTCCCGGTCAGTGAGAGGTCTGTGTCCCAGCAGTGGGAACATTTTGCTATGAATTGAATAATACACTACTTCTTTTCTTGAACCAGTGGTGAAGAGGTCAGTGAACGCATGCTGACGACATTAATCGGTGTGTGCGGAGAGAGTGCGTGCTCCCCGCTACTGCTGCGTGAGATGTGTCGCCTGGCCGACGCGCACGCGGGCGGCGACCATCGACAGCTGTTCCCTGCTGCAGTTGGCTGGCTGTCTGCTTGGTAAGTATTATTAAAACTTTGCTTAGCTTTTGATAGCGAAATTTTCTGCGTGACTTTCGGCCATCTAGGGAACATTCTACCATGAAAACTATTCTATATTATGTTTAAAGCCATGGGATACTTTACACGAGTCTAAATCCATTTAACCGTTTCGGCGTGATTCAGTTTAGAACATCTTATATAGCTTTCTCACGTAAAATAATTAGATAAAGTTGATGATCTTGTTCAGAGGAGCTCGTGGCTAAGTAACAGCAAGGTCAAGGTTGCCTGGAAGAGATCGCAGAAAGCGATAAGGCCGCCCATTGTATGTTTTGTAGTGTTAAATTTATGATTTACTATGTATTTTCTGGTGTACAATAAAGTATATATAAATATAAATAAATAACAGCCGTACGGGTCGATCCATCAGGTTAAACTAAGCTTTCCGGGATTGGTCCGTGGATAGGTGATCATCTTCACATACCGAGAGTCCTCCGTGCCTCGGAAAACACGTTAATCCCTAGGTCCCAGCTGTCATTCGTGGATTTTTGACAGTCGATATGGGTCGGCAGAAGCCCGAAAGTGACATCCAGTTTTACCAAGTGGTATCGTATTACCCAGTTACTAGGTTGTGGAGGTCAGATAGGCAGTCGCTCCATGTAAAATACTGGTATTCAGCTGCATCCATTTAGAATGGAAGCCAACACAAATATAATTGGGAAAAGGCTAGGCACATTGATTGATCTTATTCAAAATGAAATATTTACTCTGTTTACGATCCTATAATGTTGGTTTCTCTTTCTTCAGTGTGTCTTAATTTTATATTTTTGTCACAGTGTGGACAATTTGAGTAGTCAAGAAGTATTGGACAAATTGGAGGAGGGACAGGTGGACGGCACCTTAGCGCCTCAGATCGAGTCCGCTTGCGTCCTGCTGTCTTATCTCGCCGACGCTTTGCACGCTATCAATACTACGCAGCCTCATAGTAAGTACAATACACATTCATTTACAGGGACTAAGAGTAGAATTATTATTTATTTATAAAGAGTTTACAGTTTTAAGCAATATTTTACTTGAAACTATGCCCTACAAAATAGTAATAGTGTACGTATGTGTTGTTATCATGAGCAGTGGACGATACTCACTTTAGGACTTACGACCTCCATTACTAACTAAATATCAACCAGTTTCTAAATTCCCGCACGCGTAGCTTGAACACTTTGTCTGCCATTTTGTCTATTCTTCCGTCGACAAAACCCGTTTCTATGGTGCTAATCAGATCTAATCGGCAGAATCCACTGTCAAATCGTATGTTAATCTGATGTGATTGACCGAACGAAGCAACAATCAAAATACTATAACAAATCCTCTAATATAACGAAACTTTGAAGCAAATATTAACGCCTATAATCTTTGTAGCATGGCGCTCAGTGAGTCCTACATGGGAGTCACCGTCGGATCTCGGATTCGACCTGGATTATACAGACGAACAACAAGACGATGACGATACGAGTGCTGATGATTCTGTAAGTAAATTATACATAGTGCCATCCACGAAGACGCGCCTCACTCCGCTCCGTACTAAAGTACAGCTTACAGTAATCGCGGAGTGGAGCGCATGTTTTTTATTAATTGTTAAATTATTATCAATCTTCCCTTATTTCGGTACATCGTATTTTCGAATAGTTCATGTCACGGTTAAAAGATAAGCTCAACGGCAAAATTTTAGCAAGACTGACAGTCGAGTGCATCTGAAACACACATTAGTACAGATGGGTCACTCCGCACAATCATTTAAATAAAAAGCGCGTCTTGCTACGACACAATAAAGTGCAATTCAGGTCGCACATCGCTAATTACTTACAGTTCTATTCACCTAGAAGCAGCCTCGCCTTCTATCGCGTAACTCTTATATCTTCTGACTACGTTACGCCCACTGAATTCTACAAGACGAGCCCGCCGCGTACCTACTTCTAACTTCACACCTAAAATGCGGAGTGAACCATATTCATCTCTGCCTTAAGTAATAAAGTATTAACTCATGGAGGCTGTTTAAGTTAACCCTAATTTGTACTATTCTTCAATCTTTACTCTGAACTGTTACATAATTCCAAAGACATTAAAAATATAGTTCCATCAATCTCTTTGCATAATTCATATATTTTCACCCACAGGACGAAGACGCAATGCTCCAATACAAGCTCTGTACATTCACGGTAACTCAACGCGAGTTCATGAACCAACACTGGTACCACTGCCACACTTGTAAGATGGTGGATGGCGTCGGCGTGTGTACGGTGTGCGCGAGAGTCTGCCACCGCGGACATGACGTGTCTTACGCAAAGTTCGGCAACTTCTTCTGCGACTGCGGTGCTAAGCCTGACTCCAGGTAAGAAAAAGGCTGAGGCTTGTTACACCACTGACGGAGTCTTTTTAACTTTCTTGGCAGATAATTTAAAATTTTGTCACATTTTGTCCCACTTTTGACTTCATTCGATGAGTAGTAGTGCTATTAGTAGTGATAGTGGCTATTCGGACATGGTAAAACAGGCCTATTATAATCTGACTTGAATAACTTGTTTTTTTTTTGGAAATTGCTATGAAAAAGTTAAATTAAGATTAATTTCTACTTTGCTACTACGTCGCTCCTCTAGCTAAGGTACATCTTTATAACATACAGCTTTCAGCAGCATTTATTCAGACTCACCCAGTTTAAAGTAAAGGTATCCTAAATTATTATACCAGAATTTGGCATCAGTAACAAGAAATTTGCATTATTCCTGTTCAAATATTTAAAAATCTTTTATTGTCTGTGTAGTTGCCAAGCTCTAGTGAAGCGCTCGGTGACTTTGGGTGGAGCTCGTGGCGCCGGCGCAGAAGAGACCGCGCCCGCGCCGTCGCTGCGCAGGCGACCGTCCAGCCCCGCGCCGCCCGCGGTACTGGCGCCGCCGCGACGACCTGTGTTGGCGTCTAATATTCAAGGTGCGTGAATGAAAGTGTTACACAGTGCAGTAACACATGTAGGCCTAGCCTAGCCTATAGCAATTGGTACTAAAACTAGTGATCACCTAAATATTAAAGTTAGGCAAACTCAAAGCATTTATATCAATTAAACCATTTACAGGCACTTTTGAACTGTCAAGGAGTCGGTGAGTCAGAAACGGGAAGCTATTTGTCTATTCCAAAGCGTAGTAAGTTCCTATGGAGAAGAACGGGCAAGAAGCTCCACAGACACTTTATCAAAATATTATTGTTTGTCACAATTTTACAAGATACAATGTGAAGCCGTTGGTCCCGGCTATCATTCGTGAATCTTTGAAAGTCGTTACGGGTAGTTAGAAGCCCGGATTACGGACAACGAGTCTTACCAAGGGGTACTGTAGCAGTAACTGGGTGGTGGAGGTCAGGTAGAGTCGCTCAATGTAAAATACTGGTATTCAGCTGCATCCGGTTGGACTGGAAGCTGACTTCAACATAGATGGGAAAAGGCTAGGTAGATGATGATGATGATGACAATGTGAAAATAACATCGACGATGGTGAACGATTGCTTAGAAGTAACCTATTGTAAAAATTACCTTTTTCTTTCAAATGAAGCTTGTATCTTTGACTAATGCAAATGAGATTTAACATGGCCGCTATTTTGAATTTCACTACAATATTGTGTTAATTTATATTATCCAGGCTGCCGCCAATACCTGTCCTCGTACGCCGGCTGGGGCACGTGCCTGGAGCGCGTGCGGCGCCTGCTGGAGGCGCTGGCCGGGCCCGTGCGCGCCGCGTGCGAGCGCGCCGCGCCCACGGGCGCGCACGGCCGCGCGCAGCGGGCCTTGGCGCAGCTACATCTGGGAGAGAAGAAGTTCACTCACACTGACCACCTCATGCTGCCTACTCTTGGTAAGTGTTGACATATCTAGCCGAGCTGTCGGTATATGACGAGAATCCCAGTGGAAAAACATGCGCGGCGGGTGTTAAAAGTTAACTTGATCACTAGACAATAACTTAAGTCTAGAAAGTTTTACCGTAACTTTTACAGTCAAGATTTCCACAAAGAACAATTAGAACCCTTAGTATGTGCGCGGCGAGACGGGGGGGGCATTGCAGTGCCGCCCATTCGTCAATGCTCAAAGCGCGCGGCGTCCCGATCATACTATAGCTAAATTATAAATATCTGTCATACCCTAACTAAGCGAGCTTTGAATACGAGTTACACTTCTCGTGACTATTTTATACTCAAGTTCCACAGCATTGATCTCGATATAAAAACCTCTTATTATGTTTTCCTCAATTCCACAGGTTCACAAGAAGGCGCATTCGAGAACGTACGTATGTCGTACACGGGCGAGACTGGCCAGACGATCCGCCAGCTGATGTCCGCGCACAAGTTGCGTCGTGTCGCCATGTGCTGCCTCGCCTCGCCGCAAGGACGCAGGCAACACCTCGCTGTGTCGCATGAGAAAGGTATGTGAAGAATGTTCTAGAATCTACACTTATTTGTTTTTTGAACACGCTTTTCTCTGGAAGTAAAGTTAGTTGAAAAATTCTGTTTGCATTTGATAACCCAATTCTTGAGGACTAATATATATATCACGGTACGACGACCCTTAGGAGCCAAGAAAAAAGAAAAAATAAATCGAAAGAACGCTAAGCAATAACGAAATAATAGAGCGGGGAGTGACGCAATGCGACGCGGTGGGTCGGGGTTAGAAATTTCACGAGTACGAAGTCGCGGGCGGGAGCTAGTTAAATTAATAAATTAGTAAATGTTACTCAGAAAAATCTTAAAGTTTTCTAGATAACTCAAACCTCATAATGCTTTGAGGATTATGATCATTATTCGTTTTTTTTTTCTTATCTCTCTAACGGCAGAATACTTCATGCCTCCGTAAATAAAAGCAACTTATTGCAAAACTGCTACAACTGTTCATAATCTAATATTACTTTTTCTTCCACAGGAAAAATCACAGTCCTCCAACTTTCAGCGCTTCTGAAACAAGCAGACTCGTCGAAACACAAACTCACTCTAACTCGACTATCATCCGCTCCCATACCGTTCATGGTACTCAGTCTGAGCGGGAACCCTTGGAATGAGGATCTGTTGGCTGTGTGCGGGTTAAAGGAATGTCATGTGCTTACCTTCAATAGTGGTGGTAAGTGAGACAAATATGTGTGACGTTATCAGGGACCGAAAACCTTTATAAATTACGGCACAGGTGTCGAACATTTTTGGTTATTTCTACCACTAAGGTGACCGCTATCTGGGTAACCAAGAAGAAGAAACATGTTACCTCATTTAGGTTACCGTTTTAATACTGGTTACAAACACAGAGGCGATGCCCGCCCTTTGACTAATGTCGACGGCACGTGTAAGATAGAGGTAATTTTTATGTCGGTAACCGGTACCGCTGCTTGTATTTGATTTAAGGTAACCTTTAAAAGTACCTGTATAAAATATAAATGTTGTAACCGAAAAAAATACCCGTATTGATCATACCGGTTTCGCTCCGTGGATGTTATAATGTCTTATATGTAGATGTTAGTTCTGTTGCGCATAAGATTAAACCCAGGACGCGCAACATATCTATTTGACAATGTTGCATAACATTGCTTGATCGGCCGCAACAGATCGGCCATAATTGTGTTGGACGGATACCGTAGCTAAATAAATCTTGATCATTGTTGAAGCCATGGTACAAATAGTGCCATCCACGAAGACGAGTCCCACTTCGCGATTACTGTACTGTAAGCTGTACTTTAATACGGAGTGGAGCGGAGTGTAGAGCGTTTTCGTGGGGTCTCCGTTTTTAACCGAACTGAATGTCTGATGATTCACGTATAGGCTAAACTCAAATTAAGTCTAACGTTTTTTTCCGTTAACCTTTGTATGTAACTTGTCATTCCTAGGCGCTGTAGCCGACCACCTAGTCCTAAACACCGGTTTGGAAGGCAACAACTACGTCATCAAAGCAATATGGCTGCCCGGCTCTCAGACACAACTCGCCCTCGTCACCTCAGACTTCGTCAAGATATACGACCTTAGCAAAGATCTCAATAATCCCATGCATCACTTCCTCGTACCGAGCGGAAAGGTAAAAGTATTTGTTAATATTGGAGCTGGAGGAGATAAAATAAATAAATTACTAATGTAATAATTACCGGATAACTAATGTGTTTTATTGATCTGCTAGGTAGTGCCTATCCGGGCACTAGTAAACAAGCCGCTTAATGTCACAGAGACGAAAACTTGGGCACCAAATTCTTTTAAAAGTTATGATAAAACCTTATACACATTTTAAAATACCTGAATACTGTAATAACGTTCTATTTGTCAGGTCCGCGACGTAACATTCGTGAACCAGGACGGCGTTATGCACATGCTATGCATGAGCTCCGCCGGCCATATTTACTGGCAACCGATGAGCGAAGAGTCCCGAGCCACGCTAGGAACGTTCTACGTCACAAATACGCTAGAGGTGCTCCATCCGGAAATACAGGTAAGTTGACATTGTTATTTAAGTTCTCGATATAACTCTTGTGAACCAGGCTGGTATTATGCACACGCTATGCATGAGCCCGAACGGCCACATCTACTGGAAGCCGATAAGCAAGAAGCTGGAGGACTCGCAGAGCCCATACTACGTCACCAACGTGCTCCAGATTGAGCACCCGGAGATACAGGCAAGTTGCGGTAACCGGTTATCTAAGTTGAAATCAAAGAAATAGCATCGTCTTCTAAATGATGATGGGTGCTTATTTCTTGATACAAAATACTTTTTTTGTTTCGTTTTGTTGTTAGGCAAATAAAACACTGGACAGTTCTGCAGATATCTGGCGATGTGACCATATTTTGGATCCATATAGATGGATATTTATTTGTAAAGAATGGAAATACATGTATTTAGCACACAAACCTAGCCCAGCTTAGACTAAAAGACACACAACATATTCTGCAAAATAAAAAAGTATTCCATTGTAAGAAATTAGCAAGATTACACGCCTCACGGCTTCGGGAAAGAGGGCCAGTTCAGCAAAAAAAAAAATGCTATCTAGTGGATTATTTGCATAGACCCGTGTCTTGGTGACCGTAAAGCATGCAATGTGGCATTGTATAGTCACACATGTGTGGTTGTCGCCTAGACGCGGATCAGACTGAATTTCTTCCTATGCCGACCCTATGCATGCAATATAAGTTACTGTTTTACAGTATATTCCATCCGCTTCCATCAGTTTATACTTGTGTATGCAGTTATCAACCTTAGCGCAGGAAGAAATTCAGCCTTTCACTCAGAGCAGACCGACAGCAACGCACTGATGCATTGAACAAAACATTTTATTATCAGTAACATAAAGTCCAAAATTGTACGAACATCGACGCAGATATCAAAAGGGTCCTTTGGCGGCCTCAAGCATGGTTGGTGTTTGTACAATTTTGCACTTTATGTAAATAATGATAAAATGTCTTTTTAATCTCATTAGTCAATCTTCTGCTTTCGGTTTGCGCTAAGCCTTAGAGGACGTTGGACGTTGTCATAAAAACAAAGTGCCCTATTAATTATTTAGCCCAAAAAAGGAGCGCGTCCCAAAGTCCCAAATATCTTATAGGGATTTATAAATAAAAAACGTGTGTCCCCAATGTCCTCTACCCATTTCCCGTAGTGATTCAAAATTCCGTAGTTCCAGTACCGTATATCAATTGGCTGAATGTTGTCATACATTTTTATAACTCCTCACACTTGGTCACCATACTTTATGGTTGTATTTCCTTCTGCCTAGGATGTGGCGGGGTTGGTGGGAGGCGGCGGTGTGTCCATCTACTACTCGCATACGCTGAAAATGTTGTTCTTCTCGTATGCGCAAGGCAAGAGCTTCCTGGCACCTCTTAACACGGTTGAGGAGAGCCTCAAAGGTATACAAAGCAAGACGTATAAAAAAACCTTTCATTTTCAGTTTATACTAAAAGTTAAAACCAAACCTGATGAAAACAAACTCAAGACGACGATAAAACAAGTCCACCATCTCACCACAATTTGTTGAAATTGGTTAAATATTTAAATAGTGGCTCTTTGACCCTTATATTTGGCTTTTTTGTATTTGCATCAAGAACAACACAATATACTTGAAAATCCTATCTTAGATAATTTACACGTATTGCCGTTTAATCAACTATGTTGTTGATTTTTGATTGACCCTTAGTAATAAAAAAGTTAAAGTAACAATTTGCTTCCTATGGAATTTGAATTTAATAATCTGAGATTCTAAATTTAAATATAGAAAAGGAATCAAGTACAGATAGTGCCACGAAGACGCGCCCCACTACGCGATTACTGTATACAGTACAGTAATCGCGGAGTGGGGCGCGCGACCTGTGCTTTTGTACGGAGTGGAGCGGAGTGTGGAGCGTCTTCGTGGATGGCACTATCTACACTGCATTATTTTGTTCCCAAACAGGCACAGCAATGATAACACTAACAGCCTCATCAGCGCAAAAGGAAGGAGGTCGCGGCGGCGGCAAGCAAGGAGGCGTACAGTCCTTATGTCAATGGGCCGAAGTACCCGGACACCCTGGTTTAGTGACAGCTGTCATGCAGGCTTCAAACAACCCGGTCGTACTCATGTTGACGCCTACTAACATATTCGTACAAGAAATAAAGGTGAGACAGGTAATGGGGCGTTATTGAACCTAAATAGAAATGGCTATTTAAGTCACTTCCATTTTAAGAGAAAACGGGTATTGTTTTGAGCTGCTTCTTAGCTTTGGCTTACGGTTTTGTCCAGGGCCCTTATGAGAAAGTGTTAAAGTGTCAGTACAAAAAAGGTATGTCGCTTTACGTCCTGTATAGCTCCCACTCTTTCTCGTACTGGAACAATGATGATTTAAGTGCTAATCACCATTTTTGCAGTGCAAAAGGGAATGCCGCTATTCGACCTAGATAGCCCCCCATCTCTTTCTCGCACTGGAAAGGGTTCCAAAGGCCCTTGGAAGCCAAAGTCAATAATCGCTAGTAAAATTTCGATCCGTCATAAAGGCATGTGTCAAATAACATTTCTGATTGGATAATCAAATAACCTATACTTTGGCATGAGCTTTAAAAGTAGATCTTGCCCGAGTTTATTTTACTCGTTTTCTAAAACTGTTTTTTTTTTTTTGTAGGTGGTACCCGCAAAAGCGAAGATAACCGACATGGTAGCCGTCCGCCATTGGTGCGGCGGGGGCGGCGAACAGAAGAGTACTCTGATCCTACTCTGTGAAGACGGAAGTCTTCGTATGTATGCTGCTAGTAATGACCACACTGGGTACTGGTTGTCGCCTGCTATACAGCCGACGCATGCGCCAAGAAGACGCCCTAGGCTGCTGACGCATCATTCCAAGGGAAAAGCGCAGCAGGTTAGTACCGAGGTAATTTTGGGCATAGATAAGAGACTGGGCAAAATTGATTCATAGACCACTTCAATTTTGCCCAGTGTACGTTCACAGATTATATATTATTATAGATTTTGTTGCCGATCTGAGCTTTCTGAACCATAAATCAAATAATAAAATTAATTTAACAGATCTTTTGATATACATGGTTATTGGCTATATGTCGGTAATCCGTCAAGGGGATGTAGGAGAGGTCATTTGCAACCAAATGACCTCTATGCCAATGTCAACCATTTTCGAGTAATTTGACATTTTATATTTTAAAATGAATGAGATCAAAACATTAAATGTCAAACGATTTGTAAATTTTTGACATTTGCTTAAAGGAGGCAAAAGGGTTTATTTGTTTGCAATGACATCTCCTACATCTCCTTAATGGATTGCCGACATATAACCAATAACCCTATATATATCCATAGACATCTGTTATTGTTTAGTATAATTATATAGCCATAGATCAGCGGATGGCAAACTACTATGAATGCAGTTCACTTGTGAATTAGGTAGCAATAACAAAACTTTCGTTTACAGGTGGTAACAAAATCCAACGCCAACGGAGCTCCTCAGTTCCCAATCGATTTCTTCGAACACTGCGTTGCGATGAACGACATCGAGTTTGGCGGCAACGATCTATTACAAGTGTACAACACTGCACAGATCAAACATCGACTCAATACTACTGGTAAGTAGATAGATACAATAGACGACGTATATTTAGTAACCTAATCCGCTTAACTGTTCTTAAAGAGTCATAAAGAACCCTGTAAGAAATTGACACGTGTTTCACCTCTCAACGAGGCATCCTCAGGATGACGATTGACTTGTTGCGAACTCGGACACGACGTGTTGCCACGTTAAGCGTCGAGAGCAGTGTCTGTGCTTTTGTGAGACAACCATCCAAGGCGTATCGTAAAATCGTCTAAGTTAAGATTCAAAATTTGTCTGAAAGTCCGCTTACGAAAGTAGTCTCGCAGACGCGGCGCTACAAACATGCGACGTTCGACTTATTTAGTATTTAGTTCACTTATTGCCGCAGGACTTCTCTTGTGACTCGTGTGACGGACTCTCTACTTTGAAAGTTACAAAAGACTCGAAAACGCCTCTCTACTTCGTAGTGTTCAAACTTAGAAAAAATGCCGCGTTAGACCATTATATTTTTGAGTCGTTGGAAATCGTCTTGTTTGTAAGCATTTCTAATTCTTCATAGGTTTGTACGTGGTATCAACAAAGATGAGTGGTTTCGCGATGGAGGTCGCCAACTCTGACCCTAACATGGTCATCTGCGGTATAAGAGTCCTTCTGGGCAGTCAAGACGTCGCCAGAACGCCGTCATTCGTTGAAGTGAGTAGCGCTTATTATACAGGGTGTTTTTTTGAGATGGGACTTCAGGGTAAAAACTAAATCTATGAAAAATTTTGCAATGTCTTCAAAGAACCCATAAGCTCGATTTTAAACATTGGGAATGCCTTAAAAACAATGACTGTTTTTATCGAAGATGGATTAACCAAAATTTGGGATATACTTATAAAAAATAAATTATATGAAATCATAACAGTGGTTCATTGGTACACTTCGACACTGGTACTTTTTAGATGTGATTTCACCAGTGAAATTGAACACGATCAGCATTTTTAAAACGCGTTCAAGAGCCGTCAGTGTCAAAATTGCTATGGAATATTGTACACTGACAGCTCTTGAACGCGTTTAGATGTGCTGGACGCGTTCAATTTCATTGGTGAAATCCGCACTTAATCTGACTTATATTATCACATTCATCACAGGTTGCCGGCTCTAACTTTTAATTTATTTTAGGTGTACGGCAGATCAATTCAGACAATAGTAGTACGCAACCGTTGGTTCGACATACCGCTGACGCGCGAGGAGTCCCTTCAATCTGACAAGAAACTATCCATCAACTTCGGACCTTCACAAGACCCTGATGGCGTCACTATGGTTGATTCTGTGAAAGTAAGAATATCTTTTTTTTTTTTTCTAATCTTGTTTTTTTTAAGTGAAAACTTCTTTAGGCGCATTGAGATACTTTTGTATTTTTGGTTTAGGTTAGGTTTTTGGTTTGGTTGTATATATGTTTGGTTGGGGGTAAAATTATGGATTCGTGTCACCGATGCGCCGTAGTGCATTAAAGAAAGATAAATATAATATTTGGGAAACGCACAAGAAATACGAACAGTAATCAAATAAAAAAGGAGCATTTTAAAACTATCAAAATAATAACGACCTGTGCGGGCCAAAAAGCCCTATCTCAGCATAATGCATACTATACAATATATATGGCGGTTATACCAGTTTTAAGTTTTCATTTCTTTCGGCAGTCCGACTGCCTATTTTTTTAAACTGTTGTTGCATAATTTATTTAATTCTTATTTGTTGTTGCATAGTAATTTATTTCACTTTTACTGCTGACTAAATTTATTTGGTAGTAAATATATTTTAAGAAAAATTTATAATGATGTGGTATTGTAGGTATATGGCAAGAACAAGGAGCAATTCGGATGGCCTGAAGATAATGAAGACCCATCCGCTTGTCCATCATCCAGCAAGGTTGCTACAGTAAGTGTTAATGTTATTCTCGTTTAATAATTTAACTCGCAGCGTGAAATTTCAATGGCTTCGGGAGCAGGCTTCTAGCAGCTGAATTTATTAGAAATCTTTTAAATCTAGTTCTATGTTCTAATACCCAGTTTTCTTGTCTACACAGGAGGGCGAAGGCGCCGGCGGTGCTTGGAAGCCCAGTCCTCTAGAGCGCCTCGCATGCGCAGCCCTCGAAGCTTTAGAACTAGGCGCCGGCGCATCGGCCGCAGGCGCGCACGCGGCCGGCGAGCCTGCGCGGCGACTGTTATGTGCACCTGCCCCACCGCATCTGCATGCTAGAGCGCAGTGTCTGTTGAGGGCGTTGCATCATACGCATTATCATCAGTATAAGGTATGGATTTCTATCCTAACGTCACACAAAAGTTCCAACGATGTATGATTACCGGTAATCCAACTCACGACTCACGAGCACGCGTCATATGACTCTTATGTCATTGTAGTAAGGTATAAATTAGAATGATTGACGTGCGTTCATGAAATGCTGGTAGTAATCTGCTGTCAACCTTGTAAAGTGGCTAATATTCTCAACACGGCAAGAGATATTCGTCGGTTTCTTCTATAGCTCGTGCATGCGCTCGGCCAAAATTGTCAAAATATCTAACAATGTCTGCCTTCTCAAATACTGCCTTCATTAAGTTAGTAAGCAAAATACTAATCTTTATTTCCACAGGACCAAGCCATCCTCAAGTACGTGTGCACGTCATTGCGCGAACTTCGCGATACAGCTGACCCGCACAATATCGACCCTGAAGCGTACTTCAGACTGGTGCTCTTGGCGCGAGGCGTCGCTGTTGCCAGGCCGAACCATCTCGTCAAGTACAGCGCTCCTACACCGCAGAGACCTCCCAACGGTAAGGAAAAAAGCTAGCCCATTTAAATTAGTTAAATTCGGCATCGCTTTGGTTAGGTAAAGCATCGATCTTTGCTCAGTTCACTAAAGAAAATAACAGCATTCTTATGACTAAAGCTGTTTTTAAACCTATGCTACACTAGGTATTTGTTTGCTTAGTACACTAAGCTTGCGCATCTTCATAGAAATTCTGTGAAAAAAAAAAAAATACTTGGCAATACTACACAACATTGAAACAGACAATCACAATTCTTTCACATGAAAATAACAAACACGGGTAGGTATTTATTAAAACAAATCTTATGTTTCCAACAGGAGACTGGTCAGTTTTCTGGAAGGGCGACAATCAAGACGAGAAAGATAAAGAACCACATCTGTGCGCGTTACTGACAAGCGTGTTATGGCGTTTGGCCGCGTGTCGTTCGTCTACTGCGCAGCCGCCGGGCATCCTGTCCTATGGGTTGAGACATCCGGAACATACGATGCATGCACTTGCTGATACGGTGCATGCTTTCCAACTCCATGCGGAGCCTGAATGTGTACGTAGTTGCTGAGATTTTTGTTATATATTTTTAAATGCTAACCTCACTTCTGGGGTTCGTTTTCCTCATCGGTATACGATGATATTCTGATGTTAGCTATTATTTACAATTTCCATAGACTATTCATAAAAAAATAAAAGCAAAAAGATTAGCATTGTTGTTTGTACACTCCAAAGTAGCCCAACCGTGGTTGCTTAGGGTTTACCCTCCTCTCTGTGAGAGGCCTACTTCCACCAGTTAACCGCGGTTGTCTGTTGCTGAATGACCCAGTAACGTTCTATGTTGTCTACAGATCGAATTCGGCAATCAAATCTACTTATCCTTGCTACTGGCTGAGGATCAAAGCATAAGCTTCGGAGCCAAGGCTGCTCTGATGAGGGTGCTCCGACCCAGAGTGAAGAGGCGTCGCGTCTACATACCGTCGCCACCTAATACTCCTGGAACAGGTAAAATAAAATATTTTTTTTAAATAAATCGTTTATTCAATGTGTCAGGAAACTGATGATAGTTTTGAGTACACACAGTATGATATCGTTTAGGGTCTAAAATTCTGGAGGACATGATAATCTGGTCTAAGCTGTAGATATAACCCCTCCACTTTCAGTGACTTTATAACTGTTCTACAAATACCACTTCTCGCTTTTTAAGCTCTGAAAGTAAGTGATTTCAATTACTATGATTTTTTAATCTTATATTTATGCTTGTAACGCAGGCGCAGGATCATCAGTAACCACAGCGCAACCGACGAGCTCTATAACCGAAGCCGTCGTATCGGAGTCAGACTTGAGCGCCAACCGTGACGACAATCAAGAGAACCAGTTCATGGATGTTGATGATTCATTGGAACCCATGGTGTTGCTGGCTCCTGATGGAGGTAAGAAAGTGTTATTTAACCGAGACATCATAAGGACTGACTCTTTTAGGCTAGTTGTAAGTCTCCTGTGAATTTATTGAATGAATCATACAGGGTGGCAGGGACATCGACGCATAACCTCCATGGTATCTAGTACATGACGCTTTATCTATTCGTAAGTCTAAAAAAAAATGGTTCAACCGCGTAGGTATTATTGCACTTTTCTATGAAACAGCAGATTTTAATTTTTATAACCGATGTAAAATGTCTAAGCTAGAGGGTCTAGAATCATATGCTGAATTCATGGTTACAGTCACCTGCCATCCTGTATTTTTGTATTATCATTTTTCTTTCGTGTAACGTTGAACTTAGCACGTATGTTATACGTAACATTCATCAAAGCAATCTATAATGCGGCCTTTGGCATTCGTAATGGACAACATCTGGTATTGCTGGGTCCAGAATAAAAGAATCTTATTCTTTATATCATTTGTAAGCCAGAATAGCGACGGTTCACCCAATAGAAAGGTTACAACGACGCAAATATAACCTAGTGGCAGAAATATGTTCGTATTAAAAAAAATCTTTCCAAAAGGTCTTGAAGCATTGCTAGACATCCCACCGGACGCAGACGACGAGACGATGGTAGAGCTGGCCATCGCATTATCTCTACAGGAACAGCCGCGCAGGGCTCCGCCCGCGCCCTCGGCGCCTCCGCCCCCCGCGCCCGGCTTCAGTGATGCTACTGCCTCGCCTCCTGGGTATGTCACTATCTATTATACAAGGTGTAATTGTAATAACTGAAACTCTGAAAACGTGTCATTGATCATTATGCACAACTTTTAATATGTGACTACCTCAGCAAAACGCGAAAAAACGTCAGGTGATCTATATATTTATGTTCATACAACTAACTTTTTTTTTTCGTTTCGATTACGCCTTGTAGATGTTTGAGTTTCAGATAATAGACTGCTGGTATCTGAAATATGTATAACAAAAACTCAATCTTTGAATAAAAAGGCTTTATTTTAGATAGCCGTCAAAGTTCGAACTCAAACGGAGCTCCTAAGATTACGAAGCGAGATGTTCTACTCTCGAACTCATACTCGTTTGGATTTGATATAAAAGAACCTCATTAGTACGGATAACATCCCATCAACTTACATGTAGTAACAATTCCGTCAGTTCTGATGACGAGGGCAGCACGGCCGCTACGGACGGCAGCACACTGCGCACGTCGCCCGCGGAGCCGCCCGGCTCGGCCGGCTCCGAGTCCGGCGGGAGCGGGGCTGATAGCATCGGAGGAGTTTCTGGACGCAGCAGCGCTTACGGTAAGACAAACACATGCGATATACAGGGTGAAATTTCCAAGTGTGCATTGATTGCCAAATACGAAACCAAAAAATAGGGGGAAAAAAAGGTCTAAGGTCTTAAAAGGTCTATTTTGATGAAAACTAAAACCTATCGGAAAAATTGTGTTAAAGATGATCTGGCTAGGAAGGCGATAAATACTAAGAAGACGGCTAATAGTGATGTATTGGGACAAAAATAAGATGTGATCCTTAATAAATTGGGATAAGGGCAGGACCGTGATGATATAGTTTGACCGAGACCGCTGTTCAGCGTTTTAGGTAGGTGCGCGGCGATGCAGGCCGCTCATTCGTCAACAATCAGGGAGCGTGGCGTACCGCCCACCGCGCAATCCTAAGGCGCGGAACAGCGGTCCCGGTCAAACTATAGCTACGTAGACAAACTTTCTTGAAGGGTTATCATTGAAATTAAATTTTAAAATGAGGGTTGTGACGGATCCCTTCGTCTTGAGTATCATGGTTTGATAAATCAGCGAGTATTTTAGACCTAAAGGAATTGATGAAGAGAAATGCTGCTGGAGAAAAAGAGTCTTATAGTAACATTGGTTTTCATGGGTGCTTCCATTATATTTGAGATTGGCCAGCATGGGATACAGTGCTTACATGTATTCTCGGGATCGCTTTGCGGCAGCCGTCTATTATTACAGTATGTATGTATTATGCATTACAATGGCACGGAATGTTCTAGGAGAAATGGTGTCGGCTCCATCTGCCGGGGCGATGCCTGCCTCCAATATCATCGCGGCGCCTGTTGCTATCACAGGCTAGTAAACTAATATACTGTATTGTTGTTTTCATTACTAACTTTGTAAAGCTTGTATCAGTTTATTAAATCGGCAAAAATATTTAGAGAGCAGCATGACTTATGTTCATAATGTTGTGACGCGTCTCAGTTTTGTAATGCTGTTCAATTGTTTATCGATACTTCCATTACTTGCTTTCTTTTATATTAATTCCACGACGCCTGTAGCACAAGTTTCAATTTTCATATTTATTCATTTAAGTCATTGGTTCATAAAATAACTATAACACGTGCACTTGCTTTTGCTGAATTTAAATAAGCTTCCTGCAACGTTATTTGTTATGTAATGTTTTAAAAGAGCACTTTTCAAGGCTTAATATGTTTCCATTTTTCTTTAATAAATTTAAAATTGATAAATGATAACAAAATATAACTGACATTTCCGTCTATAGCTGGCCCCTCAACGTCATCCAACCAACCCGTGGCCTCCACATCGCGTACGATGGAGGCAGAGAGCGAGACGCGCAAGTTGCACGCGCTCCGTCTCTCTCTGCTATCAGCCGCATTGGATGCACTGCCTTCACTAAGATACTTGCCAGGCGTCAGGGCTATACCCTTCGTACAGGTACGTACACATACACCAGGATAAGTATGCGCTTCGTTAATATTCTTGTTGTAAGAAAGGCAAAATCATTCAGGCACCATACATTTTTGGGTAATATTTCGAATACCTAGTAATTTTTCGTTGGGATGATGATTGCTAAAACGCATACCTTTTCTGGTAGACCTGTAAATCGCAATACTCTTCTTTATGAGTACCCTTTTTCAATCCCCCCTTAATGACAATGCCCATAATATCGTGATGACCCAGTGGTTAAGGCCTCGCCTCTCATTCACGAGGTCCAAATCCGGGCAAGTACCAATATGACTTTTTCTATTCATATGTACTTTCTGAGTTTATATTGGACATTACTGACACTGGTGAAGGAAAACACCGTGAGGAAACCTGGACTTATAGTTAATATAAGTCTGAAATCACCAGCACGTCCTGAGCAAGCGTGGTGAACAATGCTCGTGCCTTCTCTGTATGAGAAGAGACCTTTGCCCTGCTGCGGGACAGTAACAGGCTGGTATTTTTTATTTTATTTAATATTACTAACAATGCGAAGTATAAAAAAAAAAAAAAAAAATACATCTACACGACAACTACTGCGACGACAATTTATTTAACTATCTCATCTCCCTTGACAGGTGGTCCTAATGCTCGCTGGAGACCTGGACTCAAGCGTTGAAGGCGACCGCACAGTCCTAGACCGACTTCTAGAACTACTTGTATCAGAACTCGATATTCAAACTGACGAGAATCCCGAAGAACGTACGGACAGACGAGAGTTACAACTGGCTATTATGAGATTGGAGTTACTTGTGTCGGAGTTGGATATGCATGGAGATGAGACCCCGCCCCCAATACATGAGAGGACCAATAGGAGGGAGCTGCAGTTGGTTATTATGAGGCTGCTAAGTAAGTAAAACTTTGTGATATTTGTTTTTGATCGAGATCGTCATTTGTTATTTTTAGGGTTCCGTTTTTTTCTTTTTGAGGTACGGATCACTTCGTTGTCCGTCCGTCTGTCTGTCAAGTCCCTTTTTCTCAGGAACGCGTGGAGATATCAAAAGGAAATTAATATTAAATACGTAGGTCTACAGTCACTTGGACCTCTAAATCAAAATCTATAGGGTACTTCCCGTTGACCTAAAATTATGAAATTTGGTAAGAAGCAAGGTCTCATAGCGTGAGTAAAGGAAAAAGTCCGAAAATCGTTAATTTGTAGTTTAATCACACAATTTTTGTTTTGTGGTTACAAATTCAATGGGCCGATTTTTCAATGTGCGTTCGCTTCGTCCTGGTGACAGACAGCTATAATAAATACGCAAAGTGTGGCTCGGTTATTCGAGAGTTGAGCTAATTTGTAACATATAAAATTAGTATTACAAATGTTTGAATCTATTCCTGGTGCTGGGTCTAAGCAGATATTTTGCGACTTTCTATTCACCCGCCACATCATGAATCTTTTTACTACGTAACGTACGTGTGTCAAAGTCAAAGTCAAACAATTTATTTCAATTAGGCACATAAAAGGCACTTATGAACGTCAAGTTTACAAAAAATAGAATTGATTCTAGTCGCCCCTTCCAAAAGGTAGTTTTCGTATGGAGAAGAATGGGCAAGAAACTCCACCGTTACTCTTTTAAAATGTTTTTACAATATTTTGCATACATTAATTATATAATTATATGTGAAGACGATGCATCTAGAATAAGATTACTATACCGCGATAGGTAAAAAAGAATGAAAAATAAAGCAATTAGAGATAAATTAAATATGTGACAGATACATGGTGCTCAAATATTTACAAACATTGTAAAATTATACGATATTCCTAACATTTTAACAAGTAATACTAATAAGTCAGTGTGTGAGTTCAAGAAATCACAGAATGTAAAATCAGTGTTATAAAAAATAACAAATACATAATTAAATAAGCAACCAGTTTGATTTTGTCTAGACTCTAAATTGTCCTATGGAGCAGGACCAGCATGTTTCCAAGCATTCTTATCTTGGATATAATCCTCTAATTTGTAATATGCTTGTTTACAGAGTGTACTTTTAATATGAGTTTTAAATTTTCTTTAATTTAATTGTAATATATCACAAGGTATTTTATTGTAACATTTAACACAGTACCCTATAAAAGATGTATGGACTTTAGATAATCTGAAAAATGGTTGATCTATTTTATCTTTATTTCTAGTATTAAAATTATGTCTATCACTTATTTTATTAAAGATATGTAGATTTTTTCTCTGTGCTTAACGCTTTTTTTTTAAATATTGTTGGGCGTTAATTCCAGTCTTTCAGTCAGCCTCAAATTCAGTTTTACAGGCTGCACGTATCTCAATGTCTTCAATACATCATGATTAATTAAATCATTTATATTCATCATTGGAGCAGTGATAGCCTAGTGGTGTGACCGTCAGACTGCCAAGTCATAGGTCTCGAGTTCGAACACAAGGCGTATTGTATAATTATCACTTGCTTCAAAAACGATGAAGGAAAACATCGTGAGGAAACCGGCATGCCTGAGAGATATTTCTCTGCGGCCTGTGAAGCCAAGTCAGAGGCCCATGGGCGGCTTTAAAACTCTGACATCAGGTTAGTCACTAACCACACGAAAAGAAGAAGACTCAATATTTGTTATCTACTAGGTGTCCTGATGGCCCGCTGGAAGACATCCGCGTCAGGCGGCCCCGTGCCCCGCGCAGAAGTGACGGGCGGCGCGTGCGCAGCGCACGTGTCGCGCCTGGCGGCCGGCGCGCTGGTGCGGGCGGGCGCGCCGCAGCACTGCTTCAGGGTGCTGTCCGCGCTGCTGCCGTATTGGAAGGAGAAGACCTCTAGTAAGTACAACTATAGCACTGTTCAACAGATAACAATTTAAGTAATGAAATTATAATTGGCGAATTTAAAAAAATCTTCTATAGAACAGCTGTCAAGCTACAATATTTATTCCTCAGATAAAAGATATCCGACTTGAAAATTACACAACATTTCTGTGTATATATTTTCTCTTAATGACGCGTATTTCTTAGCCTGTAAACAATGCTTTTGTTAAAAGTATCCAAGGTTTCTTTCACACTCAATCATTGCGGTAACTAATGAGTTTTGTTCTAGGTTCTGGCACGGCGACTACTGTCCAGACGTTGCTAAAACCGCTTCCGCCCCAGCCATTGCCCGACATGCAGCCTTTCTTCGTCAAGGAATATGTCAAAAGTAAGTACTCATTTTCAATATAAATCTTTTTTGTGTGTATTCCCTGTCTAAGGACGACATAATCTTTTGTCTCCCTCCAAAGAATTTTGTGGGCATCCGATTATTCTATGTTTATTATCCAATCTTAGATCATTTACATGTATTGCCACTTAATCAACGATTTACTGTACCTTTGTTGATTTGAGAGCGAAAATTGTAATAAAAAAGTAAAAAAAAAAATATGGTTGCAATAGAATTTGAACTTTTTCATGTATTGAGATTGTGTTTCCAAAAAAATTGATAATTAGCGAAGATTCTAAATTCAAATGAAGTCAATCTATAATTTTATATTTTATGTATTTACCAGGCCACGCTTTAGATGTGTTCGACAACTATCCTCAACTTCTAATGGAGATGGCGCTCCGTCTGCCGTGTCAAATACACAAGCATTGCGACCCGGCACACTTCGACCAGCGCTGGCGCACACTACTGTGTGAATATATGATGAACCAACAGACGCCGCTCAGGTAAATATGAAGATTAGTACTATGTTAGAATGGAACAAAAAAAACAATGTATTTCTAGTTATTATGAGCAAAAAACTTGTTTAGTAGTTACGCTATATACATGGGTGAGCCTGTTGTGCTTTCAACCTTATGCTTAAAACACTTAAGTTCAAAAGTCGCTTCTTCTCTGACGGTCTACGGTTACCCTAATAACAAAAGAAGTGGTTCAATAAATCAAGTTCTCGTCAATATCTCTTATAGAACAACAGGCTTGCACATAAATAGTGGTGCGTTGACCTTAATTCAACAAATCCTGTTCTCTTCATATCTCTTATAGACTATTCAGGCTCATACTAAATCCATATTTTAATTTAGGAAACAAGTCCGCAAACTACTACTTCTACTCTGTGGTACCCGCGAACGTTACCGTCAACTGCGCGACGTGCACGCACTGGACACGCATCTGAACGCAGCGCGTGCATTGCTCGCCACCGATCCTGCGTATGACAAGCTTGTACAGCTTATGGATCATTTGAAGGTAGGTGGAAATCGATAGTGTATATGAGAAGAGATGTTATAATAACTAAAACTTTAATTTTGTTCTATTTTTGAAGTACTGATTTTACGCCGGCGCATGTAGGCGCAAACACGGCGCAGTCTCAAACAGAACAACAACTATAATGCTAACTAGCGCTACTGCGCTGCAATCATTGCGAAATTGTATCGCCATAGTTACGCTACTGTGTGGCTATAAGTGCCAACTGTTAAGCTCTTAAGCTAAGCGCACACTTCAGCCGCAGCGCATTTCAATACAAAAATATGCAGTGCGGCCCGCCTGTAGTGTGCAATGGTCCGTCTTGGTCTTCTTCTTTTCGTGTGGTTAATTACTAACCTGGTGTCAGAGTTTTAAAGCCGCCCATGGGCCTCTGACTTGGTTTCACATGCCGTCGAAATATCTTTCAGGCATGCCGCGGTTTCCTCACGATGTCCTTCACCGTTTTTGAAGCAAGTGATAATTATACAATACGCAAATGAATCCGAAAAGTCGAGGTTGAGGCCTTGAGTTAGAACTCGAGACCACCAAAAAAGAAAGGTAAAGTAGACCGTCGGACTTGGCAGTCCGACGGTCACACCACTAGGCAATCACTGCAATGGGCCGTACAAAATGTACTAAAGTGATGTAGGAGGGTGTAACCTACCCAACAATTGCTCGACATCTTAGTAACTTTCTAACAATACCTTTTCATCCCCCAGGCTTGCGCAGAGATAGTAAGCGCTCGCACCGGCAACTGGCAGCACACGTGCGCTACCGAGCGGCGCGAAGCTCTGGCGTGGCTGGTGACCGTGGCCCGGCGCGTGCACCCGCACGTGGCGCCCACCGTGCTGCAGCTGTTGCAAGCGGCTCTGTGTGCGCCGCCACACCATCAGCGAGCTGTTGAGAACAAGGTGTGTAAACAACCTCTATTGGACGCGACAGTCCAGAATAGTAATAAATATACCCGTAACCTGTCTACTAGAGATTTATAGATGCGCTATAATGGACATTTAAAACCAAATTCGTCGAAACATTATCAGTAAAATAATAATTAATGTTTTACTTTCCAAAATGTCGATTTAGATTTCTTGTCATATTTAACAAATACAAACAAACCAGGTCTGCAAAGCTACGTACGGTAGTGCAAGGACTAGCCCGCACTGCGATAAAAAATCGCGCAAAATTTTTATAGCTATTCTGTAACTCATCGTATCTTATGTATCTACACGCACTGGCGATTTAAAATTCGCGCGCGTTGCAATGCCGTACATTGAATATAAACCGCGCGAATAAAATTCGCTGTGCGGACTAGGACTAAAAAGTTCTGTCTATTAAACAAATACAAACAAACAAAAGAATTTGCATTGGACGTGTGTAAAACATAATAAATGGTTACAGCAACAAAACCCAGCCGACTGGCCTGATCGCGAACGTAGCGCAGAAAATGACAACTTCACCACCGATGGATCAAAGTTCCAAGAGCAAAGAGTTGGACCACTCGTCCAACAGATCCTGAAACAGGTAACTATTACTAGCAGACATTCAAAATTTATAACGTCACAATACTTGCTGTTATTTAGGTAACACAAAATATACCCTATTTCAAGTGAAATAAAGCTTATTTTGGAATAGCTAATTGGCGCGAATATTTATTCAAAAATTCAAATCTCCCACCAAAGGCTGCTTTTCCCGCACGATTGTAACAGACAATCTTTTGACCTCGCCCAACATCCCTCCGGCGTAATCACGGTAGTTTAGTGACAATAGGGACTAAAGTGGGAGTCCTGTCACAACAGGGAACATGGGAATCATTTTCGTTAATCCGTAATGATTTACAGTAGTTTTCGCTAATGGACGAAAGCAACATGCTGAGCTAAAATAACACAAAATGTACCCTATTTCAAGTGAAATAAAGTTTATTTTGTAATAGATAATTGACGCGAATATTTATTCCAATACCTATGTCAAGTGTACATTTGGGAAAATAAAATGTCTGCATTGTTACCGGCCGTTAGTAATCATTTTATGTTTGTTTTTAGGTGTCTCAAGAAGAATTGAGGATGTTCGTGAAAGCGTTCTTACTTGAGACCAACTCGACAGCCGTGCGTTGGCAAGCCCATGCTTTGCTTCTCGCTATTTACAAGTAAGTTCCTTCCTAACACGATTTGTCCATCGTCAAGGAGCAGCTGATTTATGATGGAAGATGCCATAACTGCTTTTCTTGTAAAAAGTATACACATTACGCATGTCTGTGTTTTTTTGAATGACAAAAACTTATTTATTTACGTTGGTAAGTGATATTTTACATGTTAACTTGAACTCATAACGAGCCCCTTTTTAAAACCTATTAGTTGATTTCACCAATGAAACTGAATATGAAAACGCGCTCAAGAGCTGTCAGTGTCAAAATTGTTATAAAATGTTGTACACTGACAGTTCCTGAACCTGTTTAGATGTGCTGAACGCGTTCAATTTCGTGATATCGGCACATAATCTATGGCATGGTTACATATTTAAATCTCTCTTCATTTGTTTAGCAACTCTGGTCAAACCGACCAGTCTTCATTGGTGTCACTCCTGTGGGCCATCTGGCCAGCTCTGCCGCAGTACGGTCGCAAGGCCGCGCAGTTCGTTGACTTGCTCGGGTACTTCACGCTCAAGACGCCCAATATTGATACTGAGGTAAGATATGATGTTGAAAAGAAGAAAAATCTATTTAAGTTCGATCTTATGTTCTTTTACAAGGGGCCCTGCGTTATCTAGATTTACCGCTGGACCCCTTTCTTTGTGGCAAACGATGACTTTCTAAAATGGTCCCAGAAATGCATACCCTTCACCGAATCCTATTATTTTAGCTTGAAAAAGAATGTGGTATATCATACAAGGATTTTTCGATTTTCAAAGCACCTACTTGTTAATACTTCAAGCACACAAATTTACAGTCAGCCTCAAAAAGATGTATAAACAAACAGGGAACCATTTTATTCATAGGGTTAAGGTAAATCGATGAGGTAGGTGTTATGGAACAGTGGTTGTAGACATTACAATGGTTCCTTTTCCGTGTATACATCTTTTTAAGACTGACTGTACAGAGGCGGACTTAATGCCGAATCATCTTTCGTGCTCTAGTCTACAATAAAGTACTCAATTTTCTCTTTCGTTTTTTCCCCTTCGTCCAAGCAGTTAATGAGTAAATAAAGTTACACTTATATTCTTTTCTCCCGAACAGAAATACGTAGGCAGCGCAGTAGAGCTTCTCCGCAACCAGAACCAGCTGCTCTCCTCCCACGGCAACGCAGCATTGTATGCGGCGCTCGGTTCTTACGTAGAACTAGATGGGTACTACCTCGAGTCGGAGCCCTGTCTCGTCTGCAACAACCCTGAGGTTCCAATGGCGACTATAAAGCTGCCTACAATAAAGGTTGGTTTAGATTGCATATGTTTGTTTTATGTAGTTTTTGTGTTGCCCAGTGGTAACGGCCCCGACTTACCCGCGTAGGTCGTGGGCAGGCCCGAACTTATAAACCTAGGGCCCCTAAGCACTTCGACTTTTGAGGGCCCCCCGTTCCGAAGCCATTTTGGAAATTGTGTAAATATAATGCACTAGTACAGGACCTTATAAACAAATTTTTTTCTACTAATTTTTATCTGACTTAAATTAAGTACTATAAATAAACATCAGAAATAATGTTAAGTATGTTACTATAGACAAGCTACCTGGTCGGGGTAGTGGGGCCCCTAGGCTGGTTGGACCACTAGGCCAGTGCCTTGTGTGCCTAGTTGTAAATCCGACGCTGGTCGTGGGAACGAACCCAGGTCACTGCTCTCAAAACATCGTGGGGAAACCGGCATGTCCTAGAACCAAAAATTCGAAGATATGTGACATCTACCAACCCGCACTGGGCCCGCGTGGTGGATTATGGCCCCCTTTCTCTCATAGAGAGGAGGCCTGCGTCCCGGCAGTGGAAAGGTTATAGGTTAATTATGCTAGTATTGTAGTAAGCTGTGTGTCTTAAGAGCGTTTATCCTAAAAGTTGGCAACGTCGCAAATAGCTGTCAAATATTTACCTGTTTTGATTATTTTGGCAATATTACTGTATGGAAATAAGAAATGTGGCTAACTAGCGAACTAGAATATTAATAATGAAATGCAATATTTAATATCGTAATACCGAATCTTAATTTTTAGATGTAAAAAAAGTATTTGGAAGCTTTCCAAATGCCTTTTTTACACTTAGAACGGTTACAACATCAAATTCAATTTTATAATTGCAATTCATTATTAATATTCGAGTTCGCTAGTTAGCCACATTTCTTATTTCCATACAGTATAATTGCCAAATTAATCAAAACAGCGAAATATTTGACATATATTTGCGACGTTGCCCACTTTTAGAATAAACGCTCAATTACCCTTTTTTTTATTGTTTTAAAATGAACGTGGATATTTTATGTAGTCATTTTTTCGTTAATGCGACTGAATACTCAGTTGTTCTGAAAAGTGTTTATTTCCTGTACAAGATTTCGACAGTTTGTTGTCTATAAAAAAAATATTATTTTATTTTACTTGTGTCTTGGTCTTTAACCATGCAAAAATAAACCTTAACCCATCTAAATAAGAGCTGAACACACTACTGTACGCAGATCGACTCGAAGTTCACGACGACCACTCAGATCGTCAAGCTGGTGAACAGTCACATGATAAGCCGTATCAACCTTCGTATCAGTGACATTAAGAGGAGCAAGATGGTGCGGACCATCAACTTCTATTATAATAATAGAACCGTTCAAGCGGTTCAGGAGTTGAAGAATAGACCAGGTTAGTGGATTTTGTGTTTTATTTGGTAGGTCTGAAGGGTCTTTATTGACTAGGCAATGTAACTCGAACTCGAATTAGTTATTGAAGTTTATAAAGATTCCTTGGTTGTCTAAAGATGACCGGGGAACATGAAATCAGTAGCATTAGGGCCTGCGCAAACTGGCGGACGGGCCGGCAGAGGATTTTAAATTGATTAATTGAATTTAATACTTATCCAATGGAAATAAGGTATATATTGCAATGCTTGCTAAAACTGCGCTGCGATGCTCCAAGCTCGATCACCAAGCATTGAAATATAAACCTTATTTCGATGGAATAAGTATTAAATTCAACTGCTAAATTAAGAACCTCTGCGGTCCCGTCTGCCAGTGCGCAGGCCATTATTATCTTGGTATTTCCACAGAACCATGTCGACCTATCACTGTTTTCTTTATTTGTATTACATTTTTTATGTAATTGTTTAGGAATGTGGCACAAAGCAAAACGCGTACAGCTCCAGTCGGGTCAATCGGAAGTGCGCGTTGACTTCCCACTTCCGATCGTCGCGTGCAACCTCATGATGGAGTACGCCGACTTCTACGAGAACCAACAGGCTACTGGTACGTAAAAATTGTCTTGAAATGTGTTTTATTCCTAACAATATAAAATACCTGTGTTTCAAACATAAAAATGTACCATACAACAGAGAATTTAATGACGATGTAATGCCGAAAAGACTAGCACGAGAAAGACAGGGAGGGAAGTTGTTCACTTGCTTGGTCTTCCGAAGAGAAGTTATGATCTTCCAAATTAACAATATTTTAGTTATAATTAAATGATTGTTCTATTGTGGTGTAGGTGAATCTCTGCAATGTCCCCGTTGCTCTCAATCAGTTCCCGCCAACCCTGGCGTTTGCGCAAACTGCGGAGAAAACGTCTTCCAATGTCACAAGTGTCGGTACGTACAACAAAACTTTTTACTTCATATTTATACTAGTAACACAATAGCCCAAGCGCGGATCCACCGTTGTGGGCACGGTGGGCATGCCCACAACCCTAACTGAGGTTGATAGGCTGATCTACAGC
Source organism: Agrochola lota (assembly GCA_947364205.1). NCBI lineage: Eukaryota > Metazoa > Arthropoda > Insecta > Lepidoptera > Noctuidae > Agrochola > Agrochola lota. The sequence continues at coordinate 5,411,708 of OX376221.1, read as the reverse complement.
TGAGGAAACACACACACACATTGTTTGCGAGTATATAACCTTACGTGAGTCCGCTTCCTGAGTCGTTACGGGTGCTTCGCTCTCCTTCTCACTTACGGTATGCGGAGCCCGGTTCGATAGTATATAACCTTACCAAAGGAGCTGGACCAAAAGTGGTATTTGGACTTATAACAATGTATGGTTTTGATATTTAATTAATCGATCGTGAGCTACTCCTAATCCAACGTGACCACAACCTTTTTTGAGGCCTGGATCCGCTCCTGCAATAGCCTCGCATGTTCTGAAAGCCATTTATTTTGTTAGGCCATTATTATTTTCGGTGACCAATGATGACAAAATCCAATTACAGCAGATTGACATGAATTAATTACCCATGCTTTCTGGGAGCCTGATGTTGGCTCCCATAAACCATGGGTAATTAATTCATGTTATAATGTTCTTCTTTTATCCCAGTGCCATAAACTACGATGAAAAAGACCCCTTCCTCTGCCACGCATGCGGGTTCTGCAAGTACGCTAAGTTCGACTACACTTTAACGGCGCGTCCGTGTTGCGCCGTCGATACTATTGAGAATGATGAGGAACGGAAGAAGATGGTGCAGACTATCGGCGCGTTGTTGGATAAGGCGGATCGGGTTTATAGGCAGTTGACCTCTAATAAGCCTGTGTTGGAGGTAAGATCTACTTACGTTACTGAGAATAAAATGTTAATAATGATTTTTACTGTCTTCTCCAATAAGGATGCAGACAAAAAAAAAATTGTCCGTCATTTAGATTATAAAAAAATATTGGACACGTATTTTTTCTTTTTTTACGTAGTCAAAAGATTACGGCGATACATTGAGTAGGCAATGCGTTGAAATGTGGCATGGCGTCACTGGCCGGTAGATTTTATACTGACTTGTGACGTAGGGCCCCCACTCCCCAACATTAATGCGTTTTATCAAAGCCATTTTTTATTAATATGATAAAGCAAAAAATACGTGTCTAATATTTTTTTATTATCTGACTGACGGACTAAATAGTCTTTTCCCCAGTCTTCTTCTTATTTAAAATTGACTTGTTGAACAATGGAACACAAAATGCCTCTAAGCTGGTTGTTTTGTTGCAGTTTGTATCTTCACAGAAATAAAACCAATTATATCTACTTGAACTAAATGTAAGCTGTTTTATGGAGCGGTACTAGAATCCTCTTCTATATCATCATAAAACATCATATTATTCCCACAGTCCCTACTCCACAAAATAAGCGAACATCGTCTCGAAGGCCGCGCCGCCGATGAGAACAGCAACTCAAGCAACACGTCGTTCAGCGGCGCGCAGATCAACCGCGTCATACAAACTCTTGCGCATAAGTATTGCGTGGACAGCAAGGGACACTTTGAGGACCTCTCCAAGATCATACAGAAGGTGCTGGCTTGCAGGTAAAGATATTTTTTATTATTCATTGTTCATGAAGGTTTTCAACGAAGTTGTATGCACATTCTTCGCAACAAGATAAACTCAAAACTATACATGTCATAACATATCCTGTGGTTTCACTCGGATTTTATTTACATGCCGTGGTTCAAGGAATCTAATTTTTCATCTTCATTTGATATTCGATATTTCACACAAATCTAAAATGTATGACTTGTTTCGGAAGTGTCTCTAAGCAACCATCACTAAATAAAAGTGTATTGTTTTTAGGAAAGAGCTTGTAGCATTCGATAGATCCCAGAGCGAGCTGACGAAAGGCGATACTTTGCCTGTGTACGCTGGACTGCTTCAGAATTATGACGGCGATGTAACTAAAGGTAGGTGGCGATATACTATTTGTTCGTTTTATTTAGATCCCTTACAGATATACTCATTCTTTCAGCCATTTATCGTTCTGGTGTAGAATTTTATCTACGAAACGATGCAATATAAGCGCTCAGGGAAATACACAGTGATTCATGATTTTCGCCGAGACTTAGGACACTCATACGTATTTATGGTTTCTCATCTCCAAGTAATTGTTTGATTGAAGTAGACTTCTGCAACTCAAGGACGTGTCGCATTGATGTGGAAAAAAAACCAAAACTGTTGACGTCATTATTTTTATCCCTGTCCTTAAGGGAGTTCATTCTGAAAGTTGGCAACGTCGCAAATAGCTGTCAAATATTTCGCTGTTTTGATTAATTTGGCACTATTACTGTATGGAAATAACCAATGTGGCTAACTAGCGAACTAGAATATTAATAATGGATTATAACACTGAATTTGATGTTGTAACCGTTTTAGGTGTTAAAAAGGCATTTGGAAAGTATTAATTATTTTATTTGAATTACTTTGGCAATATCACTGTATGGAAATATGAAATATTGCTAACTAGTGACCTCAAACTCAAAGCATTTATTTGTAATAAACCAATTACAGGCACTTTTGAATTGTCAAGGGGCTGATCAGTCAGAAAGATGAAGCTAGATGCCTATTACAAACCGAAGTAGGTACCTATGGAGAAGAACAGGCAAGAAATTCCACGGACACTCTTTTAAATCAAAATATGGTTACATCATTCATGTTGAAGTTATACATGTGAGAACGATGCAAAATGTTAAAAGCGTCCGTAATAGAAATAAGAAAAAGTAATTAATAAATTAATCAAAACAGATAAATATTTCACAGCTATTTGAAACGTTGCCAACTTTTAGAATGAATGCTCTTAAAGCATGCTCTACCAAATGTGTAATAATCAGGTGGCGGCTGCTACGGTTGCGCACTAGCTTGCGCTGAACACTGCCTCACCCTTCTCCGCGCGCTCGCGTCTCAAGCGGACCATCGCACGCGCCTGTGCCGCTTTGGACTCGTACAGGAGCTAGTGCAACACAACCTGCATCGTGGTACTCCGCAGGTAAGCTTCAACATAACGTTACACAGAATATGCGAAAATATATCTTGAATATATTTTCAGATAATCAAGCTCTTAGGTATTTAGGAATTTTATCCTACTCAAATGTCTGTTGCAGTTTTATTATTAATGTAAAACAAATAAATGGCGCTTAAATATAAAACGCGAAGAAGAATATATGTGAAAAAAAACCAGTCCGATCCGAAAGGTGCACATAGGTACTGTAATAACATTACCTAAAAATAGTAAAACATCTTATTATTATTGAAAATAAAAAGTTTTGTATAGTAAATATTGCTATTTAAAATCCACATTTCTGGTACCAAAATTACCCCAAATCCAAATTAGAAATTTTCAAAAGGGGTCCGTCCTATTTTATGACTTGTAGGTACCCGCTAAACGACGGCCTCCCACGCCCCATGTAATAACCCGATAAAATACTTAATTTAAAAAAAATGAAGCCATAATTTTTTCTTTTTTCTTGAAAATTACCTCATAAATAGAATCAGTACTACTTAACAACACCCTAACGGACCGGACAAGGCTTTTTTATACATGTTGTATATCATGTTATGTCATTCCACATACAAATAATTATTGTTATAGTGTGAGCCGATAATTAGCCTTTTTCTCCTTTTGATATCAAAGGAGTTGTTTTGTGTCTTTTCTAAGAAATGAGATAAATGATTTTATTTCTGTAAGTAGTTTTTTACAAACACTTTTACACTTCAATCGTATTTTAAAAACGAGACGAGGTAGGAGATTCCTAGATATTAGAAACTCAAATATTAATTCTCACCACCTCCTTTTGAATACGCGAACTCAACTATTTGTATGACACTTCAACGACTTACTCACTAAAACATACAAAAACAAAAATTAAATACAGTTTTAGGTATTATTAGTAAGTGATGTAATTACAGCAGTCTGTGCACTGCACTAGCAGAGAACTTAATCATAACAGGACTTGTAAGATAAGAAGTTAGTTGAATAATATACAGGGTTCCCAGGGAACCTGAAATCATGAAAAAAAGATCAGCTGTTCCCTACATTTCGACGAGTAATGCGAACATAAATATAGGGAACAGCTGATTTTTTATTCGTGATTTCTGGTTTGGTCCCATAGTAAAAGTGGTTCATAATGACGAGTACAATGACCCCTAAAAGGTTGTTGGTGTTTTACCAATAACCCTGTATATACGTTTCAAAATATGTAATTTTCTGTGCAACATCTTTTCTCACGCTTTCCTGCAATCATTGCAAGGATGGAAGTGTGTAACAGGAAGCAGCGGAAGCGCGCGCTATTCGATTTGACCAATGAGCGCGCGTGGAGCTAGAGTTGGCCGTCAGATGGTACCAATCCAGTTTCCGAGATGTTGGTACTGCCAGTCAAGATGTCAGATGTTACACATCATATGCGACTACTGTAAGCCTCGCTCGTTTTTTCATTTAATAAATGTTGTTTTCAGTGCCAAGAAGAAGTGCGCGCATTGATCTGTCTGGTTACCCGTGACAATCTCCCAGCGACCGAACAACTATGCAACTTATTGTCGCAACGAATAAGTCTCTCACTCATGGGACACGCTGCGTCACAAGATCATAACAACTCCGTAAGTGTTTTACGACATTAAACCTCATTAGTATTCAGATAAAATTCATATTTAAAATGTGACGTTTCTATAAAGGGCAGTTCAATTTTATGAATTTGTTTCAGGTGCGTCCATTGGTGCTTCTACTGGGCTCGCTTGTCAAAGTACAAGATTCTGTTGAATGTTGGGAGGCAAGACTTCGCTGTATCGTGAAACTATGGGTTTGGTACGTATTTGTCTTGGACCTATCGTCACAAAAAATCTGCTTACCTACCAATAACTAAAGTCTAAAATTACCACTCCACTGCTGGTCATAGGCCTCCTCCAAAAATCGCAATAACTTCTTGACAATAATCTTCTTGTGGACTGGACCCGCGTGGTGCATTATGGTCCATTCCTTCTCACAGAGAGCAGGCCTGTGTCCCAGAATCTGGGACCGAAAACCTTTATAAATTATGGTATCGAAGAATTTGGTTACTTCTACGACTAACCTCGTACGTTACCTCTATTTGGTTACCGTTTTAATACCCATAGGCGAGGCGCGCCATTTGATTAATGTCGACGCCACGTGTAAAATAGAGGTAATTTTTATTTCGGTCACCGGTATTAATAGTAGTTGTATTGTATTTAAGGTAACCTTTAAAAATACCTGTAAAAAAAAATGTTGTAACCGAAAAAATACGTGTATTTATCATACCGGTTGCGGTCCCGAGTAAATCCGCCTCTATTTATATTTTATCGATTTCTTTATCGAAATATTCTTGTTATTAGGTGTTGCCCTCAACTGACGGAAGTAGCCGGTATAATGCCAGCAGCCAACACGATCTTGAACGCGGAAACATTAGCAGGCATACCTGGCATCAACTCATCTTCGCCGAACTGTAAGTATTTACCTAGATCTTTATGAAATCAATGAAATTAGTCAAAATATCAGTAGATTCATTATGCTCTACTGATAACCTAATTACATAGAACTTTAATAACCATGAGAACAGCTGCATTATTTTGTGGGAGACGCCAAAGAGGTGTGTTTATATATAAGTTACAAGTTCTTTTACATAATATATATCTAGTCATATATATAGATAAATTATTTACTTTCTAACTATATTTTTGCTTCTTTTATTAGAGATCGTTTATTTACATTTTGGGAACATAAAAATTTGTCTCTCATACAAAACGTGATTAAACGGTAGTCCATAGTTTGCGTGTCGCAAACAATACTTATGCCTGAATTATACGTATCTTTTCACTGTTCTGGTTGCACTGTCTTGTCACTGTAATTATCTATACTTATTATAAAACAAAGTCGCTTTTCGCGTTTGTCTGTATGTCCGCGGTGTTCTTCTAAACCACGCAACAGATTTTGATGAGGTTTTCACCATCGCTTAGAGAATTTATTCCGGAAGGTTCATGTGTATAATACGTTAGTATTAAAGTTACGTTTACCTAGGAAATCTCGATGTTTTGTCAATTCGTAATAACCGTGCGAAGCAGGAGCGAGTCGCTAGTAATGTATAATCAAGGTATAAGTGTATTGTTACCGTGGCACAAACAAAAGACCCGTTAAACCTCGTTTGGTAAAAAGGGTCAACAAATAAAAAAAAAAAAAACGCTTATTAGAAAACTAGACTTTATTTAATAATAGAAACCGTAAAGCAAAACAACATCTATATGAGGAGTAGTCTTGAATTGTCACACAGCGCACCAGTTCGCGCTGCAGCAGGTAGCGCTGCCGTGCTTGCGTTACATGCAGCAGCTCATGGCGCCCGCGCAACCCGTACCGGCGCTGGCGCAGCCTGCACCGGCCGCGCAGCCCGCGCAGCCCGCACAGCCGGGCGGGGAGCCGGCAAAGGACGCTGTCAAGGTGGGTGTTGCAATCTCATCTAGCGACAACCAATGTCAACAATAGGGAAAATGCGTTCCGTTTCGTACAAAAACGCAACATAAAATAATGAATTCTAAAATAAATAATGAGCTAAAAAAAATATACACACACATACACATAGTAGAAGTGAAACTTCGGACAAATGGAAAAACGAATGGCAACGGACAAGTGGCAAAACGAGTCGCAACAAAATTTTAACTTGAAGTTTTACGGGCAAAATTGTTAAATACTTCTCCAATTTGAAAACCTGCCCGTAAAACTTCGGAACTGCCCGTAAAGTGTCGGAACACAACGTATTATTATGTTTATTGATTATATTATTATGTCTACCGATTGAGTTGATGATTCTAAACCAATACTTCTTTTGCCTCAGGAAACCGTACCAATCACAATATCAATCGGCAGCACTGCAGCGGCTTCATCCACAGGCAACGTGGTAGTAGACCTAGCGGCGTGGCTAGCGGGCCGTGTACCGCACGCGCAGTGGCGCCGCCTGGCCAGCGCGCGCGTCACCGTGGCGCCCGTGCCCGCGCCCGGCCTGCGCGACCTGCACCTCGCCAGCAAGTACCTGGCCAAGTGGCGCGAGAGGGTGAGTACACTACAACGTGGTAGTAGACAGTGGCGCCGCCTGGCCAGCGCGCGCGTCACCGTGGCGCCCGTGCCCGCGCCCGGCCTGCGCGACCTGCACCTCGCCAGCAAGTACCTGGCCAAGTGGCGCGAGAGGGTGAGTACACTACAACGTGGTAGTAGACAGTGGCGCCGCCTGGCCAGCGCGCGCGTCACCGTGGCGCCCGTGCCCGCGCCCGGCCTGCGCGACCTGCACCTCGCCAGCAAGTACCTGGCCAAGTGGCGCGAGAGGGTGAGTACACTACAACGTGGTAGTAGACAGTGGCGCCGCCTGGCCAGCGCGCGCGTCACCGTGGCGCCCGTGCCCGCGCCCGGCCTGCGCGACCTGCACCTCGCCAGCAAGTACCTGGCCAAGTGGCGCGAGAGGGTGAGTACACTACAACGTGGTAGTAGACAGTGGCGCCGCCTGGCCAGCGCGCGCGTCACCGTGGCGCCCGTGCCCGCGCCCGGCCTGCGCGACCTGCACCTCGCCAGCAAGTACCTGGCCAAGTGGCGCGAGAGGGTGAGTACACTACAACGTGGTAGTAGACAGTGGCGCCGCCTGGCCAGCGCGCGCGTCACCGTGGCGCCCGTGCCCGCGCCCGGCCTGCGCGACCTGCACCTCGCCAGCAAGTACCTGGCCAAGTGGCGCGAGAGGGTGAGTACACTACAACGTGGTAGTAGACAGTGGCGCCGCCTGGCCAGCGCGCGCGTCACCGTGGCGCCCGTGCCCGCGCCCGGCCTGCGCGACCTGCACCTCGCCAGCAAGTACCTGGCCAAGTGGCGCGAGAGGGTGAGTACACTACAACGTGGTAGTAGACAGTGGCGCCGCCTGGCCAGCGCGCGCGTCACCGTGGCGCCCGTGCCCGCGCCCGGCCTGCGCGACCTGCACCTCGCCAGCAAGTACCTGGCCAAGTGGCGCGAGAGGGTGAGTACACTACAACGTGGTAGTAGATTTAGCGGAATGGCTAGCGGGCAGCAAGCGCAGATGAAAAAAAAATTGAGAGTCCATTTATGTTGTCCTATAGGGGTTGCAAAACACAAGCATGGCGCGCGTCGTATGACTCTTATTTACATTGACGTGAGATCTCAACTATGACGAGAACACGGACTCATGAAATTCAACGACTATAACAACTTTATTGTTAACCACAGACAATGCTGTCCCATGGCATGCGTCCTCTCGCCCTGGAAGACGGCGGCTGGCTGCGTCCCGTCATGTTCGACCCGAGTTCGCGCATCGCTCGCGACACCGCCTGCCAGATGGTCAAGTCACTCTGCGACTCCTATGAGAGGACTAAAGCTGTAAGTATAGGATATCGTGTTTAATAATATGTTCTTACAGTTTTCAAAAGCGTCCAATTTCGAGTACTGTGTCATAAAAATCACCATAGGAATGCTTCACTGGAACTCACCGCCTTCATTGCTGTAGCATTATAAAATGTATCAAAATGTACGTCGTTTCGCAGCGAAGTAAAGCGTCAGTGTGTGAAAGCCGCTCTTATCCAATATGAAAGTTACTTTGACAGCTACTATGGCGAAATACCATTCCTATTCCTCTTTGATTGCGAAAAGATCTAATTTGCTCTCTATTTACAGGTATTGATTCTACTAACCAGCTTCTTGCCTGAAGTCGGCAGTGCCGGAGAAGCCAGCGAACAGTTCTTACAACTTTATCAAAGTAAGTTTTATGCATTAACCATACATTATGTAACCACATTTTCTTGATATCTACTACAATTTCTAAAACAATTCTGTGTTTTATTTATGTTTAGCACTGGCATCCGAAGCACCATGGAAGCAATTCCTGGCTTTGCGTGGAGTTCTGCAACTGATAGCCGATCTCATGACCAAAGAGATCGAACAGCTGCATCGCCTGGAAGAGACTACACTCACCTCGGACTTGGCACAAGGTATGATATGGCAATGAACAAACATTCATTTAAAATAACTTTTTTGTGAAACAAGTTTAATATTGAATGAGGAGCTTCAAGAAAGAAAAAATCAATAGATAAAGTGATCTGCTCGTGCGTTTCTTCTGGCGTTGAATTTGGTTCGCTTTATCTCTGAAAACTTTCGCATCCATCCACATTTGAATGAACAATATATTTTTTTATTGAGCTCGCTTTCGCTAGAATGATTTATGCTAAGCTTATTTCGAAAAAAAAATAGCATGCACGCGGCCGTCTTGAAACAACTTTACTGTGACCTTCGCATCGCAAGGCTGTCTCAAGAGGCGAAATGCGCTTGGCGTTTCATACTTGTCTCGTAGCATAGCAAAGCCGGTTATTGACCGGCTTTTGAGGTTCATGTCACCTTAACTTTCTTTGTCATCCACAGGCTACGCACTAAAGCGTCTCACAGAACTGCTAGCCATGTTCCTAGAAGAGAGTGGCGCTAGACGCACATACAAGGGCCGCCTGGTGGGCGCCGTGCTGGGCGGCTACCTGTCGCTGCGGCGCCTCGTGGTGCAGCGCACGCGCCTCACGGACGACACGCAGGAGAAGCTGCTGGAGCTGCTGGAGGAGATGACCACGGGTAAGACTTCATTCACCACCGGCCGGATAGGGTGCGGCTGGGTGACCGCCCAAGAACCTTAATTTCGCCATGGGCGCCTTTTCATCAACTTCGTATTATTTAATCAAGTCCCTAACAAGGCTCAAATATGTTCAGTAAGTAAGAGGCAGTTTGCAGTTGGAACCTGTGTTCAAAATATAAACGTAAGAAGCAAACATTTTTGAGCTCGCTTCGCTCGCTCTCGCGCCCTACTTTGACTTATTTCCCTTATATTTTTTTCTGATAATTATATCCGATAGTTCAATTACTGTTCAATTTTCCGCCACCTCCTTTGTGTGATCTGACCAACGCATAATGCAGTCCATCTACTATAAAACAAAAAAAAAAAAAAACAAACATTTTGTCGAAAAATGTTTGTAGGTCATCTCGGAAATGACAAAAATACAAAGTGAATCATGCCATATTGTACCGATAGTTACATTCCTTCTTTCCCGCAGGCACCGAAGCCGAAACTGCCGAGTTCATGGCCGTATGCATAGAGACGGTGCAAAAGTATCCTCTCCACGACTACCGTACTCCAGTGTTCATCTTCGAAAGACTTTGTTCTATCATCTACCCTGAGGAGAATGATGTCGGAGAATTCTTCTTGACGTTGGAGAAGGATCCGCAGCAGGAAGACTTTTTGCAGGTAAGCTAAGACCACTTCTGGACAGTCATCCATATAAAGTTATGTGTTTAAAACTGTTTCCTTTTTTTGGTTTGAGTAGTTCTCCTGTGACATTGATAAGCTCGTTTGTTTATCCGGTGAATGGTTAATGCTACATTTCGTCGTCCGTTTTGTGTGATGTACAACCTTTGCTAAAGCTGTGATGGTTTATCCAACCCCACTGCTATTCGAACTGTAGAATTCTAACTAGATTTCCAAAGTCTAGTTTTGGGAAGGAGTTATGGCCTTTGGTTTGCTTCCTGATGAGCTTCAAACTATGTTCATATTGTAATATCTAGACGCGATTTGGACAGTTCTGTTTATTTGACAGATTCACAAGTTCTTATTGAAATTAAAAGAACGTCTTCTTCCCCAGGGCCGCATGTTAGGCAACCCCTACTCCTCACTGGAACCAGGCATGGGTCCTCTAATGCGCGACGTGAAGAACAAGATATGTACCGACTGCGAGCTGGTCGCGCTGTTGGAAGACGACAATGGCATGGAACTGCTTGTGTGCAACAAGATCATGTCGCTAGACCTGCCTGTCAAGGACGTGTATAAGAAGGTTAGTACATCTTCAGCTAAACAAAAAGACTCGCCGTAGTCGCGGTCATAAAACGAGCGAGTAGGACGGCGAATACAGATTGGGGATATCAATACGTCAATAAAAAAAACTATGTCTACAAACAAAAAAGTAATATCTCAAATAGTCACTATAGCTAGTCGGCTGAATGGCAAAATCCATAGTCGGCCATCACTACTATCTAAAGACAGTTTGAAAAAAAAAAAAAAAACGATGTTTGGATTAAATTTATTGTCATATTGTCATCCCCACATGGTATATGGTTGTCTTGCTCCCTCGTGTCTGAGAATGATGATAAATGGAGAAACGGCGTTGCAAAACAAAATACAGCAGAACAGTCTAACACTTATCTGAATGAATAAAGAAATGTATAATAATACTTGCTGCGTTAGGTTTGGTGCACATCTGGCGAAGGCGTAGACGCGATGCGAGTAGTATACCGTATGCGAGGCTTACTCGGCGACGCCACTGAAGAGTTCGTAGAACGACTGACGCAAGCCAACGCCGAGGCTGTGGACGACGAACAACTGTACCGAATGGCGAATGTGCTTGCTGATTGTGGTATGTGTATCACCTACTTTTGTTTCGATTATAACAATACAATTGTAAAAGTTACAGTACAAGTCTTCACGATAATTTACAGCGTCAGCGGACTTTTGTACGTTTTAATAGTTTTTTTTCCAGAAGTAGATTTTCCTTCTCAAATTGAATTTGCCTATTATTTCCCGGAGATGTCTTAAAGGCGAATCATTGCATTCTGAACATTAAAACAACTCAAATAGAGTCATCGGAGATTTCGTTAGGGTGGATCCAGACCGGCCTCACTAACTTGCGGGGCGTCCGTCGTCAATACCCGCGCTTCCGATACAACAAAGACGTAGCGCTTGCTACAAACCGAACGTTTGCCTGTTAGAGGCTGCTCGATCGGAATGGTTTATTTTGGAATACCCATTTATCATCAAATAATTCCCATAACAGGTGGTATAGAAGTAATGCTGCAGCGTCTAGCAGCCATCCAGCGCGTGGGCGCGGCGCGTGCGCTATGTTCCACGCTGCTCCGCCTGGTGTCGCTGTGCACGCGCGTGCGGCGCTGCGTGCGCGTGCTGACGCGCGCCGAGACTCGCGCGCTGCCGGTACTACTGCACGCGCTACATCTAGCGGCCATAGAGGAGAAGGACATGGCGCGTGCTCAGCTGGTGTATCAGTTACTTGAGGTTCGTGCGCACGACATGTTTGGCAACGTTGCACAAAAAGCGGACAACATTGCTCAATAATTCTATTCAATTATACAGGCTGGCTCTTTAGTTGCCTGTAAGCGTTGAAGAACCAATTCTATCCTTCATGCTAAACCACTTTTAAACGCTAAATGACCATGTAAAATTACTTTTGGTTATATGAAACGGGAACAATAGTCGGTGAATAACAAAATTATGTTTTTAGATAATGGAGCGTATTCTCTCCGTGGCCGCGAGCGAAAGCCTGGAGTCCTTCCTACAGTTCTCACTTACTTTCGGAGGACCGGAGTATGTGCAAGCTCTACTCAACTGCACTGAATGTCCAGGTAAGGAACTTGCATCCAACAACATTCACAAAGAATGATTAAAATGACCATATTGTAGGCCAACCTCCGTAAACTCGATCAAGATTGAAAAAAATCCTTACATTACATTACATTTATCTGTTATGATCAGTGATCGGAGTAGGTAGATTGAACTGGGGTCATTGATCCGAAACGTATATATTACTATGGACATTCCTCCGGAATTGGTGGATTATTAAAAAAAAACCGGAACTTATGTAGGAATTGTATTCTGCCAGAGTGGAAGGAGTCATTTGATGATTTGCCATCCTCAAAAAAAAGGTAGGAATTGTAATAAAATGAGCAATTTTATTCTTTATTATTCTTCCTATTTTTTATTATTCAACAGATAAATAATGAATTAATTTAGTTTAGATACCTTCCTTTAAATTTTGAATTGAGTAGTAATAATATCACTACCAACATTAACAATATTTAATTGAATCCGGAAATACCGGAATTACTTTCCGGAAAAATGGCTTATCCATGTTATTCTTTCTGTGTGCATTTATGATACAAGTACTAAAAATCAATCTACCTACTCCGATCACTGGTTATGATTGATTGACACAAAGCATCATCCAATCAAACACAACTCAAATATGGATACAAAATTGTTATTACCCGTCAAAATAGAGCGGAAATTCAATTTATAGACGTTACGATAGCTTACAATTTTTTTATCTGTGATCAACATTTGGCTCACTCTGAAGTTCCAAAAGGATACTTTTTTTTTTGCAAATATACATTCAACTGTGCATTACCACAGGAATTCGCAACAACTCAGTAGCTCTCGGCCACTTGACCCGAGTTCTCGCCGCGCTGGTCTACGGCAACGACCTCAAGATGGCCATGTTAGTGGACCACTTCAAGCCAGTGTTAGACTTCGACCGCCTTGACTCGGAACAGTGGACTGAAGAGGAATTCCGTATGGAACTATTCTGTGTGTTCTGTGCTAATATTGAGAGGAATTCTATTGGAGGGACGCTGAAGGACTATCTGATCTCGCTTGGTGTTGTGCGTGATGCGCTTGAGTATATTGTGGTAAGTAATTTATCAAATTTGTAAAATAAGCAAATTGTGTGCAACTTTTTTGTTTGCATCTCATTTTGTTTTGGTCAAAATAAAAACAGCTGTTTGAAAAACATTTACAACTGATAAAAGTAGTGGAGGTTACTGTAGTTAATGTTGACGCAAAATTGGACAGCCCTACAAGTTTCTAAACTCCTTGTAGACATGTAGAAAGTTGTAGGACTTATAGTTTTGATTTCTTCCCGTGTTCATCCATATATAAAGTTGTCTTGCATAAAACCTATTTGTGATACAGAAACACGCGCCGTGTGTGAAGCCGACATTGGTGTGCACGGACTCTGACGAGCTTAAGGAGTTCATCAGTCGTCCTGCACTCAAGTACATCCTGCGCTTCCTCACCGGGCTAGCCGCCGACCACGAACCGACGCAGGTATGGAGAAAACTTTTACGTAAACTAACAATGTTACTCTTTGGAGGGGCTCGTGGCTAAGTAATAACAGCCTCTCTGGTCGTTAAGGTATGTTTGCCGGGGTTGGTCCGTGTTTAGGTGACCATCTTTACATACCCTCATTCGTGCCTCGGAAAGCACGTTAAGCCGTTGGTCCCGGCTGTCATTCGTGGATCTTTGACAGTCGTTACGGGTCGTCAGAAGCCCGAAAGTCTGTTGACCAGTCTTACCAAGGGGTATCGTATTACCCAGTTGTAGAGGTCAGATAGCCAGTCGCTCCATGTGAAATACTGGTATTCAGCTGTATCTGGTTAGACTTTAAGCCGACCTAAACATAGTTGGGAAAAGGCTAGGCAGATTGAATAATTAGCAGATTGAATGGAACTCTTTGGAAATCATAATTTTATTAGCAGCTGGCAATAATACAAAACAAAATAGCGATAATAGTAGAAAAGTGGTATGTTTACATTTCTATCTTGGCTTATCTTATAGAATGAGGTATACTGCTCTGATAAATATTTGAACTATACTGTAACGATACTTCTAGTTTTACAAGAGTAACTGGGTTGTGAAGGTCAGATACCGATTTATATAGAATCGCGCTCGCGGACCGTCGCCGCGTCAGTGCTACGGACGGTCAGTGTTTGGTCGGCTAGATGGCCGTTGCGACCTAGTGCGCGAGATTTCTTAATTCAGCCTTGTAGTTGGGAAAAGTTTATGTAGATTATGATGACTGTAAGATACTGAAATGTGTTTAATTCCATTAAAGTCGATTGAGGAAGAACGCAACAAATACGGCGCTACACATTAAAAAACCCGAGTAATAAACAGCTCATTGGCAAGCATACTCCTCAAAAGGACGTGAAGGAATGCGACATACGTCAGTTGCTATCATTCTCTGTCGGGAGAATGTAAACACAATCTTAGGCGACCTAAAAAAAGTTTCGTTCTTGTTCCTACGCTTGTCGCGCCACTGTCTTTTTCCTGTCACAATTTCGCGCTTACACGTTTACTTTTGTATGTTATCTTTTTGGGTACAATATTACTATTAAAATTTACTTTCAAAAGCATGAAATCTGCTCTATTTCATGTTTCATTATAATAACGAGATTATTTATTGCTTCTTCTAGATGTTAGTATGCGAGAAAGTGATTCCCATCGTCCACCGACTGGAACAAGTATCTTCAGGTGAACACGTGGGCTCGTTGGCCGAGAACCTTCTGGAAGCTCTGCGGTCGCAGCCGCAGTGCGCCGCCAAGGTGCAGCAAGTCCGCGACTTTACTAGACAGGTAAGAATACTTTACAGTAACTGTAACAGCGGGATGCATTAAAATAATAATGCTTTTACAAAAACTGCACTCAAAAACGTTGAAGAAAAACACCTTGAGGAATGTGACATCCACCAACCCGTACTGGGCCCGCGTTGTGGATTACGGCCCACTCTCTTTAATTGGGAGGATGACTGTGTCCCATCAGGGGGAAAATTATAGGCTGATTAAGCTTATGCTCAAAAATAGATTGTGCTGATTGGTCACCGCTCACATTTGGCTAAAAATCGCGCGCAAGGCATAACAACATTCTAGTGTCCATTACGGCTAATTTTCTAATCTGAACCCCATTGTTTTACCCAACAGGAGAAAAAACGCCTAGCAATGGCGGTGAGGGAGCGTCAACTAGGTGCTTTAGGCATGCGCAGTAACGAACGTGGACAAGTGACTGCACAATGTTCACTTACTCAGCAAGTAGCCGACCTGGCCGAGGAAAACGGTGCCGTCTGCTGCATCTGTCGCGAGGGATACAAGTACCAGCCCACTAAGGTAAACTGAACCTTACGTCTTAAGGTATTTTAGTTTTGATGTTTTGCTATAGTCAATAATTTGTTTAGAATAAAGTCGTCACTGTATTCCTAAAGTACAGAAATAGATAAATCACAGTAAGTATTAACATCGACGGTCTACTAAATATTGACTGAACTAGTAACAATTTATCATACAGGTGCTTGGTATCTACACGTTCACGAAGCGCTGCCCGGTGGAAGAGTACGAGGTGCGCGCGCGCAAGACGCTCGGCTACACCACGGTGTCGCACTACAACATCGTGCACGTCGAGTGTCACATGGCTGCCGTCAGGCTCGCTCGCGCCAGGTAACCTTAAAAATATAACAATATTATTCTACAACGAGACAATAGCATCTAGCCCGGGGAAGTTACGTCAAATTTTAGGCTAACTTTGCATTAATTTAAAACAGAGATTTTTTTCATTTAACGTGTAGGGTATGGCCAAGGGAGTATATTAAACTGTATACCGCAAAAAGTTCAACCCCGTGTGTACGTTTTTTTTAAGAAAACATCTAATTTAAATTTTACGTGGTAGAAAAAAATATTAACAGATATGTTTGTATGGAGTGTTTGTCGAAGAGATTAGGTATCACGTATAAGTAGGTCAAAAAATTTAACATTTTCGTCCACGGAATTTTCCATAAAAACAAAATTACGTTTGTTTTTAATTTTTTTCTTCAAGCAAAAATATTAACAGCGGTTTTTTTTGCATTAAATTACTTAATTAAATATTTAAATGCGCTATTCAACAAAATTAAACATATTGTACTAGCGCAAGATATTAATAAAAGTTATTTTGCAATAACGGTTCAGGCAAAAATGTAACAGAGTTAAATTTAGTTTAACTTTTATTTATAGGCTCCATCTCACTTAATTACAAGAAAATTAAACAAATTAAAGCAATTTTTTTTTAATAGATTGGTATAGAACATTTTGCTTTAATGAGTTTAATTTTCTTGTAATTAGGTCGGATAGAGCGTATAAATAAAAGTTAAACTAAATTTAACTCTGTTACATTTTTGCCTGAATCGTTATTGCAAAATAATTTTTCTCTATATCTTGCGCTAGTACAATATGTTTAATTTTGTTGAATAGCGTATTAAAATATTTAATTAAGTAATTTAATGCAAAAAAACTGCTGTTAATATTTTTGCTATTTTTGCGTACAATAAAAAAAAAATAAAAAAATATGGAAATTTCCGTGGACGACAATGTTTAATTCTGAAATAATATATTAGTTTTTATGAATTTTTTACATAATATAACCAAAATTTTCCTGTCAACTATTTTGCCTCAATTTTTATTCACAAAAATGCGTTTTTGTTTTTTTTACCTTGATGCGGTCCTGGAAATTGTTTAATTTTTTTATATTATTTGAAGAGCTAAGTTCAAAAACACGATTCAGGAAAAAAATCGCTGTTAGGATTTAGTGCAGGGTTCAAACCTAATTTCCCCGGCCTAATCTGTCAGTTTACTCCAGTGAAATAATTTATTACAGCATAATACCCAAAATAGATAGATACAGAAAGTCAAATGCAGACATTGATTGAAAACACACGCACACACACAGGCGCGTATTTAAGCTCCTACACACAATGCCGGCGGTATTGCCGCCGGCTTATGCCGACCGGCACGTACCCCCAGCTTTTGCGTCTCCATTTCCTTCGCGATCCTTTGTGCGGCAGGGCCGGGCGCGCCGCGGCTTGCCCGGCTCTGCCGCTTGTGTGTAGGAGCCATTACAGAACCTCACTCAAACTCGAGCATTACTTATTATACCTAAGTATACGCGTGTGTGCATCTATTTTCGTTCTTCGTATATAGCTGATCTGCTATATTATTTGGCTCAATTTTTCATAACAAAATAATAGGTTTCTCTAATGATATTGTTTGATTAACAGAGACGAATGGGAGAGCGCGGCGCTGCAGAACGCGTCGACTCGCTGCAACGGACTACTGCCGCTGTGGGGCCCGCACGTGCCTGAGTCTGCCTTCGCTAGCTGTCTGGCCAGACACACCACCTATTTGCAGGTCCGTAGTGATGCTATAGTCAAAGAAACAATCAATCTGCCTAGCCTTTTCCGAACTATATTAGGGTCGGCTTCCAGTCTAACCGGATGCAGCTGAATACCATTATTTTACGCCACTGCCTATCTGACCTCCACAACCCTGTTACTGGGTAACACGATACCACTTGGTAAGACTGGTTGTCAGACTTTCGGGCTTCTGACGACACGTAACGACTGTCAAAGATCCAAGACTGACAACCGGGCTGGACCAATGGCTTAACGTGCTTTCCGAGGCACGGAGCGGTCTCGGGCCTGTGCGGCTGTTATTACTTAGCTATGAGCCCCTCCTGAGCTATAGTGAAAAAAACGATGAGCGGATATGTGGAAGATGGTATGGCGAAAAAGAAAGTGAGTTCGGGGATGTATGGAGGCAAAAGACGTACTGCCCAAATACATTGAGATAAGGGCAGGACGAGCAGTACTATGACGTTTTGAAACTTAAAATGCTTGCGCGACACATTAATGACCGCTTTAAGCTTCGGCCAAACCTGTGTGATTATAACGCGGGAACGCCGAAGCGGGAGCATCTACCGTGCGGGCGGACGGATGTTATTACATGGTCCTCCCACATCGGTCCTGCGTCCCGCGTTATGGTCGCACAGGTTTGTCGAAACTTTATTTTCTTGTGCGGGCAACGAAAGGCTGGTGTCGCGCTACGCATGACAGCCTGGCATGGGTGTGAGAGAAATAAAGTTATCCAGGACGGATGACATCATCAAGTTACAATTTATTTCCTGTTAGTACTCAAGTTTGTCGTGTTTGGTTCAGGAATGCACCGGTCACCGCGACATCGGCCACACGTGCACGCTGCACGACCTGAAGCTGCTGCTGCTGCGCTTCGCGCGCGGCCGCACGTTCCACGACGACACCGGCGGCGGCGGCCCGCTGTCCAACATGCAGCTGGTGCCGGCGCTCGTGCACATGGCGCTATACGTCATCAACACGTGAGTGGAATGTAACATAAGGAAGCAGAAATTAAGAGTGGCCAAAGGTCACGTCTTTGAAGTTTCGCCAAATAGTTTAATTTGACCCTGTATTATACAGGGTGGAGGATCGACGCGCTAACTCTTCAGTACATGATTTTAGACCCCCAAAAATTAACATTTTTACGTTTTTTATAAAAAAAAACTGCTATTTCATACAAATGTGCAATGCATACACGGTCAAAATCTAAGTCTAAAATTATGTACTGAATTCATGGTAACAGTTTGGGCGTCGCTTACACTCTGTATGGTGGATCGGATGGAACGATCACCAAATGCTTTTTGTTGGCTATTCAATCTAGAATTACCTAGTAAATCCAATACTAATGTAACCTGTATTCTCCAGGAGCCGCGTATCAGCTCGCGAGGTGTCAGCCCTGGAGGCGGCGCTGGCGTGGGCGCCGGCGCGCCTGCTGGAGTCTGCGCACGACGCCGAAGGCCCGCTGTACTTCGTCACGCTGATGCTCATGCTGTACCCGCACGCCAAGTTAGTATACAGTACAAACAGTGTCGAAAAATTGATGCTGAAGTAGGCGCTAATTGGGACAGAAAGAAATGGTCGCGTCACGGAATTTATTACAATCCAGTCATCACTGGATTGTAATAAATTCCGTCTTCTTACAATTCCGTATTGCGGTGGGTGCATAATAAAATGAGCGCACGACGCACATGTATAAAAAAACTGGTGAGCTAAACTAAACTAGCTGCAAATGAACTTACGTTTAGCTCGCGATACGGCTCGCTTATGATTTGAGCTCTTATGACTGATGAGTTTCACTTGTTTCCTCCAGATGGCGCTCCGTAAAAGTGGACATGCTGAAGCGCCTGCTGCTCGTAGCGCACGCGCGCGGCGCGGCGCCGGCCGGGCCCGCCCTGCGCGCGCTGGCGCCCGACCAGCGGGCTGTGAAGACGTGGAACGACTACAAGCCCTACGCGTTCTTTATAGCCATAGTCGATCAACTTTACACTGTTATGTTTAAGGTGAGTCGACAACTGTAACTTACTATTAAAAGTGCGGACTGACTACGATTTTAAACGCTACAGCTGCACTCATTGCGCGCTATACGGTAGCCTGACGACTAAAGTATGACCGCAATATCTATTTCCACAATTACAGAGCATTAAATAAGGTTGAAAATTTTATAAATATTTGGGTTGACGATGTGAGTAAACTGCGAATGGACATTTATTTTACGGGTTTTATGAAGATTATTCGGAACACATTAAATTAAATAATTGTCTGGTTAAAGTTATAAAATAATGTTTATTCTATAGAACTCTTGTTATCGCTGAAAATACAGAGATGTTCGACGCCAAAGTTTATTTTTATGAAGTATTTTTTATTGGGAATATCAAACTATTTTGTACTATTCTATTCGATTTTTTTTTTTCTTTAAACCCTTATCTCTCACCTCACCCTTCTCTGTCCACTGTATTATATTTTCATTGCGACGTCATACTCGACTATCCAAGAAACCAGTTTTTTGTGAATATTGAGGTAACACCGCGCCTTAACATAGCGATTGTATTTCCCGTACTAAGGGGTACCTAAGTAGGCCGCTGCAAACACAACTTGTCAAAGTGGGAATCACTGACCCATCCAACACCCAGTGCGAGTGCGGCGCTTCTTATCAAACCATGTCCTACTTGCTGGGAGTGTCCTAATCGGCCGTACACTTGCACATTTGATGACCTGATGAAGAATGCCCCTTTTGTTTTTTGTGGTTGGGAAATTATCAAAAAGTACCATCGACATGAAAAGAAGACAGTGAAGGCAAAGGTGTAACGATACTTAAAAAATTAACTCTATAATAATTATATTAATTGCTTTTACCATTTCATGTAATAACTAAGTTTATATCGGCTTAACTTGATATTTGTCCCGAATCTTGTACTCCATAATGTTTTCAAAATCTGAAATGTTAATCGACTTTCGTTGCTGACCTTACAACCCCATTTCGCCTGTTATATCGTATGTCATAGTATAGGAAGCAAGTATATCGCCATTAACCGAGCTTGTAAAATACCGCTGATCATTTTGTTTCCTTCACAGACCGTTAGCGCGACAACTGTAGACCAGTGGCCAGTCAAATTAGCCGAATACATTCGTCACAACGACGAAGCGAACGGGAAGGCCGCCGAGCGCATAGTAACGACTCTAACAGACGAGGTACTGCCCTGCGCGTCCTTCGCAGAGTTCTGTGACGCAGCCGGCTTTCTGGAAGACATTCCCGAGCCCGACGCGTTCCTACAGGCGCTTATAGACGAGCAACCTTGAGATAGACCCTTTGTTGTGCACTGCCTCAGTTATAACGGGTGCATGGCCAGCTAGCTAATCATTTATCTAGTTTTTAGACAAATAAAAAAATTGCAATCGCTTGTGTAATTTATAAAAAATCTGATTTGTTAACTTTTAAATATGTCATAACCGGATCTTGAACTCTATAACAATATATATACGCATTAACACCATTTCGCGACATAAAGATCTCATCCACGCGTTGTCGAAAGATGTAACGCTTCGATAAAGTGCTGTCGTGAGATGGCACATGAAATAGTTCAGTACGCAAGGCCATGTCACTCGGGTGACGCGAACATCCCTTCACTGGCTCGAGGTTCTTATAACAAACTTTATATTAATATTATCACATGATATTTAATCTAAAAGTGTAACACATTTCTATGCATGTAGACTGTTAAATTATTCAGTATTGTATTCACATAATTCTGTGCTTCGATTATAATTGCTGTCTTTGGTTTTTCTTCAATAAAATAGTTTCTGCTTCAAATTTGAGTTTTAATTTTATTTATTTATCCTAGAAAAGACTTCTAAAAGCTCTCATCCTTATCCCCACTAGTAACATACAGTCCGTGGCCGTTAATAAGGCACATGGATCTTCACGTACACCCTGTTACATATATATGACGGATGGGGGATGTCGCACGTGTCTCTTTCGTTATTATCAGCCATATTTTAACTACTGTGGGTACTGTTGGTTATTGCGCAGTAGAAAAAAGGGTTTGTTCAGATCAAATACACAACACTGTAGGTACACGAAACATCTATTAGGAATTCGCGACAGTTTCTAAACGTGTTCACTGCTTGACCGCCACCGATGAACTCTACGGAGCTCCGGCCGGTCTAAGCGTTATGTTGTAGACTCTGTCGAGCGCCGCTACAGGCGTCGCGATTAGTCAACTCAGTAACGTATTTTCGACATATGTATCAGTTCTAGAAATAACGGTCTACAACTCTGTAAGGAATTTCGGCCGTAAACAACTGTTTTGGAGCTGCAAGCAAGACAAACGCTCCTCTGCTGCTGAACGGTTGTGAGAGTCCAGTCGCGACAGAGCTGTTCAAACGTTCCGTTAACGTTGGATTTTTAAATTTATGCGTATCCAAATTGCTGGGAATTCAAAAGCACAGCGTATGACCGAATGAACTAATCTAGCAATCTTATTAAATAGATATATTACTTCATAAAATTGCAACAACGTATCGAAAGGGCCGTTATCTAAACTTACTATTAGAAGACCTTTCTATGTCATGTGCACGAATTCTGAAACATGTAGGTTAGTGCAGTACCCACCTGTCCCACGCTATGCGCCATGACAGTGCTCATCGCATGCCTCGCCCTTGACCCCGCGCCACATTTTTAACTGCGCCGGCACTCTTGCGCATGATTAGCGATCCACAGTCACGACAGTTGCGAAACTAAATGAAGATTAGTTCACATTGTCAGGTAATTGTGTTATAACGAAAATACACTTAAGATCATAAAAACGGTCAAGTACGCAATGTAATAAGTATACTGCAGTACAAACTATCTACCAGTAGATGGTAAGGCGTGAACATGTACGGGTGGGCATGATTGCCGGACAGCTGGGCAGTAGATTATACTTAGGTACCTACATATTATTTGAATTAGCCGCCCGGAAAAAAAAATACGTCTAACTTAAAGAGATACTCTATGATGCTAGAGAGGCTATCAGTTTTGTATTTATTATTAATGTTCGAAATTTAAACAGTTTGGGCCATTTTCACGAACGAAAATTATCGCAAAAACTTGTGACAAATTGTCAAACGCCCGTAAACTGCTTTTGGTTGTTTTTTTTTGCGTTGAATTGGTTCATTTTGCGATAATTTTCGTACGAGAAAATGGCCCATTCTGTTTAAATTTCGAACAATAATAATAATAAATTATTGTAATATCAACAGTTCCATTTTTTTAAATTAAATGTTACCAACTGAATAAACTAATTATGGAAATGTTAAATAAAAAAAATTGACATTTAAGCCAGCTCAATGAATTTATAAAGATTTATATTTTTTTTTTATAAAACTGCTATCTACTTATTTATGATTTACTTAATACAAGCATTATAACAGAACAGAATACTGAGATGGCGGACGACAAAAATAGAAAAAAAAAAAAAAATTGGCCAAGTGCGAGTCGGACTCACACACGAAGGGTTCCGACATACGCCACAACAAAGTGCAACTCAGGTCGCACAGCGCTTCGCCGCAGGAGACGCCCCGGGCGTCGGGAGTCCAGAGCCGACTTCCGGCCACCGTAGGCGCGGGCTTGCGGACGGTGAGCAATGGGCAGCTCGCCGTCCGATAAGGACCAGGCCCGTGTCGACGGCGCGTTGTGTTCCACGCGCGCCTCAAAGAGATGTCAGCACCAACCGACGGGGTCGAAAGACCAATGCCTGCTGGGGTTGCGGGTTTGTCCGAAAGGGATAACGCGGCCCCGGCACACAGGCAACGGAAGGAACACGGGTGGGTTTTAGTCAGTAAAAGTCTGACACACCCTCTCGCTCTGCCCAGAGCGGGAGAAGTCATTTGATGATTTCCCACCCTCAAAAAAAAAAAAAAAAAAAAAAAAAAAAAGGTCGCACAGCGCTAATCATCTACAGTTATATTCATTTAGAAGTTGCCTCTCTTTCTATCGCGTGACTCTTAGATTTTCTGATTATGTTACACTCACTGAATTAGCCTAGCAAGACGGGCACGGCGCGTACTTGTAGCTTCATACCTAGACTGCGGAGTGTCCCATTTGTATTCATTTGTGACTAGTAAAAAAGTACACTTTTCATGTATGGAGACCCACTTTTTTTTTTATAGCGGCAATAGATATACACAATCTGTGAAAATTTCGACTGTCTACCTATTCATGAGATACAGTCTGCTGACAGACAGACAGACGGACGGACAGCGGAGGCTTAGTAATTAGGATTCCGTTTGGCACCCTTCGGGTACGGAAACCTAAAAACTTAAATGACCCACTGCTGCTCTTTTGAGATATACATATTTTTTTTTTTTGATGGTTCGGGAGGGCGTGTCAGACTTTTACTGACTAAAACCCACCCGTGTTCCTTCCGTTGCCTGCGTGCCGGGGCCTTGATATCCCTTTCGGACAAACTCGCAACCCCGGTTTGTAGGTATACTACGGTGTGAAGTTATGTAACTCAACCGATTGCGCTATAGTGCGACTCCCTAGCTCTTGTACTAGTAACTAGATAATAGCTATCCATATATTGTATAATTAATGATGGTTACAAATTCCAGATCCAAATTTTGAGCACGTTAATTATCAATAGCAAGTTCATTAAGCGCGCATTATGTTTCTGACATCCTAATAACATTTCATTATTATAGTTCGCTCTTTGTGCGATAATCACTGATAATGCTCGTGGACTTGCTCAGTACAGCGCCTGCAGTAGGTAATTACGATTGTAAATGAGGTGTTAAACGCAACAGTTACTAGCGCTAAGCAAGCTTTGTATTAATTTAATCTATTTGTGATATTTAGTATGTAAAGGTTAATTTGCGAGTGTTGTCGCGCTGTCGGGTCGATGTTTAATGCATATTAGTTGTTAAATGCTAATTTATATAGAACAGATGTCGCTAACTACATGGTACATGCAGTGGCGGACTAAGGCTATCGGGGGCCCGGTGCGGAAAACTAAATAGGGGCCCGGCCCAAGCACACAAAAATCTTCCAAAGCTAGAAGAACGTAGGTAGACAAATTTCAGCAAACTACCTCGAAAAGGTTAGGTTTGCTTTGACCATACATACAGAAATAGGATATCCTTTTTCAACTTTCACAGTAGTCTGTGTAAAAGAGGATTTATGTTTAGGATACGTAGTGGGGAACCCCTACGTATCCTTATCCAACAAAGCTTGTCTTTAACTTATTGAACATATTTTAGCCTTTGTTTGGGATTTGATTGAAAAATATTTTTTTTAATTTGGGGTGCCACCATGACCGGCGGCGCAGGGCGGACCGCACCTGCCGCCCGCCCCTCCCCCCCTTTTGTCAGCCACTGGGTACATGCACTTAGGTACCTAATCGTCATCACGAACCCTTTAAAATTTGATATTTATGACTGTTTGGTTGGAATGTTTCGTGGATGACCATTCATTACATATCGAGACCCCCTTGTGAAAGCACGTAAAGCCGTTGTCCCCGGCAGTCATTTGTAGATCTTTGACAGTCGTTACGGTTAGCCAGAAGCCCAAAAGTGACAACCAGTCCGCCAAGGTGTAACACGTTATTTAAAATATAACTGGGATATGGAAGTCAGTTGGGAAAAGGCTACGCAGATGATGATGAGATGTAGGTACCTGGAACATGTATACCTAAGTCTAGCCAAGTCCTTGTATCAAATTAATGTTATTTCCACATAATCGAATATCAACTTTATCGAAGTGTAAATTAAGTAGATTTCAGAATGACTAGTACTTTTGAAAAGCTCAAATTGTATTGTTCGACTTGCGTCGCGCTAGTCTGCACGAGTCTTGATGCGTTAGAGGAGCGCGTCATTTTAAAGTGGACAAGCTATTATACCCTTCTTCTTCTTTTCGTAACTGTTTGAAGTTGCAGCTCAATCTGAACTTTATGTGTGGGTGATGAAGTTGTTTATCCACAACCACATATTTGTTTACATGTTTGGAAACTAAATCGCAAACACAGTTATAGGTACCTAATCGTGATCGCGCACCCTTTAAAATTAGGTATTTATAACAGTTGGGATGAATTCATTAAATAACGAAACAAGGTTTAATAATAATTATATTTATTTCATAATTCTCATTTCATGTGAGAAGTTTCGATGTGTGATGTGTGTGTGATACTCTTTAAAGTTAACTCACAGTATTATATTTATAATTAATCACATAACTAGCACAGGCACTCGAGTATGGACATGTTATAATCATCCACTTAAACATACTTTATTCACATAATATAAATAAACTTAATACCTTTATTTATAAAACTATAACTTAAATTAGATATCTTACTCCGACATAACGGTTTCGAATCGGTATTTTTCATATTTTTTCGAAGAAATAACAATATTTTTGAAGTAAGCCTTTGGATTTTTCGTCGAGCATATAGACAGACTAATAATTAATAATATGACAAGTATAAGCCCATTGACATTGTCCTATATATCAATTTGGTCCAACATATGAACTGGTTATATCAATAAGCTGATACTATCGCCTCGCACACACTAATACTTTCTTTTAATAGGAAACTCGTCTGAAGAATAGAAAGTTCATATAAGAATTCGAGTTAACTAAGTCGATTTTTGGTTATTACAAATAAATAGGTGCAAATAACAATATCACGATAATTTGGACCCATTTTTGGCAATTTTACAAAATACTATGTGTAGTGTAGGTACGTGCGAGGCGGAGTTAGAGTATAGGCACAGTGCAGCGTCGGCCGCGGGACGCTGTCGTCACGCTGTCGTCACGCAGTCGTCACGCAGTCCTCACGCAGTCGTCACGCAGTCGTCACGCAGTCGTCTAGAAGTCGTAGGATCCGCTCTCGCCGGTTTTACCGATGCGGAAGATGAACTTGTACACGAGGCCGGCGATAACTCCGCCGACGATGGGGCCCACCCAGTAAACCTGCACAACAAACGTTAATATTAACTTCATGATCAAACCTGAAGCAGGGTTCTATTATGGACACTAGATAGTTTATCGTCCTGGTCTAGTAAAACATTGCAGATTTGGAGGCTAGTATAAATCAAACGGTAACAATAGTGTCACGATGGTAAGCCAAAGCGTGACAGTATGCATTAGCTTTAACGCTCTAACTTGGCAGGTCTGAACATAGGCACTACGAACTTTCGCGCATTTTCTCTCACTCACACTCGCCTCATGTCACCATTTGGTTCCTAAGAAAAAAAATTGCGCAGCCTTCTGTGCGAAGTTCGGAACTGCCAAGTTATATCAGCCGTGTAGTACCTAAGTTCTGTAAGTAAATGATTCAATTTACTGCAAAAGTAACAAGAATGGAAGAACCACAAAAACAACAATGAAGATCGAATAAGTTTCTCCAGCGTGACTGATGAGAGCACACTTTCTTCGGGTGCTATTTACAAAGATCTGCAGGTCCTATAAAAAGCGATCGGTTTTCCGCAAGTGTTGTAATGGTTTGGTGACACCTCCGTGTTGCCTACCTTTACTTATTATGTAGTTGCGAGGTTCAAAGTCATTGGCACGCAAGTTAGCGTCGATTATAACTAAGGCGTGAAGGTGTTAATTGGTATTACATCAAAGTCGGAAGGGCCTAGAAAATATAACGAGTCTCGCCATACATCGAGTAACTAGGGTAGGTATTTATTCCTCTTTACTTCTAAGCGAACATTCGAAAAACGCTTGATGAATATGACTTAATATTATGGTGGTTACATTGAATGTTTTGTATTGCGTAATATACCTAGTTACGCTTTATTTCTAGGTTCTGATGAATGGTTGATTGACACTCGGATTGTAAGCTTATCTCGGTTAAACTTTCGCTTCCTGAAAGCGGTTAATGGTCACACATTAACGGCTGTCCAAATACAAGAAGTTTTTTTGTTTTGTGACGTATTTGTTAGAACAAACTTAGACCTTTTTACCCTAATGGACGATATTAGAACACTTCCCGAGATCTGTTAGGTCGCAATACAAAAATCTAATGGAACACAAAACAGCAGGTAGGCACAAAACAGCAATAATAAGAAAAAGCTTATTGTCAATGGGGCCCGTCATCTATGTTTATAATACCTCATGCCTACAAAAAAGAAGCATTATGTATATTTAAAAAGAGGCTAACATCCTTACTAATAAATAAATGTTACTATTCTATACAAGATTTTTTGAATGATATAAGTTTATAAGTTATTTTTGTTTTCGTTAATGTAAGTAAAATAATCAATAATATAATAAATCATTTGTAAAATATAGAATTAAGATTGTTCTTTTTGATGTTTAGTTTATAATGTAGAAAGGCTGTAGATCCACATAGCTGTACTTTTATTTGTTTGTATAATTGAGTTTATAAATATTTTTTTTACTTTTGCATGCCGTAAGGTAGAGTGTGTTGGAACTGCTTTTACAATGTTTGCATCTTATTTCGTACCCACATTCATTGCAAAATAAATGATTTCTGATTTGACACCCTATGTCGAATACTGGTGAAAATGACAGTTGTTCATAACGGCTGATATTTAAAAATGACGGAACCGCTTTGGCGAAAACCTTTAAGTGATGAGTAGATAGACTGCGATCACGATCATCGCTAGTTCATTCGAACTGTGGTCATGCGAGCACATCGCGAATTAGAATACAAACTTAGTTTGTTTTTCTCGGATAAATTAGAAAAAAGCCGCGTAGCTGAAGTGGGATTGGGATCGCCACGTCTGCGCTATGCCCAATGAACTGTGGGCTAAAATAACCACTACGTGGAGCCCTGACACAGCCAGAAGGCGTCGCGGTAAAACCCGTAGAAGATGGCAGGACTAGGTGGAGGAAACAAAAGACCAGTGGGCCCACATTAGCCTTGGATCGAAAAGCTAGGAATCTTGGGGAGAGGCCTTTGCCCGGTGCGATGGTGCTGGCTACCAGTAACAGTATACTAAGAAGGTGTGGGACACAGCCGTGTGTTTTAATACTTTCTTTGAGACAAATTCTTTGATACTTTAGCTATCGAGTGGTGTAATAACATTTTGTATGGATGATAGATATTTAGCTGCAGCATCAACCTGTATCCCCCGATTTTGTTATCATCAGTTTTTTTAATTGCCTCCCACTCTGGAGAAGCAAATGTAATTATCTGTTATGGGTAACCATTGGCAGAGATCTGTAGATAGACAGAGATAGGGTCATTGGACCCTATCTCTGTCTATTTACTGATCTCAGTACAAGTATTCAGTAGCCATATCCCATACTATAAGAACTAACCTTGGAAACTACACTCTTACTATTTGAGAGAGAGTATTCTGTAACAGACATGTGTTTCTAATTCGAGTGTTCCGTCATCTAGATGGACATATAACTCTGATATACCTTCACTTTCTGTGGTTGAGTAACCATGGCAACCTCCATTTATTAAGTTATGGTACCAAAGCAATAAAATCATAGGCATTCATGTGTAAGGGCTATTATAGTTAAGTACAATGTTCATGCTCGCTTTCCCTCGTAAGTAAGTGAAGCGGAAAATGATATGGTATCACGACTAAAGGGCTTACAGAATAGATATACTATTGGATCTATGACATAACGTCATGCTTGTGTTCCCCAAAGGGCTAGGCAGAGGTGCACCTGTAGTAATAAAATTATAATAATAAAAATCGTTTATTCTCTCTTGTCGTTTCGTGATGGCCCAGTGGTTAAGGCCTCGCCTCTCATGCACGAGGTTGTGGGGTCAAATCCGGGCAAGTACCAATGTGACTTTTTCAATTTATATGTACTTTCTGAGTTTATCTTGGACATTACTGACATCGGTGAAGGAAAACATCGTGAGGAAACCTGGACTCTATAGTTAATATAAGTCTGAAATCGCCAACCCGTCTTGAGCAAGCGTGGTGATCAATGCTCGTGCCTTCTCTGTTTGAGAAGAGGCCTTTGTCTTGCAGTGGGACAGTAACAGGCTGGTATATATATATTTATTCTCTCACCACAATATAACAAAACACAGAGCAATCAAAGTATAAATACATTTTTGTTATTTAATCTTGTGGGAGACTGCGTGCCTAAACTAGGCTCGAGATCTGTGTTTCAGGACACCCAGGATCTCCACCATTTACATACACTGTATTACACCTACATTTCGCCAGTATGTTTAAGTCCTACGTAATAGGGAGCGAACCTATTTACCATATTCATATTTTGAAGTGAAAAAACCACAGAGAACTACAAATTTTGCAATTACTAATTGCTTTCTCAAAAAATGTCAACTATTATCTTCCTGCTATCCAACTACATAACATATTTTCGTAAACTATTACGACTAATCTGTTTCATTTTGAAAGTTCAACAACATTCATTGCGTTATTTACGTTCTTGAGTAGATATTTGTTTGGAACTTATGAAGCAATGGATTAGCAATCTGTTTCAAAACGATTCAGATTCTGATTGATCGTGTATTACGCAATTACGGTACTGAGCTACAATACGCTCTATTTCCTCTAGATATAAATTGCTATATCACGAGACAATCTCTCTAAAATTTTACAGCTTTATGTAAAGCTACATAAAGATTAGTAAATCAAGTATTTTTGGTGACACACTAAGGAGCTTTTAAATAGGTACTTATTATATTTATGTTAGTATAATTTAAATTAACCTTTTTAGTGATAAACTTACATTAGCAATCACACAATAAAATAATAAGTGTTAATTTGTAAACAGTTCGATAGCTTGATGTTGTAATACATAGTAACTCCGTGATAGGCACTCAAAGTTATTGTGGCTATTTAATTTGTTAGTAAATATGTACTAAGATACCTATTTTAGGTCAATGCTAAAGGTGGTAAGTAAACCTAACTACCTATAACAATCTGTTCTCCTGTTGAGAAAACTTCAATCAATACATAGTGATTTTATGATAAACAGTTTCTGTTCGACGTCCTTATGCCTTCTGCTGGTCTTTTTTCTCTCTAACTTGGATTTTCAACGCTTTACAACACATAACATTAATGTAATCCTCGAAGAGTAAGGCAGAGGTGTACTTATACTAAACGCATATTTCATATTTCGCCAGTTATGTTTAAGTCCCATGTAAAGGGACGAGAGTCTATTGCCATCCGCCGCTCAACGCTTTAATTGGTCCTTTCTACAAAGGAAACCGATTCTAACGCAATTTATATCTATTTGAAAAAAAAAAAACGAAAAAAAAATATCTGCCGTTGAACATATAGGTAGCCTCGGAATATGTATTTCACTATGTATTTTGCTGGGGAGTTTGTTGCGCCACTTCTTCTTCCCAGCTAAAGCACTAGGAAGTGGTGAAGGGCGTTTGGGGGACTGTCTTATGTAATTTTGATGTTCGATAAAGTGCTGATTCTCAGCCTAGTTTGAATAAATGACTTTTGGATTTATTGTATCAGGTACCATAGTATTTATGACATTTCCCGTCTTGACTTTATTTGCAGTCGTTGAAAAACCATTTAGCTCGTATCACGTTCACTAGTTCAACCTTGGAAATTATTTGCACTCAAACCAGTATTAATGGCATAAACTAATATCTACTAGCTTACAAGGGGTAGGCTAATGTTTGCGAATATTATCGTTAATATTCATTTCTATGGAATATGGTTTAATTAAAATATATTTGTTTTTTTTTACGAAAATATCTTAAATCCTAAATATAACCTATTAAAGTTATACCTGACTAATAAACGATACTATAATTCTAATAAAAATAGAAAAAGTTTGTTAGTTTGGATGTACCTACGAGGTAATCTCCGAAACTACTCAACCGATTTCAAAAATTCTGTCACTGATAGAAAACTACACTATTACAGAGTGCTATAGGATATATTTTATGTTATAGTTGACTTCCACGCGGACGTTGAAGGCAGAAGCTAGTCATCCATTAACTTTAATTGCTTAGAATAGATGCTACAATAGTTACTCAATCACCTTTTCGAACAATAGTTACTATTACATTGTAATCAATACAAACTACAATCAGTAGCTTTACTTTCATTTTAACGAAAGTTCCTACTCATTACTTAGAAAGGAAGACTGCAAGCTATACATATAACCTAATCAACTTAAGTCGTTTACAACAAGACGCTAGACAAGCTATGATTCATGCTTCGGGTTCACATGTGATCGGAAAGTTACATCTAATACGTCGGACATGCAAACCCGTTTGATAGGATGTCGTGGTCGGCGCCGGCAGGCGAAAGTGTGCTCAATAATTAGCTATGGATATACCTAGTCGCATTTGAACGAAGTAAACACTGATTTTTAATGCTAGGCCAAAATGACAGCTGAGATCGACCTTTTGCAAAATAACACGATGAATAATTAATATTACAGAGACAACACGACAACAGTGAAGATCCTCCTGCAAATAATGATGCAGTGGTCCGTGGTGAGAGTCACTCGGTAACTAGATACCAAATGTCATTTTAGTTTAGCAAATTAAAGATCAGAGTATAGTCTCTCATCTGTGAGAGATGTCTATCAACAATTGTATGGGAAAATCTAATAATTTGGATGACTAAGAAATATACTGGTATTTAGAGAATGGATAGACTACATGGGCGGAAGACTTGGTGGAAGGAAACCATTAGATACAAGCGACCCAGAATAGCTGAGTGAAAGCTTTATAGTCTATAACAGATATGATGATGCAGAAAGACACTTACCTATACCTAAAAATGTTCATATATGCCATGCCTATTGTCTAAGAATAGAATAGAATAACCCTTTATTAATAAGTACATATATGTAGAAGTTGGCAGAATCATCCGAGCGCTGATTTGCTGGATTCGGTTTTTCCTCTACCTATCGTTATTTCTCCTGACTAAGTTTATTTTGTTTGTATGTATGTATTATTATTATTATTTTTCGAGATAACTATCAATTATGTTGCACTTGCCATGTTTTGTCTCTGCATCACCCTAAGGTTGACTGGTAGAAAATGCCTCAGGCATCAAGTCCGCCATTGTACAGTATTTTGTTACTTGTGCATAAAGTTTTAATAAATAAAAATAAGTATGTGGATTACAGATATACATATTGTAATTCATAGGTTGAAAAAATGGGCGTTACTTCATAGTAGTGTGAATTATAGAAAACGGCCGTGTGAATGTCCTTTGTTGCGATTTCTAGATCGAATCCATTAAGTCACAGTCACCAGAACTGACTCAGAATCTAACATAATATCGTGACAGATCCATTACGAGCTTTCTTTATGTATTAGCTAAAGGTAATCGATTGCTACTGTGCCTACTGATTTGACAACATGAAAAGTCTAAGGAAGGAAAAATATGTCATATGAAAGACGCAAGATTGTTTTGTTTCCATAAAGAACCTAATAATTACTAAGATAAAGTCGAATTTCGAAATTCTAAAGAAGTCATTATAATGTTACTTACCCATTGTGAAGTCCAGATGCCCATGACGAGGGCGGGCCCGAAGGAACGAGCGGGGTTCATGCTGGAGCCGGTGAAGGGAATCTGTTGACAGAACACACGTTTTTAATAACATATCCATGTAAGAGAAGAGCCCGTTCTTCTCCATAGGAACCTACTACACATTGGAATGGGCAACTAGCTTCATCTTTCTGACTGACCGACTCCTTGACAATTCAGAAGTACCAACCTGTAAATGGTTTAATTGAAATAAATGCTTTGAGTTTGACTTTATTACAGAGTACAAGCCTTGGGCGTTATTAGGACACATCTAGCTATTGAAAGAGACTATCAGTAGTTATAGTGAGAGAGATGACATCGCTCTACAAGAGGCGATTTTTTTTATGTGTAACATCTCTCATTCTCTCACTTCCCTGCAATCTGTGGGAGTGATTTCGTGAAAAGGGACGGAAGTGTGTCGCAGGAAGCCGGGGAAGCGTGCGCTATTTGATTTGACCAATGAGCACGCACGATGCTAGGGTTGGCCCCGCCCCTTTAATGTTGCTTATTACCAAGGTGAGATGCCAGATGTTACAACACATCATATGCGACTACTGTAACGCTCGCTCGTTTTTTTTTTCTAAACACTATATGCGAAATTCGTTTTACGCACAAGTTAAGACAGAGAAATTCATTTCTCTGACTGAACTTACAATAGTTTGAGTTCGTTTTAGCGAGCATTCTAGAGAAAGGACAGTAAATGTGCTTCGAAAATTTTGCCGAGCCGAGCCATCCTGTCATTGTTCCCACTTTGCCGCCTCCCGCACCCCTGTTTTTTGACGAGCATTGACTAGAGCGTTCGCTAGAATGATCGTGAAAATGTTCGTAGCGATCATTGGCTTTATGCTTGGCTCTGTTCGTCGTTTAGTTCGACAAATTAAAAAACGGCGAATGCTCGATGTTCAGGTGAATGCAGATTTTTCCAAAGGTGTAGACAGAATTATCAAAACTTCAGGTTTTACATGGGCGGCATTGTATGCCTACGTAATCCAAAATTTGCATTTATTTCGTCAAGGATTCTAGCATTTCTTAAGCTTTTAAAAACTGTGCGATTTTAGATGAATATACTTACAAAAGCAGCATGGCAGGCAGTGATGCTGAGGCCGATGGCGAGTGGAGCCGATCCCTTGATGTCGTTGCGGCGCCCGTC
Source organism: Agrochola lota (assembly GCA_947364205.1). Lineage (NCBI taxonomy): Eukaryota > Metazoa > Arthropoda > Insecta > Lepidoptera > Noctuidae > Agrochola > Agrochola lota. The sequence goes on along the minus strand of OX376221.1, from coordinate 5,377,415 downwards.
ACACACGCCGTGCACGACCATCACCAGCAAGAATGTAATCAGAGCCTCGACCAGCACAGCCTGGGGAACCACGGGAAACATAAGCTTCTGCATACTAAGACTGACTACCTAATATCCTGTGTCCGGTTTCTGATACCGTAACGAATAGGGTCTAAACAAGGTGTAAGGGACTTCGTCGCGCAAACTGTTACCATGAATTTAGCACATCATTCTAGAATCCAAGCGCAGATTTTTTTCGTTTTTTTAATCTGGTATTTCATACAAAAGAATTGCACTTTTGTATGAAACACCAGATTAAAACCAACGCCGTTAAAATATGTGGAACTGCTGATTTCAACACTAGTGGGTCTAGTATCAGTTTGAGCGTCCTTGTCACCCTGTATTCCTCACAAACATGTCGTATGTTACATGCGACATGTAACATGCGACAGTATTGTACGTAACATGTTCAGTATTGTAACGTAATCAACAGACTACGAATCTATATCTACTAATAATAATGTTACAAAGAGGTAACATTGTTTGTAAATTGGTAAATGGTAATCTCTGGAAGTGCTGATCCGATTACAAAAAATCTTTTACTGAAAGAAAGCTGCACTAATGCCAGAAAATGCACCGTTACGGAAGGCGGCTGGGGGGCAGCTAGTTATTACAATTTATGATGATGTTAAACAGCCCCAATTTTCTTTTACTTGTCATGTTACTACTACTTACTGCCGTCAGCGGCTTCGCCCACGTGATATCTTTTTATATAATAGCCTATGTTACTCAGTAATAAATGTGACAATGTAGCATCCTACTGGTGAAACATTTTTTTAAATCGGTTCAGTAAATTTTGAGTTTATTCATTACAAACAAATATGCAAATCTTTTCATCCTAACTATAAATGCGAAAGTGAGTTTGTTTATGTGTTTGTTTGTGACGCTTTCACGCTAAAATGGCTGAACAGATTTGGATGAAATTTGGCACATGGGTAAACTATGACCTGGATTATGATATAGGATACTTTTTATCCTGATATTCGCACGGGATCGAGATTTATGCGGGTGAAACTGCGGGGCGAAGCTAGTTCTATGATTATGAGTGTAGAAAAAGTAACCATTATAAAAATAATGTTCAACATTTATAACCCACCTGAGCTTCAGTGACTTCTGGTCCGGGTAGCGTCATTCCGAAGCCGCCCACTTGGTTCTCTGGCACGGCCAACTGCAACACACATAATATATCAATTAACTTAATTATTTAAGTACAGATAAAACGCTGTTCCGCGAAACAGTGTCTCTCGACATTTTAATTTATGTAAACTGCATTAATGATATTTGAGAAATTCAAGAGATTAAGTGAATTTTTTCGTTGACAACGTAAAGTTATGAGAATTTTGTTTCATTTTATGGCCGATTAATGTTAACCGTATCTTGATTACTGAAATGTATGGAATTTTTATATGTCAGATTATAAAACACATTATCTTTTTCTTGTAGTTAATCTATCTATAAAGATATATCGCGCGTACTTGACCAGCTTTTTATAGAGGCCTTCGTATCTCGTTTAGCCTAGCGTACCATAAAGCGTATTTGGAAAATCTAGTCCATTTTTTGCTATATCAAAGTACAAGTGATACGAAAAGCGCTTTTAAATAAAATATATTATATAACATGTCGCCTGTAACCCCGAAGGGTTGGCCAGAGCTGTACCTACAGTAGTTACACCACATTTCGCCAGTAATGTTTACATCCAGACAGTCATGCAACTGAGAAGTTTCAGATGGAAACACCCCACAACACTATGCTCGACCTGGGAATCGAGCCCAGAACAACATGTTCAGCAGTAGCAGTTTCAACCATGAACCACTAGATCAACGAGACAGTCTTAGGTAATAATTATACTAAATACGTATGACTCATGCATCTTAACCTGATGTAGTAATCTAAAATCGTGTCTAGCTCTACGTGAACATCGTTCTTCACTGGTAAGTACGCGGGCAGTGAAATGTCACAGGAAGGCCGTTGTCGTGAGCGTTATAACTTACGCGACCAACTATTAGCAACGTGCCAACATTTTATTTACATTTACACGCTGAACTTTGCGTGCTTATAATCGCTAAGACTGACATTAGAAATATTGTCTGACTTCAGATATCGAAGATAGACAGTCTCTATCGAAATTCTTTTGTAATACCGTTTAGATAAAGTAATATCAGTGTGTGTTTGCAAAATCTTCCTGTCATATTGTGCAAGTTAGCCTTCGTTTTTGATCCCTACATTTTAATTGGTTTATGTAGCACTCTTTATGTTTTGAGCTTAGTTTGAACTAATATTTAATCCTCTGTATTTTTTTTAAATCTATTTTATTTTAATGCCTGCTTCGTTAGTATAGTGGTTGCACGTGGTACTGCTGAGCATGAGGCCTGGGTTCGATACCCGGGTCGGGCAAAGGGTTATTGGATTTTCCATCGGGAATTTCTTTTCTATTACATGGGACTTAAACATAACTGGAGAAATGTGGGTGTACTATAGGAACACCTCTGCCTAGCCCATCAGGCAATATAAGCGCGTGACGTTGTGTATATTATTTCGGCTCAATGTTGTGAAGTTAATCAAGAGCATACTTGAAGTATAACGCCATATATCAAACGCGTGACCTTTTCGAGTACTCCGAAAAGCTTTATAGCAGAGTGTTCAATTAGTTCCACGAGTACACTGAAGGTCGCTCCACTTGGTTCTTTATTCTAAGATCATCAGTGTCACGGTGAACGAGACACTTTTTTTACCGATCGTACATATACGGCGATTAGAATGTCGATAGGATGACTACGCCTGTATAATTACGAGAAATTGTTTGTTGATATGTTTAACTGCTTGTTTTTTAGAACATTCTCCTTGTTTGGCTTTTAGCCTGCGAGTGTACTTGGGTAGTTGAACGACAGAAAAAAAATCTATACAACGATAAATCGAGCCTACAAAAAAAATCACTTACAACCTTGGATCGAAGCTTTTGCGTATTAGATTATTCTCAATTAAAATAAAGTCGACTTGATTAACAGATGGTCTGTCAAATAATCAGACGGTTCAGAGCTAATAACCACGATTAAAATTTAATTGAAGATGTATTTATTAATATCAAATTTAATCATACGCACTGCTCATGATTGCAAACTAATTAACTCATTACAGTCAGGAGCATTTACAGCTGCATTTAATAACATTAAATAATTATTTCTTCATTAACTTGTAGGTTGATCGTGATTTTTTCTGTATGATTATAGAAATAAAGAACTAAATGCGCATTAGATGAGCTCTAACTAATTAGAAAGTATTTTTGACTAATTTGATTGAATTCCTTGTAATTATTAGTATCTTATTTCAATTACGCTAGACCAAATAATATATACTTATAAAATTTTAATTATAATTTTGAAAGTCATTCTCATCCTGAATGTTAATGATGAGCGAATTTCTTGATTTCCTTCTTAAATTCATGACGAGAGCAATTTGATGTCTTTTAACCACTTACCCTGACGAAGGCAGCTCCAGCAATGGCGCCGAGGGTCTGGACGATGATGTAGCAGACAGCCTTCAGGAGTTTGATGTCACCAGCGGCGAACAACCCCAGGGTGACCGCGGGGTTGATGTGGCCGCCCGAGACATGGCCGATAGCCTGTGGACAAGAGGAAGGAGTGATTTAGTATGAGCGTTTTAAGATTTAAGACTTTATTGTTGTCTGCATTAGGTATACATTTCATCCGTTCACTGCTAGACACTTACTTATGCTAAATGCACGCTGAGAAACAACTAAAAGAAATACAACTAATATTAACAAAAGAAAATGTTTGTAGAAGTCATAACTTTAAAAGCTGTTCTCGATCGACACTATTATCAATAAAACCTCCAAAATACGTATTTTACTTTACCCCGGCTAAAGTAAATCTGACCATAGATTAGTAGGTAGTAAATATTCTGACGCCCTTGTTCAATGTTGTTTGATTCCATTTTCAAACAAGCAAAGGTCGAAAACTCTTACAGCCTCAGTTTAACTTTTTTTAACAGTTGCTGTTTCAGGTTACACCGTTTAGCCCACTTGTCTAGATACTTTTACAATATATCAATATTTCAGTAAGATAAACGTACATTCTAAACATTGGTCAAGAAATAACAGCAGCACGGGTTGATCCATCAGGTTAAGCTAGGTAAGGTTAGGCTTTACATACCGAGACTCCTCCGTGCCTCGGAAAGCATGTTAAGCCGTCGGTCCTGGCTGTCATTCGTGGATCTTTGACTGTCGTTACGGGTCGTCAGAAGCCCGAAATTCTGACAACCATGGCAGTCTTACCAAAGGGTATCGTATTACCTAGTTACTGGGTTGTGGAGGTCAGATAGGCAGTCGCTCCATGTAAAATACTGGTATTCAGGTGCATCCGGTTAGACTGGAAGCCGACTCCAATATTTGGGAAAAGGCTAGGCAGATTGATTGAAAAGTACATTCTAGTCATACGTGCATTTTCAAAAACTATCAGATCTACTAAATAAACAGAAACTATTGCGTTATGTCTAGCTCTATTCTCCTAAATGATTTTAACCTTTACTACTTAAATAATGTTTATTAAATCTGATATCGAATCTAACATCTAAGCTAGCCCTTTAATGAATATGTATTACCCACGTACGACAGATATATTACCTAATATTATTTACAACTCACGATCGATCTGTGATATAACTGAAACTGCAAATGTTATCTATAAGAGTCAGGGCAAATCCGCAATTATCGTGTGTTAGCTGTATATATATTATCTAGTGGGTGCCCAGTATTGTAGACTAGTGGTAAATCATAGAGGCGACCTAGATACTTTTAATCAAAAGATTTTGAAAAGAGAAGACGCCTTAATCCCGCATTTGACCCGCGTGGTAGATTACAGCCCACTCCTTCTCGAAGAGAGGAGGCCTGTATCCCAGCAGTGGGAATATTAATGTATTTTCCTGGTTCACGTGACAAAGAATGGCCCTTAACCCGTTAGCATCGTGAAGGCAACTGATCAATCATACCCGTAGGATGGGCAGCAGCGTCCTCCTTTCTGCCAATAACCGCACCGCGATAATTAATCAATCAACCAATGGTGATCGTATCGCTGATTGAGAGGCACTTCAGTGTTACTGAACATGTTGTGTCGACGTTGACGTTTACGAGCTGATATCGATCAATCTATTCAGCATATTGCAATACATTGCAGGACTTACCTAGGTAATGGGTAAGGAAACTACCTATCTATACTTAATAGAGGTAAGATTTGTGAGTGTGTGTGTAGGGGGAATCTTCGGAACTAATTAAACGATTTTGAAATTATTTTTCTCTAATGCAAAGCTACAGTATTGCCGAATGTCATAGAATATTTCACGTGGATTAAGTCGCGGACAGAAGTTAGCTTAAAATATAGAATCCTGTTGCCTCATTCGTTTAGTGATCGCAAAAAACACTGCTATTGTTATTATTTTTTATGGTTTTTTTCCTTAACAAAATCCACAATTACAGCCCGAATTCAGAATTTAGGCCCGGTTAATAATTATGCTTTACATCATATATTTGAGCAGGCAGACGCTTCACTTCGTGTAGATTATTTAATCACCACTGCTCCGAAAACGGTGAAGGAAAACATCGTGAGGAAACCGGCATGTCCTCGAAACAAAAATTCGAAGGCATGTGATATCTACCAACCCGCACTGGGGTCGCGTGGTAGATTACAGCCCACTCTGTCTCGAAAAGAGGAGGCCTGTGTTCCAGCAATGGGAACGTTAGGTACAGGTTGATGATTACATCATATTACATGGGACCTGAAAACATAAGTGGCAAACGGTAGGTGTATGTACCTACTTTACAACCTCTGCCATCCCTTCGGGAAATAATTGGCGATGTGGGTATCAATCTAGCCCTTTCCCAACCATGTTGGGGTGGCTTCCAGACTAACCGGATGCAGCTGAATACCAGTATTCTATGATGATGTGGGAATACAGTTCCTTATTTCACTGCAGCTGCCAAGATAAACTGGTTAACTACAAGTGCGGCTATCGCCTAATAAATCTCAATTATTCGCTCAAACGAACTTTAATTGTAATTGGATGTATTGGTTCGTAATCGCCGAACATCTGAACAATGTTAAGTACCTTTATTGTTTTATAATTGTGCCTTTATATTGTCATTAAATGGTGTACGTGTTGTGATGTAGATATGTCTACTTTGCCACGTTTTTTGGACCGTTTGCTGGATGGTATTTTGCGAAATAATTTATGTTATGAGACTTTGGAGGCTAAAGTCATTGCAAAGGAATATCTTAAAGCATAATCCATCGATAATGTTCCCACTGTTGGGACACAGGCCTCCTCTCTGTGAGGGCCGTAATCCACCACGCGGGCCCAGTGCGGGTTGGTATATGTCACATGTCTTCGAATTTTAGGTTCTAAGACATGCCGGTTTCCTCACGATGTTTTCCTTTACCGTTTTGAGAGCAGTGGCAGTGATGGCAATATATATCTTGTCTCGTTCTATTAGTCTGTTTCTTGCTAAGTTCAGTAGTTAAGCTTGAGTAAAGGAAAGGTAATACTAAAAAATTACTTATCAATAACGAAAGGAAGTAAAATTTTGTAGAAATATCGTCTTTTATGATATTTTATACTAGTACTGTCTAGCTAGATCATTCATAATAAATGCTTGTTTATCTCAACGACGAGCTAAGCGTACAGCGGCTAACAGTTTAATACCAAAGCCATTAATTGCTGGTCTCGTGAGCGGGCACACACGCAGATCACTACAACCTCCGAAGCTCTGAATCATCCGCTGCACTCTGACGTCACAGGTCAATTCTATATGTCTAGTCGCAATTAACATTTTTAACAGACATTATGTCATGTAGCGTTTAGTATGTAGGTCAGGGTAGTAATTAGTACAAATTAACTTTATTTTGCAAATATTTTTTTTTTTAAGCGAAGGTTATATTTTCCTGTTTTAATTTGTCTATATTTTTTTATTGCAGTTCGAAATTCTAATTGTTTTCATGCACAGAAAATGGATATGCCCAGGCTGTATAATATAATTTCACGAATAATTTCAAAACATTAGTAGAATTTTGGGCCAAACGACCTTTTTGACATCGATACGCTAAGTTCATACAATTTTTGTTATGTTTTTTTTTGTATTCTTTGGGGGGCAGCTCTGGGCCTGCATCTAAACCTGATGGTACTCGTAAGTGATGATCAGGCCGAAGGTGGAAGCGAGCTTCACCCGGAATCCTCAAACACAGATGAAATTCGACAAAAAAAATATTGTTACATCAAATATCTGTGTGACTATCCTTCATGTCTTTATTTTCAAAACAAGGAATAATTGATATTATAGTGCAGTGACTGTATTATTTCTAGAATATAAACTTCAATAGCTTATTAAACTCCCACGCATGTTATGGGTTAACTAAGGACAATGGGTTGTTATCGTGCAGTTATGCAATTAGGCAATCCATGACATAGGCATGAGTCGACACTCTGACATGTGCAACATCTATCAATCTTCACATAAAGTATCTTGTAGGTGACGGTGAGCAATATTATTGTACCACGTACCATTTTTTTTTTCTTTATTTGCACTTCAAAGTCACAAACATCTGTGTAGCCCTAGCTCTTGTACTAGGAGTTCCTGTATCACAAGAGCCAGACCTCGCAATTTACAGGGAATATGGTACAGAAGCGATAGACAAAAATGAAATAATTAATTACAGTTATGGCAAAGTTTACAAATATACAAGAGAAAAAAAGAAACTATACTCGTAAATATACCGTATAACTATAACTATTAGAGCTTTAGGATATTAAACTACGTGGCAATATATAAATCTTCTTGTCTATATGCAATGAGTCCAGTGACAGACAAGTCTAGCTATACCCGTGCAGATATTAAGACGAAGAATTTGTTCCTTAGAAAGTGTACCGTTTGCTCCTAAATGGGTCTCAAGCTAGGTTCAGACTACGACACTATACACTGTACACTCAGTGTTACTCGGTGTGTCCTATCTGAATATCAGCGCTGCAGTATTTGTTTTTTCTAATATCGTAGCATCATGCTGAGATAGGAGCCTTTTGGCGTCGCACAGATCTTCTTTTTTGTTTTCACTATTTGATTAGTTTTAATGTTCTTTTCTTAAATTCCGATTGTATTCATGTTTTTTTTTTTTGTTTTAATGTATTTTTTTTATAGATATATTTCCTGGCCGTGTCTCAAATAAAATATTTTTCTTTTAATCATTCTTTTTGTAATACACCAAGTGTATTACAAAAATAAGTACGTGTCTCTAATTGTGAAATTTACAGGGGCTGGGATTGCTGTAAAGCTTATATGCAAACGAAACCCCAGGCAGAAGCTAGTTGAAAACAAATTTCCGATAGTTTTAATAAAAATGCAAAGACGTAGGTATGATGTAAGCAACATTGAACTGTCGTGTACAAGATTCGAATTTATTGCTCAAAATAATTGTATAATCGCCGTATTCATTCAATTAAACCCGATATGAAGATCAGTCTGCTATGCTAATGTAGCGGTAAAACGACCCTGACTTTGAGAATATATATTCTAATTTGTAAACAGAATAGTTTAATTACAGATATGATTCATAAAAACCTTGAACGAGAATCAATTAAGGAGGTAAACCGGCAATTAAAAGAAACGGCATCATTTGCTGTGAAAAATACTATAAAGATATAAAATTGAAGTCCTTACCATTTCAACTAATGGTAATTTATCACCTGTGTAACATTATTAAATTAGTGTGAAAAATAATAAAAAACACTTGTGCTAATAGTTACACATTAACTTGGAATGCAAGAGTGACGAAGTTGATAAATTATGCGTTAGTAATTAGTAGAATTTTGAACACTCGAAGACCAGCCTTTTTTCATGACTTATTTTAAAACATATTTTTAAGAACCATTATTATGAATAAAAAATTTAAAAGAGTGTCCGTGGAGTTTCTTGGCCGTTCTTCTCCATAGGTAACTACTGCGCTTTGGAATGGGCAACTAGCTTCATATTTCTGACTGACCGATTCCTTCACAATTCAAAAGTGGTATAATTGAAATAAATGTTTTGAGTTTGAGTTTGAATACATGCGAAAAGTAACCAACCCGGTTGTTCCTGTTAATCAAGTCGCTAACGAATTATTTTATTAGTCTCGTGCCGTTGAGAACAGATGCAAATAAATTTATTAATCTCATGTAGATATATTATGTATAATTTATATATTTTCCGACTCGTTTGACGAATGTGTGTAATAAAGAAAATTATAGATTCATCTGCTTGATGAAATAATATACACGCGAATGAAGCGATATGTAGACAAGTGTGACATTAACAAATTAATGTCATTTTATTTAATTGAGTATGCATTGTTTATGAATAAACCAGGACTTATAAAAAATATCCATAACAAATACATGTTTGTGTCCATCCTAAGACTCTTGGAAAGAGAAGAACATTTTCGTTACAAAAATTTGACTCCACTTCGACACCTGTACGACTTTTTCCATACTTGAAAGTTTCAGGTACCTACAGTTGAATTAGTATCTAGGTTACTAAATTATGTGTTTGCAGAAAGCTGTGGTAATACAAGACAATATTTTGCCTGATACTAATCAAATAACAATCGTTTAAAGTCAAGCTTGATCTAAAGCTCAAAAGCTCAAGCGAAGAATTTTAAAGTTCTAACTTAATCAAAAGTAGATCTTATCAAGATGCCAGAATAATATTAAATGCACCAACAGTCTTTAGCATAATTTACGCGTTTCGTAATTAAAGCGACGTTCAGCGGTGGACAGGTGTGCATTAACCATTAACAAATTACCCAACTTGTGAACATAAAGTTCAATGTTGGTAGCAATGGCGGCGTGTCACGGTCCCAGCTCGTCACGGTCTGGACCGGTTTAGGCACGGTTAGGACACGGATGAGCGATGGGGAATCTTTCAGTAGGATGTTTGGGATATGGGACCGTTTAAACGCATGCTTTGAAACGTTTGGGAGAATCCTTTTCCAAAAGGTAAAAATTGCAAGGAAAAGTTATACAGAAAACACGAAAGTGTAGTGTTTTCTGTATAAGTTTTCCTATCAATTTCTACCTTTTTACAAAGTCAAACGGATTTTATGGCTTTGTAGACTAGTGAACAAGGTACTTACACACGTTTAATTACTTAATCGTTTTATCAATTATTGTAAGTTATCTTACGAAAAAAAGTTTCGACAATTTGTTAAAAAGTTAATTAATGTCGAAAGTAGAGGTCGAAAATTAAAAAAAGTAGTAGAAATTAATTAAGTGGTAACAGATTACAACTTGTTCACTGTTACTTTATCTGTATGAGAAATTCTCGAAATGAAATATATAAAGTTGAATAAGTCATTAATTAAATATCTGACATAAGTTGACACTGTTTTGGACACTGCAATCCAAAATTAATGACCTCCATATAAGGTGCGTTTCAAATAAAAAAATATAGATTTCGTCTATCGTTCGAAATATAATTTATGTCCGGACTCCGGATACCGCACCTAGGACATAGACTCATGTAACAGCACATTATTACATTTTCCTTGATCTTAATAGTTTATTTATATCAATATTTCTTTTTAATGTGATCGAATTGACATTAATTAATTGGAAACGTATTTTTAATGATTGGTGGTTAAACTTTTAAATGTCGTGTTTTATTTTTGTTGCTGATATGATTTAAATATACGGTTTTATATGCCATTGAGTTTCCTCATTAAGGCTTGTGCAGACCAGCGCGACTTGTCGCGCGACGCGACACCGGTTATTGTTATACTGTGAAGTTTTCTTAGAAATTGTATTGTTCGTGTCGCATCGCGCGACAAGTCGCGCTGGTCTGCACAACCCTTTATGTGTGAAAATTATATTTTATTTCCTATCGTAAATTATGAGTCACGTTTGAAGTTACGCGCGCCACAGTAGGTAAGTATAAATATTTAAAAAAAAATACCCACTCAAAAATATTAAAAAAAAAATACAATCGGAGCATGTAGGTGGATCTGGTAAATGTGAATAATTCAATGCTAACGAAATATTTCCAATCGTTCGTGTACTTAATATTTAGTAGTTTAACCCAAGCCCTTTAAATCAGTTACACGGAACATGGTCATAAAACATATTTATCTATCGACCTACTTAGTGAATAGCAACAGTATCACACCCTTCGCGCACATTCAGCAACACTCGGTATGTGTCTACCGTGAACGCGAGGGCGGCGCACACGCACGGTGCATTGACCACGCACAGCGTAAGCGCACCATGCGTGCGCACGGTCACCGCGCTACCAAGGGCGCCTACAATCCCTAACATGGTCGCGGAACAAGACATAGGCTTTGACAAAAATGGGCTATATTTTTTTCAGGTTAGGAAATGCACGTCCGAAGTAGAACGAATATTTGCGCCCAAACCGCGCGGCGGATTTAAACTTTCGTTAAAAACGTACTATTTGTTTTTTTTTCTATAGTCAAAAGTAAAAAAAAAAACTGTGTTATGGTCAAATAGAACAAGCTAACTTCACACTATTTAAGAAATTCTGCAGATTTGACAAAAAATATAATACAGATTATGAATGTTCAAAAAAACATCAATCGCTCTATGCTCTTAACTTGTACCAAACCATAACGGTAACACGCGCACAATATCAACACATACTCGTTCTCCATACAAGCCGACACGACACACACCGGATATTTTTTACATTCGGATACTTTATCAAAGTAATTGCTTCGGACAAATCGGCTCCCTTCTATCTATCTATTCTATTATATATATATTCTATCGTAAATTGGGTCAGTAATTGCCTCTTACGATATACCACTCTAAATTTAAATATTTTTACGGTTTATTGGACTAATTTATTTGAAACAACCGATGATCCTTCACGGTTTCCGTATAAGAAGAAGATATTAATTTAATTGGTCCGTGGAAAAAACACTTTTGTGTTTTATCTCTCAACAATATATCAACAACAATTTCGATAATGACCATTTCGAAACCACTCTTAGATAAACTAATGATTTTTAAATATTCAATCCACAAAAATGTTAGCATCCAATTCATTAGCTATTGGAATTGGTTCTACTTCCATTATGCCGTGGGAACTGTAATCGTACGCAGTGGACAAGCGCTCTTTGCTCTATGCAACCTATAAAGTAAGTCGAACCCTGCCCATTACCTCCAGCTCACGTGTCGATTGTGATTGGCTGCTGATTTATAGTAACCAGGTCACATGATATCATTCTAAAAACATCTGCAGTTATAAAACAAAATTGCAAACCCACTAGATCTTAACGATCTGTTTTAGCGCCTGCAAAAGTCAAACTTTGAACGTATGAGCCTCCCGATGACATCTCCGTAATCATTGGTCAAACATAATGTTATAATCACCATGCTTAGCAAATTTATGATAGCAGTATATTGTTATTAGAAGACAAGAGGACCTGGTTGGCTGAGTTACCAACCGCTATTATGACGCTCTCGGATGGAGTGAGATGTGGTCTTTCGTTTACAAAGAGTTGGTTTAAACCTAACTTATTCAAATTAAAGGATGAAGATGCTAAAGTAGCGACAACAACTACATATGTATTCTAAAGGCTTGCTACAAAACCTCCATACCGTAGGAAACGTCTAAAAGAAGCGCGCAATAAATCTGCAAATATATCCAATCGGCTTCTCATAAAAGTAAATGCACTTTACGATCTGCATTACAACTCAGTTGATAAGGAATGCTACACCGTTATTTGTACATTGTACCTCTTATGTGTTTAACTGTAGACGGAGTTCAGTGAGGCTTGGCATCGAGCAAACTGCAAATATTTGGGTATTTACCTACTCGTCTAGAGATGTTTGCAAATACTAGCCAGTAGCAAGATGCCTCATGCACAAATGTATAAGCATTGAATGGACTGTTAAATTGAAGATACCACTGAAGAACATATATATATATAAGTTCGAAAGATATTTTCCTTAGAGAGTGAAAAGGTAGGGATTTTCAAAGCTGATCCCATTAATTGATCTAAATGCTGAAGTTTGAATGCAAACCAATATACGAACGATGTCGCCAGCTCGTTTACATAAATCAAGTTGATCAACGATCCAATCTGTTTTCATAAAGACATAGATTTTCCCGTAGCACATACATCTTCCTACGTATGCATAATGAGGATTTATGCTTGAATACCTTGAATTATGATCGCGTACCAGTCCTAAAGCGGTACTTGATGGATGGATGTCCGAGGGTTAGGCGTAGTTAGGTCGTATAGGTCAGTATATCTTAGCGCTGACAGCTGTAATGAGCGCTCCAATTTGTTGCGCGTGACTACCTGTAAGGGCATGATGATTGCGGGAAACATTCACTTTGCCCTATATTTTATAATTCTGTTTAATGCTATACCTAGTGCCTGATTATAGAATAGTTCACCACTGATTATTACTGTTTTGCCTGAGCTGACCGCCGTTGCATATATTTTGTTATAATATTTCTTGTTTCCTTTAGCAGTTAGATTTTTATTTGTATCTATTGAAAGTTCTTCATTACCGTTCATGTGTTCATCTCCATCGTTAACAATACATTCAATTTCTTCTTTCCCAGTTCCATATATACTCGTAATTTAAACATATCTACGCAAGCATAAACTGCATTCCGTGTTTTGCATGACACCCATTTTCTATCCAGTACTAAAATCAACATTATCCACTATCTAGCTTTAATTAAAATCTCTTGCACCGTCCTATCCTTTACTCCATACATATTCATGGGCTATTACGCAAGAATCATTTATATGTAATTTTACGACTTCAATCCGTTATGATAATACATTTCTCCCGTGTCATTGCGCCCGCGCATTCCTTCCTATATTTACGGCTAACGAATGTAAATTAGACGTAATCGTATAAAAGTATCGAATAAGCCTATAAGCGTTTTCTGTGATCTCGGGTGGTGATACCAGTTTTTCTTGTAATTCTCGGGTTTAAGGAACTGTGGATGATGTAATGAAGACTGCTAGTTTTGTAAGTCACTGAAGGTCGATTCTATATCTCGGTATTCATTAGCTTATATGCTTTCTTTTTTCAAAATCACAGTGATTGGAGTCTCTCTCTGTATATAACAAATGCGAATCTACCATCGTAATTTAATTTAATTACGAATCGCACAAAGCATTTCACGGCTGGTTGGCATCGTGCGTCTAATTAGGCATACTAATGTTACAGAGCTCTTAGCCGGCTTGTCGCCAGTTCAATTACTAGTATTAGGTACGAGTATTTCAACGAACAAGTCATTCGATAATTTATCATGTTCGCGTATCCGTTTGCAGTCCTATCTGCATATGACTCAAAAACAATTAAATTTATCGGTTGATGTAACCGATTGATTTATGAAAGGTAATACTAATATCTACCAAAATTATATTCAAGACGTTAATTAATTTGTGTAAGTTATTGAGACGTCGGTATCGACTTCTGATATTAAAAATTAACGTAATAGATTTTTTTTGGCTTTAACTCATTACCAGGAATAAAATTACGATAGATCTCACCTTTTAAGAGAATAGTAATAATACGAATGTTAAAAAAAAAAGTCTATTAAAAGTTCACCTTAAAAACCATCAGTAATTTAAACGTGTATAATTTATCTACCAAGTTCAGGCTACATGTAATAAAGAGCACTTCAAGTAACAGTACTGGCCGCAAATAAATCCGTCAGTGTCGCCGACTCGTTTGTAACAGTTCGCAATAAGAGTGCGCGCACGCACGGCTGGCGCCGATAAATTAGCGGAATTAAGTCGCGCGAGCTTTCGGCGTGTGGTGCAAGCGATGAAGGGAGAGCGATTACAAATATATTTTATATATTTCAACTCCTGTCATTGTTGTTGTTGTGTTATGTCTATGGAGTAAATGTTTTATTCTATTCTACTATAACAATCTAATAAAAACAATGGATGGTAGTGGTGTGTTTCGGAAGTTCAGTTGCAGTTTTAGTAAAGTTTTACATGTTTTTTGTTAATAAGAGTTTTAACTTTTATGAACATACGATTCGTTTTTGATTGAACGCAATTATTTGAGGATGCAGGAACTCTTGCACTGCGTTGACATCTAAGATTTAGCTAACAATCAAACAAAATCTTTACCTATTCCAGAAAACCGAAAGCTCTTGTGATTATAACCGTTATAATAAGTCGAAATTATGCTCAATTTACAAGTGATCTGCGAAGTGGAGTCACTAGGTAACTGTCGGCTCATGTAGTGCATACAAACTTGCTATCAAGTACAAGAAGTACATACAAAGTACATAACTGTGCTGGTTCACATGAGCTTAGTAGTTCACATAGTGCTTAGCATTCAGAGACACAGCCTAACGGTATTAGATAACTTTGGAAAATCTCCTGGATGAATAGGTACAAATCCGTGTTATTTCCTTGGGTTACGTAAAATTGTCTACAATTCTGTGTGCATTATCGTGCGTAAGTCGTTCGCTATATAATATGGAAGGACAATAACCTGAGAATATTTCGTGGGAAATTGCGACTTGCATTTTCCGTGTCCCATGTGTCCACAATTTTATGTGTTGTTTGGAGTAATATGAAGTCTTTCTAAGTAATAAAATTGTATATGGTAAATTTTGTATTGTTATTTTTTGACTCAAAGAAAGTTCGTGAATATTATGTTCAGAAAATTTCTGAGCTTTAAAAAGCTCACTCATTTCGTCCAGTAAGCAAGGCTATTTATACAAGTAATCATAAATTATCAGGCACTACTCTACTCTAAACAAAAAGTTATCCCTACGGAATAACGGAAATGCAGAAAGTATGTAGGTACATTTGTAAAATTGTATATGGTACATTTTGTATTGTTATTTAGTGACTCAAAGAAATTCGTAAACATTATGTTCAGAAAATTTCTGAGCTTTAAAACGCTCACTCATTTCGTCCAGTAAGCAAGGCTATTTATACAAGTAATCATAAAGTATCAGGCACTACTCTACTCTAAACAAAAAGTTATCCCTACGGAATAACGAAAATTCAGAAAGTAAGTAGGTACATTTGTTAGGTAAGCAAACCTATGTAGCTATTACGATGATGTATCCGTATGTATATACAATGCCGCCCATGGATAGGTATGTGACCGCCCGTATTTTTCTGAATATTCATAAAAAAAATACTTTAATAGAATTATCTTTAATATTTTTTTTTTTTTTTTTGAGTTGCGTTTGCCATATCTCCTATGTTATTGGGTCGATTTGGGTTCTGTTGATTAATCCTAAAAGCTTATGAGTTATTTTAATAAAATGTGTCGACTATGAATAAAATACGGAGGACATTAAAAAAAAAGTAAAAAAAAATCTGATAGGGGTAATTTTTTTTTATTTTTTTTATTAGTTTTCGATAATTTGTCATGAATATTCAGAAAAACACGGGCGGGCAAATGCACATGGGCGACATTGTATGTATAAATGTGTATACTCATACACATTTCATTCATGACTAGTTTCACATAGTTCTGCTAACGAGATAGTAAGGTGAACACAGATCACATCTTAATAACATTTTAATTAGTTGTAGGTAACATGGCGACGAGGAAATAATTTCAAGTAAAATAGAAGTGAGAACTTTACAAGTGGGAACATTTCTCTTTTTCATTGCCTATCTCCGACAGGCCAATTACAAGAAGGTTTAAAATTAAAACTGAGTTTTCTTTCTACTTGATAATTAAGTGCATGATAATTACAAAGAAAGTGTGTATAGTAAAATATTTGAAAATACATATGGATTAGGTAGCTAAGTGTAAATTTATTAGTATTATATAACTTGTGAATAAGGCTCGTTTTAAATAATGGAAAGCATTCTTGAAACTAAATGCATTCATTTGTTTTAATTTAGAAAGGTTTATTTCTCGGTAAGATGGTTTCCCAATTATTTATAAGGGAATCCAATCGCTCTTCATAATTTGTTGATGTAATGCTTTAACTTATTTTGCGCTTGGTTAATTGGTTTAGTTTGACAAACCGTTATATCCTGCGTACCTACGCAGATACCGTTGTTCATGCATGAAAAATTATGTAATGGCAACACAACCCTACAATTACTTACTGCACTCAAATGAAAAAACCACACAAAATAAATCATTTAAAAAAATCTACTTTTAATAAGCGATTCATTCATTACGTAAGAACGAGTCGTGATCTAACGTTCATTCAATGCCATGTTTTAGTTCGTCGTAAGTGAATCTTTTGCGCTGTGATTTATCTTAAATGCATGCTAACATTTTTGTCGTATATATTTACTTTGTATACTACACGATCGGCTCTAATATATGGCTAATTAAACGCTCATGATCATGTATTGGCTGTAAATTATTCATTGGTTGTACTTAGAATTAAAGCTTTAGCAATCGCATTTTGATATATTTATTTATCAACATGGTCAAGTATTTTTTTAATAAATAAAAGAGATGCCAATGACCTGCCGATCTATTCTGTAAAAAAGGTGAAGTGAGCTGCCCTGGCATTAAGTGGGATGATAGCTAACTTCAAGCCCACTTCACCTAAGTATTCACAATGAGACTTTTACATGGTTACGCCGACTGTTATTAATTCAGTTTTTTTTTGTCTTTGTTAGTTGAAAAGCATAACATTTTATGTGTAAACGAAATTTTAAAGGTATACTGACCGAGTGACCACCCTGATTGTTGAACCGATGATGAATTGTATGAAATAATATTGAAATACGTAACAAAATCATCATGATTATTAATAACGTATTTACGAGCTGGAGACACGTGGAAGAATATATTAAAGGGCTAATAATATAATTTAATAATATTCAAATTAATAAGATTAATGTTTCCGCTAACCATGATTTGAGCTTGCGATGTTTCCTGTGCCATACAAGATTTTAGTTTATGGTTTACTCTCGATAAATCAAAGTTTATCTTAGACTTATTATGTAACCTATGTTGTGGGTACCACTGTTACTTATATTTTATGGCTAACATTTGCGTATCGGATATTTTATTGGAAGTAACCAGGAGCTATCACTGGTACCTACATAAATGTCATAATTTCATCGTACCTATTGCTTTTTTCTTCAGCTTTTCACTACAATTTTTCTGTAACTAAGTTAAGAGCGTTTATTCCGAAAGTGGGCAACGTCGCAAAGAGATGTCAAATATTTCGCTGTTTTGATTAATTTGGCAAATTATTGTATGGAAATAAGAAATGTGGCTAACTAGCGAACTAGAATATTGATTATGAAATGCAATAATTAGTATCGTAACATCGAATATTTACTTTTAGATGTAAAAAAAGTATTTGGAAACATTCCAAATGCCTTTTTTGCATCTAAAACGGGTACAACATCAAATTCAATGTTATAATTGCAATTCATTATTTATATATTTATTTATTTATATTCTTGTTCGCTAGTTAGCCATATTTCCTATTTCCATACCTATAGTAATATTGCCAAATTAATCAAGACAGGTAAATTTGTGACAGCTATTTGCGACGTCGCCAACTTTTGGGATAAACGCACTATAATAGGTAAATGGATCAACGAACTTAAAAAGGTGGCTGGGATAGACTGGATGTGGAAGGTGGAGGATAGGGGGTTTTGGCCCAGCCTGGGACAGGCCTATGTCCAGCAGTGGACAGCGATAGACTGAGTCGATTTTGATTGAAGTTAATAAGATCGAATGCACCTACCATAAAGAATTCATCTAAAATTGCATAAGTATTAGTAACATAAATTAGTTACACGCATAATTGACCTTTCATGAAACGACCTTCGCACATAAAGCGAAATAAATGGACACCAAATAGAAAATTGATGATCGCCATCATTCATTGTGAAAAATACAATACATACCAACGCCTAAAACAATACAATCGATAAATATTAATTTACATGTTAATCGATCGTCTTAGATCCCTGAGGCCACCTGTACGACACCTCTACATTATGCGTAGACGCAATAAAAAGGATAAACAACTCTACATTTAAAAACATAAAGTCTAGAATCACTTACGGTGTGCTTGTAGGTACTACAATTGCTATTGTACATTCACAAGTCGTTTGTCAATAGACAATCCATCTCGAGTGATAGCCGATTAATGATGGATTGTATCGATTCACATACACACGTCAGGAGAAACATATCATGGGATAAAACGATCGTGACTGAACTGACACTGAGTCGATTCTATAACTAGGCGATTAAGGATCGAGTTATTAATTTTTAGTCGATTATAAAAATTAATTCAACTGGACTTCAGATTAAATCTGTGGGAGATAAGATGGCGTCGTGACTTGGTTAAAAATTTATTGCAGTACAGCTTTATGAAGTCTATCATCACGTGTTTAGATTTGCTAACTATAAATATCAAATTACTAAGGAGGTACTGTTATTAATAAATCAATCTGCCTAGTCTTGTTCCAACTATGTTGGGGTCGGCTTCCAGGCTACCCAGATGCAGCCGAAAAACAGTATTTTACATGGAGCGACTGTCTATCTGACCTCTTAACCCATTAATGGTTAGACTGATTGTCAGACTTTTGGGCTTCTAATTCTAATTACCCGTAACGACTGTCAAAGATCTTCGAATGACAGTCGGGACCAACGGCTTAACGTGCTTTCCAAGGCACGGAGGGGTTTCGATATGTAATGGATGGTCACCCATCCACGAACCGACCGCGGCATGCGTAGCATGTAACTATTCCACGTATGATTCGAAAACTTTCTGCTGCTACCAATCACTCAATTGAATGTTCGAATAGAATAGAAATAACAAGAACGCAATTCGCTAATTAATCGATTTTATTTTACAAATTGAGAAAGTGTCGCAGTAGCAAAACACCACTTTCACTGGCTTCAAAATAGATGCGTTCTTTAATAGAAGTAACTTTCCTCCAGTACTAGCCTGTCGGATTGTAATTACACTAGCATCACTCGCCTCGACGCCCATTCACTAGACTGGAGTGTGAAAGTCGGCTGTCTGTTGATGTATTTTCCTATATTTACAATACTTAGGTAGTTATACACTTTTTGTTTGTTGCGTAAAGATGATTGATGATGGATAGATGTATTTTCTAGTAACTAATCTAGTTTTCTGCATTAGATA
Organism: Agrochola lota; assembly: GCA_947364205.1. NCBI lineage: Eukaryota > Metazoa > Arthropoda > Insecta > Lepidoptera > Noctuidae > Agrochola > Agrochola lota. The sequence continues at coordinate 5,357,227 of OX376221.1, read as the reverse complement.
TTAATTGACAGAGATTCTACGAAGTTTTTGTGACCCCTTTGTCGTTGGTGGCTACAAAAATACGAATATTGGCTACTTTTCTGATTAGGTATATAAGTACCTACTAACCAAGTGTCTAAAGCCACCGACACGTTACTGTGTCGTGCTGTGCCGTGACGGGGGTTACACCAATCAAACAAATCTGTTCAGGACTACGTCAAATCACAAGGAGTTTTCATTGGCCATGAAAACTCGTTGTGATTTGACGAAGTGACGTACGCAATAAAACATGTTGAAGTCTTTTCCTGTCAAACATTGTATGGAACATTGACAGAAAATAGAGATTTCAACATGTTTTGTTGTGAATGTTTCGCCAGTGCAAACGCACAGTAACACTGCGTCAGAAGGCGTCACGACACGACACAACACAGTAATATAAATCCGGCTTTCGGATACCCGGTCTTGTAACTAGGGCATTATCTCTTCACGGGGCTCTATAAGTTGACCCTTGCCAACTAAAGCCGGATTCACACTCGACCAGTGAAGGGAGGAAGAGTTCCGTCCAACTGTCCGACTGGTCGCAAGTGTGTCAAGTGCACGCTTACTTGTTGCTTGTTACGTCAATGCTCTCACCTCAATCGTTTGTATAAATAGAATAATTAATGCATAGAAACTAACTTCGCATCTTGACAACTATTAATAGCAAGTTAAGTGTATCATAAATGTATTTTCCAATACCTATAGGGAAAAATTGTGTTTGATCAATTACTAAAGAATCATTAGAATACAATAATAGTTTATAATGATGTACTATGTACCAACATACCCTTCCGCTTCATTAAAACCTAATTACAGCATTCATTTATATAAAAAAACGATTAAAAAACGCATAATGATCTCTGTATACAAATAATTATTTGCCCGAAAAAAACATATAATTTGCAATAACATACATGGATAAATAATGGCAAACTTATCTGTAGTTACCTACTCTATCATAGAATTTTAATCGTAAAACGATTTATTTATAAACATTGTTTAAAGTTAAGAGACGTTTAAACGTGAAAAACGTATAACTATGCAGACTCTAACCATGACTTAACTAGCAGTGTTTGTAAGGGGGTAAGTTTGTAAGCCATATATCCCACACCGTATGATCAAGCAAATCAAGTTTCGATACAACTTGAACACTTGGTCTCACAAACTTTAACGATCGAAGGCTGTTGTAGTCCACATATATGATAATTGTACCGAGCCTGTTTTGCACGTGTTACTTTTGTGCTGCATACAGCCTCTCACAGCCTGCCCAGCGCCCATTCATCTCATTCAATACGGATAAATTACCATATTTAATCATACACTAGCTTTTGCCCGCGGCTTCGCCCGCTTATATGTCGGAAATTATCCCACGGAAACGTACCACCGGGGTTAAATGTACCCTATGTATTAATCCAGGTAATAAACTATCTGTGTGCCAAATTTCAACCAAATCCATTCAGCCGTTTTTGCACCAATCCGCAACATAGGTACAGTTCGATTCATAGTTAATGGCGGCTCGGAAGTGCGCTACTCGCTGCGCAGTACCGCACCCCTCACCCCCGTTGACCCATGAATTAGTTACTGCGCAACGACTCGCGTCACGTTCCGAGCCGCCATTAAGTTTGAATCGGGGTGTACTCGTACATCATTTACATTTCGTACAAAGCTCAAGTGGCTTCCCATACGCCTTCGCCGGAATTCTCATATCTTATTTCAGCTCTACAGTATTCTGTTTAATCCTACAACCCCCTCTTATCTTAAAGAACGTTTCCAGTTCCTTCATGACACACATAATAGATATCTGAGGTCATCGGAAAACTTGAGACTAGAGATGCCGATGCATTCCACCAACTTTTATGACAAATCTTTTACAGTTCAAGCAGTACGGTTATGGAATGCCTTGCCCGTGTCGATAAGGCGTGCTCAATCTTTGTCCACTTTTAAAATTCTGGTGAAAAAACACTTCCTCTTTCCTTAAACATCATCATTACATATAGTTCCTTATTCTTGTTTCATGTTTATTATTTTATATATATCTATGTATATATATGTATATATTTATGTGGTTAAGTTTATTCTTTATGTATTTATTGTGTATGTAAATGGTACACCACTGACTACCTGCAGTATTATCTTTCCTTCTCCCTTTAATCCATCCAAAGGTTGTCTGTAAAAGATCGCTTTTAGCGATAAGACCGCCCATTGTGTCACCCTATGTAAAATTTATAATTTTATTTCTGTAATTTGTATGGTGTGCATAATAAAGAATATTCTATCTACATCCAGACAAACAGTCAAACGGCTAAAATTCTTTGTTACAATTTTATTCTTTAATCATATAAATTGCACTCGTGCTTGCTCTTGCCAATATAGATGCCTCAAGCGATTTAAAAGTAAATTAATTTCTAATGTTAGGCTGCAGCGATCTTTAATATAATATATTATATTTCTAGTATTGCTAAAGTAATAATTTAAAAGATATGTCTAGATAACCGCAAACGTGATTGAATTTACATGTAATTTTAAATTTTCGATGAAAGTGTTTCTACCTTCGCCTGTACCATTTCGTGCCTATGATGGATCAGTTTCGTTCCTGATCGCGCAGATATTTCGATATGCCAATGCCAAACTGCTCATCAACTTATGGCATTTCTGTCACAACCAGAATTTAATTACTCTTTCGGTAACTTTTGTCTTAATTCCCACTAAATATAATATTTAAAATGACCATCAAAAAACTTCATAATTTTTCAATGTTGGTATCATTGTATTCACGTACAGTCGCGGTCAAACTCCTAAACAACCAATTAAGCTTTCAAAGTCAAGATCACACGTGTCAAGTGTTACTTAAATGATAGTCTAATAACATCGTTAATTTTCCTTTATGTGCCACAAAAGGCAGCAAAATGGCAACAAACAACAGCTAATAGAATCCAGTCGAAAGTCAGGGCTGTCTGTGTCAAATGAACTGACTTAATATGATAAACGTATATAATTCGCTTTTGAGAGTCGGTGAAGCGTGAAATATGTTGATTGATGGCATACTGCGGGTCAGTCGCAAGGAGGTCTGCGGTTCAATGCTCGCGTATTCTTGCACTTTTATTTATTTTTAAGGTTCCGTACCCAAGGGTGCCAACGGGACCCTATTACTGGCTTTGCTGCCCGCCCGTCTGTCACAGGGCTGTATCTTTTGAACCGAAATAGATAAACGATTGAAATCTTCCCAGGGTATATACTACTATGACCGCTATAACAAAAAGTAATAAAAATTAAGTAAAAATTAAAGGGTTCTCCATACAAGATTCATGTTTAAAAAAAAAAAAAAAAAAAAAATTATACAATGGTACAGAACCCGTCGTGTACGAGTCTAACTCGCACTTGGCCGTTTTTTTATGATGTATCTTTGATGCCATCTACGACAGGAGAAGGACTTTGTTTATTCGATAAATGTTTTTATGAAACATCATAGACTATGTTTCGACCAAAGAAAATATTAAACATTAACCATTAACCTTTGGTAAAGTAACGTAACCTTATCTTTCTATTCATCAAACGTATCATGTAATTCGACAGACACCCGAAAAACTGTGTTAACACGGAAATGCACAATCTGTTGCATCATATTGGTAATTTTTATTGAGCAGCCATACGAGATGGTAATAGACGCAGATCTCGGCCATCTTGCGACTGCGGAAGCCATCCAAGTTGAAATAAGTTATTATAAAGCACGTAACTTTGGGTACTCGCGTTTGTAAACATGTTGTACATATTACACGCTCACAAAGTGCATTGCAACACGTGTTTAGGGGCACATGTTTAGAGACTGTTGATAAACATTCGTGAACTTATTACCGCGATCAGCATTCTATTCTGATTTCTTTTACTATAATTTTAACTGCCTGTTAAAGAAAATAGCAACAGTAATTATGATCTAAGTTACATATAAGTTACATATTCATGTAAATACTGTGTTTATCTAGATTCTTAAGCTGTAGGTACTTAACTTGTAACTTTAATGAAAATAATAATTTTAAAACCTATGATTATAATTTATAATTGCACTCGGAGTTGGTACAGTGAATGAACTCAATAATAAAATTATGAATGAACCAGAAAATTAAGTAAATTATAACACGAGGACCAGTTGGCATGATTTAGGGCGCGCGAAGTAACTTATAAAGGTACAATCATTAAGAAAAGTGTCGAAATCGGAGCGCCAAATAATAATAATTCGCGTTTTTGATATTTACAAGTTTTCGAGTGAGCCTTACGTAATTTTAAGGAAAATGTCATGGTCAGTTATTCGAGATGTAAAGGGTTATTTTCACTATACAAGAGCCAAGCTCTTGCACATAAGAAAAAACTAAAACGAAGAAAACAAATTATTTGAAGAAGTTATAGCAATACAAGCCGTATGCCCGATAGAATTTCCTATTGGCAATAAACACGAATTTCCATACAAACTTTTAGCCCCTTATTTAATCCCCGCTAGGAGATGAATTTTGTTCGTGCGTTGTCTGTCAGTGAATTTAAGATTTTTGCTAAGTAGATTTTCCCAATACCTATCCTTAAAAGGCGAATAAAAAATAAAGTAACATCCTGACCAGACAGTCAAAGGTTGCAATGGCTACTGATAATTAATGTGTCCGCTGATTTAATCTTTACAAAAGTCTAATATATTAGTTTTATCATTTTTTATTGACAATAACGCATGATTGATAGACGGGTTAAAATATATGTATGAACAGAATGCAAATTAAAAGGCCAATGATATGTTTAATTAAAACGTAATGTAATTCAATATGGGCGTAGGGCAGACCAGTGCTTGCTCAATAGCCGACAAATGGCTCCAAGCAGTCTGTCACAAGACTTTATAAGGAGAATTTTATTCCTTTCATTAATACCTGCTTATTATTCGATATATTTTACACATTTTTATCCGCAGACACCGTAAACTGTGTGAACAAGTGTCGAAATAAATATTCTAGAAATTCTGAAGGTGACTGTACTCTGTAAACAATTTTGAAGGAAACTCAATATACCGTAAGTGGTACTATCAGAAAAATTATACTTATTTCTGCTCTTTATTTTTTACCGTTTTGATACCAAAACTAATTTGTTTATTTACAAACTAAACATTAAAAATAGCCATTAAAGCCATTAATTTAGTCAAAGTATATTTTTTGTCGTAATATTATGATCAGCAACAGTCTCATGACCTACGAACAGTCACGAAGTGTTCCGAACAACTCCGAACAGGTTAACGCCAATCAGAGTCAAGGTCGCCGTGATCTACGGGTGCGTATCGATCAATGATCTATGATGGCCGTGCGCTCGATTAATGCGCGACGAAGAAAAGTTTGCTAATTGTAAGAATTTACGTGAAACTAATCGATTTTTCTATTTTTTTTATTACGTTTTGACATAGTTGTGATTGATGTCTAGTTTTTTGATGATGACTTTCGAATTTTAGAAAATTCAGTAATTTTTGTTAACAGAAGAGTTCTGTGAACAAATTAGTGTTACATTATGTATCTAGTTTTATAGAGGAGGCATAGAAATGCCTTGCAGTAGACGGCACTTTCAAATGTCGAAACAATAGCAGTGAGCTTCCATTATTGCGGAGTTACAACTGACCATATTTCACATAAATTAGGCAAGAAATAAGTGCCTGTAGTCGTAAGCTTTACATGTAACTAACCAATATTTACGTTAAATTTCATGGCAACAAGAAATTAGGTTCACGAAACAAATTTTCAAATTAAATGTAATTTTGTCTTTATCTTTTTCTTCCTTCTTTCATATTATATCATTACGTAAGAATGACAATGAAAAAAAAACCTTAGGATGTCACGAACCAGAAATTACATCCACTACAGTTGATGTAATGACACTTATTTTTACGTTTACATTTCAAAGAATTTTGAACTTTTTCGCCATTTAATAAAGTCACATTTGCATTGGACTTACCTAAACTCTGCTATTTAATATGATTTTTAAGCGACTTATCATTCAACTTTGAACGTAAAGCTTCTTAATCATACGGTTTAATTTTTATAATAATATGTAAGAAGAAGATGTGATCGAGTCTAGAGAATGGGTTTTCTTTATTTCGTAGTGTCACTGTAAAACAATCACAGACACCACATATTTACGACGCACCTCATTGCGTTGAACAGTGTGTATCACTGAACTCTCCTTTTAATTACAATATGGCCGGATATTTCGACATATTATCGGAGGTATAACTGTCATATCACATCACTAAACTTCCATGGTAATTATGTTTGTTGATAGTAATTTGCGGTAAGGTGAATGTTAAATCATTGGGTCGGTTAATGCATTATTCGTGAAGTTTTAAAAATAATTCATTGACAGATACAAGTATGTTGTAAGATTTAACTTGCCTTTCTTCATTTAGTTGTGCAATGAGATGCAAGAGAGTATATTACTCGACATTGAAAAGGTATATAATTTTAACATTAATTTATTGCATAGTTTTTGATGTTATGGATGTAAAAAATTACTCTATGGTGATGTTTTATGGTGTCTATAGTATATTAAGTTTAAAATGAAAAGTGTTTGATGTAATCAATATTGGTAGTATTTTACTCCGTAACAAACGAGGTCGTATATTAATTTGTATTTATGCTTAGTGATAATAAATATCAGTAAAACTGTTCAATTAGAATTTTGTTATATTGGGACTTGGTGTCTTAGTAATAAATAAATAAATAAAATTGTTAATGTAAAGTTAATAGGTAATTTCACTACATTTTATTGCATAATAAATATTAGAGTAATTATGTGTATTAGTCATGTTTTTTATTGTAAATAGATCATTAAAATATATATAATAACGACGCAGATCATTTAGCTAAGAATAGATTTTAAGGAAAACTAAATATAACTGCCAGGTGCATAATATATAAAGTGCTATTGTTTATGTAAATTTTTAATAAATAGGTACATTTTTATTACATATGTGTATTTTAAAATTATTTTTATTTTTCACAATAAATTATAAGACTTGCTAATTTTATATATGCGACCTTGTTTTTCAAGACTGCGTCAAAATAGGCCCCGGATAGCATAACATAGCATAAAAGACTTGTTTCCCCGAAGGATTGGGCAGAGATGTACCTATACTACACCCACATTTTGCCAGATTTATTTAAGCTTATTGCCATCAACCGGGCTCAAATCCAGACTCCGGGCTATTACTGACAAACTCCAGATCGAAAAACCCAATAACATTTTGCCCGACCTGAGAATCGAACCCAAAACCTCATTCTCAGCAGTAGCGCTTGCGACCACTAAACCAACGAGGTATTCAAGGCGGAAACTATCTACCTATACGAGTTCCTTTTCATATCCCATAACTCTAGGGTATTAATGAGAATATGTCAAAGAATCAACGGCATATGAATATTTTTTCTATTTTCTTCTTTTTCATTAAAAATAATTTGACAAAGTCACGATTATTTTATGTAAAACATTTAAAAAAATATAAAAATATACCTCGACAATTTTTTTCCATAAAAAAAATTAATATGACAACGTCGCATTTTGTTAGCTTTAGATATGAATGATTGGTTTGAATGAAAATGATTTATTTGTACTTATCAATGAAACTTCAACACACATCGAGAGCCTAGTGTTATCTTATCTTCCAAACTATGTATTTTTGGAACTCATGTTTTAGAACTATTTGTATTATTTTTACTTATAGCAGGAACACGTTTTAAATTTACTTAGCCCGTAATGTCCCACTGCTGGGAAAAGTCCTCCCTCTCCCTTTTCTACACACGTCTGTCCTCTGCCGTAGCGTGCCAGTCCCTTCGATGGGAGAGTCACGAGCATAAAATCCTTACACTTATGCAAAATACAAAAGTGATTTTCTTCCAAAGTATTGATAGAAATTTTATGATGCTACGAACATTCTTGAGACTTAACTATTATGAAATAATGCTTATTTTTATTGTATTGTTTTGATGCAATTAAAATATTTTATAATAGCATCTATTATAAAAGATTAAAATTGCATCAATCGTATATTGCTTTTTTTTAAATTTATTATTTATTTAATTATGTATTCAGAGCATGACATGTGTACTCGATAATGTGTAACGTGGTAATCGAGTGTGCATTACAATTTATTATACAAGTTTTATTATTGTAAAAGATAATTGTAATGTATCTCGTTTTTATTAGTGTAAAAGATAATTGTATCTAAGGTATCTCGTTGATAATCCTTAAATAAATAAATAGAAATAAAATCGCCTTTGCGTAAATGTAAAATATTTATGTTCGTGACTGTACGTATACCCAGATAAAATTAATGGGTCGTATCGTATCGTAGTTTTTGTCCACGATAAAGATTACAGTTTTTTCTTCAGTTCGGTAAACGATCAAAGCATGAGATTATGTAGATATTGTTTGTTTAAGCGAGCTATTATGAGCAATTTTGCGAAGTCAAGGATGTGCTCATCAATCATGATTGCGATATACTTTAAATTATCTAAGTATTCTGTTCCGCATTATGCAAAATAATACGTTAATATCGGAATAATAGAAGATGAGAATGGACGATGTGGTATCACCATAGTAAAATGGGATGTTGGCAAAAAAAAAAAAAAGTTGTCCGTCAGTTAGATTATTAAAAAATATTGGACACGTATTTTTTCTTTTACGTAATCAAAAGATTACGGCAATACATTGAGTAGGCAATTCGTTAAAATATAGCATGACGTCACTGGCCGGTAGATTTTATACTGACTTGTGACGCAGCGAGCCCCAACTCTATCTTTATCGATTTGATAAAGCAAAAAATACGTGTCTGATATTTTTTTTTTATCTGAGTGACGGACTAAATTATTATAGTTATAGTATTGAATCAAAGTAAAAGTAATTTGGATTCTAATGCATCATGTTATCACTAGTCAATTGATTTACTTATTTCCATTCTTAATAAGCCACTTCTCGGTATTTTCCCATAACTAAGTAGGTACATAGGTAATTGTTATGTTCAAACGACAATTTACAATGATTATTTTCAGATTTGTCTGATTCGTTTCAGGGAATCTCTCAATATTTTTTACATGTATTAAAGTTTACAAAAACATCAAACTGGCTAGATAATTAATAGAAAAACTATTTCGACCTGACGTTTGGTTAGTTCACAATTGAGACGCTCCATGCCATTTTTTGTTCTTCAATGGAACAGAAAAACTACAGAGTCGCACATTTCGAATTTTTTGAGTCATTATTCTTCTGTCAAAGGTCATACTAATATTAAATTCCGTTATTGTTGTAAAAACTAACACAGTTTATTTGCTTTGATGCTGTTTAAATATTATTTCCTGTTCTCAGTTAATATTTATGGTTCCATTGTTATTTGCATATGTTGGTCTCGTAATACTTGTACACACGGCTAAACATCAAGCTATACATTTCTAGTATAAGCTGACCTCTCGTTGCATGGAAATCCTATACAATGCGCGATCAGGATAAACTGGAAATGTATAGCTTGATGTGTAGCCGTGTGTACTAGTCTGATATATTTTGTTCGTATAGCGAATAATATATAGCCCTACAATATCATACGTTTTGTAAATGATAAATGGTGTTTATTGATCGACGATGTTTTCCGACTACTCTGAGAAGAAAAACCGAAACAAACTCAAAATCACAGTCTCTTTTAAAGTCCAGATATTATCTTGGTCATGTGAGGACCATGTAGATTAGTGTCTGGAATGGTCTTTTGGGGAAAGACCACACAGATTTAAGTGGACCTGTCCAGTCAGTGCACGCTTTTGTCAGTAAGCTCAACTCAGAACCTTACCTGTTTACCCCTTTCTCAAAATTAAAACAACTAATACACTTCCTGCTAAAGATCATTGCCCGCAAAAATGTTCTATTAATAGTTCCACATAAGCTATCATATAAAAAATAAATTGCACTACAGTCTGTGTGTAGTTAGCAGTACCGTTATTCGCAACTGATCGACAATAACCCCCGGCTGCGACTGTTTGATCGCATTGAACTACAGTTCATTTGTTTTTTGTCGCATTCCTTATTTAGCAATCAAAGATTTGAGAATACCGTTGGGTACAAAGGATGATTTGTCCAAATAGTTAGTCTCTTGTATGTATAGTTTAGCTCTAAGGAATGTCTATTCCATTCGTGTGATAAAATCATATAAGTACCCATTGATCGCCTTTTCTATGCATGTTTCCTGCAATATCTTTGAAACCGTCGAAGGAATTTTCGTAGATTTAAATATGTTTTAGAGGAATGATGTTTCTCGATTTTTTACAAATTATAGACATTTTCGGGTCTTTCAATAGAGCCGTTACAACAGGATATTTTTGTCTTCAGACAAGAATCATTGAAGTCATTGGACAGATATTCTAATCTAAACAACACTGTCGTTCCCAAACATCAAATTAACAGTATTATATCAATAAATTGTTTATAAATAAAGGATGTTTCCAAACCCGATCATCAATCGATTCCCTACTCGATTGTGTATGCGTGCAATATAACAAATAAACAAATCGATTCGTATCTTGTTAGTAAACGAAGCTCGATTCAACAGTCCATCGTAAAAATCGTGTCCGTCAACTCTAATAGCTCGGTTTATGTTGATTCAGACAAATTAACACCTGCGCAAACAAAATCCTTTGTCAAGTTAGCAAATGGCAACAAATAGCTAATTGAAAGAGGCGTTAATTGCCTATTAATTGTTTGACATATTTCAATAAACTTGGGCTGGTGTGATTTTGTTTAGGTTTTGTTTAAATGCGCAAAGTCCAAAATATTAAATGAATTAATTATGCTAAGGTCAGCCTCTAAAGCTTTGGTTACCTATGTGAGCGGTTTCGTCATATTGTATCGGCCGTCATGGAAATCTGTCATTTTCACCAGTTTTTGTCATTATGAGTGTTTATACAAAAAGTGTGCAACGTCGCAAATAACTGTCAAATATTGTGCTGTTTTGATTAATTTGGCAAATTTACTGTATGGAAATAAGAAATATGACTAACTAGTGCACTAGAATATTAATAATGATTTACAATTATAGCACTGAATTTGATGTTGTAACCGTTTTAGGTGTAGAAAAGGCATTTGGAAACCAAATACTTTGTTTACAGCTTAAACTAAATATTCGGTATTACGATATTAATTATTGCATTTCATAATTAATTTTAGTTTACTATTTGCGGCGTTGCCAACTTTTTTTTCGTTGCTGTGTACGAGTATTTGCACAGCTGTTATTGTATGACCGTTCGTGGTTTTTTGGAAACCAAAGCTTAAGTTGCAGTTTTCAATTCAATTTATAATGGCCGCTTTATTCTTTTCAGTAAAGAGAACCTTGTAACTTGTAGACACAGCTAACTTATCGCTAGTACAACAGTAGCTTTTGCAATGTAGATTTATCCCAAATAATGGTAAATTAACATAGTCCTTAATTGCTAAGACAACGCCATAAAACAAAACCTCTTTGCTTCACCATAAACAATAAAGTAAGTGTCAAATATGCAGACACCCACGTGTCAATAGACAACTGATGTACTTTGTATAAAGCTCTCTATAACTTGGAAAATAGGGTTCAAATTACGTCAAAACTTTTTCCAAGATGGTGTAGTCAAATGCCAGGATTACATTATGACACTTGTGAGGCAAAACTGAGTAAATTGATGATGCTGCATTTTATAGCTATTTGTTCGGTTAAGTATTGGATTTCTTAATAAATAGTAATGCTTCTGCGTAATCCTGATTTCCTTCAGGCAGCAAGAACTTCACCTTTAGACAAATAAAAACGTCCAATCTGTACGTAAATAACATGGCGTCCACCTTCGGACTGCCCCACAAGATTGCACAAAAGCATCACATACAAAAGTAATTCCATTCAATAAATATCGCGAGCGGATATCGAAGATTAAAATTAATTAAAAACGTAATGACTATTGCGATCTACATCTTCATTTCTCAAGCCTTAAAATTTAAATTGCCTACGATTTATTCGAGGTCTCCCCGTGTAGGTAACGGTGCTCGCTATTAATCATGCTTTGTATCAACATATCACAACTGTGAGTAGATGCTATTCAATTCTTTACAATGAACCTGTCAAAGACACTGACATTGTTGGGGCGACAACGCGACGTCTCGTGACATGACGTCGTCGGTTCGTCGTGAATGTTTAGAACTGTCGAGGTACCATGTTTTTAGTTACAGAAGGATACTGAGACATAGTGTTATTCTGGAGGCTTGGAAGGTGTCCGTGAAGAGAAGAAAGTTGAGATATTTCAATAGGAACTTATTTATGAAGCTTTTAAATGTAAGCTTTTGATATAAACCAAATTGTTTTTCTTTACTAAATACTCGTTTCCATTGACTTACGAAAAACAAATGCATAGCAAAATAATTTAAAAAAAATATTACGTCGCTCTTTGTGGAATTGATTTATCTCAATGACTGTGAGAGTTACTATGGAAATTACGAATATCACAATATTGCCATAATTTTAGAGCAAGATCCATATCCTCATGTAAGTTCACACATGGCAACCATGCGCAAAGGACTCATTGTTCCATTGTCATGCTAATCCATGCGAGCGATTGACAGATGACGAAGTTGCGCAGGCGCTGGATTGCGCAATACCAGCCGTGGATTGAACCAGTTTGCGCACCTAGCGGCGCAAAGTAGCTGCAAAGGTCATGTGTGAACTTGTCAACGGTTTTATAGTTGGTATCACAATATAGATGTACTAGGTACATGCATGTCAACCCGTATACATCTGCAGCTGAACAAGAGTGTCCAAATCTAACTGAGACCAAAATAACCTAGTGCTATTGCCTTCAGCAACATCCTTAGCAAAGAAAAATAGTAATCTATACATAATAAAGCTAAACAGTTTGTTTTGTTTAACTTATTTCTGTAACTATTTGTAGCCGGACTGAAAAAATATTTTTGTATTTGTTGAGGAAGGTCCATTTAAAAATGACCCTACGACCTTAAACAGCGGGTAGAACCGCAGGGCTAGTCCCTGATATAAGGCATAAGTAAGTAGAAGGATTCATTCTCTATTCGTTGTCCTCACACAGCAGAGAAAATCAATTGTCTTTTACGTGTCAGGAAATTCCACAGAGGTTTTTTGGAAAAAAGTTAACAATTAATTTATTTTTAGTTCATACCTATTTCTGCTAAAGGATTAAAGGGAAAGTTAAGGCAAGGCACTTTTGAACGTCAAAAATTACAAGAAATTGAATTGATTCTAGTCGCCCCTTCCAAAAGGTAGTTTTCGTATGGAGAAGAATGGGCAAGAAACTCCACCTTTACTCTTTTAAAATGTTTTACGATATTTTGTATAAGTAGGTACATTAGTTATACATCCTCTTAAACACCTCTTTACGACTTATTAAAATAAAAACGTAAATACGTATAGGATTGATATTTTTAATAATCAGGAATTTCTCAAAAGCACACAGGGCTCTGTCTGGATTTGTGCCCGGTTGATGGCAATAGGCCCGCCCCCTATTACATGGGAAAAACATAACTGATGATTGTGGGTGTATGGTATACCTCTGCCGAACCTTTCTGGGAATTTCAGGCGTGATGTTATTTTGTGTTATCCTTACTAAAATTATTAATGCGAAAGTGAGATTGTTTGTTTGTTACGCTTTCATGCTAAAAAGGCTGAACGGATTTGAATGAAATGTGGCACATGGGTAGACCAAGACTTAGGTTAGAATAAAGAATACTTTTTATCCCGATATTCCCACGGAATCTATAGACTTATGCAAGTGAAACCGCGGGGCGGAGCTGATTCTAGATTTTAATAATTTAGTGCTCAACATTCACCTTAATATTTCAACGAGGAAGGGTTAACTTACGAGCTTTAACACCAGTAGCACACCTCCGCCTCCGCCACGAAACCGTAGCAGCGAAACCGCAGTAGTTCAATTCAACTGGCTCGTGTCATGTTCCGCTACTGGAGTTCCGCTCCTCGAATTTCGCGTAGCGGAACATGACGCGAGCCAGTTGAATTGAACTACTGCGGTTTCGCTGCTATGGTTTCGCGGCGGGGTGGTGTGCTACCGGGGTCAACGTACAGTAAATTCTCAAAAGTTGGTCTATGGTCGCTTAGCTCATTTCATCAGAAATTTGTATAACTCGATAACTAATATGTGAAGGCGTTTTAATCAATTCAATTTGGCAAATACGATTGACATGGTACATATATGCATGGGTACTTAAGTAGAGCTTAATCATAAATGTAATTACGTTCCTTTGATACAAGACTCGAGATGTTTATCTAAACTTTACATTCTAAAGCGAAGCTTTGAGTGCCATAATGATTAAATGTCCCAATTATCGATGAGAAGTTATTAGGTAACGATAATATTGATTGTATTGTGGAAATTCATATTGAAGGCTTGTTGACTAAGTATGAGTACCTACTTTTTACCCGACTGCCCAATGCAAAGGAGGGTAATGAGTTTATCAGTCTACCTATATATTTATGTATGTTTATTTCTTTGAGGCGCTGTGGGTCGATTTTGATAATTCTTACGTCAATCGTTTTGTCTTAATCTTGTGAGACTGCTTTTTATACTATTCATTGAGCAATATTTGTATATATATATATTTGTAATCACGTTCTCGAAAACGACTCTAACGATTTCGATGAAAGTTGCAATATAGAGGTTTACGGGGGCGAAAAAATCGATCTAGCTAGTCTCATTTCTGGGAAAATTCGTTTACTCCGTATTTTCACCCGAGCAGAACTCGGTCGCCGAAAGTTTAGAACAAGATGGCTACCTTAGAATAATGACATGAATAATGGCAGCATGGAATTAGTAAGTACCTACTATCATGGCAGCATAGAATTCATATAAACTATCCAATGTTATTATATGAGCATTCTCTATTTTCACCAGAGCAGAGCTCGGTCGCCCAGACACTATAGGGTAATATGGTTTCATCAAACATATTATGTCGCAGACTATTTGTAAAATCGGGATTTCTGGGAATTTCTATGTTTAGGTACTTAATTGTTTCTCGTTATTTTTGAGTCATAAAGGCTTAAAAGACAATCCATCAAATATGGTTCCTAAATGATATCATAAACTGAAATACAAGTTACTGTCGATTGGTGACAAAGGTGCTAAAACGGAAACAAACGAATTATGTTAATATGACATGGTGTTAATTTATAGAAAATGGTATAAAAGGGTTATAATATTAATGACGTAATAAATAATTGCAGAAGACAACCACAAGTGATTTTTTTTTATTTTTTTTTATGGCTTCATTTAATTTGAATAAACGGCAGATTTTGTTTGTTTTTCACTAAACCAGAAGCAAGAAAACAAGCAAGTATCGCCTTAGTTGCTCTCTTCTTGTCTGTTTATATGTGTGTACATAAATGGGTAATGGGGAATCCATTCGTTCAGTAACATTCGCCTTGAACCAATACAACCAATTACTTGTATCGTTAATATTTGTCACAATAATATCGGCATATCAACAACTACCTACCAAGTGTAGTAGACCATGTTACAATTAATCATTAACAAATTGAATGTTATCAACATCTCTAAGAACCACATGACATATCTTAATTTATCATTTTTGCTCGATTGATCGGAATAATTTAATGCACCTTCATAAATCTATCACTTGACCTCGTATGATTAGCAATCGTAAATAATATAATAATATTTCGAAAGTCCCACTTATGTCATATCAATTTTAATTTGCTACATCAAAACACTTCAAATTTTATTTTGTTTAAATTTGTATTTCGTTTCACTGTGTAATGTTAAAATTCGCAAAATTAAATATTTTTCTACCTATCAAATTATCATTTAACCATAAACGTTATATTCGCCTTGACCCAAGTGAAGAGACATTAAACAGAACAAAATGACACGCCTATAGTTTCGACACTATTGTTAGTGAAAACAAAATATCGATAAAGTACAGATCAAGTTTGATTTGCATATCACTCATGTTACTTATAATTCCACCTCTACATACTCACAATTTCATGGTCAACGATACATCAAGTTTAGTATCATAATCACAATCATAATATCGAGAAGGTGATACATAACATTTTATCATTCATATAAAACACTTGCATAAAGTTACATATGTACGTAGCTGTCAAAAGTTCGAGGTTAAAACTATTAAAATTAAAAAGAAAATCACACATTTCATGTTACCGTTATGTTGGCAATACCTATGACTAGTTCCCAAACCGCCGGAGGGTAAGTAAATGCGTGACGAATGGATACCGTATTCGTGACCACTTGCCTATCTCAATTACACTCTCGTTCAATTTGTTTAAACTACCTATATATGGCGACAGTAGAAAAATATCGACATATGGGTCATGGAAATATGAATTGTGTTTGTTTAATTTTCACTCAATCATTGTTGTTATAGTGTTGCGTAGCGATCCAAATATAAAGATTATTATTTTTAAATGACATTTAATAGAGACCAAAACGAAATTGAGTTTAAAATAAAATAACAGATGACCCTATGCTCTATAAATTAAATCTAATTTAATTTTGTACTTAAATTGGATGATATTTATATTCAAACACCAAAGGTACCGCTTTAAAAAAATCAAAAACCCGCTACTTGTCGGTAACCAGTCCGTATGTCAAGGTTAATGTATTGACTGTTTTGCATATTGGCCTTTTAACGATATTGAATGTAATGTGTGATACATATTACGCGCGACCGCTCGCGGGTCTGCGACCGCGTGGGAAAGGCCGGACGTACCGCGAATTGTCCGATTTCATGTTATTGTGAGCTACATTATGTTATTGCAATGTCTATTGTTATCGTAAAGAGAGATCGCTTATTATCTCGCCGACGATGTTTGTACAAGCAGATTAGTTGGCTCCAGGCAAGTTAGTTTTAGATAGCTACTGGTTACGATATCATTAAAATGTGTCAACTATATTTAAGTTGACATTGTGAGACAAGCTTGAGGAAATTGTTATCTAGCGAGAGCGTTTCATGGATATTAATATTAATTAAGAGGTATTTAGAGTTAGAGCAGTGGTGGCCCAGTGGTAACGGCCGCGACTTACGTGGGTTCGAACCTAAGCAGAGACTTTACATTATGTAAATTATTTCACCACCACTGCTCTCAAAACGGTGAAGGAAAACATTGTGAGGAAACCGGCATGTCCTAGAACTAAAAATTCGAAGACATGTGACACCCACCAACACGCATTGAGCCCGCGTGGTCGATTTCAGCCTACTCCCTCTCACAGAAAGAGGAGGCATGTCCCAACAGTGGAAAAGTTATTGCATTATGCTAAGAGATCTTTATTTACAAGCATTAAATCTAGTCTTGTTAAACTCAGTAAGATGTTTCGGACCCATCATTAGATCATCTCTCCCTGTTTCATTTTTCAAATTTTATAATATTTTACAATTTCACATTTTATTATTTATACGATTCTGACATTTTTTATAATTTCTTGACAATTTCAATTACTATTTTTATTTTTTAATGAGTTGTTGAATACTCAAATTTAATTAATCACAATTATATTTTAAGTTTTTATCTGTTTAGAATTTAAAATAGTTAATTTATAATTTAAATGTGATAATGACTGAAAAAAAAAAAAACTACAGGGACTCTGTGGCTTTTCGTTGGCTATTACTCGCCAATAACCCCTATAACATATAACAGAAAGTACTTGATATAACTAGGTAACTACATATGTATGTATGTATGTCACGGGTGTATCGCAACGCTACTAACAGACATCACAAAAGCTTTCGGATGCAATAGCCACAATGGTGTTGTGACAAGTACCCTCATGTAGACACAATGAGCTGCTGGGTGGACCAGCTTCATTGTACGGAACGTTTCAAACTAGTGTTAAATGGAGTACCTACGAAATTACGTCGCATACTTTTATAATGAATGTCATCAGTGACATTGAAAGGGGCGTTGTTGGTAAACGAATAAAAAAAAACAATATGGCGGTTTTGTCCACGCGTCAAATGATCCTTGGACAACTTCTTATTTATATACCATTTCAGCTTACTCTGTTACCGCATATCGTTGTTGCAGTAGGACTACTAAAACTCGAAAACAGGGGAAAATTTCGTTTCGTTTTTTGGTCCGATCTACATATATATATATGTATGTAGATCGGACCAAAAAAACGAAAAAATTTAATAAATCTTCTAAATAACGCTTTTTAATTAACTTGAGAGATCTGTATTGTATTATGGCCAATAAGGAAACAATTAAGAATTGCTGTAGTTTTACTTAAAATCCCGTAACGCCAGGAGAAACGAAAGATTTATGGACATTATGGACATAACTGAGACGCATTCTGCGTGCATTCATCTGAACATAATCTAGAACGCATGGTATCTACTTTCTTTACCAACATCCTAGTGCTAGATTAGCTTGATTGAACTGAGCATCCGTTATTACGAACAGTATGTTATGCCATTTTATCTGAGACAAAATACTATATACACAATGATATATCTAACGATTTTTTCTATCCACCGACATCCTCAAACATCGATCAATTAATCTGCCTATATATATATATTTTTTTTTGTTTTTAATTTTTATAACATTTTACAATTTTATTTTGTATACGATTCTGACATTTTTTATAATATCTTGACAATTTTAATAATTATATTTATTTTTTAATGAGTTGTTGAATATTCAAATTTAATTAATCACAATTTTATTTTAGGTTTTATCTGTTTAGAATTTAAAATAATTTATTTGTAATTCAGTGAACGTGAATTTCAACATTCTTCAGCACTTTCAGAATTCATAGTTTATCTTTGCTTGAAATATCATAAAACTCAGTTTTTAATTCACTACAATTTCATAGCTTTACGCTACTGAATCGGAAACATAAACAGTTGGAACAAGAATTAATCAAGAATCAAACAAGAATCAATATAAAACGTATTATAATATTTATAATCCGTTTTATTACCTTTCGCTTCTCGGGTTGTTAAAACATGCAAGTTATTTACATAAGAAATTCTATTTTTAAGATAAATTTAATGTTTTGAATAATAAGCATCCAGTATTTGCATTTTCTATAAAAGAATCCGATTAATATTCGGAATTATTATAAGCAGAAGAGAAGTCTCAATCTTGACCACGCATTTGTTACGAAATAATAATGTCAGAAAATATATAAATATATTCTCATAGGCGTCAAAACCCGTGAATTCAGACATTCACAGTATTCTTCTAAAACAATAATATGGATTGAGATCCTTTCTCTAAAAAACTAAAGCAGACTCTTCCGTAAAAAGATATTATAATATTCTAAAGTCATATTCTTCTTTCCAGTCTACCTAATAATATAATTACGGCATCAACCAATAATACACTTACTCTTATCAACCTAGTAACTGACCTGCACAATAGACCCAACGAGTAGACCGAAGCATAGCGCAATGCTGGTGACCTCAGGGGCGTTTGATCCCTTGATGGTGATGCAGGCAGCCACACCAATGGACGTCAGCACGAAGGTTCCCAGCAGCTCGGCGATCAGCTGCCTCCAGATCAGCTTGTTGTCAGTCACGTCTGAGAGACCGATGATGGAGGAGGTTCCTGAGGAGAAAAGAAAACGGTTTTGTTAGACGAGGTTCGGCAGCCGTCTGACTAGGTCATGTAAAGCACAGACCCAAAAGTTGTTTGTTGATGGAGAGATCCTCCACCTGTTCCTAAAAACAGATATTTGGTAGGGCTTCAGTTTTAAATGGAGTTAAGTCTATGTTGAAAGCCGACTAGTTACCAGCAAAGAGTTGACGGAAAATTGTAATCCAGCAGTAGATGTCAAAGAACAATCGATAGATATTTTTCTACAATATTCTTTAAAAATGAACATATTCCTTTGCTAGAAGCTAGAATAAAGATGAAAAGTACAGATTTCGAAATAAGTTTTTGAATAGGTTAGATACTAGGCAATATACAATTTCATTATAATGAGATTATAGTCTAGCCTTAACGACACATCATGACACGAAGATCAATCCATTACACCGTATCGATCGATCAACAAACGTTTCGATATAATTCTGCGGTTAAACGCGACACGCCGTCACTAATACATAGGAAATTCCGTAGCGGTCTCCAATTTCGCGATACAAATGCAATTTATTTGCAATTTAACGAAACATTGACTACATGAAGTAATAGGAACTTAACAAGGAAGCAAACAAATATTTTTTTGTACCAAAAAAAGCAGAACGGTCTATACTAAACCCTTGAATTTAAAATGTTTAAATTTCAATTAGGAAGAAAAAATTGAGAACTACAAACCACAATGTGTGTCATGTAATGAATTTACAAAAGTAAGCGCTGAATAGGCCATAATCAACTATAGAAAAAAAAATCTTCGATCAACACGTCGCCAGTCACCGCTTGGTAACACTATTTACATGTAAGTAAGATATAAAGCTACAACTGTGTAAATAAAATTGTAACAATGTCAAGAATCCATTTATCTGCGATCGCAAAAGTGTTCATTATTAGTAGTCTTGATCATCATGAACAGAATTTATCATAGCCTAGTGGTGTGACCGTCGGACTGCCAAGTCATAGGTCTCGAGTACGAACCCAAGGCACGCACCTCTGACTTTTCGGATTCATGTGCGTATTGTATAATTATCACTTGCTTCAACAACGGTGAAGGAAAACATGCCTGAGAGACATTTCTCGACGGCATGTGCAGCCAGCTCAGAGGCCCATGGGCGGTTGGAAAACTCTGACACCAGGTTAGTCAGTAACCACACGAAAAAAAGAATTTATCATTGTGGCTTCTACACAGACATCAGTTTCAAAAATGAATCTACGGGAAAACTATGGCCATTTTATAAGCCCTTATTACATCTGGGGCCATTTTTTTTCTTTTTTATAGAATTTTCTTTTCTTCAAGAAAATTGATAGTTGATAGTTTGTGAGTTCCGTGTTCAAAGATGACTAAGTTATAATTATATCTTGATGTTTAGTATAACTTCCTCACCAGGAAGTTAAAGTGTTGTTTTTACAATTTGATTGAAAAATTAACATTTTAACGACAAATATTGATGAAGATAGAGTCGCAACTACAGAACGGTTAGATGTTGAAAAGTTTTCAAGAACAAGCTCTGTTTTTGCAAAAGCCAGCATAGGACCCATATCTATTGCTAGTCCAGAGAAGGAAGAAGCTGCTCATCCTTTCGACTTATGTAAAGAGGATGGGCAGCAATATGCTACAGAAAATACCGCGGAATAGATAGATATAAAAAGAGATTTATCTATTCCGTGGGAGATATCACATCGAAAAACGAATGCATTTGTAATTTAATTGTTTATTGATATTGTTCCAATGCGATAATGACAATACATATTCTACATGATAGTAATCTGATACATATTGATGAATTGATGATGCTCAGTGTGGTTTCCTTTTGATTAACCTAATAATATTATGAAAATCCGAGCCGATCTTTTCAAGTTTACGTTCATAAAATACTACGTGTTTCTTAAAACAAATTCCAAGATGTCTAATTAAAAGTTATTTTAGAAAAATATTATTATGAGGAAATGATTAATTTTAGAAGATTAATTATTGAAAAAAATAAACGAAACTTGTCTGAAACAGGTGTTTTTAAATCTAACCGATGTGTGATCGAAAACTTGTATTAAGTATTAATATACGGGCTCATTACGAATTCATCGTGATAAGGATGGACATACATACATAAAGTTTTTTTTTCTTGTATGATCTGTGTATGTGTAGGTAGTGTGTTGGAATCATGTGGGTCATTAATTCATAAATTTGCAAATTGTGTCACTGGGTCTTTGCTAAGATTTATTAGGTAAATATATCATGAAAATATTTGGTGGGAATATAATTTAAAATGCTTTGAGTGTTCTTAGAAATTGACTAGCAATAGAGATGATAATAGTGACCAGAGTTTTAAAAGGCCACTTTCAAACAATTTTTGTTTTTTCAACGTTCCAAACATTTGTATTCATCTTAAAAACTCATTGAGATACGTAAACCACCGCATTTTAATTTTATTACTACTAGGTACGTTGAATTTAAATTAGTCTTTTGTACTTATGGTAGATTGAATTCAAGAAGTTATACACACGTATAAAAGTAAATACGCGGATGCACTGATGACGATTGCGTATTTTACTCAGCATTTGTTTACCAGCAAAAGATTTTCTAGATCTCAATTTTTCTTTCATTTGGCACTTTATATACGTAAATAAACACACAATTATCTACTTAAATTAATATTTTAATTGTCATGTCATATATTAACATGCGCACGCGCATCCTAAACATTGAGCTAAGAATCGCACACTATCGTAACAATTTCCTCACTGAACAATTCACGTTTTGAAAATAGAAAATAGAACTTACTCTTCTGCATCTCATCCATAGCGTAATCCGTTTTCATTTTGTCGGCTAAAATAACTTTTCTTTGAAATAAGCACTTTCGAGTTCAGTCCCCGCTGTTATAACTTCACCGACCGCACTATTTTGAAATATGAATTAAATAAAACACCGTGAAAGTGTAATTTGATTTGTAATTGAAAAATTCCGAAGACGCTCGCAGAGAACTGTTGTTTCGTAAGGCGTGCGTATGAGACTACCTTTCGTTGTGGCTACATACACTTGAGTGTGGCGAGATCTCGCTCGGGGATGACAGGTACAGCCGCCGGGCGGCGAGTGCACCTTACTTTTTATTCTGTGTATCGTGAACCGCGATGTTTGCGATGAATTAATGCAGAATTGGCCGTTGCGTCTGACGTCATAATTGCGGAAACAAAAAGTTGCGGAATAAATTGTATCCGTCTGGCTTATTCATAGTTCTTTAAATAAAATTATGCATCAAAATGGGAATTTCGTGAATGGAATTGACTCGAAAATTCTTGTTATTTGGAATTGCAAACTTCAAAATCTAGTTTTTTTTTATGCGCTATAATATCAGTTGAGAACGTTTAAAGTTAATAGTGCATGCTTTATATACCTATAACGTATATAAACAAGACGAGTGATAACTTAGCGTTAAACAATACAATTAATAAGGACTGGAAAACTAGCTCAAGTAGGTACAAGTACTCTGTAAACATCGGAAATACTACTTGGACCAGATATGATCCCTTGCAGGTACCCTACGATGCAAACACCCTGCGATGCTGTATCACAACTTTTTGTATATGAAATTAGAAAAAAATCACAATGCCTGAGTAATTTTATCTCAAACTGAATGTTGCCTAACATTATTTACATTACATCAAGTTAAACAATTTGCGGCTAACCAACTATTCAGACTCAGCTTAACGACATTGTTTGATCAAACCGGTATCAAACGCCTCATTTATAACTTTGCGGACAATTGCATTGATTGCCCATCCATGCTCCATTGCATTTGTATGAATAAATTCAACATAAAATCAATCAATTTTGTCTATCACAGTCCACTAGATACTGGGCAAACACATCGACCAAATATCACGTATGGCCTGCGTTCACCACACTTGCCTAGCAGGTTGGTGACCCCAGACCAGCTTTCTCCTACCACACATGCGTTGACGGTCACCTGCCTTCGTTATGAGGCTGGCAAGTTCATCCAGTTCATCAGTAGCAGTCGTCATGATATGGCGGATTTGAGAGCTTTGTGTTACGATCAGGGGTTATAGCAGGCAGGTGGGATTTATGATCATGTATCCCTTTAAACTAAAAAGTTGGCTTACTAAAGACGATAACCATTACAAATAAATCGTTGTCTATTAAAATGCGGCCAGTATCACCTTGCACAAGAGCCATCACAACAGTCGTAAAATATAATTAAGTTCTTGATATGGAGAAGACAGTTAACATAATCTTGTTACTTTGTCAAATGTCTTTGGGATACCGACACGGTGCGTCGGTTTCTCCTCTGTGTTGCATTCGTCTTAACTTTATTACCTTGCTTATAAAATGAGTACAGAGGCAAGCAACATTAGCAAGGTCTTCATTGCAAGGCACTTTAAAGTTCGCAAAAGATTGGCAGGTGGCCTACGCACGTTCTAGGAGATTGATATTTTGAATTCAATCAAGAAAGTTTCTGAAGATTTGGATCTGTTTGACGTTACTTTCGATTGTAAGCAATGATTTAGCGTTCGGAAATTCTAGCTTCAGTTTGTATATCGTCAGGATTGATGGCAAAGTTTCCGTAGAGGCCGATTCTACAAAACTGATAGTACTAAGCATTAGAAAGTTGTGTTTTAGTTATTTTGCACAGACAATCAACTGATGCATCAATTTAACTTTTTTAGGGTTTTAGTCATCCTAAAATACTCTCCAACTAGACTACTACTAGTGCTACCCAGTTTTCCGCACATTACCCAGTTCCATATAAATCGTAATTAAACTCTGTTAGAAACGTTATCAGCGACAATAAAAATTCAGTAGTTACATGTGTGCCGTAGATAAGTGGCCGTGGTCACATATAAGAAAACATTTGATGTTTGTTTGACTGAGATAGCTGTAATATACACTGCCGGTAAATTAACGTCATTATTTTAACGGCTTTATTAAAGTATGACACGGTTTTATGATACATTTTATTATAGGTGGACTGGTGGAGGAAACTTCAGTCTTGGACTGGAAAATCTAATATTATGGCTTGTAGTAATAAAATTAAGAATAAGTAAACTAAGCTGGCTATAGAGTCTTTAGTATGAAGATAGTCTTTAAATAGCTAAGATTGGTCTTGCAAATTTTATTCGGTATACAGTCATGGACGGGTCGTATAAAAAGAATATAAAGCTTACGGCTGCAAAAGCAGGATAAACGGGTTGGAAATTGCTGGTTACTTGAGTCCGATCCCGTCTTTACACATAACATTAGCATTGGAATATCTTTATGAACTTGATACGAGTGCGATGGATCCTTGAAATAAGTAGATATAAGTGTTCCCCTTTGGAATAATTCTATGGTTCGCTTTCATATACCTACCTACATTTTAATAGTAAATGAACTATCTTAATTCAAACCTTATTTGATTTATTTATTTTGATTTCATCTGATTTATTTATTTTGATTTGAATTATTTAATTTAACCTTATTTTATTTAAATTGATTGTATGTTATTTTATGTTTGGCTATGGGTGTTAATTACCTGAAAATAAATGAATTTATTTATATGAAAGTAAACCTTTCAGCATTTTTCTACCTAAACAGACGTAACTTATTCGGAAACATTAGTTAACTAAGGAACCACGGAAATTAATAAATACACTCCATCCTGGCTATAATGGCTGGATCCAATTTGTAATGACTATAATTAAATCTTATTTCTGATATAGTTTCTTGATAGAGATCGTTAGTTCTCAGGTCATGTTTCCGGCACTACATTAAAATCTTAGACTTGTATTACTGACTCAAAAACACAGGTTATTCCGTAGTTTTTGTTAGTGATAAATTTTCTTATGCCGTGTAATGATTAATGAATTTATGACTAATGACTCAATTTAAACATAATTTAGGTAAGTAGGGTCGCACTGACACAGGTGATTGTTGAAGAGGAAAAAGAAGAATATCAGTTTTATTATAACCTCAACTGTATCAAGGAAGACTTTAGCTATGTTTTGGTCTAACAGAATTTAGACTTCCATAATCAGTCTAAGAAGAAAGAAAACAGTTTTTGTTTAGTTGATTAGTCAAAGGTAGGATAGGATATTGTTGCATTGCATTTAATTGCACATTAACTTTTTATTTTGAATAAGAATTGGAGAGGTCGATAAATGTTATGGATACCCAACATTAATCAGGAAGAGTATTAAATGTCCACATATTTTTCAATTTCGTGTGGGAAATTCCCTGATTGAGTCATTAAAAGAACAGCGTGTAAGGTTGTCTACAAAAGTTGTTACAAAATTTTGACTGCCTACATTCTAGTGAAAGGTAGGTTTCTCCGCGAAATATTGGAAAATCATAACAAGATATTCCATTACGAATAACAAGTTAGATTCGATTCAGTGGAAGCTGTGACTAATCATTTATCTGCATAACATTACTCATGATAATTCTCCATGCTTTTATAGACACGAGTGCACGGTAATTTTAATATTAATATGCACCTTCGTCTTTTAACTGTTGATGAGACACCTAAGTATCTACATCGTGGTACAAAAAGTAAATTAAACTGAGCAAAGTATTTGTAGAATTAATATCAAAGATACACAAATCGGTTTTTACAATATTTACGGTTTTTATCAGCTTTTTTCTATGTTTTCGTACGCTTAATTAAAGGTTATTTTGATTTATAATGTATGAATTATAGTTTTGGAAGCGTTGTTTGATATAAATAAAACAATTATTACAAACAAATTGATCTTTGACCCTGCTCCTTTAGATATTCGTGCCAAAATTAAACGGGTGTAGAATATTTTTTGATTTTTTGTTGTTTATTTCATGAAGATCTAAAGATTAATTTAATTTTAATGGCATCCGATTAGTGTTTGGCGTGATTATTTTTTATGTCAAGTCTTTAAATTAAGATACAATAGAGGCGATTACCGAAATTGATTCATAGACAATTAAGTTCACAATTTTGACAGGTTGTGAGAACAAGAAATATTTGAATTGATCATTAACATTGATATGTTACTTATGTATTGCAAAAAAACACAACATTGTTTTTTTTTTAATGTAATGTATTCTGAAATATTGATCAATATCTCGGCACGATTATACCATAGACTACACACATAACATCTTTGGTAATTTAAAGAGATCTACTAAATCGCAACTGTGACACAATCTTAGATCTCCTGAGTTTTTGAATGAACATATCTAATTTATTATCATAATAAGTACCTACCCACACATCCCTTATCTACTGAGTTAGTAGATTAAACATTAAATTGCTCTAAAAACATTAATATTTATAATATTTTTGGAGCACGAACTTGACACGGTTGCTAAGTACTCAACTATTCTGAGTGCCAACTCGGTTAATGATGATGGCAACAAATTGGGGTGACCGTTATCACTCCATAAAGACTGATAACACCCACGCTACTGGCAACACCATAGAACTAGGTACATCGCTCATTATTCCGTGGGAATCTAAAAACAAAAGAACAACAAAAGCTTCCTGAAACACGCTATATATTTACAGACAGACCGATGTTCCTTCTTCCTTGAGAAATAAAAATAATGAAGTGTGCAAGTTAGAAACAAGATATGCAAATAGGCTCTCAGAATAAGTTTACATAGTCTCACAGTATTTTAGATAAAGAAACTAGTTTGTTTATGGTAGTTGAAAGTGCCAGTTAAATGTTTATGGTTCATATTCATATTTCTTAGTAGGACTCGCTAACTTTCCTAAGTGCACCATGATCTGATCTCACTAGTAATTGGCGAACAGATAAGTCTAGAAATAGACGCCTGTTTATAAAACAGGTTGTACGAATATTATAATAAGAGTTATTTAAAGATTTCCTGTTTGGTGCAAAATGATGTATTTCAACGATAAAGGAAAATGTTGGACTAAGACTATATTTAAAAATGATTGATGGCATGCCTCGCAAAGTGCTCAGAACATCAAATCACGTATCGCATGAAAATTACAGCGTCGCGGTGACATTGCGCATGCGCAGCCATGACAATGAATACCTAGGGATAAAATAAATTAGTACCTGCGACGTGGAGTGACGTTAATTTTATTAACGCGTTAATAATACATGATTTAGTACAGTCCGAGTGATGCATACTTATTGTCCAGTACTTTAGATACGGACGGTCGTAAACATCTACTAGAGAGGCAATTTTAAATTAAGTTATTTATGGGTGTTTGGATTACAGATGGAACTGATAGATATAAAGATCACCATTATGAATTTTGTAAGCAAATATACTTAAATCGAAAGTAAAGGAAAAAAATAACATGAAACTGTTAGTCGATGCTCAACGACATAAAATCTAGTATGATCTATGTAATCTCTGAAATCCTCCGTTTATCAACACGTCTTGAAATTGAATTGAAATAGTTTTCAATTTGAGAGAAGAAAAAGCAGCCAAAATAAATCAAACGAGCAGATGTACCTACAGTTTACAGACGAAATCTCTCCGTTTATATTTCAATACCTATTAGGCCACAACAAAAGTGTACCTAGTTATCTAATCTAATTATCAATGTCTGACATTCTGTAAATGTATCTGCAAATTGTTCCGTCACGGTATAGTAACAGAAAATATAAACAAACCTAGGAAAAATATGGCCGGCCGTGACAATGACAGCTAAGATGGCGCCAACTTGTCAAATTATGCGACACGATTCGCGCGTAAAAATAAAATAATTATTTATTAGTTGCCAGCTACATTGTGGCTAGGATTTCAGTTACAATCATAATAATATCTAGGTTGAGCAATCATAGTCGGATGAATAAGAAAATGCAGAATAGAATTGCTAATTTTGATTCTAAACATCTTAATTACTTATGCTTTGACAACTACTATTTTTCTAACTTTTTTTTTCGCAACAATGTTTAAAATCCTTTTCTCGGATCCTACGAGAAGTACCTAGTTAATGATGACATAGGACCTACGTCGTAGGAAGCGCGTATAGGAAGGTAAGATTTTAATCTGAACATTTTAGGAACCGCCTGCAACTTTATGACATCAGGAAGGAAATTCGCTACCAAGACTATTTGATTTATGAATACTTATTAGCTACCATGACATCGCCTGTAGATGTTCGTGCCAAGTAACATCTTGTAAAAAACCATTCGCAGCATTTGCGACGGTGTCTGCGATTCCGATTTCCCTAATATTTTTTATCTGATACGGAGATTAACAATAGATCTGACACAGAAGTCTTACATCATCGGTTTTTGTTGTGTTCGACTTTCGGAGTCCAAAAAAACAGTAGGTTTTATTACATAAAGTTAAAATTTTAAGACCGCTAAACACGAATAGTGTGACACGATTTTTACGATATTAAAAACAAGAAAATATTAAAATTCAATTTACTTATTCTGAAGAACACGACGTACTCGTATTTACAGTTATAAAGTTATTTAAATAAACTTTTATTATTATAGTAATAAATGCGGTGAAGCATCTCGGCCGTGACAATGAACTGCGCGCGCGCACCGGGCGCTAAACATTTGAATTAACTCATAGTTGCAGCTTTTTTATACAAACTTACAAATATACTTGACATTGTAAAGTTCAGCCACTCGTGGAAATTGAGCGTCTTGACAATAACTATTTGTGTGAAAAAAGACAAGTGATGTGCACGAATAGGCCTTTTGTTTTTTTTTAATGATCAACCATCACAAATTGCTATTTAGGATAATTTTGAATTTTAAAACAGCCTTGTTTTTTTAAATTTACAAACCAATAAATCTATGAAAATCTTCCCACAACACGCAACTTATCTGGACAGCTAGTTATCGATATCCAGGGACGGTAGAACGATTGGTAACTACCAACAACCGATGGTAACCTAAACCTTCACGGTTGGCAGTGGCGAGTAGTGTGTCGAACAAGGTAACGCGTAGCCTCGAGTCTGATGGATGGTACAAGTTACTAGCCGTTGGATATTATCGTTTAACTTTATTATTACATGAATTTGATCTGAACCACGGTTATATTATGTTTGTCATGAGAATATTAGTACGGCGCACTGTGGATCGAAAAAAGGCTCTCGAAGACATTGGAGCTTAAATTTTAAAGTGTCAATTTTTTGCTTGAAATGGCTTCAATAGTCAATTTTATGCATAAATATATTTGGTAGGCAAATTGGCAACTTACTAAATTCTAATTTTTAACTTAAAAAAATAATAATTTAGAAAATATTATTATGAGCACAAACTGGTAGGTTGCGACTACATAAATGATTGCGTAATCGTGCGGCTACCCGCTCCGGGCTACACGTACGCGGTGCGCGTATGCGGTGTGAGCTACACCGCTACGCGCGTAGCGGGTAGCCTACGCCCACTAACTACTACGCGCCCTTTTATTGCTACTACACCATTTTTCGTATTCTGTCTGAATCTTAGTAACAACCTACAGCTAAATTAATATTTTATACGTATTTTGTATCACTCTATTTGGAACCAGTTTAAGAGAAAGTAAAGCGGAAACACTTTAATATTTATTTATTTAAACTTCTCGCACACAATAAGGTATAAATGCGGACTTAATGCCTTAGGCATTTTCTACCAGTCAACCAAGGGTGGTGAAGAGATAAGATGGCAGGTGCTCCGTATTAGAGCCGATTAATATCCGTGCATGCTGCTGCTGATGCTGCAATAGATACAAAATAAATTAAATAAGAAAGCTCTGAATCCTACAAATAATGTGAGTATAAAAAATATGGGACAGTGACCAAAAAAATGGTGCGACCACTGCTTTGGCACGTCATTCAAGTCGCTAAAGCTTCCGCGTTCGTCTCCGCGTCCGCCTATACATTACACCAGCCACAGTAATAACGAAACATTCGGCGTTCGTCGCATGCATCTGTACAGCCGAGCACAACAGTGATACACGCAAACAGAATAACAACGCATTATTTCCTACCAGTTTGTTCTGCGACGGAGAAAATTAATCTATTATCATGTCAATCGCTATTCGCCACCATAATGGATGCAAGCAATTGTTTATATGACAGGATGCCTCGTGAATACTTCGCGTTGACATCAAACGCGATGTCAAGGCGCGTATACAATGCGATAAGTGAGGAATTTGACAGAATTGATAGCGTGGACAATTGGGAATCAGGATGGCGCCTAAACGGCGCGTGCGCAACGAATTCATAGAGGAAAATTTTAATATTAGGCGACCAATAAATCTATTAATGAGAACTATGTAGTTATTCATCTGAATACTAGGAATTTATTGAAAGTAGAATGTCACCACAAGCCGAAGTCATGCATTTAGAAACGACAGCGGTGTCTTTGACCGTTAGAAAGCATTTACTAGAAACAAAATAAAAAGTATATCTTTTGAGCATTCGGTCGATAGCATCGGAGATCGCACAAAGACAATTATGAACAATAAAAAAATAGTTATTAGAAAGAACAGTTCAGTAATTATAATTTAAAAATGGTAAAAAAAACGTTACATAAGACTGCAATTACTGGCGTGGGTGTTAAATAACAAACCTATGATTAACTAAGCACGAACTAAATTAGAAAGAAGTATACAATGTATGAACAAGCAATGGAGGATTTAGATAATGCCACAGAAGGAAAATTTGCAGAAGGTAGTAAGGTAGGGCAAATCAAATACATAACGCTGTGTGGGAAAAAGGAAGGATTTTTGACTTTTCAGTTATAACTACTGTGTAGATAGATCAAGTGTTATGGTGTATATGATAGCCATCCTAACTAATATTATAAATGCGAAAGTGAGTTTGTTTGTTTGTTACGCTTTCACGCTAAAACCGATGTACAAATTTAGATGAAATTTGGCATATGGGTAGACCATGAGCTGGATTAGGACATAGAATACTTTTTATTCCGATATTCCCACGAGATCGAGACTTATGCGGGTGAAACCGCGGGGCGCAGCTAGTACACAATACAGCCAGAAATCTTAGTCTGAAGAGATACAGCGTTGTTTTTTGATGTATAACATCTTTCCTCTCGCTTTCCTGCAATCTGTGGGAGTGATTTCGTGGAAAGGGACGGAAGTGTGTAACAGGCAGCCGTGGAACGCGCGCTATTTGATTTGACCAATGAGCGCGCGTGGTGCTAGAGTTGGTCGTTAGGTGTGTTCCAACCCATTTTTCGAGAGGTTGTTACTGTCAGCCAAGATGTTAGATGTTACACATCATAAGCGACTACTGTACGGCTCGCTCGTATTTTTTTTAGGTTTAGCTTGGTTGCAAGATTTTTTTAAATTATGTTTACAGCTCCGTGTGATGTGGGCCTTCTACATTCAAGTATTCTGTGATAACATTTTATATAACAATGAAACATCTCGAAGACGCAAATAACAGACGTTGACCCGCTCATTAGCATGGCATTACGATTCAGTCTTCGATACTGGCCAAACAAAGACCCGCTAAAAAACTAAAACAATGACAAATTACGCCTACTGTAACATCCTGTATACGCGTAATACGTGGTGTTGTTTTTATCGTTTGAAGATGATAAGGGTTATTTTATTGGTAATATTGTTAATTGTTACCGTGATCTACCTCGGAGATTTTCTTAGTTTGTATTATTTTCTTAAAGATAAGTGATTAGCACATTTATCAGACTTTATCAAAAGTATATAAATCTGCCAATCACTTCTATTGATTTACAAATCTTTTAGATTTCTATTTTAATTATCCTGGGTGATCCCCGATTGATTTTCAAAACCATTTCCGTTAATGTTCCTACTCAAAAACAATGTGATAAATGAGACGGCAGTGCATCCCTACTCGTCAATGACAACGCACTTAATAAAACCCAATACAAAAATCAACCAGTCTCAAGTATTTTCTTTAACGAAATATTAAATTAATAAAAGTTCTAAGAAAGAGTGTGAGTTATTCCATAGGTAGGTCAGTTCCCCAAAAAAGAACAAAACTTCATATCGCGTACCCTCGTTTACAAATGCATTCTTAGAATGCAGAATGTTTAAAGATTTTTTTTCATGCAAAATTGAACCTCACGACGATTTTTCTCATTACCAACATAACTTTACACTTTATCAAACACATTGACAACTTAAATTACGATTCTATAAGGTTCAATTCCGTGTAAATAAAAGTTTGGCGACCGTAAATAAAATGTTTTGTTTATGTTTCTTTCTGCCGATCGCGCTGCCCGATTACACTTGGCACGGTCGTCGGTGGACTTTCCAGTAGCACGTAATTGACTCACACGAGGTCACCACAAAACACATGGGTTTCCTCTAAAACGATGACAGAAGACACCATTATAAATTGTTACCTAGAAAAGTCTTAGGTAAGGTTGTAAAGATAGTATCGTTTTCTAAGATTTTCTTGCGGTTTACTAGAATTTGTCACAGCTATCTGTAGAGATTTATTAAGCTAAGTTGTTTTGGGCATGCTGCCAACCGAATAAGAGTCATGATAATCCAGTAAACGTTAGTAGTTTATACCTCAGACCAATTAAAAACCAAGACAGAGCGCTGTCAACAGTGAGGTGAAGCCGGTTTCGTAAACATGAGTGCTCTTTGTGTGGTATAGTTTGATTGTAGTGTCATTGTAAAAGGTTGTAAATGTGTGCGTGTGAGCGTGTATGCACAGAGTGGCGGTGTAGTTTTGGCATGCTTCATTGTTTTGTTCGCATCGCTCTGTCTTGGTTTTTTATTTTGTCTGAGGTTTACACGTATACTATCATGGATGATGGCCATATGCAGGGACCTCAATGTACTATTAAGTACCCACTTACTGACAACATAAAAGAAACACCGCTTTAGACTTACTCAATACTCAGAACAGGACCCAGACCTATGTCCATTCATCAAATCGGAAAGTTTAACTCATTTCAACACCCGATTAAAATACAATACATTATCTAACTATTATACATTCAAGATATTTGCGATTCTAAATTTCATTTATGCTGTGTGTGTGTGTGTGTGTGTGCGTGTGTGTGTGTGTGCGTGTGTGTGTTTGTGTATATGTTTGGCATACATTTCCATTCATTCATCGAGTATTCATTGTATGGAGTCTCAACATTTGCATGTTATTAAAAACTGTTTTAAATCAGATATTAGTTCTTTTTACGTCTACTTTGCTTGAGGATCGTGAGTTCGATGCTATAGATTTCGTAAGTAGTAGTTAGTGAGGAGCTCATGGCTAAGTTAACAACCGAACGGGTCGACCCATCAGGTTAAGCTACGCTTGACGGAGTTGATTCGTGAATGGGTGACCATCTTTACATACCGGTCAACTGCCCTAACTTCGCCTGGCGTCCTATGTTTGCCTATAATGAAAAAGATGCAATATCTTTTTCATTTTACTTGTTTAGCAATGGAAACTTTGAGTTTTCATAGTTATCTTTAAGTTTCGATTGCCATACAAGTAAAATGAAAAAGATATTGCATCTTTTTCATTATAGGCAAACATAGGACGCCAGGCGAATTTAGGGCAGTTGACGTACCGAGAATCCTCCGTGGCTTGGAAAACACGTAAGCCGTTGCGCGTTGGTCCCGGCTGTTTCGTTTTTTCGTTTTCATGGATCGTGGACAGTCGTAATGGATCGTCAGAAGCCCGAAAGTCTGACAACCAGGCTTACGTACGTATCGTACGTTACGTATCGTATTACCCAGTTACTGGGTTGTGGAGGTCAGATAGCCAGTAGCTCCATGTAAAATACAGGTATTCAGCTGCATCCAGTTAGACTGGAAGCCGACCCCAACATAGTTGGGAAAAGGCTAGGCAGATTGATTTTATCAGTATTTAGTTCCGATTCCGAAAATTCTTTCATTAGCGGGAAGCTACAGTATTGCAGACTGTTACTGTCATAAGTTATATTTTACGTTAAAAGAAAAAAAAACACGCCTATGAGTCGCGGGAAGCAGTTTATTAACATATAAGTAAAAAATTCACGCGGACGAGTCACGGGAAGAAGCTAGTTAACATATAAGTAAAAAATTCACGCGGACGAGTCGCGGGAAGAAGCTAGTTGACATATAACTAAAAAATTCACGCGGACGAGTCGCGGGAAGAAGCTAGTTAACATATAAGTAAAAAATTCACGCGGACGAGTCGCGTTAAGAAGCTTGTTAACATATAAGTAACAAATTCACGCGGTCGAGTCGCGGGCAGAAGCTTGTTAACATATAAGTAAAAGATTCACGCGGACGAGTCGCAGGAAGAAGCTTGTTAACATATAAGTAAAAACTTCACGTGGGCAAGTCGCGGGAAGACGCTTGTTAACATATAAGTAAAAAATTCACGCGGACAAGTCGCGGGAAGAAGCTTGTTAACATATAAGTAAAAAATTCACGCGGACGAGTCGCGGGAAGAAGCTAGTTGACATATAAGTAAAAAATTCACGCGGACAAGTCACGGGCAGAAGCTAGTTGACATATAAGTAAAAAATTCACGCGGACAAGTCACGGGCAGAAGCTAGTTGACATATAAGTAAAAAATTCACGCGGACAAGTCACGGGCAGAAGCTAGTTGACATATAACTAAAAAATACATTTTTGTTTTGAACTAATTGATAACGACTTTCTTTTCCGGTAGAGACAGACATCACAGTCTAGCCATTTTTATTACCGACCGGTTATTCTACATAATATAGCTAGTTTATATGCTACCTATCTTTGTTTGTTGACAACCATAAATAGAATAAAAGCCTTTATTAAGTGTTTACCATCTTCAATGTCGGTCTGAGAATTTTTTTTTTGACATTTGATGCCATTGTGTGAAAATATAAGATTTATAAGTTCTTTAGTATCAAATGGAAATCATGAGAGTAATTACCAGTGATCGGAGTAGGTAGATTGAACTGGGGTCATTGATCCGAAACGTATATATTACTATGGACATTCCTCCGGAATTGGTGGATTATTAAAAAAAAACCGGAACTTATGTAGGAATTGTATTCTGCCAGAGTGGAAGGAGTCATTTGATGATTTGCCATCCTCAAAAAAAAGGTAGGAATTGTAATAAAATGAGCAATTTTATTCTTTATTATTCTTCCTATTTTTTTTTTTGTCACGATTTGACAAAACCCAACGACCAATCAGAACAAAGGATCATGGGTGGTACAGTAGTAATAATATCACTACCAACATTAACAATATTTAATTGAATCCGGAAATACCGGAATTACTTTCCGGAAAAATGGCTTATCCATGTTATTCTTTCTGTGTGCATTTATGAAACAAGTACTAAAAATCAATCTACCTACTCCGATCACTGGTAATTACAGTTGCATTTTTTGAAAATAAAGTTATACCTAACTTGAGAAAAGCTTTGTGTTAGGTTATATGCCATGCTCCTCTGTAATAGTTACTGAGATTTGCCTTATTTGTTTTTTACAACTGTATAATAATCTACTATACACTGTAACAGGGAATCAATGTTCACGCCTCCCCTCAAGACCTAGGCCATAAAGAATATGAATTAAAAATCTCGACTAATTAAAATGTTACGCAATAACGCGAAATTTCGCGGTTATTCTGGTCTGGTTATACACATTAGAAATATATGTATATTATGTGCAAGAAAATGAATAATTATAAACTACTGCGCAGCGCATACGCATAGCCTACTTAATATCTTTTAAAAACAAGCACAAGATATATTTTTAGCTACAGAACGCAGCGAAAAATTTTAATAAGACTGTCATTATTCTAATATCCATTTATCTATTTAAAATTCAAAAGTCATTTATTCAAACTAGGCTGATAATCAGCACTCTTCGAACGTCAAAATTACGTAAGACAGTCCCCTACAAACGGCCGCCCACACGCCAATATACCAACAAAAACATCGAAATCTATAATCAAGCGAAAATAAAAACTATTTTTTTATTATTATTTATTAAATGGATAGTAATGCTGATAAAATTTCTACATAAATTAGCCAGAAACAGTAACACCTTGTCTGGATATCACAAATGGATTACGGGCGGATTACACTATACTTACATATGTAGGTATTTCATGATAACATGGTTCCAAAATTATCATATTTATTATCTTTGTAGGTACTTTTTTTACTGTATATTTCAGTATCGTATCTTGTGTTATCAATAGTGCTATGTCCAGTGAAATGTGGATTAAAAGTTTCCAAACTGCATTGTTGACTTAAACTAACACACTGCAATATTTTCGTCAAAGATTTACTCCGTGAAAGTTGTACAAGGTTATTTGTTTGATATCCCACAACTCTAGGGTATGAGTGAGAACATATCAAATAATCAACTGGAATATGCTTTTTTTTTTCTTTTTTTTTCTATTTTTTCATTCAATATAATTCGACAAAGTCACGATTATTTATGCAAAACCCCGTATGTGAAATATATAAAATATAAACATTCAGACTATTTTTGTTTATAAAAATAAAATATGACAACGTCGCATTTGGTTGTGGTTTGGTTTGAATGAAAATGATTTATTCGTACTTATCAATGAAACTTAGATACACACATCTAGAGTCTAGTGGTAAATTATATAAAAAAATATAAAAATAATTTATGGTAGGTAGTTGATTCTTTGACATGTTCTCATTTAATACCTTAGACTTATGGGATATCAAAATAAAGACGTTGTAGACTTCTACTACCTACTTGAAATTCAGACGAACTTCGTCGCGACCCAGATTATTAAAGCACTTATGTAGCTAACACAACATGTTTTCAAAAACTGCCACACCATCAAAACGATATATATCTATATTAAAAAACCGTTTTAAAGGTCATCAAGTACTCGAGAGAGTAATAAAAATACTCTGAGTCACTCGGTCTATTTTCGAAACGTACGTCAGGCCATTGGCCGATTTTTTGTGGCCTGCAGTACATTACCTCAAGTGTTCCTATTAACTATGATATTACACTGTAGTGAGTAACAGGATTTTTTGCGAGTACATTAAATACGTCTTAAAAAGGCGCTAGTAATTAATTTTAAGAGTTATCAACCGTTAGGATGTCAATCATGGTGATGGGATGTCATATGGACTGATAAACTTGATTTGATACCGTTGACATTTGAATGGTTTGTCAAGTAGAAATGTTTGACTACGATTAATTGGATTTCAAGCTTCGTACCTACAGTTCTGCGAGGAATTTATCCGAAAAAGCTTACAAACATACAACAACAAAATTTTAAATATGTAGGCACTAAACAATATTGATTCTCAATATTTTCTAGGGTTGTTAAGAACCACGATTAACACGGTTTCTATTGACCCACCACTTCTCTACTGGGTCATCACTGCTCTTACTGGGACATCACGACATCACTGCTCTTACTGGGTCATCACTGCTTAAGAGCAGTGATGACCCAGTAAGACTGGGCCATCACTGCTCTTACTGGGCTATCACTGCTCTTACTGGGCCACCACTGCTCTTACTGGGCCACCAATGTACTACTGTTCCACCAATGTACTACTGGGCCACCAATGCTCTACTGGGCCACCACTGCTCTACTGGGCCAACACGGCTCTACTGGGCCGCCACTGCTCTACTGAGCCACCACTGCTCTACTGGGCCACCACTGCTCTACTGGGCCACCACTGCTCTACTGGGCCACCACTGCTCTACTGGGCCATCACTGCTCTACTGGCCCACCACTGCTCTACTGGGGTATCACTGCTCTACTGGCCCACCAATGCTCTACTGGGCCACCACGGCTCTACTGGGCCACCACTGCTCTGCTGGGTCACTACTGCTCTACTGGGCCACTACTGCTCTACTGGGCCACCACTGGTCTACTGGGCCACCACTGCTCTACTGGGCCATCACTGCTCTACTGGGCCACCACTGCTCTACTAGGCCACCAATGCTTTCACTAGTCCGATGATTGATCTAACCCTACTTGTAAGATGACATAACGGTAGCTCTACCCCATTCTACCCCCGTTGAACTAACAGGCAAGAGGTTTTGGTACCATTCGGAGCGTGTGTAATAGGTAGGTACCCTATGGTTTCAGACTCAAAACTACATATTATTATATGTACATATACGGCAAAGGTACTTACGTTGTACAGTATACATTTTGCAGTAGTCCCAACAGCTGGTTGACTCACTGGCACTATTAAATACCCTACTAGGTATTATTTGGGAACCTTTTGTGGTTTTAGGTATCTACGGGTCTGCGACTAACAAGCTAATGTTTCAAAATATGTACTTACATTGGATTTGGTTCTATAGCTTAGCCGTAAAATATTTCATGAAATCTAGTTTAACAATAATCGCATCTGTTTGCAGAACAAAGTAAAGGAAACATTAAAATTTAACGAAGCACCAATTAACAACATTGTCAACTTTGTTGTCATGTCACTAATCACTATTTATTTGACATTCTATCTAATCGTGTTAACTAAAAATAACTTCTCTAATTAAACCAGTGAGTCTAACGACTTCAATCAGTAACCTTTAGAAATGGTACGTGTATACGTGCCAAAACTGCGTGACGAAATGATAATCCACGCGTTGCCTGTCGCCAAACGCTTTCAAGCCTCCATTTTTGAAATAATTAGTTCTTTTCTTTTTTCTCTTTTTGAAACAACATTTGAAATCGAATTTCGAATTGGCGACTACAACCTCTTTTTTGTGCGCATGTACGTGACAGTCCGCTGTCATTCTCAATTATTTTCTGTAGAATGAGCTGTGTCACCTATGACGAAATACAATGTTAATGATCACGAATTGAATTGCCAACAAGATTTTTGGTAAATGCCTTGTTTTAACTATCTTTTTATTAGTAATAAATAGTTAGATAATTGTTTAGAAGTTTGACAGAACATTTATTCTGTCATCCATGTCTCCATCATAGCCCGAGTAAGAGTTAGCCCAAAGAAACTTGTAGTCATGTAGTAAAGACTTCTATTCATAGTCGAGCTATCAGCGGTATCATCACTCCAATTTAAACAATAACACCAACTAGGTATTATGTAATATACAACACCCAGGAATATCACCCAGTAGATCTTAGCAGTAAAACTCGGTGTGTGGTCTTTGAAAAGGATGTGTCAAACTATATTCTGTTTGCAGATATATGGAACGCAATTGGGTAGATTATTGCGTGGGAGGCAGATCCAACCGTTTCCTTTTGCTATAAATAAACAATGACAGACTGGACAACGTTGATTAATGGATTATAAAGTAGAGGCCCCAAATTGGTAGTTGTGTACCGGTATTTATTTTTATTTATTTATTTAGTCATTATAGTTCATAGTGGATAGTGGTGCCTGTTCGTCTAGAGACTTATCCGCCTCAGGGCTTTATTGAACTTTTGAGTTATGAGATTCTATGCCCTACAAACAGACAAGACAGTCGGTGCAGTGAAGGTTAACTTCACAGATGCAAAGTTACAAACATAGAAACCCTGAGTAGAGCAAATTAAAAGGAGATGGAAATTTTACTTTAATTCGTTGCTTGTCTACCGCAAACGTTAGTGATTGACACTTAGACGTAAACGGACAATCTCCTTTCGATAATCTCGGTGCCATCTGCATATGTACTAGGTCTACTTATCACAGAAGTGCATCTGTCTCATGTAGTCATGGTATAACATCTTATACAATGAGCATACATAAGACGGTAACGAAATAACTCAAAGTACGCAGCAAAGGGAGACAGGAGGCTTTCACGACCGATAGTCCTTTCACTCATCTATACAAACCCAAGGACCAAACTAACATTGAAAAACTAACCCTAATCAGTAAAACTACAGTTGAATTTAGATTGTGGGATTGCAATACGAATTCGATCTGCCGAAACGCTTATCGATGGTCAAAAATAAAAGATGGACGCTTGAAGCGTCAACCGTAATAGATTAATTGGTGGTTGTTAGTAGAAAGTTATTCGTGTGAACGTAATTACTGTGATGTGTGTACAATTGAATTTATTTTATTTACTTATTCAAGTGTTGTTTCTGACCGTGGAGATGTTAACCATTTGATACGTTAAGCTAAAGATACAGAAAAGGAAGTGAAGCTCTATCAGGAACTAGGCAATAACGGTAATGAAAGACTAGATATTGGAGATGTCGATTTAAGAGCCAACTTATCTGTCAAAGATATTACTATCTTTGACAGATAAGTACGAACGAAGAAGCAGTAACTTGTAGAAAAGATTATGCAAGCTAGCTTAGTCAAGGATAATATAACAAATAATTTCAACTACTAAGTACTTATAAATAGATCCCGATAAATATTTCTACGACTCCAGTCAAATCAGCCTATAATTTTCCCACTGCTGGGACTCAGGCCTCCTCTCTTCGAGAGGGAGTGGGCTGTAATCGACCACGCGAGCCTAGTGCGGACTGGTAGACGTCAGATGTCTTCTTCTTGTTAATTTTTGGTTCTAGGACATGCCAGTTTTCTCACGATGTTTTCCTTCACCGTTTTGAGAACAGTGGTGATGAGATTATTAACAAAAAGTAAAGCGTCTGCCGGGGTTGGAACCCACGACCTGCAACTCGTAACTCCGGGCCTTTGCCAGCACTGTTCTCACCATGACTCCAGTTGCAGTATCCATAAAAGGAAAAACAATTTATTTAATTACGTTTATCATGTAACAGTTAATTAAATAAATAAACAACTGCACATATAAATCAATAACAAAGAACTTATCGGTTCTAGAAAATTCTCTGGCAGCATTGTTGCTAATGAAAAGATTTATATTATAATGTAAGTCAGTACCTACGGATAGTTTAATAACATTAGACGCGTGTATCAGTTTTCCCAGTGATATCATTGTTTTGAATGCGCGGCGCATGCGATCTTTACATACCATTGATGTAAATCATTCTCCTTTACCTAAGGTGTAGGTACCTAATCTACCTACTTTTTGTTGGACACCTACATTGGTACTATCTTTGATGTTAAGCGTCTTTTAATCACCGGGCTAACTGCGTAACACACACCTATTTTCCATTGTAACAGTGAATCCACGCCTCCCCATAAGACCTAACCCGAATATTTTATGATATTCGGATAGCTCATGACCTAAAGAGGTGCCATAAAGAAAATGAATCCAAAATTTTAAAGAAACATCCGCGAAATTTCGCAGGTTGTATAATCAGCCAATATTTATTTATTTCTTTAATACTTCAAGCACACAAATGTACAGAGGCAGACTTAATGCCATAGGCATTTTCTACCAGTCAACCTTTGGGTGATGCAGAGACAAACAGTGGTAGGTGCAATAGCGAGAATTGAGGAATAAATATTTATTTAAATATAAAGACGTCTATAACGTTCCCACTACAGGGACACGGGCCTCCTCTCTGTGGGAGGGAGTGGGCCGCAGTCCACCATGCGGGTCCAGTGCGTGTTGGTAGATGTTATATATCTTCGAATCTTTTGGTTCCAGGATATGCCGGTTTCCTCACGATGTTTTCCTTCACGGTTTTGAGAGCAGTGGTGATGAAATTATTTACACGTAGTTAAGCGCCTGTCTGGGTTCGAACCATGAGATACAACTCAAGAGTGACTGGTTATAATTTAATCTAATTGTTTTAATTAAGCTAGTAAAATGACAATTGATCGCAATGGGTTTCATTTTGACCTCCTCGTTCATTGCGTTATTTACGTTGTTGAACGGACGAATTTTTCAAACTTATTAAGCAATGCATGAGCAATATCCTTCATACTCTCGGATTGTGATTGAAAGTGTGTTACGCTATTAGGGTACAGGCTGAAAACTTAAGATAACATACTAAGTATATCATATCCCTATAGCCATCAACCGGGCACAGATCCAGACTCCAGGCTGTTACGAGAAATTCCTGATGAAAGAAACCCAACAACACTTTGCCCGACCTGGAAATCGACCCCAGGAACTCATGCTCAACAGAACCGCTTGCGACCACTGGACCAACGAGGCAGTCTCTGTTACATGGGACTCAACCATAACTGGCGAAATGTAGGTGTACTATAGGTACACCTCTGCCTAGCCCTTCGGGAAAACAGGCTTACTGTTATATTATCATATTAAATCATATATAACATTTTAAGTTTTCAGGGCGACACTCTACGTTACTAGTAATTAATACCAAGTTACGTTTTGTTCTCCACTTACCCTTGCTTCGAATCATCATCAACAATGTAACGAAGAGCGATTTCTTGAAAATCTAGTTCTTAACTTTGTATAACGATGTTAATGATCTTTGTACCTACTACCACTAACATAATTATTAAGTTGTTAGAGTCAACCTTAAATATAGATAATACAATTCAACTACTGAAAACAAATTAAACATCAATAAGTAAAAATTTAAGTGAATAAAAGAATCTAATGCAAAAATTGTGAAAGCTCTACCGAAGGTTTATATTATTGTCTGAAAACACAAATTGCTTAAACATATTCTAATAGGACCCAATACGGACAGACACAATAAAAAAACACGACAGCACAAATACCCAAAAAAAAAATACACATAAACCAAAAAATACGTGAAGAAATATAAACAGAAGTGCGAGCGACATACATGACATGAAAAGCAGCTTAACCATAAAAGATATAAACATAGTGAGGTGCTCCAATGTATATGAAATTGTAAACTCCCATGCTACACCATCATAGAGGGTACCAC
Organism: Agrochola lota; assembly: GCA_947364205.1. Lineage (NCBI taxonomy): Eukaryota > Metazoa > Arthropoda > Insecta > Lepidoptera > Noctuidae > Agrochola > Agrochola lota. The sequence continues at coordinate 5,313,938 of OX376221.1, read as the reverse complement.
ATGCCAATTACATACTAGGTGGCGCTGATGACGCGACAGTCAATGAAATCAAAATTTTTATATTACTTTCTACAACTATACACACTTATAAGTCATGTTTTAGTAAGACTATTCTATTTTAAATTCAAAAATCATTTATTCAAACTAGGCTGAGAATCAGCACTTTTCAAACGTCAAAATTACATAAGACAGTCCCCGAAAACGTCCACCCTTCACCACTTCCTAGTGCTTTAGCTAGGAAGAAGCGGTGCAGCAAACTCCCCAGCAGCACAGCTGTCTATTCAGTTAAATAATCTTTTAGTTGTGTTAGTTATATCTGTTCTCTCTCTACCCGTGTGAATAAACATCATTTTGGCGAATACTAGGTCCATAAAAAGTTGCATAATTTTTATATGAAGAAACTTCTTGAACTTGAACTAGGAATTAAACATTTGTATAGTCGTAGAACGCATCATAAAATACAGGTGATATCACTTACTATCAGATCGCCGTCGCCACGATTTGTCTATTATTCCATTATATTTTCTAAATTCAAATTCCCGTCTATTGTGAATTTGTGACGTCACAGTGTGGTAAGCCCCTCATGCCATGCGTGGCGCTTACCCTTTGGAGGCGGTCGGGTGACAGGCGGTACGGGCACATCTCCCTTGTCATCAGGCACCGCTTCGCCGGATTCTACATCTGCAATCACACTTTGAACTGAATACGATGTTCTCTAAACGTTATTTTACAACCCTTACTTATTTTGAGAACCTGTCTGAAATGCACATAGATTTAATAAATTCAAAAATGGAACGGAATCTGCCTGAAACGTGGTAAATAAAGCTATTGATATTTCAGATATCTACGTATCGCTCTATAAACAAGATGAAAATGATACATCCTCCCAAACTAATATTGATAAAAATATTTCGATGTATCAATATTTCAATACGATGCCTTTATTTATAAACAAAAGAGTAAATAATTGCTGCATTGTTACTGTTTTGGTTGTCTTTTCTTTTAATGCATTTGCTCTATCAAACGACATATCTCGTCCAAAATAAAAACTTCTGTAACATTTACAAATGATAGCATTATAATCGATGCATTCTTTCTTTACATAAAAAGATAATTACGGAAAGAAAAATTGAGATTTCATTACTCGATTTTCGACTAAAATACCATCGAGTACATATCGTTGTCAAAATAGAAAAGAGAACTGATGCGAAGAATACAAAGTCAAAAATCAATCGATAAAGTTACTTTAAGGCTATTATATCTATAATTTAGTTCCGTACTAGAAAATTTGATATCGATCTTTCATTCAGCTCAATATTTCCTATCAATGAGTTGATGGATTTGAGCTAATCCAGTCAAAGCTTGTAATAAATCAATGTAACCATTATCCGCACCGATTATCTGACAGAGTGAGCAGAACTACAGATTTTGGTACTTCAATTCACATTTGAGTAATTACATATGGCATCCTCCATTAAATTATGGTATGTGGTTTATTTCCTACTGTCCCTGAGTTGGATTATTCATCTTAGTTGAAATTAAAATAACAAGTGGATAGGTACGTCTGTTTCAGATCTTTAATTATATTGTTTATCAATGTTTTCAAGGTTCTTCACTAATTATTTTAAACCAGCCGACCCAACAAACGTTGTCTTGTCCAATTTTCAATAATTCATACAAAAATCCCACAGAAAAAAGGACATTCAGTTTTTCTCGAATTTTTAATTTTTTCGGGTAATTTTTACAATTTTTCTTGCTAAAAATCTAATTCAGAATATTAAGTATCTTTAAAACTAAAAATTGCCAAATCGGTCCAGCCGCTCTCAAGTGATGCGCGGACCAACGAACACGATGTCATTTAAATTTATATAATAAATAGATAATATGCTTTATCAGCACAGTCAAATACGCGTTTTTAGCGTGAATTATCTGATGAAATTCTCTAAATGTTTTTTTGGCAAGCGCTACAGAAATATCCAAAAGTGACTTTACAAACGACATAGGCAGTCATTAAACTCATTATGATCAATTTTTCTCGAGGATTTGTAGAAGCAATTACTAGAACAAACTAAAAATAGTCAAAGTAACGTCGACATCGGTCAGTGAACACATAGAGAGCCGACGGGATTCCCAACCGTTATTAATTAGCTAAAATTACAGACCTGAACAATTTCAAATAAAAATACTACATCATTACATGAATGATTATGTTATTTTCATAATTACTTTAGTCACACTTTAGCATTATTAACCCTACCTTATTTAAGCTTAAGTACTTGGATTTAGGTTTTTACCGTCGGACTTTGAACGACTACAAAAAAAGACCTTAAAAAATACGATTTTATCATTTGTTTGTTTGTTCTGACATTGGGATTGTGGCCATCGCAGTTTAGATGACCGATAACAGTAAGCCCCTTTGGAACACACATTTTTCTTGCCGTGAAAAACTACGGTTTATTCCTCTGTGTAGGCACGGTCGTCAGTGTTGTATGGATCACAATGGAAGCTTGTTGACCGACACGTTTTTTCTACGGCGTGGTTTATACGCCGTACCGTAAAGAAACCGTGCCGTGTGCAAAGGGTAAAGCCCTTTGCATACTCTTTCATGTATTTCCCACCCACGCTTGTAAATGCATTAATGTCTTTCAATAATAAGCAAATTGGCCGGTGCTGCTACGAGAGCTGTAACTGTATAGTCAATAGTATAATGGCAAATATACACTGCGAGTCAATAATACAAATGTTTATGTTTTAAATATTCAATATACTTGTACAAGGAAATAACGTCTATTTTCCCTGCCTATAACTTTGGAAAACCATTATCCAATACCGATTATTATTTCCATGTTACTTTTTCAGCCTAACTAGGCGAAAATGATTAATAACCGCAGCTGACCTGACAGACGTTGGTCAGCCTAAATTTTTTCCTTTTTTTTTAAATTATTTAATTTAATTTAAGAAAAAGGACGTTCAGTATTCTCCGAATTTGAAAATGTTACGGGAAAGTTTTTCAATTTGTATTTCCTTATAAACCTAATTCGGACTATTAGGTACGAACATGTTACAGCAAAAAATAGTCAAATGGGTCCAGCCGTTCTCAAGCGATGCGCTTACCAACGAACAGCAGTAAATAATTTTTATTTATTTAGAAGATGAAATATTCACTCGGTTTATGTTACAATAAAAATCTATGGGTTGTTTTTCTGTTATAAACTACATCACTCTTCATCAGAAATACCTTTAAATACGTGGAAAAAACGTCTCACAAAAATACGTGGAAAAAACTGCATAAGAAATTATTTTGAGAATACTAATTGTATCTCAGTAATTATATCCTATTAGCTATTGTTTGGCGGTTATTATTTGATACTGAGATAAGTGTATTTTATGCCAACACGGAGGTGGAACAGGGCAAATCATTAATTAGATATGTATTTTTAGTTGTATTTTCGAAGAAGTCATTACATTCCATGGTCGGTGCACACACTCATCTGTTAAATTTTCAATAGTATAATGTTCTCACTGCTGGAACACAGGCCTCCTCTCTGTGAGAGGGAGTGGGCCGTAATCCACCACGCGGGCCCAGTGCGCGTTGGTAGATGTCACATGTCTTCGATTTTTAAGTTCTAGGACATGCCGATTTCCTCACGATGTTTTCCTTCACCGTTTTGAGAGCAGTGGTGATGAAATAATTTACACAAAGTAAAGCGCCCGTCTTCGTTGGAACCTACGGCCTACAACTCGTAAATCGCGACCGTAACCACTGCCCTAATTTACATTAAAATGATTTCAATTAGGTGCAATACTCTTTTTTAAAGAATTTGTCTATTTATTATTTTAATTCGTGATTTTTTTATGACATGCCATTTTGCGTTAGAGTTATCAACCTTTTGAGATTAGATTCATGTTTACATTCAGGACTAGCAGCCTAATTGCGTGTAATACACAATCAATCACAATCTGACATTTTCAACATCCCTTGACTCATGAGTTCGAAAAAAAACTCCTGAACAACGTAAATAACGCAATGAATGTTGTTGAACTGTCAAAATGAAACAGATTAGTCATAATCGTTTACCAAAATGTGTTGCGTAATTAGATAGCAGAACCTGTTGACCCTCATTGGAAATTAGGTATGGTTTTCTGGTTTTTTTATTACAAAAATCCAGGCCATTTGGTTGTTTTTTCAAGGTCCTTTGAAGATTATTTGCTGGTAACCTTTATTTAAATTCCCTGCCTCTGACATCTCAAGCCTAATTTTAATGCAGCAAGCAAACTTATTATTTTTGATTGATTTGATATTATTGCAACTGATTATCACTGTAAAAATTACAATCCGGCCCTCGAGACAATGCGTCCCTGACACCTGTCAGTTGGACAATTTCTAGTAGTAGTAAGGATCAACTTCGCAAAACACATATTCGTTAGTGTGAAACTGACAGGTTAACACGCAATCTCTCGACAGAGATGTATGAATTAATAGACAGAATTTGAATCTGAAATCTTCTGCTCTAGATTCATTCCTTTGATTCGTTTTTTTATTTCCATTCTGATAAGTTATGTAGGGTTGGAATTACATGTGTTCGTACACGCAGGTTACAATTGATAGTGGATTTTTATATACTTATTCGATCAGTTTTTACTTACATATAAGGCCAGCCACATACATACGAAATTCCGAAACGGCATTCCATTTCGAAATATCGATTCGGAGTTTCAAAGGGAGCAAATCCATACAAAATCAAGGATCTGTCACACACGTACGTTCTCTGTTCGAAATGTTCTCTGATTCGAAATACCGAAACGGAATTCTCTCTGTATGTTGCCGTCCTTTTGTATGGATTTGCTGCCTTCGAAATTCCGAATCGATATTTCAAAACGGAATTTCGTATATGAGGATAGGATTATTTATTTATTTATTGAGCAAGGCACACCAACGACATATTTACAAGAATAAACAATAGGTTATCACAGGTCTTCGAGTACTTTGGAAATACATCACATTCTTATTAAAGGATGAACAACTATTAAATTAGAAATTTTAGATTATGCGTGTTTTTTTACAACTCTATTATCACTGTAGGTAAATAATTTGTGAATTTCAAAACTAGCTAACTAGCTTCAACTTTCTGACTAACTGATCGACTCTTTGACAGGTCAAAAGTGCCTGTAAATGGTTTAATTAAAATAGATGCTGAGTTTTAGTTTGAGTTTGAGTGAAATATAGGGAAACGTGATATCTTCAACGTTGTAATCGTGATAATATTCCAAGCAAGCAAATCATTGTTAATTAAAGTTATCTAGTTTGTTAGTTTATCTTGAAACACGAATAGTTTTGAAATTCACTAATTATTTACCTACAGTGATAACAGAGTTGTGATAATAAAAAACACGCATAATCTAACATTTCTAATTTAATAGTTGTTAACCCTTTAATAAGAATGTATGTAGATCTCTATGGAGAACAGCGGGCAAGAACTACTCGTAGAAAACGACTATATATCTATTGCTCTCTTTCGTAGCCGATTTAAAACCCTAGTTAATATTGCAATAAAATCATGGCCGTTGTGTGTAGCCATGAGAGCAAAGTTTATTTCGCATAAGGAAGATTGCGGCAAATAGAGTTCATTAACGAAACACATTCGATCAATTGAAATCCAAATATATTTGTACTTCAAGATCGCACGGAACTTTTACGTTTTGTTGATTGGTTCACATTGATTAAAATCGTCTTGTGCATTTATTTTATTGCAACCGCTCTTGTTGTATAATCGTCTGTAATGTTCCCACTGCTGGGACACAGGCCTTTTCTCTGTGAGAGGGAGTGGGCCGTAATTCACCGCGCGAGCCCAGTCCGGGTTGGTAGATGTTCAAATTCAAATCTTTATTGCATATCACATGTGTTTACGAGGTCCTAATAATAATAATAAAGTTCACATGGACCCTGTCGGGCACAACAATTTCATAAAAATATGACTAGTAACACAATCGTTCAAAAAATCAAATACAATTACATTATATAATATCACATCTAAATATGTGTAATATATACGTCTTTGCAAATTCTCAGTAGCTCTAGAAATCATGAAAAAGAATTAATTAATTTCAAATAAATAAAATCACACAAATTATTCACACATGTCACATGTCGCCGAATTTTTGGTTCTAGGACATGCCGGCTTCCTCACGATGTTTTCATTCACTGTTTCGAGAGCAGTGGTAATGAAATACTTTACACAAAGTAAAGTGCCTGACTGGGTTTGAACGTACAACCTACAACTAGTAACTTGAGGCCGTTTCCACTGGGCCACCGCGCCCACAACTCCCTTGCTTCGCACGGGTGCAATCTACTAATGTGGCAACTGGCAACATATACATTTTCTGTGCTTTACCGAAGTTATATACTGTATTATACAGGTTGGTAGGGACATCGACGCGAAAACTGATACCATGGCTTCAGTACATGAACCCCCCCTGAGTTGAAATTTGTCGTCGGTTATTAAAAAAAAAATGCTGTTCCATAGAAAAGTTCAATACTTACGCGGTCAAAATATATGGAACAGCTGATAAAAAAAAAAATACCGACGAAAAATTTCAAGGGACAGAAAATTGAAATTTACCGAATCATCATGGTATCAGTTTTCGCGTCGATGTCCCTGCCACCCTGTATAAGGTGGGTACACATAAACCTTCCGGAATACATTCTATATAAATCATGGAGCTCAGGGTGAGATCGCATCAAAATCCATTGCGTAGTTAAAAAGAACTAAGCGGTCATACAGGTAGACAAGAAAACCGACTTTGTTTTATACTTTTGTCAAGTCGTAAAAACCGTGCGAAGCAAGGATGTGTCGCTGCAAGTATGCTGACCTCTCACTGTACGGAAATCGTATACAATGTGAGATCACCTTATACTGGAAACGTATAGCTTGATATGCAGCTGTGTGTACTAGCGACCCACCCTGCTTCGCTCGGCTTCTACGATTTGACAAAACATCGAGATTTCTTTATTATTTATGTAAGTTTAATATTAATGTATTATACGCATAAACTTTTCGGAATAAATCCCTAAATGATGGTGAAAACTGCACCAAAACCGTTGTGGATTTTAGAAGAATAATGCGGTTACACTGACAGACAAGAAAATCGACTTTGTTTTATACTATATATATAAGATATACATTTACCAGAGCTTTTCAAATTCGATTGATTCAAAATCACAGAAGTGTTAGCACTGCAGTTATTTATTGGCATAATGCCTGGGTCTTCATGGCCAAGTGTTTTGCATGCCACTTTATTTCCTTTAATTTTATCCATTACACTTTGAAAGTTCCGATCCCTTATCATGAATTTCCCGAAAGTGGACGGAGTGAAAAAAAACGCGCGATCAGTCAGACCATTACGTCGGAAAAACTTAGAAGATTTATTTCAGTTGTAACAAAAGCTGGTATAAAGTATTCCAAAGTACTAAACCAATGTTTGATCAAGTAAATAAGCCCCATTTTCCAACTAAGTACCTACTCTACTGAAGTAGTGTAATTCAATATTTGTTTTGGAGTCGCGAGTTACGTTGATACAGGGGATTACACTGTGTGCTTATGCTTGCGTATGTAAGGACTCATTACTGTTTGTTTAAGAGCAACCAAATGTACCGATTAAATAAATCATTATTGTTCAAATAAATTAGGTCAGACTTGGTTACTAATTTTTTTGAGAAAGTGTGCAAGGGAATACAATTTTTTTTATGTATAACATCTTTCCTTGATTTTGTGAAAAGGAACGGAAGTGTGTAACAGGAAGCCGGGGAAGCGTGCGCTATTGATTGGACCAATGTGCGCGCGCGATTCTAGAGTTGGCTGTCAGATGGTACCAACCCATTTTCCGAGGTGTTGGTACTGTCAGCTAAGATATCAGATGTTACACTTACACATTATATGCCACTACTGTAAGGCTCACTTGTTTTTTTTATCAGTAGGTAGTTATATTTGTGGAAATCTCACCGGGATTATCTTTACATTTAGGACTTGTGTATTGTATTTATTCATTTTATTTTTTATTATTTTTCTCTGCTGCACCGGTTGACGTCATAACATCAACGCCGGCTGTCGCTGAAAACCAGCGCTGGAGCTCTGTCTCGCATAGGGTCGCAGCTTTATGCTGAGCGATGGCCGTTTTGCGTGGATGTGACGCATGTTTTCCCCCAAACTGTTTATTTTCGTGTTTTGTTCTCACCTTGCGTCATGTGTACCGCAAATTACCGTATTTTCTTTCTTTCTTTCTTTCTTTTCTTTAATGTAGGTAAATAAACAAGCAAAAATGAGACTACTACTAAAAGAAAATGTCGTTTATAGGTACGCAACCCTTTTTTTTTGGGTGGAAAGTTATCAAATTAATTCTCCCGCTCTGGGCGGAGCGCGAGGGTGTGTCAGACTTTTACTGACTAAAACCCACCCGTGTTCCTTCCGTAGCCACGATATCCCTTTCGGACAAACTCGCAACCCTGGCAGACGCATACGCAACTCTAAGGCCGCCTTCACATCAAACGTTCAGCCGCCGATTGTGAGCAGGCTCACTAATAGCGAATTAGCTTGTTATAGCGTATTGTAGGTTCGATATGAACCTGTATGTGTATATTTTATGTATTTTTTTGTAATGGGCATCTTGATTGTGCAGAATAAACAATTTTTCTTGCTTTTCTTTTTCTAAAAGTTAAACTAGTTAAGTTTTGTATAAATTCTGAGTTTTTATTTGCTAGACCAAAATGACAGTTGCGATCGAACTTCTTTAAAAAATAACACGATAAATCATTAAGAAGCAGAGAATGATGCAGTGCTCCTTGGTGAGTCATTCGGTGACTAGATTATTTACTAGGTTATTTTTATGTCGACACCAAATGTCATTTTAGTCTAAAATACAATAGACGACGTATATTTAGTAACATAATACGCTTAACTGTTCATAAAGAACCCTGTAAGAAATCGACACGTGTTTCCCCGCAGTGCTCGACACTGCGCTCGGCGCTTGACGTAGCAACACGTCGGGTCCGGGTTCGGGTTAGGTTACTAAATATACGTAGTTAGTGTACGTTATAGTCTAAAAATTATAAACCAGGGTAAGAAAAAGCAGTAAACTTCTTTACGCTCACAGTCGGCATCCGACAACGGTGTGAACACGGCCCAATACCGCACTAATCATAGCTAATAACTAATAAGTAACAATAACAAGTGGTCCGATACAAAACAGGTATCTTATAAAACCATCACGTTATCCGCATGATCTTCAAGTTTTAAACAACAGTGGATTGGACACAGTCCGTCATTCCACACGTCAGGTATTGTAACTCAGGCAGCCATAACGTAACCACAGACAAATAGACTTTGTTCTTGCTCTACTGATAAAAGGACTTTTGACAAACGTGTCTGCCTATGTCCAGCCAGTGTCATGTGACATAAAATGGTGCGTGTCTATGTCTCATTACGTAGCGTGCTGCTTTAATGGTGACATTAATTTAACACACGTATTAGTTTCGCGTTTTCGTTTTATGAAGATATTTTAATTTCATTAATCGTTATTGTTTATGGATTTTGTTACAATTTTCTAAAATAGCATCTTGGAGCAACCTGTACTTAAGAAATGTAGCGCAGAGGTCATTTGCCGGGGTCCCGGATCATAACATCGCATCAATGAAAATAAAACGAATAAATAACGTGCAAAGAGTAGGCGAATTGAAGGAAAGACAGTCGAGCCCTATGTTAGCGAGAATTTGAAATGTTTAATTTTTCAAATTAGGAACGATTTTATCTTATTATAATTTTTATGATTACTGGCCAGTAGCCCCGCGTTAAATTGATCTCGCCATTGTAGCGGCAGGTCGTATGATGCGATTGACTGATAGGTGTCTATGTAGGTTGTTTTAATTGAAGCTATTTGTAGAACTGTCTTTGATTAAAACCGCGGTGTCGACGGCGTTTTTTTTTTAAACATAATTCTTCTTAAGACGCGTTGAGCGATTTTTTTTTCAAATCTTATGATGTTTGGTTTATTGCTTTCCTCATAAAGGTTAATCGTTTAAAGAAAATTCATACAAAACAACGCAATATAATATACATTTTAAACTAGTGAGTACCTTACCCACCTCAACAAAAATATAAAATGCATGTACTTAATGGCAACAGGACTAGCCAATAGGAATTATGACATTTTTATTTAATTTTTTCCGTCATGTATATTATAAAAAAATATTGAACACGTATTTTTTCTTTTCTTACGTTATCAAAAGATTATTATCGGCGATACATTGACTTAAAATGTGCCATGACATAAAATGATAAAGCAAAAAATACGTGTCTTATTTTTTTTTATTATCTGACTGACGGATTAAATAGTTTTTTTTTTTGACCCAGACATCATCCCTATTATGCGTATATTGCTTTATTTTTCTGTCTTATTCAACGAGTATATCGCACTTTTTGCACAAAAGCATAATCTATCTATAATATCTTCTTAGCGCCAAAAGGTACACATTTTCCTGTTACCATGCTGTTACCTAATATGATTAAAATAGATATTACCCTATCTCATAAATAAACTCAGTGTCACGACACGTCATGTATACGCTTTCCTGATAAATAGATTTTAACAAAATATTTGTGATAATATATCTTGAGCATTGCTATTATTTACTGACATAAAAATTCAATAAAATTAATTGCTTTGGATAGAGAGGGGATCAACATTTCGTTAGAGAATTATTATCTGCAGTTCTACACAGTACGCGGTCGACCGAGCTCGGCTCGGGTGAAAATAGGGAAAACGAATTTTCCCAGATATGAGACCTAGCTAGATCGATTTTTCGCCCCCGTAAACCTCTATATTGCAACTTTCATCGAATCATTAAAGCCGTTTTGAGAACGTGATTCCAAATATATAAATATTGCGCATTAATATTATAGGTTAAACAGAGTGAAATTGAATTCATACGACACCTTAAGGGGTCATTGTACTCATCATTATGAACAACTATCACTATGGGACCAACCTCGAAATCGCGAAAAAAAAAATCTGTTATTCCCTACATTTATGTTCGCATGGATCGTCAAAATGTAGGGAACAGCTGTTTTTTTTTCGCGATTTCACGGTTAGACAGGGTCGCAATGACCCCCTAAGAGGTGTTTCATGATTTGAATTTCACCCCTGTTTAAAGAATTTCTGCGAAAATATACATTCCGAAGTGCGTATCGGAAATAGCGTGGGTATGTTATTTGTGACCGACGAAACGAATGGTTTGTCAACATAATTCGGGGTGTCAGGGGCATCGACGCTGCTCCATACATTTTGACCGAATAGGTATTGCACTTTTCTATGAAACAGCAGATTTTTTTTTTGATAACCGACGAAAAATTTCAACGCAGTGGGGTTCAGAATCATGTACTGAATCCATGATAGCCGGCTTCGCGTCGATGTCCCTGCCACCCTGTATACATAACATCACGACTGGATTCCCCGAAGGGTTAGGGAGAGGTGCACCTACATATATCGCCAGTTATGTTTAAGTCCCATGTAATATGGGGCGAGCCTATTGCCATCAACCGGGCACAAATCTAGACTCCGGGCTGCTAGGAAGTTCCAGATGGGAAACCCCAATAACAGTTTGTCCGATCCGAGAATCGAACCGTCATCTCTAAATATTCCAGTTTTATGTCCGTAAATTATTGTTCAATCTTATGCCTCCCTAAAACTAATCTCAATTTCGTACGGATTGAAGTCACGACTTACGTAATATACCGATTCCGCAGCATTCGGGTCAAAAATAAATGAGCGAAATAATCGGTTTGAATGTCAAACGTTTAAACAAACACATGAAACTGTAAAATATAAAATATATATAACTCAGAGAGGACGCGACCTACATTGAAGTATAATTTTAGATTTTCTTGTTTATTTTCGTGACAATTCCCACACTATAATAGTTGTTTATACTTGACTTGAGTATTTTAGAGGTATGGAACAGGGTGTAAAGTTCACCATACTCATTAGGATTAGGAGGAAAGGAAGGATCCTCCGACCAGACGGGTGTCGTGTCTGTCGGGCAACTGCCCAACGATTGATGTCGGTTAGTCTTAATGTCTTTCGCGCGGTAAAGTCTAATTGCGCGATGCAGGACTTGTGTGACGTCAGGATTTTGTGTGACGTCAGGTCTTTGATGCGTAGTTCGCATGTGGCGATGTAGATGCCGCCACAGTATTATACTTAAGCCCATTAATGCATAGACAATTTACACGTTAAAGACTCCGTGCCAAATGTAAAGTTTAAACTGTGGATCCTAACTAATATTATAAATACAAAAGTGAGTTTGTTTGTTTGTAACGCTTTCACGCTAAATCGGCTGAACGGATTTGGATGCAATTTGGTACATGGGTAGACCATGACCTGGATTAGTGCATAGGATACTTTTTATCCCGATATTTCCACGGGATCGATAGTTACGCGGGTGAAACCGCGGGGCGCAGCTAGTAAATAAATACATAATAATAAAGTTTTATTTCATAAACAAATATCATAATAATTATAGAATTACAGATAACATAAATAAATAAACCTTTTTTTTATTATTCCTATTGAAAGATTTAAAATTACTTATAATTATTTAATTCAATGTAAATGAGATAAAGAAATGTGAAATTCTTCCAACATCCAACACACTAATGTTATTTTATTTTAATCATATAATACGGAATTTAATAATAAATATAATTGATAGCAGCTGATATTTCTCGTTGCTATTCGTTGTGAAAGTATGCTTTTTCAGAAGTTTAATGAAACGTAAAAAGTAAACTACAGTAAGTACTTAAACAATTTCACACAGAAACAGCTTAGAACAAGCTGACTAACATCATATTACAATAAATTATCTTCGCAAAACACATAACATAACATAACATCACGACTGAATTCCCCGAAGGGTTAAGCAGAGGTGAACCTACAGTACACCTATAGGTACCACCTACCAAGTGGGCTGCTACTGAAAAATTCCAGATGGAAAAAAACCCAATAACACTTTGCCCGACTGACCCCCGAGCTTGCCCACTACAACAACGAGGCAAACAGCAAAGGAATAAATAACAATGGCTACCTAATCTTATCTCACTACTGAAAAAATACTAGCATAGTTGAGCATTTAACAGATAAAAGTGAGCTGAAATGGGTTTCAAAACGATTACAAGGAGATATTCTCTTCATCGTTAAATAAGATATCATTAATTCCTATTTATCTATCTAGGACGTCATTAGAATGCACTCCTTATTAGTGAAACACCAGCTTATGATAACATTGTTATCAACCATTAAGCTGAACTGTCCAGGAGTTTGTCTTAGATAATAAATGACGGTTTGGTTTTATATCTATTAATTTGTTTGTTGTATTAATATTAGCCCCACAATGGACTCTGACGAGTGTACTTAACATTAAGTGTAATCTACAAAGATGACAAGAAAAGTAAAAGTCTTGTACACACATTACTGAGATATCATCAACTACCTAGCCTTTTCCCAACTATGTTGGGGTCGGCTTCCAGTCTAACCGGATGCAGCTGAATACCAGAATTTTACATGGAGCGACGGCCTATCTGACCTCCACAACCCAGTTACTGGGTAATACGACACCCCTACTGGTTGTCAGTTTCGGGCTTTTAACGACCCGTAACGTCGGTCAAAGATCCGCGAATGAAAGCCGCGGCCAACGGCTTAACGTCCGGGTCTCGGTATGTATATAAAGATTGTCGCTCATCCACGGACCAACCGTGGCAAGCGTAGCTTAACCTGATCAATCAACCCGCGTGGCTGTTATTCTTACCCTCAAGCCCCTTCACGCACATTACTGAGATAATAAAATTATTATGTAAAATACTAGCTCATCCCGCATGGATGTCGGAAAATATCCCACGGGAAAGTACTAGCAGGATAAAAAATATCCTATTTATTAATCCAGGTTATAAACTATCTGTGTGCAAAATTCATCCAAATCCGTTCAGCCGTTTTGCGTGATTGAGTAACAAACATCCAAACTTTCACATTTATAATAAACTATAAACTATTTAGATTCCAAACATATAAAAACCCAAAATAAAATTGAGATTAATAAAACAACTCATTAAAAAAAAATTGTCTTTTTAGATTAGGCTATGTTATAAAATTTTGTTTCGATTTTATCAAATTTTGTTTGGTGATGCAGGGACAAACATTTCCCCTAAAAAAGATGCAATAAATAATATTATGGTTATTATACCTAAGATTTACATAAACTAGGAAACAGACTAGTGGTCGCAAGCGCTACTGCTGAGCACGAGGTCCTGGGTTCGATTCCCAGGCATTTCTCAATGGCAGCCCGGAGTTTGGATTTGTGATGTCACGGTTGATAGCAATAGGCTCGCCCCCTATTATATGAGACTTAAACATAACTGGCGAAATGTGGGTGTCTTATAATAGGTACACCTCTACCTAGCCCGTCGCGTATTACAGGCGTGATGTTATGTTATGTTATATAAATACAAATTTCTCTACCAATCACAAGGGGCATTTTTCAACCTGCATATAAACAAATGTTATAAACAAGAAGTGTTTATTTGTTTTTGTTTTAAACATATAAACTTAAGAGTTATGTAGCCCATCGTCACAGCTGTGATCATTGGTTTATTTACAGTAGCTGCATCATATGAGATCCTACTTTCCTACTATCCTATCGTATCCTATCATATCCTACAATCCTATTTCCTATATATAAATGTACTATATTATAAACCTACTATATTATAAATGTGAAAGTTTGTATGTTTGGATGTTTGTTACTCAATCACGCAAAAGCCGCTAAACGGATTTCGATGAAAGGCATACGGGGTTAAGGGGTAAACTATGTTAGGGCATGGGATACTTTTATCCCGGTAGAGCTTTCCCGTGGGATACTTTTTGAACACGCGGGCGAAGCCGCGAGCATAAGCTAGTTTTATAATGATTATAGCTATTAACCACACAACAATTTGGAAACAAATAGTAAAATTTGAACAACTTATGGCGAATTTCAGTGACATTATAGTGGAATATTGACACTGACAGCTCTTGATCGCGATTTAGATGTGCCGATCGCGTTCAGTTTCATAGTGAAATTCGCCCTAAGCAGTGCATTTTTTATTCTGATGGAACATTTCATCAGCTATTTACCAGCTATCAGCTATTTAGAACACCCACGGCTGCACAACGGCTAGGCCATTTTCGGCCCGGAATTATACAACATTCACGTTAATTATTTCTAGAAGTGTTATTGTAAGTTACATCATTCGATGTTATTGTACTTTACCGACACTATGTACTTCTTACTTTATCTTAGATAATGCACAGAAGCACCCGTAAATCCCACTCTCCTCAACAATAGGGCAATAAACAGTTTTAGGGCCATATCACTCTGACGATTTACCAGCGTGTTACCGGCGAGACGATTGTTTAACACGCTCGCTGGGGGTGCGCAACGTGTTCGCCACATTTTGGGAATGAGCGCAATTCACGTGTGTGTAAGATAGAGCGAGACAAGCGATTATACATGATTGTGAAAACGCAAAGAAAACGTCGCGGAGAGCACGTTCACATATCGCCTCGCTGGAAAAACGCTGGCAAATCGCAAGAGCGATAACGCTCTTAAGTCAAACCGGCGCGTAGCATGACCGCCATTGAAACGAGTTTTGTCGACGGAAGAATAGACAAAATTACAGATAAACAATCACAATCTTTCATTTTGTCTACTCTTCCGTCGACAAAACCCGTGTAAACGGTTTTCATACTACGCGTGCTGTTCTCCTCTAATACCAAAACAGTAGTGACAAACTGTTGCCTATTTTAGTAAAAACACACAGAAATTGTGATCTTAATTCAAACTTCTATTATCATTTTCAGCGTATAAAGTACATTTAATTGACGGCCAAAAAATTTGCGTTTTAATCCCTAAAAACGCCTCCCTCCTACACTTCCTCCCTTGGGACTTGAACATAACTGACGAAATGTGGCTGTAATATAGGTAGACCTCTGCCAGACCCTTCGGGAACAAGGCGTGATGTTATGATATTTAGGTTAGATTTCAACAGGATCATCTCATAATCCAGGCTAGAAAGATGTATTGTTGACAAGTTTACTCATTCATTCAAACAGTCAGTTGTGTGACATAATCTAGAAGCAGCAAGCCGATTGTGTAATTTGTTGGCGCTGACAGACCGACACACGATGTTCCCTGTTAACGCCTCTAAAATAGATAGGATAGTCTTTGCTCCATTGCGTGGTATCGCTGTCTGTGTAGACAGCCGTATGGCGCCGCGTGAATTTTGTGTTATTTATTTGTAATATGTTTAAGTGTGAATTATTGCAAACCTACATTATTACTTGTAATAAATTTAACACATTTCCATTTTAAATTAGTTTTGGAACGTAGTTCCTTATCACACGTTGTTACTTTGCACACAGAGCTAGAGCAGTGTAACATTTTTAACAGCAAAGTGTAACATTTTGACCATCACGGTACTTTTGTTATAGTATGTGTGTTTGTATGTTTCATCAATCTTAGATAATATTATGAATGCGAAAGTGAGTTTGTCGCTTTCACGCTAAAACAGATTTGGATGCAATTTGGCACATAGGTAGACCAAGACCTGGATTAGGACATAGGATACTTTTTATCCCGATATTCCCACTGGATCGAGACGTATGCGGAACAAACCGCGGGGCGTAGCTAGTCAATGCACTGATTAAATACTTTTATAATAATTAATAATAAAATGTAGGTATATTTTTATGATATAATCAAAAATATATATTAATTAGTTACAATTTTATTGCCATAACATTTTTTTTTCCTTTATTTACTCTCAAACGTTGTTAACACTTGTTTGAATGACGATTAGTGTCTGAAAATTGTATCCTGTAACACAAAAACGCTTTTCAAGTTATATACAAGTATTCCATTCATGCCAGTATAATAAACAAGAAAAGTCTGTTTCTTTTTCACATAGATATGTTTTACAGCCAATTGATCGCACGTTAACCTGCATTACTTATCAATAAACATTATCACAGGGACATTACGGTAATAAACAAAATGCAATGTTCAAGGTGAGCAAGATTACAATTACATTACGCTTTCACGGGAAAAATAAAAAATATCTTATCATTGTGGAAATGGTAATTAAATTGTCATGTTTCAATAACATCAGAATCGTGTTGCTTACGTATGTTCAGGTTTTGTTAAACCTAATTGAATAAGAAAATGTTGCTGAATATTTTGTTTTTTTGTGTTTTCTATAAGTATAAATAAAAATTAAATTCTATTCAATATCCTGTTAAGCGCATCGCTTAAGAACGGCTGGACCGATTTGTTTTTTTTTTATCAAAAAGTTTGTAATAGTTCGAATAAGGTTAAGGGAAAGAAAAATTTAAAACGTTGCCCGGTAAATTGGATAACTCGGGAAAACCCGAAGGTGCTTCTCTCTATAGGTTGAAATTTGGACGGGACAACGCCTGTCAAGTCAGCTCCGATACCTAACAAAAACAAAAAATGTCATATGACGTTATTTTCCCTAAATAAGAGACTGCATAATATTCAGGTTCAACCTACAATGACGATTCTAAATGTAACTGAGTCTTAACAAGCTTTTATTTTTGTTTACTTGTCTAATTCTAGTGAATAAGCTAATCTAATATTGAATACTGTTCCCAATTTGCACTCAGAAGTCGATACAACATGTCTGCCATCCGTCTGCCGTTATCTACCATTATCTACGTCATTCGGAACGTTTTTTTTTTTAAACTCGTATTGAAAACATTCAGTGAAGTTCACAATATTTATACAATAAATTAAAAAACCTGTACGATCCGAAAGGGGCACATAGGTACTGCAATAACATTACCTTAATAAAAATACGTTTTTTTTTTTATATATGGCTATTTAAAAATCACATTTATAGTACCAACATTCCCAAAATTAAAAAAAAAATTGCAAGTTTCCTATATGTGTCATAAGTTTTGACTTGTAATCACCCGCTAAACAACGGCCGTCCGCGCCCCATGTATTATCCTGGTAAAATTCCCCATTGAAAAAAAAATTGCCAATTTATTTTTATTTTTTCCTGAATATTACCACATAAATAGACTCTCAGTACCATACCTAACAACACCGTCACGGATCGGAGGGTTTTTTTACATGTTGTAGAAAGAATATCGTGTAGAAATAAGTTTAGCATTTCTTTAAGTGTATGTTGAGACGCTGCATCCGGAATACGGGTGTTACCCGATTAAAATTTTTGACAAGCTGGTAGTAA
Source organism: Agrochola lota (assembly GCA_947364205.1). Lineage (NCBI taxonomy): Eukaryota > Metazoa > Arthropoda > Insecta > Lepidoptera > Noctuidae > Agrochola > Agrochola lota. The sequence goes on along the minus strand of OX376221.1, from coordinate 5,295,588 downwards.
TTAATTAAGTATAGGTAATCTATAGATAAACCAGTGATAATGTATATAATAAGATTGATTAATGTGAGAAATTTTTGTCTTATGTTTCTTAAAAAAAATCCGATATTTGGTTTTTCCTCTTTTCAAAGTAAAAAAAGCCGAGGTTTTATGATGATTTGATCTATTTATTTATTTATTTATTTATTTTATTATTTATGTACACACAGTAAAATACATACAGATACGACATAATTATAATTTGAGTACAAAGGTACTGCTTATTTCTTAAGAAATTTCTTCCAGCAGACCTGCGAAAGGAGAAATGAGAAAGAAATAATATAATATATTTATGATAATTTTTATTAAAACATTATTTGATATCATCTATTAATTAGATTCCGTTATATTACTATCTTTATCAAGTAATAGGTATCTATTAGAAACATTCCTTATACAAAAAAAACAACTAGTTTATTTAGGTTACAATTTGTTATTCCAATTATTTAGATAGCGTTTTTCTGTAAAGAAACGAAACTGAATTTCATAATATCCTACAAACAAAACATTTTACAATTTATACTGCTGGTGGCAGGGCATCGACGCGAAAACTGTTGCCATGGATTCAGTACATGATTCTGAAAAAAATCTTCTGTTTCATAGAAAAGTGCAATACCTTCGCGGTCAAAATGTATGGAACAGCTGATTAAAAAAAAATAAACGAAAACTACGAAAAATTTCTAAGCCCCGGGGTTCAGAACCATCTACTGAATCCATGGTAACAATTGTCGCGTCGATGTCCATGACACCCAGTATATAATTGGCGACGCATCCCTGCTTTCACGGTTTTTACGACTTGTCAAAACATTGTCATTACTTTACTATATTTAAGTTAAGTAACACACATTTTCCAGAATAACTTCTCTAAATAATGGTAAAACCGCATCAAAATCCGTTGTGTAGTTAAGGAGAACTACGCGGTCACAAATAAGCAGACAGGAACGGCGACTTTAATTCATTTACCTACAATATGTATACATATAGATGTAGTATAATACAATTATTTTCCTGTTAGGTAATTAAATTGAATACACCTATGAATACGCGTTTAATGGATATGAAAAACTAATCAAGATGGAATAAAGTGAACGAGGAATAACTACTTGGAAATAGCTTTACTATATAATTCCAGTAACGTAGGTTCTCTACCCACATAATTGCCTTTGATGGAAGCATCTTATACCTTTATGTAAATAAATATTAAGTAGACGTAGATAATAGTCATTTTTCTAATTTAGTATTTTATTTAGTATTCCTCCATTACATTTACATACATTTCTTTTAAACATAAAAAAAAAGATTGTGGCCCATCGGCATCAGGAACAGGGTCCAAGCTGCCGGTAGTCAGGGCTCTATAGAGAGGAACCTCCTAACTATACATGCCGTGTCCGGGAGTACTGCTTTCTGAATCAAGCCCTTGACCCAGCCGCGCAATGAGAGCTTCCTGAGGTGTTGGTCCAGGCTCTTTCCTATTAGGCCATTACCCGTAACGATTATTGGTAAAATGATTAATTAATGTTATTATTTTTAATAGTCTGGCCATTTTAGCAACGGTGCATCCGAAAGACATCGTTAAGTCGAGCAAAAGAAATGGCAAAGTTTCCAGGAAATTTTCAGACAATTCAACAGAAGGCAGGGAAGTATACAGAGCCTACCACTAGCTAGGCCGCCATCCATGGAACGTTAACGATTTTTAAAAACTCAAAGTAATTTTCAATCTTAATTTTTTTTTATAACAAAACTATCAGCGCCCCGCAGTTACACCCGCATAAGTCTCGATCCCGTAAGAATATCCGGATAAAAAGTATTGCATGTATTAATCCAGGTTTCATACTATCTGTGTGCCAAATTTCATCCAAATCCGTTTAATAGTTTTTGCGTGAAAGAGTAACAAACATCCATCCATTCATCCTCACAAACTTTCGCGTTTAAAATATTACGAGTAGTAGGATTACACGTGTGGGTTTTCTTCTCATTTCCAGTTCAAATCAATCTCAAGCTAATCATGGTGTGTGATAATAGTATACGTTATCTTTCAATCTAATCACTATTAAATTTAACTTTGTGATAACATTGTGAACTGTTAAGTATTGTGAAGGCGCTTGGTATTGAGATTTAATCTCCACTTTAGATTTTAATCTCACAGTTTTAACAGCTTTTTTGTTAACTATTAAGAAAAAAACTAAAACTTTTTAATTTCGATATTTAATTATGAATTGTGACTATCCATGCAATAATTAATTAATTACAATCGATAATAGGACCTATTTTATAATATGACCTATTTTATAATGAATTTGCGATGAATAAATTACTAAAAATGTATAAAATAATAATATTATTGATGCGTACCTTTCACTAACTATTTCTGAAAAGTTTTCACTTGAGAGATTTTCTTTATGTAAATGTAGATGAACAACTGCAAAAAACTAATTGACGAACCGCAAGTTCTTATAAAATAATACCAACAATATTTTGCTTCATCTTGTACCTAACTGAAAACCGACCCTAAAATTGTGGGGAAAATGCAACCTGCTTGAAGTTCTACCTTCCTTTAAAACTCCGTAGACACCTCTATAATTACTTGAGTTATTTTTTTTTTTTTTTTGTTATTATAATAACATAAAATACTTACTGTTTACGGTTTTGCTTGCCATTGTTCTTCAGTAGAATGGAAGTCGGCACAAAAATAAAACGACCGGTCGTTTTTCGGAGCACTGAACGAACGTACGCGACGCCTCGTAGACAACTGCTACGCCTGCTACGAAACTCGTACGCAGCTAACAATAATACGATTATTATTATCGGATTATTACCCGCACTGGAAAATGCTCTGGTTGTATTAGTTAAGGCGCGTGCGTACCGCGCGATGTGCGAACTATGAGTGGTGCTGATCCCGACCAACTTTGTTGGCAGGGGTGCTGATAAAGTGGCAAATTATAGAATAAACAGTGTCACTTTATGGAGATGGATCAGGCTTAGTTCACAGCCTGGAATATACACGGTAGTAAGGCACCGGGCACATTAACACTTGGCGCGTGTCCGCCTACCATTTATGCACTTTCAGAGGTACGTACCACATATGGCACGCGTGCATGCATCGGTAACTACATACTAGATATGCATTCTTACAAAGTAAATAATGTTCTTATCAATGCGTACATAAAACGGCTATTAATTTAAATTCGATTAGAATGTCGTTATGTTACTCAACATTTAATGAGTTTAATTTTCAAGTTGAAGTCTAATTAAATTGTTTAGGTGACAGTGTAATATATAAAATAAAAAGTTAGCTTGATCCTCCATCTTGCTTCCGCGTTGTTCTTTTGTTGCTACCCCTGCATTATTTCAGGATCTTCATTATATTTAACACTGAGTGATCCAGGCAGCATGATGTTGTTGACGTGTAATTTAAAGACACGGCGACGCATCCGATGTTCTAGTCTTCAATGCCTGCCTTATTTCATGAAATTCGCAACACTTTACACACTTTTCTTTTTGTTATTTTTATCACAGTTACAGTTAAGATAGATTCAACAAAGTTTTTTTATAGTTAAAAGACGTGACGTCACTTACTTCGACAAAAGTAAAACACTGACTAGATTTACTAAAAATACTTCCAAAATAAAGCAAATATTTAACTGATACGGCACAACGGACAAAGAATGACCGATATAACATAATATTTTCGGGACTGCAAAGAATTCGAACATACCTACTATTAAAATTGACATCCATCTCGTTTAAGTTTGTGATTCAAAAATTTAAAAATCTGCAGCCTGAGTTTGTAGAGAGTTTAATGCTTATAAGTCATCGCAGAATGAACGATTAATCCAAATGATTGTAAACTACACGTAGCTAATTAAAACCAACATACGACTACTTATCATCTTAATTACGTTGATTCGGTGTGCTTAACAAATCAGCACGAGACCTGTAATTGTTCTGTTAAGTCATGCTTGATGTCGTAGTTTTAATTATGGTGACAGATTACTTATTAGGGTTCCTTAATTTCATAATGACAACAGGTAATCGACATAGCTTGAAGAATTCCCAAACTTAAGTGGCAGTGGGCACATTGTTCGCAGAACAGATAGCTGATGGGGCTGAAAAGTTCTGGAGTGGCGACTGCGTACCGGAAGATGTAGCGTTGGAAGGCCCCCCACAATTTGGACCTATGACAGAGTGACAGCCGCAGGAAACCGCTAGGTGCGAGCACAGGACCGGTCGAAGTGGCGGTGCTTGGGGGAGGCCTATGTCCAGCAGGGGACGTCTTTCGGCTGAAATGATGATGATTTTATTTATTTACTTAGTACCTGAAATATACCAGGACCAGGCCCAAAAAGTGTCAAACCCTCTGAGAACTCGCTTCTGTACTGCTGGTCGAAATAAGAACCCATTCCATCTCTAAAAAGATTTGCGAGCTATCAGCCATGGGTACAATTTTGTACTTAGGTAGGTACCTAATTGGTATTCAGACCTCCTGAGTTGCGGACTACTTTCGCGCATGCAGCACGATCACAATAAAAACGGGTTTTATTGACGGAAGAATAGACAAAATGACAGATTCACGATCATAATCCGTCGTTTTGTCTATTCTTCCGTCGACAAAATCCGTTTCTATGGTCATGCTACGCGGGCAGAGCCCAAATCGTTATAGCCGAAGAAAGGCTCTGATGGAGCTTCACTCCCTGCGCAGCACAGCACATGAGGTCTGTATAGGTGACTGAAAAACTTATCCTACATCGAGTTGCTAAATGCATAAGTTTATCAACAACTTTTTCTTTCCCTTTGATAAATTATTGAGGTAGGTAGGTGCAATATAATAACTACTTTAACGCCGGAAATGCTTCTGAAATACCCAAGTTATTATTGAATTACTCGGTGTCATAATTACATATCATAATATATAGGTACTTTATTTATCAAACAATGCATTCCTATCCGTATCACATTGCCTTTTTTCTTTTTTTGTAATCGATTCTTAATTAGTTACCGACATTAGTAATCTCTGACTCACGTAAACAAAATAAAAAAATCTGATTAAAAAAATATTGGAATATAGATACTCAGCCCTTCTGTAGCGTGTATCAAAAAGGTGTGGTCATATTTAAGACGCAGATATAAGCCAATGACCTTGAGTGGTTAGCTTGCGTGTTATACCGACCTCACGCAACGCGTCCTACCTCCAGCCTCGTAATAGGACTTGCCCATCAAGGAGCGCTACCCCAAATTAGACGCATTATTAATTTAGTATATATAAAACAAAAGGTATTTTAATAAAACAACTACACTAAAAGAGCAATAATTAAATTATCTATAAACTGGTGAAGGTTTCTGAAAAATACACTTGATAGATTTGCGTGATTCTCAGTTTTTTATCCGCATTAGACATACGAGTAACTTCACTAATTCATTTCACTTTGTAATTTTAACCATCTAAAATTTTCCTTTATTAAGTTATTAAGAAAATGCTCTTATTTAGCATATATTTTTCCAAATCATTAACACTGCTCGTTTAGACGTGATCTTCAGTATAAAATCATTAAAAGTCGGTTATCGTCGCCTTAAGGGTTTGGTAAGGAATAAATTATTCAGTTTGATCTGAATAATTTTCTCCTGTATGGTCTTCAACATTAACTACATAGTTTTACCAGTCGGTAGGTAATCGCGGTTAATTTTGCGATGTACTGACTTTATAATCTAATCTCTATATTAATATAATTTCTGATTAATTCATAACAAATTATTATCGTTTACACAATCTGTAGAGACAAAGTAAATATTTTAAAATCACGTTAGGTTTAGTGCGGTGATTGACATGACATTCGGAGTGTAGGTCATTTTTTTAACGAAGTCGGTACACGAATAAAATGTCCCTTGATCTTAAACACTGATACAAAACCTGGGAAATTACTAGAAGAGCCAATAACATAATAAAAGACTTTAATTTTTCATTCGCTAAACGTATAGCTCACGGTGTGAGGTAAAAAAGAAGTTCTGAAAATTGCCATAAACTACATTTTCAATCAAAATATCCACGACGAGACAGTAAAAGTCGATCCTTTACTCTCTTGTCGTGGATATTTTGATTGCATTTTATGGAATGTGAATAATACATCAAAACCTTAACATAGTACAAGGAAAGTACAGCATAACTATTCTCTTATTATCGCTCGGCAAACTTCGTGTTTCGTCAGTCGTCGGATTTCTATCAGTTGCCCTTGGACGCTCTCAATCTACTTGGAAGTATAGAGTCTACTCAGTATCCACGACGAGACAGTAAAGGTCGATTAAAAGGTAGTTTTTGACAATTTCCAGAAATTCTTTTTTTTTTTTACTCCGAAGAAACAAAAAATTGAATAATGACAACGTTGTGAGCGCGCAAAAACACGCGGTTTTTTACCTGTTGTTAATGCGGGCTTCCCATTCAATTTAGGAATTCTTGGGTAGGTCACTAACCCATGACTCCTACTAGGGGTTTAAGACATCGAATCAAAACCGACATTAATTTAAATTAGTTTTTTTTGAGAAATGGTAACTTTTGGAGCTACAGTGGCTTTCAGCAATGCTGATCAGAAGTCAGAATTTTAATAAATTAATAAGATGTTGGTAAGCAATGTTATTTATACAAGCCTGAAATTAGGTCACATTGACCGGTATTTTAAGTATAAATGAAGGAAAAAAACTTGTTGTACTTTGTCGAGGTTACAATTCTAAAAATAGCCTAAACAAAGCAATGTAAAGTTAGGTCTACATCGACTTAAAACCAATTAGATTGCATTTATCACTGACTAGTGTCCGCTAGCGGCTTCGCTCGTGTGATATCTTTATAAATGATATCCTATATTCTACTGGAGAAATAATATTAAGTTTAGATATTATCCTCATTCGTTGCGGTAATGACGTTGGTCCCGGTTGTCATTCGTGGATCTCTGACAGTCGTTACAGGTCGTCAGAAGCCCGAAAGTTTGACAACCAGTCTTACCAAGGGGTATCGTATTATCCAGTTACTGGGTCGTGAAAGTCAGATAGGCAGCCGCTCCATGTAAAATACTGGTATTCAGCTGCATCTGGTTAGACTGGAAGCTGACCCCAATATAGTTGGGAAAAGGCTAGGCAGTAGTAGTAGATATTATCCGCATTCGTAGTTGATAGGTTTATTTAGTAAGTATGCACGTGTTAGTTGACAATGACAGTCTATCCCCTTCGTAGTGAAGTAACCTTAGTGAATACCCCATCAGCTGAGGGCACCACTTGTAGCGTATAAATATCATATATATAATATTTAATTAACAAGTAACAAGACTCAATATGTTTGTACAGTACGACACAAGTTAGATGTAGCATCGGCAAAATTCGTAAAACCGATCAACATCCGAACTGAGTGCGTCTTCAAAATCACCAATATATATTACTGCTTTAGGTGAAAATGATCTTTACGCAAACGCAATAACTTATGCAGTCATATAACCAAATACATTCGTAAATTTGAAATGAATGAATCTAAGTTGGGTCGTACTGTAACAATATTTCTTAACAACTATGTTAGTAAACTTAACCTACACACTTAACGAATCCCTGCTACACGCTCAACACCGATGTGGAAAGCTGGCAGCAGCGATTCATACACAAACAGTCCAGTCTGCTCGCGATACACTGCAGTATATTCTTGAGGCTGGCCCGCAGCCGGCGTACCAGGGAAGCGCAATTTTTTCGCATCGTAGCGTAGAAACAATCGACACGAGCATCAGCAAACATCCCTGATACTATGAAACGACATTGAAATTTTGTTTGAATTTTATCAATAATACAACAACAAACTAGGCCCTAGGCAATTTCTACCAGTCAATCTTTGGCTGATGCAGCATAACTTTCACCTAACATAAGTGCAAAAAATAATATTATAGTTATTATTTTTTATTTATATTTTTACTAGCCTACGCTGTCCCACTTAAGGGTAATGGGCTCCCTCTACTCATTCCATCTTTTGCGAGTCCACGCGTCCTCCTTCCAGTTTTGACGGAACCTATCCAGCTCGTCCTGCCATCTCCCACGTGGTCTGCCGCAACCCCGCCTCTCTGTCTCAGGGCACCAGTTCCATGTCCTACCCAGTCCCATTCACCCGTTTTTATACCTAAGATTTAAATAAACCTTTCTCTAGTCACACTTTTAAGTACTATCGCGGACACTGGCGCCTGCCTACTTATGTCAAATGAATGCAAATTCCTCCAATAACATAGGTATATAATTATATCTACAACTCACAATAAGGAGCATTTTTCAACCTGCATGCATAATTTTTTTTTTATAAACAAAAGGTGTTTATATTTTTGTTTTTACCATTTATACATGAGAATTATGCAGCCCATTGTCGCAGCTTGCGTCATTGTTTTATTCAGAGTAGCTGCATCCGATGTAATTTTATAATAATTAAAGACCTCACAACAATTTGATAAAAAATCGTAAAATCTCAAAAAAATATAACATCACGCCTGTAATCGCCGGTTAGGCAGAGGTGTACCTAGTACCTACTCCCCCATTTCGCCAGTTATGTTTAAGTCCCATGTAATAGGGGGCGAGCTTATTGCCATCAACCGGGCACAAATCCCGACTCAGGGCTGCTACTGACCTGCCAGGGTTGCGAGTTTGTCCGAAAGGGATATCGCGGCCCCGGCACACAGGCAACGGAAGGAACACGGGTGGGTTTTAGTCAGTAAAACCGACACTCCCTCCCGCTCCGCCCAGAACGGGAGAAGGTATTTAATAATTTACCAACCTCAAAAAAAAAAATGACTTCTACTGAGAAATTTCAGATGGAAAACCCAATAACACTTTGCCCGACCCGGGAATCGAACCCAGGACCTCATGCTCAGCAGTAGCGCTTGCGACCAGTACCAGACCAGTTCTTGTAGCTTAACATAGCATAATCAACCTGTACCTAATGTTTCCACTAGGCCTATGTCCCAGACATAGGCCTCCTCTCAGCGAGAGGGAATTAATGGGCAATACGGCACCGTTTGTGACTGTTCCTAAACTTCCTACCCTAGGTTAAAAAACTTATTTTTTCCTAATTATGTTTAACTAGCTACAGCCCGCTTCAACTTGTTTTTATTTTTATTCTGTGTTTTTTTTTTGCGTTATTTTTACCGCAAATAAACGTATTGCCTTTCTTTTTTTTATTATTTTTCTAAAATAAATGTAACCTAAGTTACTCCTTATAACAATAATCAGCTATCTGCCAGTGAAAATCTCGTCAAAATCAGACCCGCCGTTTCGCGAATTAGCCGTAACGAACAGACAAAAAAAAAACATGCGGGGCAGTCTTTGGGGACTGCCGATAGAAGTGAAAACTAAGTAACTTATGAATTGTATCGTCGAGCTTTTAGATTATTATTTTTGAATTATTATTATCATTATATTATATACACAATATACCCATCATATGCCCATGGGAAGCGTGCGGTGACGATGACGCGAATTTCACGCTTTTTGTTCACCCAAATAGCACCTACACATATGTCATATATACACGGTATACATGTAGCTCATAGAAAGCGTTCGGTGACGATGACGCGTGTTCCATGATTTTTGTTCACCCAAAAAGTGCTCAACGCGCCTAAACAAGTTTACACTTTAAAAAAAAAAAAATGTTATTTGTGCTGTTCATACTTTCTTAAGCATTTAGTAAAAAGCTGTTATTTTGACATTACAACAGACACTCACACACATGATTTGATAATTCGAATTTCTAAGGATACCCTCGGGATATTGCGAAAACACGGATAATTAGACAATGGTGAAAACATTTCTGCGAGCAACTTGTAAGTACCGCTCGCCGGCCGCCGCTGCCGCGGTTGGTCACAGTTCTATCCTACCCTAACCTATCTCACCCAGTTCAAAATGACGAATCATACAATCTGCCGCAGAAATATTTTCACCATTTTCTAATTATCCGTGTTTTCGCAATATCCCTAGGGTTTTCGCGAAAATTCGAATTATTCAAACCATCCTACAACATATGCATAGATTAGTGTTAAGGTCAGCTTCCCCCTAAACCCAGGATAATATCCACTCAGTGAAGGCACAGTTTTAAAATCTTGACATAATATGGTCGTTGACGTTAGCAGTTTTGGTGCTGCTTCCAATAGTTCCAATAGACAGTCTGCACCTAGCCTCCGATTTTATTACCTTCTCAGAATCAACCAAAAAAACCTGTTCCTTTTTCTCACGTAAGGTATTACATTAAATGACTCATTGTATTTTATAGTAGGGGTTATTTCAATCTAGAAGATATTTCCATACATTTTTTTGTCTGTTTTTACGTTACAAAAAATATGCACGGGCGAAGGTGAGATCGCAAAACAAAATAAAGGACGGAAGCAGTAATTACAAGCATGTAACAACTATTAGTCATGTCATCAGCGTCGGCGCAGGAATACAAATGAAGGATTTAGAGCTACTTAATAGCTGTCTGATTCTTTATTAGCATTGTTTTCCTGATCCCATTTTGTCAGTGTATGACCGCTACCTTCGAAACTGTGATGAGGAGCATGTTACAAAAAAAATATTATTAATGTAGTTAGGTATTAATAACGTAGATAATTACTGCACCGATCCCAAATAAATTGAGATTTGGGTAGGACGAAATGATTCTGCGGTAAGTTAAAAACGACAAAGTAAGTACGGATGCAGAAAAATATATATAAATATACACTGACGAACAATATAAAAAACGCCATTTGCAAAGTGCCAAAAAAATCTAAATATCTCCTAAACCACACAAATTAGCTACATGAAGTAAAAACACTCTTGAAAACAGTTTTAAATGTGTTTTTTATACGCTATTAAATACCCTTGAATGTTTGTTTTTACTTCAAGAACCTATCTTGCGTAGTTTCGGAAATATTTCATGATAGTGGCTTTTTTATATTGCTTGTTAGTATATTTATCATACTAAGCCAGGTCACCATACCATTAACTTTTAATGCCATGATAATAAGTCATGGTGTTGCAAAAATACGAAAACGAGCAGAACGCTATAAAATCTGAGCATTATAATCAGCTAGGACTTCAGCAGAACATAATTATAATGTTATCGATCACAAAGGCGGCACGGTCGCTGAAATGCAAAGATATCGACAATTAATGTCTTATTGTTACTCACTTGACGGATATCGCACGAGTTCGCTTTGTGGCTGCTAACTTGCATTCATGGTGTATGGATCAAACGGTCGAGGTGCTAGGAGGTCTGTTATTTGACAAAGGTGGCTATCAACTATCAATCAATTCAGTATTTTTGGAAAGCACTGAATCGAATGTGTATTCAAATAGGCCGCTACAAACATAATCTTGCGAAATGGGATCTTATCGATGCATCCAACATCTAATGCGAGTGCGGTGCTCCTGAACACACTATGTTCCATCTGCTTGAGTGTCCCAAATGTTTACCTACACGATCTCAAAAACGCTGTTGACACCGCAACAAACGTGACCACCTATTGGGCCCAAATGACGGCACAGTAAGTGGCGCCGCCCCGTTTTGTTACGAAGATACTTAAATCACCGAAAAGGTCGGATAAAAGTGACACTGGCTGGTGACAGTCAGTTTAGCAGAGAGTCAAGTGATTATTTTGTTCCTTGAGAGTGTCACATCGACGGTTGCGTGGCGGCTTCCGCTGGAGTGGAGTGGAATGGACCATTCAGACGGCGCCAATTCCCGCGACAATCCACTAAGCAAATCCATTAACACCATCCATTTTTATTTCTAATTTGCTGTCTTCTAATGACAGAAGATGATGTCAGGGGAGCCGCTGTCGTACCACGTCCACGACAAACTGCTATATTCCGGCGCAATCCTGATGATATTGAAGCTGTTGTACCACTAATATGATGACCACTTCTGGTGAAGGCTATCCTACGTCTTTATATAGATGTACCGTCGAAACTAAAAGAGGAAGCAAAAACAAGAAGATCAGGTGACAAGTGGACCTTGGAACATCTGCACCCATCAAACCCAGAGGACCGTCAATGTGTTGCTGGCTTTAGAAACAAAGTTAATATACCCATAGTCTCATATCCCCGTAACTTGTCCTTCATGACCAAACCGACAACACACCAATGCTGCCTAGCAGCAGAAATAGGTAGGTACAAATTGTGCCATTAAAGTTGAGACTTGACTGCGCCTCCCACCTCTCTTTCCGCAGCCCCGATGACGCCCCAGCGGGGTCCTCATATCGCTAAAGAGACCCATAAATCTCCTGCAAAAGTCAAACCACATGGTGCGTCAAGTCTCAACTTTAATGGCACGACTCTCGGGGTTCTGTTTGGTTTTCAATTTGTAACAGCCTGGACCAAGACAAGTATTTTTACTGGACCTATTGCACGGCTGGATATAGGTATCTTGCGCTTTTGTATTTCACAACAATGCTTACTATTATCCAATTGTGTGTACCTAAATAACATTCCGTGATTGTCACCCACGGAATGTTATTATAGTAAGATGTGTTCACATCCTGTCGTATCTGAGGTAGCGACGCCTACTGATTTGTTTATTTGGGCCATTATTCAGATAGACGTAATGTCTTTCCGAGATTCCTTTACCCTACTCTATCTATTATTCAGTTTAATAGCCTTAGGCGTAGCAACATCAGTATTGTTCTAATGTGGTGTAAGAGTGTGGAGAAGACTAACTTTAAAAATTCAAAAGTCATTTATTCAAACTAGGCTGAGAATCAGCACTTTTTGAACGTCAAAATTACATATGACAGTCCCCCAAAACGCCCACCCTTCACCAAAACCCAAAACTACTTCCAGCCATAGGTCTCGAGTTCGAACCCAAGGCACGCACCTCTGACTTTTCGGATTCATGTGCGTATCGTAAAATTATCACTTGCTTCAAAAACGGTGAGGAAATGCCGGAGAAATATTTCTTGACGGCATTTGAAGCCAAGTCAGAGGCCCATGGGCGGCTTTAAAACTCTGACACCAGGTTAGTCACTTACCGAAAACAAGAAGAAGCAGTGGGGTAAAATAAATGTTGGTATATCGTCCTCACTATCCTCCAGCTCTTATACCAATTCAGTCAGGGTTGGCGCAGCATACCTATCTTCTTCTATCATACATCTCAACTCAACCTCCAACTCCTCGACCCGACTTGTTCCTCAACTTTCCTTGACAAATCCTTTACTGTCCAGGCTGCTCGTTTGTGGAATGCATTACCAGTTCCAATAAAGCGCGTGCAATCGTTGCCTGTGATTAAAAGAATCGTCAAAGAACAATACTTGTCGTTATGATTTTGTTCTTATCGTTAGCTGGAATAATATTCGTCATTTATTTTCGTTGCTTATATAGTTAGTATGTATGTATCTATTATATAGCACTTATCTGTGTATCCATTATAGTATCTTGTACTTATATACCTTTTATTTGCACCAAAGACAGCCCCATTTTATGTCCAGAGAATCACTGTCCATTCCTAGGATGCCTGGAAGAGATCGCAGTAAGCGATAAGGCCGCCCATTGTATATTTTGTAGAGTATTACTTTTTCTTTATGTAATGTATAATCTGGTGTACAATAAAGTATATATAAATAAGTAAATAAATCTGATAATGCTGTATGATTTTATTTCTGTAACAGGTTTGTACAAACGCTTTTCATATTTTTTTAACTAGATGAGGTCGGCGCTTCCTATCTAACTACTCTGAGAAGAAAGGCCGCAACAAACTCAGAGGTCACAGTCTCTTTTAAAGTCCAGCTTATCTCAATTAAGGTGCTGACTTGAGCATTCACTTGTAACAGAACATCGAGCATTCACCGTTTTAAAATTTCTCGAAATGAACGACGAACAGAGCCAAGCATAGAGCCAATGATCGCTACGAATATTTTCATGATCATTCTAGCAAACGCTCTAGTCAATGCTCGTCAAAAATATATTCTTCACGAAGATGCCAGACTTGCCGGTCGCGTGTGCCGAATGGCTCGGCTCGGCAAAAAGCTCGAAGCAAAGCTTCAGCTAGAATACTCGCTAGAACGCTCCCGTTTATTTTTGTGTAATGTAACATTCGCTAGAAAGCTCATTACAGGTGAAGGCTCAAGTCTATCTGCACCTTTCTCTATTACATTATCTCAGAAGTCACCCCCTTTCTAGCCATTCCTTGTTTCACACCATTCATCCAGCATTTCTTCAGCCTCCTCCTACTCAAAAAGCCATCCAAATTCATACTCGATACTTTCCAGATTACTTAACATAATTATCACGACTGTTTTCCCCAAAGGGTTCGGCAGAGATGTCCCTATAGTACACCCACATTTCGCCAGTTATGTTTTAGTCCCATGTAATAGGGGGCGTGCCTATTGCCACCAACCGGACACAAATCTAGATTCCGGGCTGCTACTGAGCAATTCCAGATGGAAAAACCCCGATAACACTTTGCACAACCCGGGAAACAAAGCCAGAACCTCATGCTCAGCAGTAGCAGTTGCGACCACTAGAGCAACGAGGCAGACCAGAAGGCCGTTCACATTCAAGTCGCAATCTGTCAAACTTGTCAAAAATTTGGGTAAATTGATTGTATTTTTGACAGATTTCGAATGAGATGTGAATGTGTTCTTAAAAATTACGGGAATTGCCACTCATATTACTTATCAATTGTAAAATACAGTAAATTCGATACTCGAGTTATTCAACAACGCGTTTTTTCAAAAAAACTGAAGCAAGAGCCAAAATTTCGCAGTTTTGATGGTGCTCGAAAAACTGCGCAAACAAGGTTTTCAGGGTTGCAAACTTGGGTATGAACTACTCTCAGGGGACCTAACAATGACGGAATCCACCAGAACCGATCCCTGCCGGGGTCGCGGAAAAGTCCGAAAGGGATACCGTGCCCCCTGGCAACGAAAAGGCAATCGAAGGAACACGGGTAGGTTTTAGTCAGTAAGAGTCTGACACGCCTTCCCACTCCGCCCAGAGCGGGAGAAGTTATTTGATAATATCCCAAGCAAAAAAAAAAGAAGGTGACGTAACAACATGTAAAAGAATCGTAGCTATATGCGCGTTTACGATGTTTGATGTTGTTATTGTTGTGGTGTTCGTGAACAATTAACGTATTCGGGAAGCTATTTGAATCATTCTGAATTAAGTACTAAAGCTGGTGACTTCAGCACTGTCACCGATGCGAAAACTCCCTTTGCCATTTGACTAAGCCTAAAACGGTTTTACCTTATGAGGTGCACTTTGTTACCTAGATTGTTAGGACACCTATGAAAGAAGCCTTTTCCTTCGAGTAATTCGTAAGTCACCTTACCATTACTTGTTTATTCTGTAATGAAGATGCCGAAAGGGAACGTCGTGAACGGACACATCGATCTGGGCTTGCGGACGGTGAGCAATGGCTAGCTCGCCGGTCGATAAAGACCAGGCCCGGGTCGACGGCGCGTTGTGTTCCACGCGCGCCTCAAATAGATGTCAGCACAACTGACGGGATCCCCTAGGACTGATGCCTGCCGGGGTCGCGGGAAAGTCTGAAAGGGATTCCGTAGCCCCTAGCAACGAAAAGACAACTGAAGGAACACGGGTGGGTTTTATTCAGTAAGAGTCTGACCATCCCTCCCACTCCGCCCAGAGCGAGAGAAGTTATTTGACAAATTCCAACGCAAAAAAAGACTTCGATCTCATTGGCCAAGACCGTTGAACGTGTACAACAAGATATATGAACATTGATGAAGGCGTAAAATGTAGATCGAAACAAAATTCTGCAGTACTACGTGGATTTGTTTTTTTAAAATCAACCTAATTCCCTATGTGAAAAAGTCCTTAGTTTATGTATGTATGTGCTTTTCCTGTAATTAATCATCAACAGGATAAAAACTTATGCGCACTTACGTACTGATCGTAGGTATATCGCTCAACTAACATACCTAATTACATTATTAAGAATTCAACAAGCATTTTCCTCTTCTAATCATCTATTTATTTTTAACGAATGTTTACAATAGTAACTTGTATTGACATGATTAAAACATAAATTGTTTACGCACATATCCTCAAAAACAATGAAAATACAAAAAAAAAATACCATACGTTATTTGTAAAAACCAACCGCAGACGCTTATGCATGAAACTACGTGTTTTTGACAGATAATAAATAGGTTCGAGTAATTTATAAGGAATTCAATGGTATTGTAAATACGTAGGAATTGAAAATCTACTCGCGTCTACCAAGCTATCGTTGTACATTTGTACCACAATACGTTATAGTAAACACTTTGCATAAAACTAAGGCTGTTTAAATATGCATACATAGGAATCAATTTACAATACACATACATCTTATATATACATATAGTGATCTGATCAAAATAAAAGAAACGACGTAAGTATATTAGATGGAACAAAGATGCAGTTCAGAAATACTGAATACCTAAGTAGAAGGGCGACGGGGTAGCAAGTGTAGCAACTAAGCTTTTGATAAAACTTCGAGGATAAAAAGTGATCAAACGAACTTACCTGTTGTGAAGTTCGATCATTATTATACGAAGGGCTTAGTTCGAAGATATAACATTTACAGCTTCCTCACGCCAGTCGACAACCAAATGCATATTCTGTACTGAAAGCATAAAATAAACCGCACAAAATTAGCTATTCACGCTCTATACGTCAACTGTCATTATTTTAGAGTAAGAATAGAATACATTTTTTTCTGGGGTAGGGTAGGGAGTAGAGAGGGTTCCATATATCTTCGAACGAAGCCCTTCGTATAATAATGATCGAACTTCAGAACAGCCGGTCGATTCTGTTAAAATATTAACGTGAAGCTTAGGTGAAGTGAGCGTGAAGTGAGCTGTCACTGCCACAGAATCGACCGGCAGATGCTAGGGATTAACACTATTGACAGCTCACTTCACGCTCACTTCACCTAAGTTTCACGGTAATATTTTTACAGAATCGAACGGCAGGTAAGTTCGTTTGAGCACTTATTATTCGGCTTCGTTCTCGATATAACATTTACATGGCAGATGTTAAGAGTTTATGAGGAAATTGAAAGCCCAAAGATAAAATTATAAATTAATAGTATTTCAATAACAAATTAAAATCTTTTAGTTTTCAGATAAAAATGACAATGTTTATCAATAGATAAACATTGTCATTTGTATCTGAAATATATATATCAAAATAAAATGGCAATAATAATTGCCATTTTATTAAAATGGCAATAATAGATAAACAGTCTCATTCATGTTCATATTGGACTTTTTGTCCAACTTATAAACAAGTTTTAATCAAATTACCATAATAAATAAATAATCAAATTATTAATCTTAATATTGAACTTCTCGTCTAATTTAGTTTTATGCATATTAAGGCACGTAATAATTATTGGTAACATTCATAATACTTAGTCAAGTATTTTGTTCAGCATTAAGCACAACATGAGCAAATTTGCTTGAATTATTGACAATTGGCCTATTATAAAATCTAGCGAAAGGTGGAAAAGAGCTATTTGTGCAGCCTGCTGTTTGCCTTATTACATCTAATGACACTCCCTTAACGTTAGTAGTGGATGTCGAGGCATGTCTAGTACAATGTCCTGAGAAAATACAAATACATATGCTGCAAACAGATGCAAAAGATGACGGCTCCAAAGACGAAATTTTGAGAATACAGTTTGTAGAGAAGAATGGAAGATGACACACAGCGCAAACCCGGAAACCTCTTCTCTGTTATTTCTTCGATGAGAGTGACTATAAACCTCAACTATACACTTACGTAAGACCAAAGCTTACCAACCACTAACAACTTCTGCAAATAATCATTACGCACGCTACGCATAACAATTCCCCATAAAATATAGACTCATATCGTTAACATATTTTCCACCATTCCTACAATAAGAGAATCATATTAAAATTGATTTCCCGCAAAGCTATTAAAGTAATTTATATATTGTTAAGTAAGAATAAGATCGTAGTATTGCGCCGGCGCCATTACAAAGCATTTACAAATATACAATAACGTTTTAATATCATTACCATGCTACTGCTGGGCTAGATCACGACGTGCGGAGTTTAAAGCGGGTCCATTATCACATCGGATATGAGATTGCTGACCGTAGTGGCGTTGTGTCAGCCTTCTTTTGTATTTTATGATCTAACTATAGTATCCTGACTTGCAACGTTAGTTACTAATGTAGGTATTCGAGGCGAGCTTGTTACAAAACGACGATACTCTAAAAGTGGCCAACGCTCGCTTCGAGTACTAGACTCAAGCGTCCTCCTTTTTAGCTTTTGCTCGATGGTAAACTTGCGCTCGCAATGCTCGCATCGACCGGCTTGGCTCGCAGCAATGACTACTGTAACGCGCTTCAAAGAAATTCACAAAAAGCCGACAGTTGAGTTATGCTGACGCTGCACTAACTGCTGTAAACGCGTTACAAAAACTCGATACATTACAAACAAACATTGCAAGTCACTCTCCGCCTTTATAGTACTTGCCAGTCTACTACTATACATCAATGGATGTCGTCGTCGTGTCAGCTTTTAGTCAATTCATTTTGTAGACATCTTGGAAAGAGGATTTCCATTTCACATCCACCACTGCTTGACTGGTGTGGAGCAGTGTTGTATATGAAATGGAAAGCCGGGTACTTACTGTGAGGTATTGAACTTAAACTATGAATACTTTATAATAATTATATTGTATACAAAGGAGCAACACGTTACTCTCCCGCGCACTCCCGAATATTGGTATCGTCTATCAACCAGTTCGTGCCGATCGCTAGTGCAACCAGGATTATCGTGGTGACGGCAACGGTCGCGAATTACGACTTCTAAGTCCTGGGTTCGACACCTGACAAGCGCTTTACTTTGTGTAAATTATTTCATTACCACTGCTCTCAAAACGGTGAAGGAAAACATCTTGAGGAAACGGGCTTGTCCTAGAACCAAAAATTCGAAGACATATATTATGTGACATCTACCAACCCGCATTGGGCCTGCGTGGTGGATTACAGCCCACTCACAGAGAGGAGGCCTGTGTCTCAGCAGTGGGAACATTATAAGCACTGGGGGAACATTAAAAGAACTGGGCTGACAAAATCTAGATTTCCAACGACAGGCTAAGAAAAAGTTTGTAGAGCTTAGAACGTTGCAGGTAAGGTTATTAAAACTTTAAAGACGAATAGAGATCTATTTAAGCTTCATTAGGCTGCCTGTCCACTGGAGCGGAGAGGAGAGGAGCGGAGAAGCGGTGTGCCAATATTAACCAATGGAATTGCATAAAACCTCCGCTCCGCTTCAGTGGACAAGGATTTGCGAACTAGTTTAAAAAATCATACAAAACCGGGAAGCGGAGCGGGGAAACGGAGCGGGAAAGTGGAGCGGGGAACCGGAGCAGGAAAGCGGAGAGGCGATGCCGAAAAATACGTGAACTCGGTCTAGCTCCTCACAGTCCGTAACACCGCTCCGCTACCTCGCTCCGCACAGTCTGTAACTCCGCTCCGCTACCTCGCTCCGCATCAATGGACAGACACTGTCCGCTACTCCGCTCCACTCCGCTGCCATTCTCCTCTCCGCTGCCTCGGTCGGCTTCAATGGACAGGCAGCCTTAATCTCTCTGTTCTTACAATGAGCTTTTCCGCTTTGTTAAATTATCCCGGAAGATAAACAAGTAGGTACCAACCCAATGAATTTAATTTATATACCGATTGATACGGAAATATCTCATTGAAATTTACATACATTGATTTTAATTAAATGAGTATAAATTAGCGTTTGTAATGAAAAGCCGATTTAATTAAACTTAAAGTCAGCTTCATATTACTTATGTACTAAGTTATATACCAACTTTTAACATATATATAACTCATAGAAATGTACAATAAGATATGTAATCCTCATGAATGAATGAAAATTATTTCCGACTCATATTATTGTAAATCCAATTGAAATTCAAGAACACCAATAAAAGTAAAAAAAACAGCAATCATATCCACTGTACAATGGAAACAATATAATACCTAAACTATAATAGAATAATGTAGCGCGTCCCATTGTAGAAGTCTCCCGACGTTGCGCGGGCGTAGGCTGCAATTATAATGCAATCTGCGCAACGGAAGCGTTCTTGTAATGGTGTCTTCATTACTCTGATACAGAATAGAGGGTACTGCGACAGAGGATACAACTAATTACCTCTTTTTATGCACGTTGATTGATTAGTCAACGTATTACATCTTTTTGAAGTTATATAGCTTAGTTTGTTACTTATTTTGCAGTATATTTGTCGCTTCAAGGTCTCAGCATACATATAATAGACTAGTTTCTGCCAGAGGCTTCGCCCGCGTGATGTCTTTATAAATTACTAGCTTTTGCCCGCGTGGATGTCGCAAAATATTCCACGGGAACGTACTACCGGGATACATACCTAAAAGCCGAGGAAAAGGTCATTGACTCCTACTGCTGCGCCCGCGTAGCCGTCAAACATAATTATTTTGTTACGCGTCATTTTGAATCTGTTATATCTTTTAAACTAACGAAATTTTTATCAAATTCAGAAAGATAATAATGGTTGCTATGGGTCATCCTTAGGAGATAGACATATGCCATGGCGGACTTTTTTGTAGAACTTTTTAAGAAACACACTTTTTAACAACTTTTTGAACCATTCTGCAAAACATAATTTTTATGTATCTTTTACGGTTTACGCGGCGCACGCCAGTAAAGCTCCCAGTCGGCATATTTTTTTTCCGATATCTTCAAAAATAACCGTCATATATCAGCCAATTTACACAAAACTTTAATGAATTATATACTTAAACCTTCCGCATGAATCACTCCGTCCATTGATGAAAACCGTTTGAAAATCCGATCGGTCGTTTTTGAGTTTATCGCGTTCAGACAGACGCGGCGGATAACTTTGTTTTGTAATATGTAAAGATAAGGATTGCCTATGTTACTCAGTGATAATATAGCATTGTACTGATGAAAAAAATTTTTTTATCGGTCCAGTAGTTTTTGAGTTTATTCATTACAAACAAACATACAAAAAATCATTTTTTTTTCCTTTAACATTAGTTAAGACTAAGTGTTGACCCGCGACTTCGTCTGCGTGTATTTTATTTATATTTCATCCAAATATCCAGGATGAAAGTCTATGCCCTCCTCCAGCTATCTAATTCAATCTGCCTAGCCTTTTCCCAACTATATTGGGGTCGGCTTCCAGTCTAACCGGATGCAGCTAAATACCAGTCTTTTACATGGCGCGACTGCCTATCTGACCTCCACAACCCAGTAACTGGGTAATACGATATCTCTTGGTAAGACTGGTTGTCAGACTCTCGGGCTTCTCACGACCCGTAACGACTGTCAAAAATCCACGAATTACAGCCGGGCCACGGCTTAGGGTGCTTTCTGAGGCACGGAGGAGTCTCGGTTTGTAAAGATGGTCACCCATCCACAGACCAACCCCGGCAAGCGTAGCTTAACCTGATGGATCGACCCGTGCCGCTGATCTTACTTAGCGACGAGGTCCTCTTTTTCAGCTGTCTAACTGCGTAACACAAATTCGGTAAATTATTAAGGTTAATCTTTATTCTTATTTTGACAGTTTAACAACATTCATTGCGTTATTTACGTTGTGGAGCAGATTTTTTTTCGAACTTACGAAGCAATGGATTAGCAATCTCTTTCTAAAACGATTCAGATTGTGACTGATCGTGTATTACGCAATTAGGGTGATGGTCCCAGGCTACCTCAGGTTCAGTGGTTTAGTTTAGAGAGACAAAGTTACCTTCATATATATAATTGGTATTAGTACGGATAAACCTATATAAAATGACTAGCTGCGCCACGCAGTTTCACCCGCATAATTCTCAATCCCGTAAGAATATCGGGACAAAATGTAAGCTCTGTCCTAATCCTAGACATGGTCTAAACATCTGCCAAATTTCATCCAAATCTGTCCCGCCGTTTTAGCCTGAAAGTGTAACAAACAAACAAACAAACTCGCTTTCTCATTTATAATATTATATTAAAGTTAGGATTCCGATACGCATGTGTATCTCGAACAATGCTCAGTTGAAAATTTTCGGTCTTTTTTAAATCGATTTTTGAATTCTTCCATTTTTTCGATATCACCATTCTCCAAGGTCCAACCTGTATGTAGACAACATAACCTTATCAACTAAACTTAATCAGTTCATCGTTAAAATCAGAAAATAATCAGTACTGAATTTTAGTAGGTACTTTTATCCTTTTTTGGTATACCTATAGCCACCAAATTAAACTTTGATGCTGTTGCATTAAACCAAACAATATTCCTAAATTGGGTGTTTCGACTGTGGTCAGACGGGCTTCACAAAAGGAAAAAGATATTTATTAAAAAAGCAGCGGACCGGTTTGACATCTGCCTGTCGATTCTGTAAAAATCTCACAGTGAAACTTAGGCGCGGGACATAAACAAGTGGTGAGTGGCGCGGGCGTGGCGACCTGGCGCGGAACATACACACAACGCCCGCGCCGCACCGTACCGTCGCACTGTGGACTGAAAAAGAGCTCCCGAAGACGTTGGAGCTAATATTTATATCTCCAGAACGAAGAGAATGGCTGTTATATCCTTCTACACGGTGATATAACTATTTATTTATGATTTTTTGACACATTTCATATAACGAGATTTAGTGCATTTTTTTTAAAACCCGCTTCTGTTTTGAAAAAATTAAGTATGTCAAAAAATCATAAGTAAATAGTTACATCACCGAGCGCAAGGATATAACGCCTATTTTTCCATTCCAGAGATATAAGCATTAGCTGCATACATTAAAAAAAAAAAAAAAATAATTTGGCAATTTGCCTACCAGATTTTATCCTATGATATACTCGTATGTATGCATAATATTGGCTATTAGAAGCCATTTCAAGCAAAAAATCAACACTTTAAAATTTAAGCTCCAATGTCTTCGAAAGCCTTTTTTCGATACACAGTGCGTCGTTCCTATACATTTTGTATAAAATATGAACCGAGCTGTCATTCCACCTGATGCTTGAATTGACATTTTTGACAGCTGACTTCACCTAAGTTTTCACGGTAAGATTTTTGCAGAATAGATAGGCCGTAACAACATAAACATGTCATGTCTTTAAAAACTGAAATAGTCAGTTTTTGCGTAGTGAAAACCCAAATTGATTTACATATTTTCAATAAAGTTGAAAGCCGACAGTCAATTCCAAACAATATTATAAGCAGATCGAATTTGGATTCCAAGTGTAAAATTCGGGAACTTTTGTCGCAAAAATTTACCAGCTTTTGTCTTCCGTTCCACCTGATTACAGTTTCGCCTTGCGAATTCCAACCGCGACCTTGCTTTAAGAAAATATTAGTGAACTAAACATGGTGAGATAATATAGAACAGTAGAGCCGCTAGTCCTTATCAGGCGGGGGTATATACTCGGTACACAGTATACATCATTGCGATAGCTGTTATGTTATCACAATGTTATCACTTTCACCCGACGTCGACGTGGCTACTCTGATTAAACTCTGATTTTAACGATGAACTGATTAAGTTTAGTTGATAAGGTTATGTTGTCTACATACAGGTTGGACCTTGGAGAATGGTGATATCGGAAAAAGGGAAGAATTAACTATTCGATTTAAAAAAACTAAAAATTTTCAACAGAGCATTGTTCGGTCTTGTTTTACCTACAATTTAATTTCAACTCTTTTTTTGGCTTTTGCAGATTTGTTACAGTTGTAATAGCAATCATGTCATTACGTTCAAAATAGGTTTTATTTTTTTATTAATTTAACATTAAACTTTGATGCTGTTGCATTAAACCAAACAATATTTCAATATTCAATCATTTATTTGCTTGAATATAGGTAATACATGAGGTGATTCATATAACAGAAGTTGTTAAACCATATCCTACCTGAACAGTCGGTCGATTCTGTAAAAAAATTAACGTGAAGCTTAGGTGAAGTGAGTGTGAAGTGAGCTGTCACTGCCACAGAATCGACCGGCAGGATGCTAGGGATTAACACTATTGACAGCTCACTTCACGCTCACTTCACCTAAGTTTCACGGTGATATTTTTACAGAATCGAACGGCAGGATATAAGAATGAAACGTTATTCCACTTACGAGTATTGACCTAAACATTTATGAATAAATTAAACTCATAAAGTGAATATAGCTGACAAGTAGAGCGGTAAATGCAGACGCAGGTGATAAGTTATTCTCATAAAATCCTTTAGCCGTAATGTTTTGTAACGTACTTAGTAACTCTGGCTGACAAGTAGAGCGGTAACCCAGGTGATAACTACTTCCTTAATTATTCTCGTAGTATATATTTTAATATAGTAACTATGGCTAAGCAAGATTTTGTAACAGAAGTTAGATAGATAGATAAATCGTTTATTTAGTGCACACAAAAGACAGCACAACATACAAAAGCACAATTAAATAATAACTAACTAGCTATTAGGATATAGCTGCAAGGTGTCAATATACAAAGAAACTAAAAAAAGGAAGAAAATAAGATATTGTGATGACACCAAAATAATGGATCATCGAACATAAAAAGTGCGGTGTGCATCTGAAGGTTGCACCAAATGGAAGTCCAGCTCAGCATGTGCCAGGCAAATATACCTGACGCTGATATTCTACTAAATCCCTGCAGTGAAATACGGACGTTATACTCTACACACTTGGCGAATGAGAGATAGACTGAAAAAAGCGTAACATTTTTACCGTCACCACACTTCGTTACGTAACAAAAGTGCAAAAGCTACAGGAACTTCGTTGCAACCGAGTGTTCCACGAAACCTATGCCTGTGTTTTGCTCAAATTTTACTTCAAAGTCAAAGTTAAATAATTTATTTCAATTAGGCACATGAAAGCCACTTTTGAACGTCAAAAACTGGTGAGTTGCGAATCGGGTTAATTGAGTATCTGGTGAGTTGCGAATCTGGTTAGTTGAGTATCTGGTGAGTTGCGAATATGGTTAGTTGAGTATCTGGTGAGTTGCGAATCTGGTTAGTTGAATATCTGGTGATTTGCGAATCTGGTTAGTTGAGTATCTGGTGAGTTGCGAATCTGATTAGTTGAGAATCTGGTGAGCTGCGAATCTGGTTAGTTGAGAAACTGGTGAGTTGCGAATCTGGTTAGTTGAGAATCTGGTGACTTACTAATAAGCGATAGGTACACTATCGGTGACTGCATGATCATGTGAGATGATCGAGAATTAGGTTAAACAATATAAGTTTATTAGTGAACGAAATTTTGTTACCACACAAAGGAGCTCTGCCTTCTTAACTAGGTAGGTATATCTGGTATCTTAGAAGGCGGTATCTTCCCTAGTTCACCATGATATTGGGACCAAACAGATCGTGTGTCCAATCTCATAGTACTACAGCAGATTAACTGGAGTAACTCGAATAATCGATTTTCCCACCCGTACGCAAAATACGCGCTATGGAGTGGATACTAGCCTGTCTATCCTATACCAATACTATAGCAGGAAAGTGGAGGTCTTTATAAACTACGCAATGTTGAGCAGAGAGGAGGTTGTGTCCTAGCAGTGGAAACATTAAGGCGACGATAACCGACTTTTAATGATTTTATACTAAAGATCACTTCTAAATGAGTAGTGATTTTTGTTTTTATTAAATTAGAGCATTTTCTTAATAACATAATCTCTGAATATTTTAGAATATGTACTCGTATATATTATATAGCGTAATTAATTTGTAAAGTTATATCTAACGCGGATAAAAAACTGAGAATCACGCAATAACTATCAAGCGTATTTTTCTGAAACATTCACCATTTTAAAGATACTGTAATTATTAATCTTTTAGTAATACGTGTATAATAAATTAATAATGCGTCTAATTTGGGGCAGCGCTCCTTGATGGGCGAGTCCTATAACTGGCTGGACGTACGACGCGTTGCGTGAGCTCAAGACAGAACACGCAAGCTAACCACTCAAGGCCTCTGGCATATATCGGGGTCTTAAAGGCTGCTTATGCCTATACTAATAGTGATTTCAAAAAGAGCAGCGAGGATCGTGCTACAAATATATATTTTACTGTTTGAGATTCATCTACAGGCTTAATAAACATAACATTGAATGGAACAAGGTTTTTATTAAAGTGCAGATAATAGATAATAGCTGATATCACACATAAAATATATGTCAAAATGTTTAAGTCCCATGTAATAGGGGGCGAGCCTAATGCCACCAACCGGGCAAAAACCAGACTACGGACTTCTACTGAGAAATTCCGGATGGAAAACCCAACAACAGTTTGCCCAAGTCGGAACCCAACGAAACAGAAGAAAAAAACAAAAAGAAAAAATACTTGCTGCAAAAGATATTCTTATGCTTTGAATGATTGATTCTTTCATATAATATTTTTTTTTGTACATAGCATGTCAAGCCTTGTTAAAACATATCACAAAGATGAGGTATTCCAAATATTCACACTTATCATTCTCAAAACATGATTTAATCACTTTGTTAAACTAACAATTACTTTGTTTGGATTTTTGCAAATTACGGTATATTTTCTCTTTTCAAAATCCTGTGAAGTAAAGTTGATGTCATAAAATAATGTTATCAAGATGATCAGATGACTGAATATCTATGAAAAGTTGATTAGATGACTGAATATCTGTTTTAGTTTGTGTACAGTTATTTCTTGAATCTTTATTTACGCAACAATTGAGAATTTGAAAAAAAAAAAAAAAGATTTCTCACTTGAAACCAAGATTAGGTGAAAAACTTAGAACATGGTGGGGAGATTAATCAGTTGATAGACACTGAACCACACGCAATAGAAGTTTTATTGCTCTTCGCCTGCGGGGGACGCAGTTTTAAAATAATAAATAGGCAAACGGTTCACAAATCAAGTCCTTCGTAACAACATTAGATATCGTACCTACTTTTCCATTTTTTTGTAGGTTGGTTGTTTTTTTTTCTCATTTACTGGTATATTTTCACATTGGACCACTGAGATACCTTAAAAGATTTTTATTTTACTTTTCCCCTCGTCCAGCATGAGAGCAGGCGGAAAGGTGGGCGCGACGCCGACAACCAACGTTCCTAGAGAGTATCGCGAGAGGGTTTGATACCCGTGAGGAGGTCTCATTCTGAACACTGGAGAACCGAAATAGTAGATAGAGAAAAATGTTGTAGATTTAAATTGTAAGTATAATGTAGACATTTGAACGTTCCTCTCGTTCGTTACCTGTTAAATTGCGGGGTAAATTTTCTTAATCATAATTGAGTAGTAAAAAGTGAAACGGATTATCTTCTCTATAAAGGCATAATAGATATACCTTTATAGAGAAGATAATCATAGATATATCTCAATTCATTGTAGTCAACGTGGTGACGATTTTACAATTCTAGACAAAATCCAGATTCATTTGATACGTCAGTACATACTTACTAGTCCTACAGTAATAGAACGTTGTTGTGGTTTTCTCAGGAGTTATTAGCAGTAGGATTAATTAAGAATTAATCATAATTCCTTACGTGTGAACCAACCTATTCCTTCAATATTTCTGAAGGTTACACTTTTGCTACTGCTTTTCTTTCACTACTTTCTAGTTAACCTAGCTTTATCAATGCCGTGAAATTCTATTATTGGCTTAAGTGATAAGTGTGTGAAGCTAATGTTTATATCTCCGGAACGGAGAGAATTACCGTTATATCCTTGCACACAGCGATGTAACTATTTATTTATGTTTTTTTGACACATTTCATACAACGAGATTAACTGCGTTTTTTTTTTAAAAACGCACACCTTGTCTGAAAAAATTAAGTATGTCAAAAATCCTAAATAAATAGTTAAATCACCGTGTGCAAGGATATAACGGTTATTCTCTCCGTTCCGGAGATATAAGCATTAGCTTCACACATTTTTTTTGTAAAAAAAATATAGCTTGCCAATTTGCCTACCTGATTGTATCCTATGATATATTTATGCATAATATTGGCTATTAGAAGCCATTTCAAGCAAAAAATCGACACTTTTAAATTTAAGATACAATGTCTTCGAGAGCCTTTTTTCGATCCACAGTGCGACGTGCCAATAGACAGGTGTACCTACTGCGACATCATGGGTATCATAATAGAGATAGGGCTATAGAGGTAAAACATAGTTTAAATTACGGACAGTGAGTTACATTTTCCTCAATTATTTCTGTGTCATTCTAATAAAGGTGCCATTCCACCAAAATAGTGTTCAGCACATTTGTTGACAAACATTTTGTGCAGAACCCCAGAAGTGCGTGTAGATGACCTGTAGATGTAATTTGTCTGTCTTCACCGGCAAAACTGTGCGTCACTTTTGTAAATGTGATGTGCAGCACATTTGTACACGAACATATTCTTTCAGTTCAGTCGTGGCCGAGCAAATGATAATCATGTAATAAATAAATGTGTTTGCTCTGGCGGGCGGTGGAAACAAAACTGAGTGTGTGAACTCGTGTGCGTGTGAGCTGTCGCGAGTCCACCTCTCGAACGAGTGCGCGAACAAAAGTTCACGGTTGTGCGCGAACTTTCCACCACCGTGCGCGCACATTTTGTTAATGTTCACTCGCGCGAGTCGACCAAGAGAAACATTTGTGCTGCACTGTGCCGCACACTGGTGGAAGGTGCTGGTTGGACCGAAGTTCCTTTCGCTTTATATTTTGTATTAAATAACAAGCACAAAATCTTGTAAACACACATACTATAGCAAAAGTGTTGTGACGGTCAAATGTTACACTTTTTTCGGTGTAGCTTTTATTCGCCAAGTGCCCAGAGTATAACGTGCGATAAGGATCTTCGCTCGAAATAGCAACCCTTAAAAACCACATAGTATCGTAGGAAAACACAACAATATGCCGTGTACCAACAATAAAAAACAAACAAGACATCATTCTATACATCCCACACAGGAAGGTAAAGCTAAAATTAAGTGTCAATTAAATAAATATTCATCGCAGTGGACAGTAATAAGGCGCGTATATAGAATACTGATGAGGAGTACATTGTAATTAGCAGGAGGAAGGAGGGAGACTAACCGAAGTAGACATACGATGTGCATGTTGAAGACGGGTTAGGTCGCGACCTAGACGCTTATTTGGAAGAGGAACTAGGAAGATGGGATGATGGCGCTTTCGGAAGCCATACAAGCGCCTAGGACATCATTAGTCATTAAGGAAGATGCTGATTGTTTGATGCAGCAAGGATCTTAAACAAATGTTCAACTTGTTTTGGGATATTCAATTTGCCTAGCCTTTTCCCAACTATGTTGGGATCGCCGTCGAATCTAACCAGATACAGCTGACTACCAGTATTTTACATGGAGCGACTGCCATTCTGACCTCCACAACCGAGTAACTGGGTAATACGATACTCCGTGGTAAGACTTGTTGTAAGACTTTCCGGCTTCTGACGACCCGTAAGGACTGTCAAAACTTCAAGAATGACAGCCGGGACCGACAGCTAAACGTGCAGTCCGACACACGGAGGGGTCTCGGCATGTTAAGATGGTCACCCAAGCACGAAATGACCGCGGCTAGCGAAGCTTACCCTGATGGATCGACACGTGCGGCTGTTATTACTTAGCCACGAGCCCCTTCCCGTCTTTGGTTATTTGTAATTGTAACTTGTTATTAAAAAAGATGCTCCAAGCGTCATTTATAGATGCAAAACATCGGGCCATATGAAAGAATAATAACAGGAGACGCGCTGCAGTTTCTGGCTAACGTCATGAGAACGGGGCATACGTCGATATCCCAGTAAGAACATTTCCGCATAATCGACACTTAACTTTGAAGAGAATTAGCAGTCGGTAGGATATACACAAACGGAAGGAGACGAGCTTATGTGCATGTGAATGTGCCAGGTCGCGACCTAGCCGCACATTTGGAGGACGCACACGGAAGGTGGCACTTTTGGAAAGTTAAACAGGTAGGAATGCACATCCTCTTGGCAAGCTAACCATCTGAACGGTTGAATGCGTAGGATGTTGTTGCTAGCGAGGCACTTTACAAGCTTGTTATTTGCTGTTTATGGGACTTGGTCAAGACCCATTGATTAATTCACGTTTACCCAAAACGCAATGTCACAGAATTTGTAGTACCTAATATAAAGAGTTTAATCATCATTCTCATGCTTAACAGGTTCACTGTCCAGGCTCCAGAGTGGGAATGGTGTATAAGTCCAGTTTTATTTCATACCCTATATAAAAAAATAAAAAACGAGTATTTCCGTGTGTCCTATCACTTTTTATAATCCTTATGATGTGTCCTGCCAAGTCCGCATTAAATAAGTGACTTTCTTCTTACCTCCACAGTGTCAGATGGCTTAGAAATTATACTGGCGAACAGACCACATACGGTCTGTGGACTGGTATGGAAGTCTCTCTACAGACCGTATATGGTCTGTGGACAGTGAACTTGTTATGGATCGTAATTTATTTGGAATCAGTGGAACATTTCTTTTTCTTCCATACTGCTCTATTAGTCGTCATCTCGGTAGGCTCCCCCTTTCTATCCATATCATCTTCCACACAGTCCATCCATCGTTTCTTTGGTCTTCCCCTACTCTTATAGCCATCGACATTCATACTCAAAACTTTACTTACGACATTTTCATTTCTCCGCTTCACATGAAAAGTTTAAAATGAGGGTGATAAAAGAAAATAAGCTGGTATCTAATAATGAAAAAACTGGAGAATACCTAATATATGTAGGCCCCAAGGCACCAATCAATAAGATAAGAAACTAAGAAAAAAATAATGTTTGAGGTACCTAAAGATATAATTAATTTAATGCCAAAACTGTGTAACGGAACTTGCAAATCAGTAGATAGATATCATTGATCCGCATTATCTGCGACATACAATTATCACATAGATAACTATGGAATGTCTGCTTTGACATTTTGAAATAGACGTCAATTCGAAAGGGCCTTTGGGGAAAAGTTATATCGGCACATAGCTTTGATTTCGATGTGCCTACAGTCAGAAATAGAATACATCTTATTCTATTTCTGACTGTACATGTACATTTTAGAGATAGGAAGAAATGGGGATGCAGTTGTAAATTTATTTTACCCCAAATAATAAAAAAATATAAAATATCGTTTATTTTTCAACAGCATAGCAATAAGGATTACATAGTAAAAGTACTCAATACTAGGTAAGTAGATGTCAGGCACATTATATAATAATAATCCAGCCTACGAATAATGTAGAATCCAGCAGTATTCGTGGATGTAAACTATCTTCTGAACTAAGCGAGGCTTGTATCTCAGAAGATAGCACTCAGCTGATAGTTACATAATATATACGCTAACAGACTTAAAACAATAATAATAATATGTACATGTATATAAAAAAGGTGGGGAAATAATCATAGGGCACCAAAAAATTCGTCCGCATCGCTGTCAACAGGAAAAGTGCCCAAAAGGCTGGCAGCAGTGCCACGTTGTATGGCGATGCTGCTTCGGCCAAAGAATAGGCCAGCCCTCTGGTCACGTGAAGAGTCGACCAACCGCTTGGTGATGTCTTGAAAAACCACGTGAGCACTCGGACCCCATGCCCCTAGTGTTTAACCCCAAACGGCTCGAACAAATAACTCCCAATAAGATTGGAATAGTGCTAAACGTTTCAGAAATAGAGTAGAAAAGGGGTAGAAATTGAGTAAAATGGTTCAGAAATAGAGTAAAATGTTTCCCAATAGAGAATGCACCCGGTACTTAGAATTATATAGTGCTTCGAAACATGTTATCGCGACTTGTGCCGTATGAGTCTCCACTTTAAAACTCTTCTGATGTTTTTTTCCTTTCTGCTGCGTTAAATCAACTATGCGTGCCGTGTCTAGGATTACCTACTGCTTTCTGAATCAAGCCCTTGACCCAGCCTCGCAATGAGAGCCTCCTGAGGTGTTGGTAGAGGCTCTCCACTTTTAGGCCATTAACCGTTACAATTATTGGTACAATGATTGCAGAGTCCACGTCCCACATGTCGACAACCTCGTGTGCTAAGTAAGTACTAAGTATATTTTACTTTTTTTGTATTTCACCCACCTATTTTTCTATTTTTTTATTTTATTTCATACATAATTCTGTATCTATCTATCCGTGACATCACTGTGGGCCCTATCAGAATACCAGCGCTGCGACATTTTTTTTTCAATGTCGCAGCGTCATGTTGAGATAGGAGCCATAAGGCCTCGACAGGACTTCCTTCTTTAAATTTTAATTTTACTTAGTTTTTTATTTTTTATTTATGTGTAGTGTGTTTTTAGTTTAATTTGTGATTTCCTGTACGAGTCTCAATAAATACTTTTTCTTTCTTTCTTTCTAAGTCATAATTTTTATTATTTAATACTTCAATCATATAAATGTACAAGAGCATTGGCAATAGGCAACATCATGCAATAGGAACCAGAAACGGCACACGGAGAGGGATAAGAACCCGTCAATTATGAATTACTAGGATGAAATATTGGGATAATGTTAAGTGTTATTTAGATTTATTTAATCCGGGGTACTGATAAGAATTAATTGAATTACTTTATTAACCGGTGTATAATTAGATTGATTAGCGTATAGCACAGATATTCTTCACCGGCTTCCGTGCGTATGCGCATTTCACAGTTCACTTGAGTAAACTTCCTGTTATTTAATTAAAAGTACGGTACAGCCAATTTAATTTAACCATGACGTGCAGGTTAAATAAATTGAATAGGTATACTTATCAAGTGTAAATTCCATCTTCTTTATTACCTTTGTATATCCTATCCGGAATGAAATCTGGAAATAAAAAAATAAATTTTCTTGGATATAAATACAACATACCAAAATACTATCATGCTTTTTAAAAACAAGAAATCCGGTGCTTTATTTACAAATATGGCACCGGATTTCTTGCTTGGTTAAAAGCACCCATCATATAAAGGAAGTAGGTATGTCGCCTGACCTGTGCCTTGACCGTGGCCGTTAGTTGCGCTCGCGCATCCTCAACATTCACTCAACATCATAATCTATACAGAGAACATACTATGTGACTCGGTATTTTCCTCGCCAATTCATACACACATGCAAAATGTTCGTTTTGCAAATAGATGTTGCATTGAGTCCTTCGGCGGACGACATCGGCAGAAGGAAAGGGAGGGCTATAGCTACGGAGCAGTGGCTGATTCCGGGCTGAAATAATGACAAATAGGTTTATTTGTCACAGAAACACATGCATACAAAAAAAAACCGGCCAGGTGCTAGTTGGATCCGCAAACCAGAGATTTCGCAAAAAAACCGCGAAAAATCTGCTGTTTCATAGAAAAGTGCAATACCTACGCGGTCAAAATATATGCAGCAGCTGTTTTTTTTTAAATAACCGACGAAAAAATTCAACGCAGGGGGTTTCAAAATCATGTACTGAATTTATGGTAACCGGCTTCGCGTCGATGTCCCTGACACCCTGTATGATTCATTTTTAGGTTTGAAATACGTCAACAATACACCAATATGTCAAGTACTGTCACTACGAATGATAGAGCACAAAAAAGGAATGGAGTAGCATTTGAATTGTGAAATAAGGTGAGTTTTACCCGACTACAGCAAAGCCAAAGAAGGGTTATGATTTATAGGCTACGTATGTACATTTTGTTCACCTGTTTCCTCATAACTCCTAAATTACTCGTGGTATTTGAAGAAACGAGGTATGGTTGGAAGTGTCATGTTTTTCCGCAAATAACGGTAAATATGTTATTTATTTATTACACATAAATATACTGCATGGAATTGTTATAAAAGGTGTTTTTTTTATATCCCATAACTCAAGGGTATGAATGAGACCATATTCAAGAATCAACTGGCATGTCTATTATTATTATTAAAGTAAATAGAGTCATATCTATTTATGAACTCAATAAAATAAAGTGCAAAATGAAACTACATAGTTGGCTTCAAGAACTCAACTACGATGACACTGAAAATTTATTAACAGTCATAACATAAACATCATTATGCAAATATGCTACGATCAAAAACAAAAAAGAATTTATTCTCACAGTCACACACTCTCACACCCCCCCCCCCCTCCCCCACGCGCACAATACCCTCACACACACATCCCTAACTACACAAACTATAGATACACGCAGTACACACTCAACCTCACTCCCACCCTGATACTAACCATGCTAACAAATAAATCGCAACCATAATTAGTAAGCTTTTAAAAAAAATGTTAACGTTTCCCTAATTGCATACCATTTGTACGAGTACATAACATAATTTGTTAAACTTAAATGAAGGAGTCCTGGTGACCTGAAATACAGGCCTTGAGCCTAGTTTAGGCACCAGTCTCCCACAATATAATACCCCTATAATATGTTACCGTAGAAATAAGGCTAGCAATTAAGAGTAGAGTAATATTGTGGAGAAAATAAACTATTTTTTTAATTTTTTATTATTATTATTTAAATGACATGACATATCTCGGGACCCTAGGGTCCCGGACCTTTGGAAGGCGGAAAGCCAACTCGCAGAGGCTCGTTAGATGTTTTTAATTAAATGAGGGGACCAACCGACGATTATATCCTCTTACGAAATGTGTAAAAGACAGATAACATGCTTTCTAGCCAGTTTAAACTACGACGACACTGAACTTCTGCTTACCTCAAAATCGTAGTGACTTCTCTAACACTCCGTTTCTAAACTCTACCTCTTTCCCTTCCGTTTACACACATACAAACACACCACGCCTACATCACAAAACACACTCACACCACATCTACATCACAGAATACACATACTAACACTTTAGTAAGTATATTTAAGTAAACATACGTTTGCACCTTGTAGTTCTAAGCAGTCTATTATAAATTATTTGTGCTCCTTCTGTGGGAACCTGGGCTGGCGATCCTTAATACAGGTTACCATGTAACCTAGCTAGGACGCCAGATTCAATTCTATTTATTGTTACTCTTTTCTTATTATCCGAAAATTGAGAATTTATATTTATCGTAACAGACTGTACCACACTTTTTTGAAATAAATAAATTTTATTATCCCTATATGCACTATGCAAGTGTACCCAAGGACAACCCCCGGTTGGTGTAGGACTATTGCAGGAAATGGAAACAAAGATATTGGACTATGGGGTTGGGTGACTAAAGTTGACTGGTGACCTGGAACTATGGAAGGACTATGGCCCCTGCCTGATCAATGTTTTATATGTACACGGATAAAATGGCAGGGGGTAACTTGCACACTCAATAATGGGCCCCCGGAAACTATCGCTAGCACATAGTAACGTAGCGACAAGGGGGCAACCTGTCCTGAGGTGCTTGAGGAGTGGAGAGGTATTCCACGGCTTTCAGAACAACCCCAGAGCCCGGAAGATAGTCAAGATCCCTACGAGTACTTACTGGAATACTTCCTTCCTCCGAGCACGTTTGCTCTTGCGAATCCCCAATCAAGCCGGCCAATTAAAGCAAGAATGAGGTGGGAGCTCTGTTCCTCGTCAGTGTTCACTCCAGCCGGCCAATAAAGGCAAGCCAGAGATGAGGAACAAGATTTCTCCCGGAAGATACGGTCCGTGGGTTCAGTACTGCCCAACAGTTCGCCTCATGCTGCCCTCCGGGTTTCTGTATCTCTCTTGGTCTAGTTCTTCATCCTAGACCTGTTCCGGCAAAGTAAACTCTACCGGCACAAACCCAGAGTTTGTAGCGCGCAAGCCCCACCACGACGTCAACGTAGAGATACGGCGGGCGGTGGGGTCAACGTAGAGATACGGCGGGCGGTGGGGTCAACGTAGAGATATGGCGGGCGGTAGGGTCAACGTAGAGATACAGCGGCGGCGGTAGAGTTTTTTTTTTTTTTCATTCCATGTAATTTGACTAAGTCACGATCATTTATATAAAAAGCCCTTAGGTAAAATATAAAAAATAAAAATAAAACATTTAAGTCGGACTACTTTTTTTCATAAACAGAAAACGAAACGTCGCATTTTTTTAGCTTTAAGCTTTAAGTTATCTCAAAAAAATAAAAATAATTTATATGCCAGTTGATTCTTTGACATGGTCTCCCTAGAGTTATAGGATACCAAAATGAACATTTATATAGTTCAACTGGAATGCTTACAAGCACCTAAAAGTCGGTCTTGAAAGAGAACACTGAAGTGTAATGTATTCCTACTTGAAATGTAGGACACGATGGAAAAGTTAAGAGTATTATGATATTGACGGAATGTATGTTATAATATAATGTAGGTAAGAAATTAAAAAAAAAATTATTAAACCACCCCTCTAGTGAGATGAAGAAAACAAAAAAAAAAACGAATCGGTCGAGCCATTTTCGAGTTTTTGCGAGACTAATGCTCGGCAATTGATTTTTATATATACGGTATAGCAATATTCTATCTCAAACTTCGACAACGAAGTCTCACGTTCAAACATATCAATTAACTTTATCGGAATCAACCAACAATTTATAAATATTATGTCATTTACATCTCGTTAGTCGGTTCAGACTTACTCACCACATTGAAGCTTCACAGTCACGACTTGGAAAATTCTACTCCTTTATATGTAACTAGCGACCCGTCCCTGCGTCGCACAGGTGCAATGGCGACATATCAAAACATCAAGATTTTTGTGCTATATATAAGTTAAATATATATGTATTATTTACATAAACCTTCCGGAATAAATACTCTAAATGATGGTGAAAACCGCTTCAAAATCCGTAGTTTAAAAGATCTAAACGTAACGTAAACATACGGACAGATACTAAAAGCGACTTTGTTTTAAACTATTTTATACAATATTCTA
The DNA here is from genome assembly GCA_947364205.1 of Agrochola lota. NCBI lineage: Eukaryota > Metazoa > Arthropoda > Insecta > Lepidoptera > Noctuidae > Agrochola > Agrochola lota. The sequence goes on along the minus strand of OX376221.1, from coordinate 5,258,717 downwards.
CTCAGGTGCAAGATAGTGACAAATAAATGATTTATAAGGCGTGCCCACGTGGTTTTATAAGGCGTCCCCACGTGGTTTTATAAGGCGTCCCCACGTGGTTTTATAAGGCGTCCCCACGTGGTTTTATAAGGCGTCCCCACGTGGTTTTATAAGGCGTCCCCACGTGGTTATATAAGGCGTCCCCACGTGGTTTTATAAGGCGTCCCCACGTGGTTATATAAGGCGTCCCCACGTGGTTTTATAAGGCGTGCCCACGTGGTTTTATAAGGCGTCCCCACGTGGTTATATAAGGCGTCCCCACGTGGTTTTATAAGGCGTCCCCACGTGGTTTATAAGGCGTCCCCACGTGGTTTTATAAGGCGTCCCCACGTGGTTTATAAGGCGTCCCCACGTGGTTTTATAAGGCGTCCCCACGTGGTTTTATAAGGCGTCCCCACGTGGTTTTATAAGGGGTCCCCACGTGGTTTTATAAGGCGTCCCCACGTGGTTTTTCAATAATACGCTTGGTTTACACGTATAAACGCGTGTGGGAGTGTCAGATCACAACTAGATAACATATAGTTGATTGCAAATGGCGTTATAAAACCCTAGACAGATATATAGATAGTGGAAATTATACAAGCAGGTGGCGATGTTGTGGTAAGGATGGCGCATGCGTCAATTATGTTTGATATCAACAGGACATTTTTAGATAGGCTTATCAATGGTGAACGCTATCAGAATTCCTTTTCTAAACAAAGGAATTGTGTCTGGATGTGCTTTTTCACAAAAGATGTAAGAAGAAACCGAAGAAAAGTTGTAGGTATAAAAAAAGTTGTTGGGAGCAGTGGAGTGTAGTGCAGTCCTGGCCGCCCTAGGCCCCAGGCCATGTAGTAAGTATCAGCCGCCCCTTTCTCAACACCCATCATATTATAGACTACATAATGAATTTACTTAATTGACAATTTTTATCGAAATCGGTTCAGAAATTTTGTTAACCATGAGTCGGGTTGGCGCCGCGAAATTCTGTGACGCGTTTCAATTAGTTATTTGGAAATATTTTTAAATGGTTTTTGGTTATTATTGTTATACGATGTGGTGCAGTGCGGCTCACCATAATGTGCGCGAACGTAGAATATATAGGTACTTTGAGTTATTTCTTGTTATCCTCAGTGAATTTTTTGTCACGATTGGCCGCCGCTAATATCTGGCCGCCCTAGGGCCGGGCCTACTGGGCCTTAGAGATAAGGGATGAAATCAATCCATAAATGGTCTTCGCTAGTGATGGATATCTTTTATTTTCACAAACTGAATTCAATAATTGAAGAGAAAGATTACATAAATACTAAGATTATCACACATTTTACGAAAACTGGAATAGGAAACTTGTAGTGTACCAAAAATGGAGGTGTGTAGACATCCAATCAAGGGAAATACAGCAACGCTTTAGTAACTAACTGGATGAACTTAATTATTTCTCCTATTTAGGGATAGAAATAACTACATTTCCTATATCTGAGAATTACTATATCTTCGCAACCGTTGAACCATAACGAAGCTAATAATCGAATCTACCAGGTGCGCGTTATGTAATGTGTGTGCGCAACTCATTACGCATAATGTGTGAACATGTCCCGATGCTATCAGTCAGCTCCAGTTTCATTTCCAGGTTATATCAGAACTGTCTTTTGCCTAGATTCTAGATATCTAGGCTGCGTTTCCAGATTATTTGCTGTTATGTGATTATTTCTTGATTTGCTAATTGTCTATTTACGACATATTATGACCTTTTTCGGAACTTGAGGCCTGTATCTATTTAATAACTTATCAGTAATAGACAGTAAGCAAGCCGAACTGGGCAAGCGTAGTGTCAAACTCAAACTCAAAGCATTTATTTCAATTAAACCATTTACAGGCACTTTTGAATTGTCAAATATTCGCTCAGTTAGTCAGAAAGTTGAAGCTAGTTGCCCATTCCAAAACGAAAATCTCTATGGAGAAGAACGGGCAAGAAACAACAAAGACACTGCTTTAAATATTACAAAATCGTGGCTACATTATTCATGTTGTCTATATGTGAGAACAATGTAAAACAAAAAAACAAAAACGATTCAAAATATATGATTAACGGCGCCCGTTCACGAACATGACGTGTGGATCACCACCATACTGTTCAACCATTTCGTTGGGAACCGAATGATCCAACACACTCGCCACCATCAGCGAGACATACATACTCTCAACTGCTGTGCTCTTTCAAGTCAACATATAACATAACAAACGACTCCATGGAGTGGGACGCCCCCGCAAGTAGATGGAACAACCTTAAAAAGGTGGCTGGGACAAACTGGGTGTGGAAGGATGCTATTCGGATGTGCCTATAATTCTGCAACAACGCGTCAGGTAAATTAAGCTAAGGAAATGCTTTAGATATGGCCTGACTATGACTTTGGTAGACTAGCCGACTGGCCGACTTGTCGATAAAGACCGATTAATAGGTCAAGCCCATGGTTGCTTACGATGGAGTCCGGATTTTCAAAATTCGAACTCTACCGAAAGCTGTGATTCTAAAATAAATAATAAATAGATAACATACGTTCTTTATTCAGAGTTGTAGAATCTCTCATTTAGATTTATTTGGTTGATAAAATCATTTTTTTAAATTGCAGATTCTTTATTGAGCACCAAAGACTTCCTATTCCTAGATTATATTACAATTTGTAAGGCTGATTCCAAAATAAAAATATGAAAAATAAAGGTTAGGTACGACTTCATTTTAATCACCCTATTTTTAAGCATATAAAAATATGAATAAAAGAGCCGACTAATCGGCACTTTTTGCCGAATAGTTGCCGACTAGTTGCCGACTAGTCGCCGACTACAAATATGCCTAGACAGTCTGTAACTAGTCAGTACATCTCTGATATGCTTGTTGCAATTTTAGAGAACAAAAATCATATTTATAATATACATATTCATAAGCAGTGATCGGAGTAGGTAGATTGAACTGGGGTCATTGATCCGAAACGTATATATTACTGGAGGAATGTCCATTTCCTCCGGAATTGGTGGATTATTAAAAAAAAACCGGAACTTATGTAGGAATTGTATTCTGCCAGAGTGGAAGGAGTCATTTGATGATTTGCCATCCTCAAAAAAAAGGTAGGAATTGTAATAAAATGAGCAATTTTATTCTTTATTATTCTTCCTATTTTTTTTTTTGTCACGATTTGACAAAACCCAACGACCAATCAGAACAAAGGATCATGGGTGGTACAGTAGTAATAATATCACTACCAACATTAACAATATTTAATTGAATCCGGAAATACCGGAATTACTTTCCGGAAAAATGGCTTATCCATGTTATTCTTTCTGTGTGCATTTATGATACAAGTACTAAAAATCAATCTACCTACTCCGATCACTGTTCATAAGGCAAGTAAAATTACTGATCTCATGTTGAAGACCTATAATTAATGTCTAACAGAAGTGACAAGGAACAATAAAATCTAATTATTTATTTAAATTTATTTATGACCAGTTGTAGTTTAATCATTCTTTGCGTAGTACATATTAACATGCTGACTAATATCACAAGAAGCATGTGCATATTATGACTATACAATACATATTAATAGGGTGACTGGTAATTAGTGACTGATACTTTAACACGTGACTTACTCATCATTATGAACCACTTTTACTATGGGACCAAACCTGAAATCGCGAAAAAAAAAGAGCTGTCGGTCGATTCTGTAAAAATATTAACGTGAAGCTTAAGTGAAGTGAGCTGTCACTGCCACAGAATCGACCGGCAGGATGCTAGGGATTAACACTATTGACAGCTCACTTCACGCTCACTTCACGCTCACTTCACCTAAGTTTCACGGCGATATTTTTACAGAATCGAACGGCTGTTCCCTACATTTCGGCAAGTTATGCGAACATAAATGTATAGGGAACAGCTGATTTTTTTCTAATAGACAGACGGACGGACTTAGTAATAGGGTTCCGTTTGTTACTCTACGGGTACGGAACCCTAAAAAGCGAGTCTACAAATTGTAAAAAAAGTTTTCCAACAAACATCGGCTTACATACATAAATTTTTCAATACGCTGATTAATTTTAAACGGAAGGCCCTGTCTCATTTTTTTTTTTTTTTTTTTTTTGAGGGTGGGAAATCATCAAATTACTTCTCCCGCTCTGGGCAGAGCGAGAGGGTGTGTCAGACTTTTACTGACTAAAACCCACCCGTGTTCCTTCCGTTGCCTGTGTGCCGGGGCCGCGTTATCCCTTTCGGACAAACCCGCAACCCCAGCAGGCATTGGTCTTTCGACCCCGTCGGTTGGTGCTGACATCTCTTTGAGGCGCGCGTGGAACACAACGCGCCGTCGACACGGGCCTGGTCCTTATCGGACGGCGAGCTGCCCATTGCTCACCGTCCGCAAGCCCGCGCCTACGGTGGCCGGAAGTCGGCTCTGGACTCCCGACGCCCGGGGCGTCTCCTGCGGCGACTAGGGCCGCGAGGGCGTGCAGCTTGCATCTCCCTCGCGCGCTCCGCCTCCTCCTTCGCGAGCATAACTGCTTCGCAGAAGGAGGTGACGGCCTCCCATGCACTCTCGCTCCGAACCATGGCCTGAACCAGGGCCGGACGCGAGAGATCGCCGCCGCCGATCGCCTCCGTGAGGACACGGCGGTGCTCCGCCCAAGCTGGGCAGACCTCCACCGTATGCTCCACCGTGTCCTCCGGGCGATCCACACAGTGGTGACACCCGGGCGTTTCCTCCCGCCTTACGCGGAACAGGAACCTCCCGAAACAACCGTGTCCGGTGAGGACCTGCGTCAGGCGGAAGGTGAGGACGCCATGGCGCCTCTCAAGCCACTCCTCAAAGAGGGGACTTATCGCCGCAATTGTGGCGTGCCCAGCGCTGGGCTGCGACAATCGTACACTCCATGCCGCCATGAGATCCCGCCGGAGCTCTGTCCGCTGTGCCGTGATTTCTCGCGGCAGCGGAGTTACACCCCGGCGTTTCGCCTCCTCGCGCAAAGGCCCTGTCTCCTGTGATACAGTTTTTGTGAACTTTTCCACTAAGTTAAGTACTGTATTGTATTGCATAGTTTCTGCTTATCAATAACTAGTGGAAAAATAATCTGTAACACTGTTTTTGAAACAAAAAAATCAATAAAGAAAAGTAAGTAAGTATGTAAGTACTTCAGTGCTGTCTTAAAAATACATGATACTCGTAGGTCCTGTACAATGTAAAATGATCACGTCAATTAAATCAAATGCAAAACAGCATCAATTATCATCAGCCAACGAAATTTTGGGAATTCCTATCACTGTTTTTAGTCTTCAAAGCAAAAAAAACTGCAACGCTAAACCACTGTATAAATAAGTAACAGTATTATATCTTCATAGAAACCGGCCGAAACGACGCGCTTCGAAATCTCAGTATATGTAAGTACGCAACAGGGGGTCTACTCCCTAAGAGAAATCCGTAGTTTCGGTCGGAATTACGGGAGCTTCGCGCTCCGACTCCCTTTCGGACATACCGTAAGTGTGACGGGGAACGAAGCGCCAGTATCGAGAGCGCGGCAATTACACACGGACGCGGAAGGTTTATCTACCGAGCGGCCGTAGATAATTATTTCAAGGTGACTGCCGAGATATAATACTGTTTCTTATTTATACTGTGGCTAAACTAAAGCTCGTGAGAATCAAAAACAATAGTACCTACCTACTTCTCATAATAACATCACTTAAGTATTATTATACTGACGTCAGTGGAAAAGAACTTGTGCTAACTTTAATTTTTCTCGAGTCTGACATATAATAATCACTTGTCGGCTAATCTCCGAGATCTTCCGAGAATCGAGGAAATATTATAAGGTTGTCTAGATGCTTTGTACCAAGTTATTAAAGTTTAATGCTTAAATAATGCGTTGTTTACTTACAATGCACTTTGTTAATAAGGTCGTGGCAAGGCAACATTATTTTCATAAAGTATGTTGAGCTGAGTCGGTTCCTTATTTGTTTTTGTCATGGACTTTTCCGTTTAGTTTTGGTCATAGACCATAGATACGTTTGTGTTCATGTAATTTAAAAAAACAAAATTCAAAAGTCATTTATTCAAACTAAGCTGAGAATCAGCGCTTTTCGAACGTCAAAAATTCAAAATTACATAAGACAGTCCCCCAGAAACGCCCACCCTTCACCACTTCCTAGTTGGAAGAAGTGGCGCAACAAACTCCCCAGCAGCACAGCTGCCTGTTCAGTTGAAAAAACTTGATTCTATATAATATGACTTATGCAGAAATAATTTACAATAGGTACCACAAATTGCAATACAACTCATAAAATAAAAACATTTTAATGAGTAGATTATGTCAATAATAAATGAAAATAAAATTAAAATAAATTGGCTTTTATTTGTTCAATTAGTCCAGGAACTTGTCTTTATATACAGAAACCGAGAAGCAGTGGTGTCCAGTGGTAAAGGGCCCAACTGACGTGTCGTAGGTCGAGAGTTTGAAGCCAGGCAGGCGCTTTACTTTGTGCCATTTATTTTATCACCACTGCTCTAGAAACGGTGAAGGAAAACATCGTGAGGAAACCGGCATGTCCTAGAACACAAAATTCGAAGACATGTGACACCCATCAAACCGCACTGGGCCAGCATGGTAAACTATGGAACACTCCCTCTCACACAGAGGAGGCGTATGTCCCAGCAGTGGGAACGTAATAGGCGAGTATTGTATGCTCAGAAAGCGAAATTTTAGCTTACCATCCAGTGCCAATATTATCGTCACCATTTCAGTCAAACCACCCTGTTAAACTACTACGGTCATAGTTTACTTCAACAAAATTCCAAGTCGAAAGAACAAAGAGCTCTCTTTCGTACAATATTTAAACTAGCACACACGCCGCATTCAAATTTAAGATTATTCCAATTGCATAGCCAGACGATATGTGCTGACGATCTACATTTGGGTACTCCAGACTCATTTGACATCAATCCCCTAAAAAACAGGCATGCTCCTAATGTATGATGACCTCGGAACCTCGAACACGACCCAAAATGCAGACTCAATCGAAGACTAAAGAAAGAAAACTTTTTTAAATTTTGTTTATTTAATTAGGGACTTTTATAATAGCAAAGCATATGACAGTCCTATTATATCATAGATGCCCATTGCCACAGATACAGATTACATTTGGACAATGAACCTGAACAGACTCTTAGCATCATCACCATTTGGTTGAAACAGAATTTTATGACATGTACCTAAATCAAGTTTATTCAACCTCAGGACCCCAAACAGATGAGACTCATATCGAACACAGTCCATGAATTATTTTAAATGTAATGTCTTCCACAAGTCCACACTCCACACATTCGTTTTCATCATGAACGCAAACTTATTACATGGAATGTGTCCAGATCTGAGTCAGCTATAAAATGTAATTTTCTACATAAAGTACCGTGCATAAACCAGGGGGCAAAAAGGCTAACTGTGCATGGTTTTATACCAGAATAAAAACTTTGATTTAACACTACTGTGCAGATTACGAGTGGTCCCAAAAAACCTCAGCGGCCATGTTTTGAATACATTTACTAGAACAACAGGTATTTCATCTACTCTTTTTTCAGGTATTTTGCTTTATTAAGCTCTACCAGGCCAGGCGCACTCCACATTTTAGGCATGAAGCTAGACGTGCGCGGCGGGCTGGACTTATCGGGCCAATTCAGTGAGAGTAACGAAGTCAGAAGATATGAGAGTTATGCGATAGAAAGAGAAGCAACTTCTAGGTGAATATAACTGTAGGTAATTAGCGCTGTGCGGCGACTTAAATTAAACTTGATTGTGTCATAGCAAGAGTCGCTGTTTATTAAAATGATTTTGTGGAGTGAATCTTCTGTACTTGTGATATTAAGTATTCTGTGGCTCTACGTAGACCTTGGACAAAGTGACGTAGGAAGATTGGACACAAAGATCGATTATTAGTGGGCTGAGCCAGTGCCCTCATGATGATGGACTGTCAAGTCTGCTGACCCAGAAGCAGGCCCTGTTTAATTGTTTCAATCATTTACTAACGTTATGTAACCTTAACTGTAGGTATAATAAATATCATTCAATGAATCTTTAGGGGTGCTCGTAAATTCCTTACAGTCCGGCCGTCGAATGAATGCGTTGTTGACACCTGTCAATTTCATACTAAAGAATATGTGTTTTGCGAATTTGATCCATAATACTAGGTACTTGAAATCAGGTTTCGGATAACGGTATATATTTCGAAACGTTTTCGACTTAAAAACCTAAAAACGATTTGTTTCGGTTAAGTTCGAATAAAACGTTTTTGAAGAAAAACAAAATTAGAATCGTTTTTGGTTAATAAAACGTGTTTAACCATTTTTGGGTTGATCGTAAACTAAACTGTAAATACGTAAACGGGAAGCGCATTGGAAGCAATGATGTAATTAAATAAAGTTATGGTACAATTTAACTAAACAAGTTCATGCTTGTCGGCGCAGGCACAGTGTGTGGCTGCGTCCTGCGGAATAAACCGGTTTTTGAGAATGTTCCCATTTCGTTTCCGTTCCGATCAAAATGTTGTACAAAGAAGAATGAGAACTGTTAGAAAATTTAAAAACGTTATTTTAAATAACGTTTTCGAGCTCTGCTAGAAATTGCCCAAGTGTCAGGAACGCACTCTCTGAGCGGCCGCACTGTAGTTCAATACATTAAACAGCAACTCTTCTAACTAAACCGGAAAAATTTAAATTTACTTACTGAAATGCAAAACAAGTAAACAACGGAACCAGATCAATGGACCACTCGTTCAATTAGTTATTATAATAGACCTAGGTACTATCTGGATCAACATAATAATACACGTGTACAACTCATCATTACTGCATAGTATAAATAGATACATACCTGCGTAAATAACAACTAAAAGGATAAGCGAAACAAATAAATTCATCTACCACAAACCACAATATATAAAATGAAAATAATATAACAAACAATTAAATAATACAACAATAATAAGGATCATTCTTTGTTATTTCTTGTGATGGACACGTAATGTTACAATGTACAGCTTTTATCGAATTCCGTTGAAGAGGAAGGTATGAGGACAATACTCGGAACTGCATAGGCAACCATTTTAACTTGGCATGCACAAAAAAAGGAGCCAAGCTTTACGTCCAAGCCAACAGCGCAGATAAGAGAAGCCATGTTATGCTGGCCACAGTAAGATCCATGAGGTCGCTTCTAGTACTCAGAAAACCTAGCATTGCAGCGACTTTACATGTTTTCCATGAATTATGAATACTTTTATTTGCTTCTATGGCTTTTATGGCGAAGCTGCTTTGTCTCGAATTACTTTTAAATGCATTTTGTAATTATATGAAGCATCTGTGCACCGGTGCATTTAACAGAATATTATTCATACGGTGATGGGTGATCAAATACCTAACTCCTGGCAAAGTTGCTAACAATGATGATATTGTTATTAATTTTAGAGTATTTCACGATGATAATGATAACTCTTGAATAAACCATTGGTGCTTCTTACTAACATTGTATGTACATTCTATATAATTATATATTATTAATTAAAGTCGCTTTTCGGGTTTGATTGTGTGACCGCGTTATTCTTCCAAACTACGCAACAGATTTTGATGCAATTTTCACCGTTATTTTTATAGGAAGATCTATGTGTATAATACTTACATTAATATTCAACTTAGTCCTAGTTTTTTCAAGTCGTAAAAACCGAAGCAGGGGCAGGACATTAGTGTAATTAAATGTGAGTTTGTTTTTGTAGGTATCTATCTACTTAGGTACTTATAAAAAATACAATAATATTATCGCATATCTTTAGGTGTTTTTCAAGTTTTTTTGACCGTAATTAATTACGTTTTCGAACACTTCTATAAATAGCTAGAATTCATTGAATAAGTGGCAAGCACTAATTATTATTAGGGTCAAAGTTGAACGTAAAACTTGCTCTCAAACGGTCGCGTGCTTCGCTGAGTTAACGTCCGCGTTGTTATCGCCACAATCAGATGCATCGTCTTGTTGTTTCGTTTGTTTTCTATCCGATTCTTCATGGTTCGAGAGTTTTCCATAAAAACCTGAGTTTACACAATTAATCTATATACGAATAACAGACTGATATCTAAATTGGTAAGTACGCTCCTAAGTTTGTTCCGTGCACGATTCTGAGGTTTAGCTCTAATTACTTTTATATAAATCCTAACAATAAGTTTACTTCACGTGTCTACGCAAATGCATCGATAATACTGTACGATTTTAGAGCCGAAACTGTCTGAAGTGAAGAACAGATCGACGTCCCAAATATAAAAATAGAAACACGGCAGTACTCCGCGCGCTTTTACACCGGCTTTCTACGTCTAACCTAAAAGACAAATTATAATAACCTTTCATTACATGTGCATCATTCCCAGTTAGCAGAAATGTCTCTAGACGAAGGCTTCTTCAAAAAGTTCCACGAAACTATTAATGGCTCTCTGGATGACGTGACGAGGAACAATTTCGCCAATTTAGAGTCGAACACGAAGCGAGTCTCCTACTTGTGCAGTCTACCGATCGTCAGAAATTACAATTTAATCGACGATTTGCAGAAATGCCAGACAGGCGGCGAGTTTCCCGTGAAAAAAGACTTGGAAAGAGCGCGACACTTGAAGGATGAAGGGAATAAAGCCGTGCAGAAAGGTGACTGGGCGAAAGCGATGCAGCTATACAGCCAGAGCATGGTTTACATGCCGGAGAAGGAAAGTAAGTCCATCGGTAACTACGGGTAGTAACTGCGCATGTTCACGTAAAAGGTCATGCGATATGTAAACAAACAGAGCATTTTGTTAATACAAACCAGTTTATTAAGGAAAATGTTTCATTAAATGCTCTGATTTTGCAATTATTAACGAATGAAACTATTTTGGTTTACCATTATAGGTAGACATTCCAAGAAGTGATGTTAGATTTAACCACAATTGATATTTACTAACATATTATTGTGAAAATGTTTTGCCTGTTAGTAGGAAAACGCTTTTAATATTAATAGTAGTATACCTTAAGCAATAAAGCTAGTATTCTGCGAAGTCATTAGGTATCTGCGATGCGGCTTAGGGAACAAATAAGTTTTCAGTTAAAGCACTGAAAACAATTTAACCAAGGTTTTCCTCAACAATTCCTGTTATTTGAAAATAAAGACATAAGTTTTATTTATTTCTATATAATTTACGTGTCGCTTACATGTGTGTTGTTCAATCTCGATGATACATTTCTTAGTAAAAACGACACGGAAAAAACAATGAGGTAGGTATAGGTACCTACTTTCCACGTTAAAATTTCAACGAAATGAGACACATCTATTGGCACAATGAATAGGGCATTTCCTGCCTACTAAGAACTAGATTTTATGAAGACTAAAATAATTTGAAAGTATTTTTTTTTACAGCTGATGAGCTTTCAATAGTTTTGGCGAACCGATCTGCGGCGTTGAATCACCTGGAACAATACGAGGATACATTGTCCGATATCAAACGCTGCTTAGCTCTCGGGTATCCTCGTCACCTCAGATACAAGGTCTACGAGAGACGAGCTAGGTGCCTCCTAGTTCTCAAGAGGAATAAGGAAGCTATCAGCGCTTTCCAGTAAGATATCCTTTACGTTTCAAAATTTTTCATCGATTTTCGTAAAAAATAAAAAACTAAAAGAAGAAAATTCATGGTATGTTTTGTCTTTCAATTTTAGAGACACCATCAGTTCACTCGATGAAGCCACAAAATTCGACAAAGAGAAAAGGCAGAAGATGCGCACAGACTCCAAACTCATGCTCGAAATATTGAACAAAGGTCTCGTCTTGGCTGGAAACCCAAAGGACCCAGAACCTTTGAAGAGAACTCCACCTAAGCCCAAACTTCCTGGGAAAAACAACTCTCAATATCCTGCAGCTTCAGAAGCGATCCAGATTGATAACGATAATGTTAAAGGGAGATTTGCAACTGCTACAAAAGATATAGAACCGGGAGAGGTTCTGTTAGTAGAAAAGCCACATAGCGGGGTCTTACTGGCGGAATACTCCACCACACATTGCCAGAACTGTTTTATAAAGTATGTCTTGGTTCTATAAAAAATACTAAGCTTCAGTTCCTATAAACCGGCTATATACAATTAAATATTTTGTTGTTTCCAGGTGTCCAATCCCTCTACCCTGTCCAAAATGTCCGAACGTCGTATTCTGCAGCGATAAATGTCTAGAAGCAGCATTGAAATCTTATCACGCCTACGAGTGCCACGTCCTCCCGCTCGTATGGAAGTCAGGATGCTCAATCACCTGCCACATAGCTCTGCGGATGATCACACAACGCAAAAAAGAGTACTTCACCAATGTTAGTCAAGAACTGGATACCAAACCAACAGGTCCTTACAAAACTGATGACTATAGAAATATCTATCATTTGGTAGCTCATGAAGATAAAAGATCTAAGCTGGACTTCATACACAGAACTCAAATGACAGCCTTCTTCGTCAAACTACTGGAAATCAGTGGTTACTTCGATGGTAAGCCTAGATGTAAGCCTGTGGAAGTTGATGAGCTGAAGACTATGGCTATAGATGAGAAATATAAGGATGATGTGGCTCTAATCGGTGGTTTGATATTGAAGAATCTACAAATCCTAAAGTTCAACGCTCATGAAGTATTTGAGCTGCAATGTCCAAAGCCCAAAGTAGATAAGAATGTTATCAAACATGAAGGAAAGTCAGTGTTTTTGGCGGGAGCAGTGTTCCCGACTCTTGCACTGTTCAATCATTCATGTGATCCTGGTGTTGTGAGGTGAGCTGATTTGCTTTTTATTTTATGCCAAGTTTAGCCTTTTAAATTGTTTCCTAGACAATATCATCATTACGTAAAAAATCATAAGCGTGGCTTGTTTTTTTGATTGTCAATTACTATTGTCATTGCATTTTTACAATCTTGTGTATAAATTCACAATAGTATATACATCTTAACCGGCTTTCAGGACACATTTAGGCACTAATCGTCTTTATCTGCCATGGGTGGACTAGTTTTCGTTTTCTTTCACGATTGGGGATTGTTTTCTATTCTATTAAAGACCTATTCAAAAGCACACACTATAGGTACTCGCATATAGTAGATACGTGTTACCTGTCTTAATTTCACAACATTCCATATTGCAGATATTTCTGCGGCAATAACATCGTCGTACGCGCAGTGAAGAACATCAAGAAAGGCGAGGAAGTGTCCGAGAACTACGGCCCTATCTTCACGACAGTTCCCAAAGTGAAGAGGCAGGCAGAGTTGAAGGAGCAGTACTGGTTCGACTGCCAGTGCACGCCGTGTGAACATAAGTGGCCCATGTATGAAGAAATGACAGAAAATTATATGAGATTCAAGTGAGTACCGAAATTTTAAACTAATTCTAAGCTTTCTGCAGACTAAATATTAAAGAAGTAGATACCAACTCTTGAAATCAAATTCATTGTGGGTTACTTATCCGATAATAACTTCACAAGTTGTGACTGGTAGCGCCATCTAGTATTGAATAGTGTAAATTCAGAAACTCGCATCAAACTTTTGTCAACATCGATGTTTATTATTTAAATTGCACAGTTGCTCAAGATTTACATGTCTTATGAATTGAGAAGTTGCGAGAGCACGATTTGTATAGTAGTGCTAAACCCATTGAACCCACTCCAAGCATATATTTTTTATGGATAAGACATAACTCTTCTGCCGTTATTTACAGATGCAACTCAGACCGTCCCTGCCCCAACGTGGTGGCAGTTCCATACGACAGCCAGGAGTTCATGGTGCAATGCGGCCTCTGCCAGCAGTACACCAATATACTGAGGGGATTGAAAGCTTTGCAAGTAAGTTAACATTTTACAATAACGCACTCCGTACAGGTATCAGAAGGCCAATTCTCGTACTTAAAAACGTTCACATTCAAGTCGCAATCTGTCAAACTTGTCAAAAAATTTGCTAAATGGGTTGTTCCATAAAAGTGGGGTAAATTTCACACAAATTTTGCCATAGGTGTTATTAGATACAAATTAGAAAACTTTTTAATAAATACAGTACTTATAATAATTTACTTTTTGTATCCAAAGAGGCTGGTCACTTTATTCGGTATTTAAAGAGAAATTTGTGATTTTTTTTAATATGTGTTCTAGGGACTGACGGGCTGTGATAAGGACTGATGCCTTACATTGTTAGTACAATAAAATCACATGTTTCTCTTATATAATGAGCATTTATTTAGTAATTCTTACTATTATCTTATTAATTGACATATTCATTGCAAATCAAATGATAGACAAAGCAGTCTTTAGTAAAGTATCTTAGATACTTTTCTCTTACCAACAATAATAACAGTACCAAGAGAACTTTAAATTACTTGAGATCACAAAACTAAACAATTTGTGCTATACAAAACATAACACTATGTAACAACGAGCAATTTTTTTTTTTCTAAATGATTGATTATGACCGTCAGTCTCTAGCCTTTGCTAGGGACTGATGTCCCTAGTCACATTTACGACAAGGGCCTGATGGTCTAGGGACTGACGAATCAGAACAAAATCACTCTTAGTTTACTCTTAAATAGAAATACCGAAACTTGTAGATAGCTATAACATCAGAACAAACAAATCACATATACACACAAACAAAAGAGAATAATAACTAATTAATTTTCTATAAAATGACTGGCACAGCACGTATTTCCTCAGCGTCGACGCCGACCGTACTGATGTCTAGATGGCCGACGTGGAACGGCCCACGCATATGGCTACCTTCACGTCGTTACTTTTGAACGCATCGGTTTTAAAATGCTCGTTTTGCTCGATTGCTGCGTATTTTTAAATTAACTGAGTGGCTAGGGCCTGACTATAATTATCGATGACACTACTTTTCTTATAAAAAACATATGAAAAGTAGTTAATATTGTTCACTAAATCGTTTCGGTAAATAAGACAATGTAATTTTTTGTGTGTTTAAGTTAAATAAAGTTCAAATATCATCTAGGAATACCAGACGAACGAAAACAGTATTTTGGAGATGTGAAATGGCTAGGGACTGATATTAGGGAGAGGAAACTACATTTTTTTTTATAAAAAAAAATATGATTAAGGCACAAATGAGTGACATGATTAAAAATCGTTTATTTCATGTGCCAGGCATTTTTAATATTGGTTAAATAATATAAATTTATATAAAAAATCACTGGTACACAAAGTTACCCAACTTTTATGGAACCACCCAAATAGATTGTATTTTTGACAGATTGCGTAGATGCGAATGCGAACGTTCATAAAAATTACGTGAATTGTCCCTCAGTACCTACAGTAAACGACGACGCGGACGTTCACTCTTGGTACTTACCAACTCCCATTTTTTTGTCTATGCCATTTTAGATGTTCGTCTCGTACGATTGAGTGAAAGCATTGTGTTAGTAGGTAGTCCTTTTCGAGAACGTTTTCAAAACCCACTCCACCAAATGAGAACAATATTATTTGTAGGCAAGATCTTGTGACTCTGCTAGTCAGCTCAGTGGTTATGGGTAGAAGCTATACATACAGACAGTGGCGGACTAACAGGGGGGCGGAAGGGGCGGCCTGCTCCGGGCCTCCGGTCTTGGGGGGCCCCCAAATGCTTCCGCGTTCCCCTGATCCCAGGTCTCAACTCGAATAAATTATAATTAGTCTTGAAAAAAATTCAATAGATGGCAGTAGAGGCAACAATTATGAAATAATCATAAAAAGCGTTAAACGGCAGATTATGGTTGAATACTAAAGCTACAACAATCATCGTCATAGATTTCTCTAAGTATGCAATGACATGTAAGAATGTAGGATTCTAGCCACGATTTCAATTGCAAATTGACTAGTAATATGTGATCCATTGATGTAAATCATGGATACGCCCTCACCATACTTACGTCGCGCGAAAAGTGTCACTTCTGAAATGAGCGAATTCGCTCATTTTAGATCATTTCCTCATTCGTCATAGTTCGTGACACATCGGAGTAACTTTCTCGTTTTTAATACACACAGCTGTACAAATATGCCTTGTTGTGCCTACAGGAAATGTAACAACAACTCCAAAAATACAAACAAAGCTAAAGGTATTACTTTTCATGCGTAAGTAATTTTTTTTCAAATTTATTTCGATTTCAAAAATAAATATTATGACGGATGATGACATGTAACAAAAATTTCGTTCCCATGACAACGAACGATAGGGTAGTGTAGCGTTGACAAAAAAAGTTTAAAAGAATTTAGGAAGTATGGAGGTTACATTATAATTTTAAAATATTTTAAAAGCCGGATTTTTTTAATGTATTTGTTTTTTAGATTATCTTTTCTTTGCAACTATGTTTTCGAATACAAAATTATAGGTTAGTACATAAACAATTTAATAAAACGCGATGTGCTTCGAAAGCACATAAAGCGTGGGGTCTTTTGCCTGATCTCTCTCCGCTCGTGGTGGGTTGCCATCCCGCCAGACTATGAGAGTGAGGATATGGAGATTCCTCACCTGCTCAAGCATGTCGAGGGAATCCAGGGCAAGAATCGCGAATAAAGGCGCAGTGCAAAATTTCATCGTTCAGCCTTAACGCGTGAAAAGGTAAAAGACAGACAGATTAAAAATATTAAATAAATGTAGTTTAATCACTATTTGTATTTAACTGTTAGGTTCCCACAAGAACCGGGTGTTAAAGAAAAATGGATTAAAATAATCCAAGAAGAACAAAGAGTCGATGAATGGTTGCCAACCAAATACAGTCGCATTTGTTCAGCACATTTTAATGATGATATGTTCTACTTGACACAAGCTGGTCGGAGAAAATTAAAAAAAAATGTTGTACCATCTTTTAGGTATGAATGTATGATTTAGCTAATTGCCAACATCTGTCCGTGTAGTAAGATCAATCTAGATCGATCTTTAAGTTTTTAAATCTGACTGCCTCAGAAAGTTCCCTACATACTATTTTATTAATTACAGATATCATTTGTAGAACCCACATATGAAATGATGGGTTCACCACTTGAGAATGTTTATATTTCTGATAATGACTCTATATTTGATTCGCCAAGAAAAATCCACTTAAGACAACAATTAAAAAAAGAGGTTTTAAAGAAAATAAGATATAGATCTGAATATTATTAATATTATTATAGGGGATACCCGTTTTTTTGTAGTTTCACTAAATTTTTCAACAACTGCCAACGAATCTCCCTTCTAAACCCATCATAAATAAGCCTTTTGGATTCGAAGGAATTCTGAACCAGTTTAATCATGTGACAAGCATCATGATAGCTACTTCTAAATGATATACAGGATTTTTGAATGTTGTTTTTAGATGTGATGGTTGTTTTAGATCACAACCTAGTAAATTGGCTGCAGTTATGTTAGCCGCACAGCCATCAAAAGTTATGGCAACAATATCAACCCCCACATGGTAGCATTCACTCAAACACGTTTTCAATAAATTTGCCCGAGTTTCAGCTGATAGTCCGTTACCTAAAAATATGCCACTGGGATTTTCCAGCTTTCGTTCATGCATACTAATATTAATACATACGCCTGAGTCGCTATTTCGCACGATTTTGCCGAGCCAGCACCGAAATTTACGACGCCTGCAGTCTTCTTTCCAGTCCACGTAGTTTGGTGGCGAAGAGTCATCTCGTCAGCAATTAACGTGCAGAATATTCGCGGATCACATTTTTTTTTTTTTTTCTAAAACCTCTATCGCTTCCTTATTAAAGCCAAGACGACCCGAACTGTTATCGTACCATTTTCCTATGTCGCGAGGGTGTGGCAAAGATACATTAAATATTTTTATTGATTTTTTTTATCAGCCTGTTAATAAACTCTACCGCTTCTGCTTTCAAATTCAATTCAATTATAATATCATTGATAAAGACAAACATTTTATTATTTCAAAACAACCTTGTTTTAAAATTAAGTACCCTTTTTAAAACTAGTATGCTGACGGTACAGCGACAATTCCCTACGTCATTGTGTGACAGATGACAACTTAAGCACAAATGCGGTCATTTTTTGATGCTGAAGGCGTATCTTTGATTTACATCAATGATGTGATCAACAACAACATATTCTAAGCTAGACACGTTTTAGAGAAAAACCCAGAGGCGGCTTTACCTATGGTGCAGGGTGTGCAGCGCACACGGGCGCATGGTCTTAGGGGCGCCGAGCGCTGCTCGCGACAACTTTTTAATCAAATTCCAAACAAGACCAAATGATATTCTATAAAAAGGCAGTTTGTAGTTGGAGGACCCCTATGCTAAATATAAACGCAGGGTGTTAAAATTTCGAGTTCGCTTCGCTCGCTCTTGCAACCTAACACTCCTTTTTTATTAGAATTCTCTGCGTAAATCGACAATGTATTTCCCAAAGATTTCAATCGTAGATTTGCCCTGCCGTGTTAAAAGATGGTCGCGTTTCTGTTTCGTTTTGACACCTCTGACACACAATATCGCAGACATTTGACTTGATTGTCATGAAAACGCCATTATTATTGTGCGAAGTCACTCTTCTCACTATGGGCACTTTTTCGCGCGACGTAGTACGGTGAGGGCACATCTACGATTTAAATCTTTGGTATTTCCTATTTATATTTTGATGGTCAAAAGAAAAACTGACTTATCCGGGACGGGGTATTAAATTTTCGAGCTCGCTTCGCTCTTGCATACTAGATTTTGAAAACAATTCTTGTTTCTGTATAGATGTTTAAAAGTTTTTTTTTACAATGCAGATACAAAGCAGTAAAAAATTTCGAGCTCGCTAAAATATAGGATGGTAGAGCGAGAGGCTCTACCATCCTATATTTTTCTGATCCTCTAGCTTTTCGGTTGTCGACAAAGTATCCTCTATTTCTGTATGAATGGTCATCAGAAAACCTTACCTTTTCGAGGCATTTTGCTAAAGCGGGGGGGTCCCCCGCCCAGGAATGAATGTTTTTAATTTAGTTTTGCCGCCCCGGGCCCCCGACAGGCTTAGTCCGCCACTGCATACAGAATACAGAAACCGATAACATTTCAATGAACAACGAAAATAATTAAGATAGGTAGGGTAGGTGGACCTAACTTTTAGATGTTTCGAACGAAGCCGACAGAAATATTTTCATATTGATAATATATGTAAGTAAAGTAGACTACCCAAATTAGTACATCAAATACAGGTATTTCAGTAGATATCCGCGTATGAAGACACGTAAATAAATTAGAGTATACATGCAAATCATTCAATAAACATAAGTGATATAACTTGATATACAATAATGGAACATATATTTTATATGTCTATGTGCTAATGTGAGAATTGTTTGAGTAAACTGACTGTGAAGTTTATGAAAATTCCGTGACGATGTCATCATTCAGACGACGTGAATATGACATGTAATAATTACTGAAAAAACTGGCCAAGCGCGTGTCGGACCACGCGCAATGAAGGGTTCCGTAGTTGGGATGAATTTATGTCAAGAACAAACTTAACATTGTAGTTGAAAAACATGTTCTGCCATACGGAATGTACGGGAGATCATGTTTTTCAAACCGCAAATTTATATTGATTATTACTTGTTAAGGTTAACGAGTAATAATCAACCAACTTAAATTTAAACTTAACGGAAAACTATCAAAGCTAAGTAGGTTGTACAGGTGTACAGCCTACTTAGCTTTGATAGTTTTCCTTTTAATTTCCTTATATATACATATATACTACTGCTGTGATTTTTTTTACAAATCCAAGTACAAGAACCATTTAGCTGGCAGGGAGGGGGGGGGGGACCTGTCTCTAACATTTTTTTTCAGTTAAAAGCTCAATATTTGAAAGAGAAGAAAGAAAGAAAGAAAGAAAGAAAATACGTTTATTTGCGGTACACATGACGCAAGGTAAGAACAAAACACGAAAATAAACAGTTTGGTGGAAAACATGCGTCACATCCACGCAAAACGGCCATCGCTCAGCATAAAGCTGCGACCCTATGCGAGACAGAGCCCCAGCGCTGGTTTTCAGCGACAGCCGGCGTTGACGTTATGACGTCAACCGGCGTTGACGTTATGACGTCAACCGGCGTTGACGTTATGACGTCAAATTTCGCAAACGGATCCCTGAATCCAAAAATGGTTTTCAACAACTCACAATATTTTCGAACGACCTTTGTAAGGATACCGCACAGCATGGGGTAGACGAGAAAAAAAAAGCATCCCTACTTTACGTGTAGGGGAGGTTAAAAAACCTAAAAAAAAAAAAACTTGATTTTATTTTATCACTTTGTCGGCATGATTTATATGTATACTAAATTACAGCTTTCTAGGACTAACCGTCTCTGAGTTAAGCCGCGGACAGACAGACGGACAGACAGACAGACGGACATGGCGAAACTATAAGGGTTCCTTGTTTACTACGGAACCCTAAAAAGGGGCACTTTCATTGACTTGAATGTGCCCTGGCGGCTGAGAGTATGTCATGCTCACTCAAATGTTTCGCTGGACGTGGTGTGTGTTGAAACATTAATTTCCCTTCAAAATGGTTGAGCTGAATGGTGCTGAATATTCACCTCAACCATTTTGAAGGGAAATCAATACGTCATATTCGTGAACGGGTATGGATCCGTCAGTAGGGGCTGGTCATCTCTTAGCTGCCACGGGTTTATTTTAATTTTTGAATAGTTGTTATCTTAATTATTACGGACGCTTTTAACGTGCACGTCTTTCTACATTGTTCTCACATGTATAAATACAACATGAATGATGTAACCAATATTCTGTAACAATATTCTGATTTAAAAGAGTGTCCGTGGAGTTTCATGCCCGTTCTTCTCCATAGGAACCTACTACCTACGCTTTGGAATGGGCAACTAGCTTCATCTTTCTGACTGACCAACCCCTTGACAATTCAAAAGTTCCTTTAATTAATTGGCCTATTTGAAATAAATGCTTCGTGTTTGGATTTGAGGAAATTAAATGATTTGTCTCATTATGTGACTTATGATTCCCGTAAAATCTTTAAATATGAAAACTGTGCCTATTGATGTAATTAACTCAACTACAGACAGCCTAAAAGATACAGTTCTTTCTGAAAAGAAAACTGCTCTACGACATTGATAGGAAGTACAGACAAAAACATTCGTAATATTATGTACAAAATTTATTAAGATAATTCGCAACCTTCTTAGGTACATAATTGTTAAACTTTATCACATAGGTCACATTCAAATTCATTAATCTATGCTTCAATAGAATTATCAACATAATTTATAAAATAGGTGCAGGTTTAAATATCTCCTAAAATGAAGAAGGCACTACGTATACATTATGTGACCAAATCTTAAAATAATACATGATAACACAAACATACAACAAAACAACAAAACAATTAAACTAAAATTAAAAGATAATGTGCGACTGCATTGTTTGTGAGTCCTCCTATGCTCCTATGTTCAGTCAACAAAGAGAGATGAGAAATCTCCTATCCATAGAGCACGAAGACGCCTCTGCTACATGCGGCATTGGCCACAGCTTCCATATAAACCAAGCGTCACCGTTTACCTAATTAATCCGATCCAGCCTGTCCCTTGCTGTCCTCCCCCAGCGACGCCCTAAGCCCAGGCCCGTAACCCTGAAGGGATGCCCTTAGCGTGTAATCGGTTAGTTTATAAGTTTTATGCCCTGGCTGGAGGCCTTAATTTATTGAGTCACCCACAGGAAAGTCCGGTCCAGCAGCCGACAACCTAGTTTGTAAGTTTTATGCTCTGGCTGGAGGCCTTAATTTATTGAGGCACCCTCATGAAAGTCCGGTCCAGCAGCCGACAACCTGGTTTGTAAGTTTTATGCTCTGGCTGGAGGCTTTAATTTATTGAGTCACCCACAGGAAAGTCCGGTCCAGCAGCCGAAAACCTAGTTTGTAAGTTTTATGACGTATAAAAACTGATGACTTTGAAGGCGTTTCGGGACAGAAGTTGCGTGCTCGTTTATTAGTGGTTCCTTTTTTTATTAGTAGTGCTGTTTATGGACACTGCCGGCGGCGCTTCCGTGCTCAGTGGTCCTATCCTATCGTGTCTAATAGACAATCTTTTAATATTGCTCGTGTAAAAAGTAATTTCCGTACGCGTTGACTTCGTACCACACATATCTCATAGACTTGAGCATTCACTTGTAACAAAACATCGAGCATTCGCCGTTTTTAAATTTGTCGAACTGAACAACGAGCCAAGCATAGAGTCAAACGCTCATTTCACGATCATTCTAGCGAACGCTCAAGGAAATGCTCGTCAAAAAAAAAAACGTCACGAAGATGCAACAATGACAAAATGGCTCGGCTCAGCAAAAATCTCGAAGCAAATTCACGTTCCTTTCGCTAGAATGCTCGCTAGAATACTCGCTAAAATGCTTCCGTTTATTTTTTCTGTAATGTAACATTCGCTAGAATGCGCATTACAAGTGAATGCTCAAGCCTGTCAGGACCTTTATGTTCTGCCTGCGTACCAAACTCTCGACTATTCTATACCTGCCGCACTGCTTTAGTTAATCAACCCAGAGCTTTTTCTCTAAACGTATAACTATAGTTCAGTACATATAAATACCGTAAACAGTAGTATAACAGAATAAAGTGTCGTTCCTATACTGTTCGTCTACGTAATCATCAGTCTCAGGATCCCATATGCATCTCTGGCCGCACTTCACACCTGCACCCTTAATTTCTATTATCGTTGCTTGTACTACGACCTTGTACCTGCAATGAAGGACATATTTTAAAACGTATGAAAATGCTAGTTGAAAAAAAAATGTGACTGTGGCGGCATCTGCATCGCCATATGCGAACTACGCTTCAAAGACCTGACGTCACACGAAATCGAGACGTCACACAAATCCTGCATCGCGCAATAAGAGTTTACCGCGCGATCAACATATATACAAGAACCCGACATCAATCGTTGGGCAGTTGCCCGCCAGACACAACAGCCGTCTGGTCGGAGGATCCTCTCTTTTCTATAGAGGATGAGTGAACTTTACACCCTGTTCCTCATGCCTCTAAAACTTCATTCATCATCAACTCCGAAAGACGTCCACTGCAGGACATATGCCTCCCCCAGAAAAATGCCTGTTCTGAAAACCGGCCAGATGAGAGTCGGACTCGCATACAAAGCGTTCCGTACCTCCGTACAATAAAAGCAAAAACGCCGAAAAAAAACACTCAAACTCAACTCACTCTTTTTTCGGCGTTTAATTTTTTTACTTTTTTTTTTTTTTTTTGTTTTAGCGGCAATAGAACACACTCATACACAATATACAATCTGTGAATATTTCAACTGTCTACCTACTACGGTTCATGAGATACAGCTCGCTGACAGACAGACGGACAACAGAGGTTTAGTAATAGGGTTCCGTGCCCGAAGGGTGCCAAACGGAACCCTAAAAATAATCACTGCTTACTACCTATATTTTTAGTAATAATTATTGAGGTATGCATGTTTTATTTCTGAGTTCCATGAATGTGAGTTAAAAAAAAATTATTTATTTATTAAACTGAATACTAATAGTATTGACCAGAGTCAGCTGAAATACTTTTTAATCATTATATTGTGGTTTCTTCCAAAATACCAGGCTTTAGTACCTAGTGTTATTTAATCACTAATTTTTTCCTATTAATTGGGGATGGTTAAAAACGGTACTTCTCAACACAGCAGGCAGGGACGGCGTTCTCTAAATCTTTGTTTTAAAATTTAATTTAATTTATAGGCGGTCCATAATAAATTATACCACATCACGGTTCACATGAATCGGATTCTAATATACACAAACTAAAAAGCCCAAAATTACGTTGCATTCTGTAAAAATGAGCCTGCACGAATTAAGTAAATCGCATAATATAAATTTCCATTACTAAGCGCCGCAAAATATGTTCGATTATCCTTCAATTATCATACATGTAGCCTAATGTAAACCAAAATAAATCCTACTTATATCCTAATACATAATAAATATATATATATAATATTATAAGAGAGAGAGAGAGAGAAGACAGAGAAGAGTGGAAAGAAGAAAGGGAGGCCTTTGTGGGTTTCAATGGGACAACACAGGCTAAAATAAATAAATAATATTATAAATGTGAAAGTGTATGGATGTTTGTAACTCAATCACGCAAAAACGGCTTCTCCTTCTTCTTTTCGTATGGTTAGTGAGTAATCTGGTATCAGAGTTATAAAACCGCCCATGGGCCTTGGACTTGGCTTCATATGCCGTCGAGAAATATCTCTCAGGCATGCCGGTTTCCTCACGATGTTTTCCTTCACCGTTTTTGAAGCACATGAATCCGAAAAGTCAGAGGTGCGTGGCTTGGGTTCGAACTCGAGACCTATGACTTGGGAGACCGACGGTCACACCACTAGGCTTAACACTGCTGTCTATAACGGCTGAACTATTTGGAATGAAATCTGGCAGACAGATGGATTAACACGTGGGATATACCGGTAGTACGTTGCCCTGAGATCATTTTCGACATCCACGCGGGCGAAGCCGCGGGCAAAAGCGAGTACTATAATAAAACGAGTACCTCTTCATATCTAGTTCTTGTACTCTCTGTCGTATTCCGTTCGCGATGGCCTTGGCCCAGCGTGGCGCCTGGTCAGACCGGTACTGGCGCCCTATCAGCTGCTCTTGCATCGTCGACAAGATTATGTCCCTAACGTTGGCTGCTTGGAATCTGAAACACGAAGACAAGGCTGAAACACCTCATACATTGGATTATTATTATAGTTGTGAAGACATGGATTTCTATCAAGTAAAATATTTCTTAGGGAGCGCCCGTACCTACGCAAAATACGCGCTTGGACGTGCAGTTGCCCACCAACCCAACATACAATACAAAAGAGTACGTCCAGATTGTGCGAGACATCTGCTGCAAATTAAGCGTGTGTAACTCTTTACGGAACCGACTCGCTGATCCGGATCATTGAAGTGGTCCCAAAGATTGTTTCAGTAACAACGTTTCAAACCCGTTATTTGAATCTGAATCATTACCTTGCCTCTGTGCTCTTTCCGTGCGACCGTCGCTTGGGAGGCGACTGCGCGGTAGTGAGCGAGAGAGAAAGACTGAGCCACAGAGTTACGTAACTTTAGTCAGTACTATCGAACTGACTCGCGAGCCGCGAGTGAGCGGGTGACACATTACAATCTATTTAAGTCAGAAAGAGACACCAAATTAGATGTGTATCACTTATACTCTCACAGTTTTCCCTTGTCGTTATCCATTTTTATATCTTTTGAGTCGATGATTCAAATGAAACATATCTATGATCGGATCATTTCAGTGATCCAGATGCAAATATTGCAATCGCGAAAAATGATACATTTCTCCCACCTCTACTGCAAATGTATTTTAATATTTTTACTATAGGTCAGATGCCTCAGCGTGAGGAACGTGTCACATAGGATTGCCAACTTTTAGTACAAGAAATAAAGTATTTATGGTCAAAGTGGGAAAACAAACAGCAATTCGGGAAAAGAAACAGCATCTCGGAAAAAAATATACTAAATAAACAACGAAAACCGACTCCAAAAAAACAGTACAAAATAAAAAATAGGTAACTTTAATTTCGGAAGTTTGTGTCTTTGTCTTTTGTTTTTTGGTTTTTTGCCACCGACTTCCTTTTTATTTAGGTATAGCTCTGGACGTCAGTGAAAACAGTATATTCATATACTTTATTTTTGTTGAACAGTAAACAGGTTTTTTAGAGTAAAAAACAGTATAGGTAATAACTGTTGTTGTTTTAATAGTAGTTTGGGAACCCTAGTGTCACATACAAAGATTACCATCCGAAAGCATTTTTTAAAGTGCTTATTTCAACAAAGACTAGATGAAATTATTGCTATCTATGCAATATAGAAAACTATTTTTGTTTCTATTTACCATTCCCTTAAATTTCAGTAATCTTTTTAACTTAGAAATATATTCCTTGGTCATTCGCCAGTAAATACTCGTATAGTCCTCAAATCATGAAAAGGTTAGCTTACTTTTCCCCAAGGCCAGGTCGCACTTCATATTTAGGAGGTGCAAGAGCCTTCTCTACTACTGGAGTGACTGGAGTTTGTGGTATATCTTCAGGTTGCTCAACCACTGTTGGTTCTTCATCGATATCTGAAATTAAAAATACATTTAATTAGACTTGAATTAAATTACATAAAAATATGCATGTAAATAAGTACAGAGGATCCTGGATTTTCAGGATTTTTCTTTGTTGAATTCAGTTTATTTAAAAATCGGATGAGATTTTTATATCAGGAGTGTAGTTATGAAATTCATATTGATTAATATACAGGCTGGATTTTTGAGTTGGGGCAGTAAGGACAGCTACCTTAAACGTTGTAGCTACATGAAAACGGTCTTAAGAAACTGTCCTTAACTTTTTGAAAGATTACGATCTGCATTTACAGATTTTGAAAAAAAATTACAGTCAGCAAGAAAATGGGCAGTTTTCACAAAAACTTTAGTTGAAGCCAATCGATCCTGTTTCTTATAAGGATCAAAAAAGCTCTACTGGGCCAACAGAGGTTTGAGTACTAGAAAAGTCAGAACTCGCAAAAAACTTTTCTCATACATTTCGTAGGAAGTGAAACCTATTATATTATATACTAAAACAATTTATTGAACTATAAATTTCGAACCAATAGAGAACAACATTTTAAACGTTTGTTGCTTTTGAAAAAACTATTTTTTTTTTTTTGCTCTTTCTGCCTTTTATACAGAACAGTATTTTTTAACCTTTTTTCATACAAGACTGAAAGTTCAAAAAAATTTGAAGAAATTTTTTTGGGTTCCGTACCTCAATAGGAAAAACGGAACCCTTGACATCACTCTTGTCTCTGTCTGTCCGTCTGTCACAGCCAGTTTGCTCCGAATCTAATAGACCGATTAAGTTGAAGTTTGGTTGCATTTCTGTGACCCAAATACGGACGTGTAACTTGGGGGTCACTTTTGGGGGTAAAATAAGTTTTTTTTTTTATGTGACGTTTACCGTGTGACATATCAAATGAAAGAACTTATTGCGTGGATATCAAATACTGATATTTAAGAAAATCCCTTATCTCCGAAACTACAGTCTATAAACTTTAAAAAAATACAGAAAATAGTTCTATCCTTATAGATTACAGGAAAACCTATAAGAACTCTATGGTCTTAAAATAACATAGTAAGTCACTCAATAGTGTGCATACAAACTTACATTTGCAGTTGGAACATGTTTTTTAACTACAATGTTAAGTTTGTTCTTGGGATAAATTCATCCCAACTACAGAACCCTTCATTGTGCGTGCTCCGGCACGCACTTGGCCGGTTTTTCTCGGAACGTCGGACATCACAAGCAACAAACTAAATATCTTGTTCTTATAGGAAATAAAATTATAACGCGAATTCGTCCGAAGTTAAAATTTTTTGTTTCTGTTTGGCTAGTCTGTCTATCATAAAAAAGTATGTTGGAGTTTCTTTCCTACGAAATGTATGTGAAAAGTTTTTTGACTTTTCTAGTAACACCTACCCTCAGTTGGTATAATAGAGTTTTTTGATCCTCCAGGGTTGATTATCATCAAAAAAAGTTTTTGTGAAAACTGCCCATTTTCTTGCTGAAAATGTCTCAAAAGTTAAGGACAGTCTCCTAAGACTAAGACCGTTTTCTTCTAGCGACAACGATTAAGGTAGCTGTCCGTACTGCCCCATCTCAAAAATCCATCCTGTATATAGGTTTTTTTTTTAAACAGAGACTGCGGTTGTCACAGAAGTCTCTGTTTTAGATGCGTAACGCAAATTTGGATAGAGGTGGCCCTGGAAAAGGATTGCTCAGCAGTGGGACAGTGTAGTGAAGACTAACATAAACATAAAAAATAGGAGCAGTGGTGGCGCAGTAGTATCGGCACCGACTTACGAGTATAGGTCATGGGTTAACCCAAGCAGGGGCATTACTTAACTACTAAAATGATGACGGAAAACATCTTGAGGAAACCAGCATGTCCTAGCCCTTAAGGATAAGGGGATACATACACCTAAGGGGGATATACCCATAATAAATGTCTATTTTACAATTTTATATCTTTGATCATAGATCTATGATCATAGATATGATAGTGTAATAGCCCCCCTAGAACCGAAAATTCGAAGACTTGTGAGATCCACCGACCCGCACTGGGCAAGCGTGGTGGATTAGGGCTCACTCCCTCTCAAAGAGGAGGCCTGTGTCCCAGCAGTGGGAACATAATAGGTTGATTGTGTATAAGTCCAGTTGTACTTTACCCTCGTCCTCATCTGCCATGATGGGTTAGGAGCTCGTTAGCATGAGAAGTAAACTATCTGAAAAGAAACAAACGATCTTCATTTATTTTAATACATTTTAATAAGGATTTAAATACCGCTGGGGTAATAGCCGGGGTTGGTCTGTGAATGGGTGATCATTACATGCTGAGACTCCTCCATGCCTTGAAAGCACATTAAGCCGTTAGTCCCGGCTGTCATTCGTGGATCTTTGACAGTCGTCACGGGTCGTCAGCAGCCCGAAAGTCTTATTAGGGGTATTGTATTACCCAGTTACTGGGTTGTGGAGGTCAGATAGGCAGTTGCTCTAAGTAAAATTCTAATATTCAGCTGCATCCAGTTAAACTGGAAGTCGACCCCAATATAGTTGGGAAAAGGCTAGGCAGATTGATTTATTTAGGACTAGCTGCGCCCCGCGGTTTCACCCGCAATAGTCTCGATCCCGTGAGAATATCGGGATAAAGAGTATTCTATGTCCTAATCCAGGTCACCGTCTACCATGTGCCTAATTTCATCCAAATCTGTTCACCCGTTTTAGCATAACAAATAAACAAACTCACTTTCGCATGTATAATATTATTCAGAATGACATGCCTTCTTCGTTCTGTCCCTGTCCCATGATACTATTACATTGGAAACAATACAAAAACCTAGATTTCCCACCACATTTGCGGCTTTAGAGAAAGAACACAAATACCTCAATCAAACATTCCAAAATCCACAAATAGTTTTTTAATATGTATTTTACAATTCTTTTCTCAGGACACAGAAATGATGTACCGTCTTGGCCGTGCAGCAATGGAGGGAGGCCAGTACGGAGAAGCAATGAAGAAGTTTGTTGCTGTACTCAAGCTTTATGACGAAACACTGTCCCCTCCATATAGGTCTTACTATGATTGTGTTCAAGACCTTAGGCGTTGTATGTTAGCTATGGGAAACTATAGTATTGTGTAGAAGCATAGCCAGGTAGTACAGTTGGCCGCACGTTAGTGGCTCAAACTAAAGTGTACTCAACTGTACCGGTTATGTTACATGTTTACTAATACTTATGTAAAATTTTTCGTATTTTGCCACTATCTGGGGCAATATTATTTATTAAAATTGTTTGCAGACGTGTTTTCTGATTATTTTTGAGTTACGATGTAGAGTTTTTATTGAAGTTATTTTATACAAATGTATATAATATATATGTGTGTTTTACGTGTTTTTTTACTGACCAAAGTTATAACTGTGCTACTAATTTAGAATAATATGTTATTAACATTCAATTAAAAGTACCGTACACATTGTTTTTATTCATTTGTTTATAGTTTATTACTACGCGCTTACGCCTATTCAATTTACTACCCAGTAAGCAATCCAAACGCATTGCCCAAAGAATATAATGATTCAGTGCGATGTCAAAACGCAAAGCGCTTATTGACAAAAGGGAAACCAATAAGTATTTGTGTTATTCTTTGACCTAAAAATCAAAGCAAAGACTTCTGCCGGCAGTCGCACATCTATCACTGTATTTTTTTTTTATCATTCTTCGTGTAATCATCTTTGTTTTTCTTGACTTACTAACCTCAAATGAACCGATTTTTTATAAAGATTTGTTTAACAGTAAATATAATACTGTGATATATATTTATTGTAACTTACATTTAATTGGAGGCAAGTCCAGAACAATAATTATCGTTCAGCGTTTGTTCTAAAAATTACAAAAAATACGATCGTTTTCTTTTCGTTACTATGACAACCACTACATACCATTCATTGGTCGAATGACAGACAATGTCAAAATGTATATCACCCTGTTACACGTTTTGAGGGTTCCGTAATAAAACAAGGAATGTTTCGCCAAGTCAACTTCAAATTCAATTCAAAATTCATTTATTCAATATTGAACTAGACAAAATTAGATAAGTCTGTCCATCTGTCTGTCTGTCCGTGGTTTAACTGAGAGGCCCTTGGTAATAATAGCTGTTATTATTTGGCATGGTTATATAGGAATCACGTCTACAAAGTTGTGAAAGAAAAACATGAAAAAAATATACGTTGGTCTTTTGAAATTTTTCTTTACCGGTTAAATCGGATATAGTCTTTTTCAAGTTTTCCTTGAATAATATTGGGATATGGAATAAACTTTTTTCTTATCCTGGGACCCGTTTGACGCCCGTTTGTGAAATATCAAGCTTGTAACTGGTAATTTTCATTAGCCACTTGAAAAAAGCCAACTAAAAAGGAATATTAAATTTAATTTTTTCTCAGACATGTTGTTTATTCCTTTTTAGTAGGCGTTATTGTCGTGGTTGGGTTTTAGTTCTTATAACTTTTATTTTTATTTACATTATTTTGGGGTTATAATATATATCATTTTGAAGAAGTGGTATTTAAGCTCTTACATTCAATACCCAACATGCATTTTTTTTGTAAATGACTATATGTCCTCTAGAGGGCGCCATATTCAATGTAATGTGATATAGCCTATACCCAGCGGACGATCAAGGCGCTTCCAATGATGCCTCATTTGTCAAATTATGCTATGTAGTTTAAAAGTTATGACGGACCAGATGAACATAGATACCGGTCAAAATCATATGTCTCTTCTTCTTTTAGCGTGGTGTGGTTACTGATTATTCCTATAATTTTTAAGAACATTCGCATTCGAATCTCATTCGCAATCTGTTAAAAATACAAGCAATTGAAACATTTTTGACAAGTTTGGCAGATTGCGACTTTTTAGTACGAGCATTGGCCTTCTGATGTCCGAGTTTTAAAGCCACCCGTGCCTTTGACAAAAAATCTAAATTATAATAATAATCATATGTTTCATAACCCTCCTTTTTACTTTGCCATAGTCGGGTAAAAGAAAACTATCAGCTACAAGGCTCTACAATTTAAATGGGTAATAGTAGACTACCGGATTATAAAAATTTCGTAACAAAATTCATGTAAAATGAGTTAAAACCGAGTGCATTTGTAATTTTATTAGAAAATCCTACTCATATTATAAATGTGAAAGTTTGTATATTTGGATGTTTGTTACTCAATCATACAATAACAGCTGATCGGATTTGTATGAAATTTGGCACAAAGATAGTTTATAACCCGGATTAACTTGGAGGATACTTTTATCTCGGTAGTACGTTCCCGTGGGATTATAAATTTCCGAACTCCACGCGGGCGAAGCCGCGGGCGAAAGCTAGTGTAAAAGTAAACATTTTGAAGTTATGAGTTATTTTATGTTGAAAACTAAATTCCCTAAGACGACCCTCTGACTAATAAAATAAATGTACCACTGCCTTAACTTTACGCTCTTCTTTGCGAGGTAGGCAGAGAGGAACGCGCGGGACATACGCGTATGGGGTATTTATAATAAATATGATGACCGCAGAAATAACTTTGTTTTTCATTGTTTTTTCGAAAAATACTATGAAAGTATGAAGCAGTTATTTGATAAAGTCCATGCGAATATTCATCCCACCTAGCCATTTGGCTGGTTTTTTTACAATCTGTCATCAAAAAATACGATTTACGATGTCAAGTTATGTATGTTCATTTTTCGACTCCATTGTTAGTCAAGTAACAGTTTTTGCTAAATCCTATGTCAGACAGCTCAGACAGAATATACGTACAATGGAACAAACCCAGAACAAACCTCAGACATGTCAAAGTGCGTTTCAGATTTTCAAAATTATTTTCTTTTAGCATGAAAATAGACAAAGTGAAAAATTCGTCCTCTTTGGGAATGTATAGGTCTATCCCTTTCTAAACAGCTTTAATGTTTAAGTAACGACTTTTCTAAAACTGCGGACATGAATCACGCGAAAAGCATTTTGTTTGGGAACTGCAACTTTGACATGTGTTTCAATTTTGGGGATCGAAAACAAGAAATAAGATTAAAATTGAACTAATTAGTGTTATTAATAAAATGGCTACATACGATAATAAAATTTGGCTCCTCAAAAACATACGAGATGCATTTATTGCGACCGACGACACCGGTTTATGTGAGATCGTTATGGCAGGAGAGGACTTTTCGAAAGTCTTTCAAAATAAAGCTATTGAAGAGAAGAAGAGGATAAGGGAATTGAGGTGGACTCAGCCAGGACCTAGCAAAGGTAAAGATGGCATGGGCGACATATCTGAGGAGGAAGTGGGAAGAGAAATAGTAACACAGTTCGATCCTTACCCTGATATGGATGATAGTGAGGATGACGACCCGCTGTGCGGCAGCTACGTGCGCTACGAGGAGTTTGGAGGACACAGGTATGGTTTTGCACATCCTTTTAGTCATAAAACATCTATGTGTTTGTATTAATTGGGTCACACATTTACATTGCTTATCTGGTTTTAATAGAGTAACATTGATCACATCAGCTTTTTATCACCATCCAGAATGTTCTCCAGACCATACTGTTAATCTAAACAGAACAGTTTGTTGTTCCTTTTGAAAAACATTTATATTACTCACACTGACTCACTGCTCTACTGACCCAGTTGCAGATTTTAAGTGTGATGCTACGTCAATTATGTCATACTTTGTTGTTTCACTTATGTCATCATTTTGGTATAACAGTTGTAACCAATAAATACTATATTATTTAAGTTCCACATTTTTGTTAACTAAATTGACTGACCTAATTTTATAATTTTCTAGACAAAGATCCAACACAGCACAATGGTTAGACAAGAAGGAGCAAGCTCTGAAAAAGGCAGCTAAAATAAAAGTAATAAAATGGGAGGACTCCTCACCTCTCACAACCGATCAGCTGGTAGAAGTATTCTCAAAATTTGAAGTTAAAAAGCCTGACAAACAGAAGTCTTTATTAGCTGAACAACTTCAGAACTGCCCGAATCTACCTCACCGTCAGTATTTGGAGTATGCAAAGTTTGACGGAACCGCACAACTAGGATTGCCTATCAAGTCATTCAAGATATTCATGACAATGCTTCCAGAGAAGCATCAGAATTACCCCCTAGTTGTGTGTGTCATTGCCAGTGCTAAGATCAAGGATTTAATTGGCTTCACATGCTATAAATACAGGTAAATGTTCTATTATTTAAAACGATTAGGTAAAGTCATTAATTAAATAGCTTACCTTCCTTTTGCTTTAATTATATCAATTTAACGTAACTAAAAGAGTAATAAATATAAATGTTGATGGATGGAAAGGGAGAGGAAGACCATAGGAGAGATAGATGGATTGTGTGAGGGCAGATAAGAAATAAAATGATGTGAATGATAGAGTGAGGGCGGACAGGGGAGAACGGAAGAAAAAAAAACGTGTAAACCCCCATGTACTATCATGGACACATATATCTGAACACCGTAAGGACTATTCTTGCTTGCAGCGCTTGGCTGAGTTAGTTAACACTTACCGACGAAAAAAAGGGATTGTGTGCATGGGATTTTGGTTTCAAAGTGGTTAGATATGCATGATCCCGATACACAATACATGGGACAAGGCTAGGAAGATGAAGAATATCATATACATTTATTTGCTTAAATTATTTTCTAAATAACAATAATAAGTTTTTCTCTTCAGCATTGAACACCCAGACATATCACTTGGATCAGTGCACGATTACGGACTTTGTATAGCAGAGGATGATGGAGAGGTTGACTGGGCATTCCCCTGCCTTGATGCCAACGAGCCTTGTTCCAAATTCGGATTCACATGTCTCGGTCTTGTGGAACTAAAGAATAAAAATGCAATGACCTTACCTCCTTCGTCTATACCTGAAGATGGCATGAGTGGGGCCTTCCATGTGTTCTCAAAGGTCACAGACTCTGGTCAAAGCCATCAGAATCCATCCAGACACAATACAGGAGGAAGTTCAACGTCTGAAGCTGTTTTAATAGCATTGAAAGCTTTGAATGAAGGTAATGAATTATGCAACACTATTTTAGGTTTCCCTACCCCCCGTGGTTTCAGCCGTTTTACCGTGAAACAGTAACAAACAAACCAAAAAAATCACTTTCGATTTATAGTTAGGATTACCAATGTAAATATAACTTTTACAGAAGTAGAAAATTTTAAACTTAAAATGTCAAAGATCTGGGATCTGAAAGGGTCGAACTAAGTTTTGTACTGGCAATAATGATACTTATACTTTATAGTGTGTGGTTTGTCATTATGAATCGATTATGGTTCTGTTAATTCTAATTCCCTTTCTTTTTAGGTAGTGGAGAAACAGACCTAGGCAAGATGCAGTCCCACATAATGGCCACAGAAGCACCTCAGTACAAAGCCTACAAAGTGCAACTACTTCGTAAAGTGAGAACTAAGACATCGGTACAACTCGGCATCTCGCTCGACAGGATAGAAGTGGAACCGCTAGTCACGCATAAACACGCATTTTGGGTAAGATACTTTTAGTTAACGCATATAACATAACATTACGCCTGTAATCCGAGAAGAGGCGATCGTAGGCAGAGGTGTAATTATAGTACACCCACATTTTGCCGACGGGGCTGACATTACAGAAATAAGGCTAGCTTTGGTTGATGTCCCGTCATTTAAAATCCACGTTTAGTTTTGGTCTTGATTGTCCCGCCTTATCACAGCAAATAATAATGTGATATAAAAGAAAACTGCTTTATATTGTTGCCGAAAACTTCTCGCAAAAGTAAACTTTTGTCCTGTTCAGTTAAATACCTAGTCTAGTTTCAGTTTTGTTGGTGAAAATAATAATGATGTTCTTATCAGAAAACATTCCTCATTAACAGTTGCATTTTATTAGTTTGTGGTAGGTAATCTTCGGTATTCCCCGACACCATAAATTAACAAATCGAGATAATAATATGCGGAAAAAACATTCTTTTTGTGAACTGTTTTGGATTTTGATAAGGAAAATTATAGGGTATTTTTTATATATTACATGACACCGGTCTTTATATAATATTAGCTTATGCACGCGGTTTTGCCCGCGTGGATTTCTCAAAATATCCCTCGGGAACGTACTACCGGGATTACATACCTAATACCCGGGGAAAAGGTCATTGACTCCTACCGCTGCGCCCGCGATGCCGTCAACCATAATGATTTTGTTACGCGTATTTTTGAATCTGTGATATCTTTTAAACTATTAATTTAAATGATATGATGTCAATGCATATTTTAATCTAAATTAAATACCCAATTTAAATAACATATTTTATTGAATAAGCATTAATATAATATCAGTGAAAATAGCTTCGGAAATAAAAATGAAATTTTTATCAAATTCTGAAATATATTAATGGTTACTGTGGGTCATACTTAGGAGATAGACATAACCCATCGCGGACTTTTTTGTTGAACTTTTTAAGATGAACAATCCTGTAGAACATAAATTTTAAATTTAATTCTCCCAGTCAGCATGATTATTTTCGAAACCTTCAACAATAATCGTCATATTTCAGCCAATTTACAAAAAACCTACACCAAAACCTTACTCATGAATCACTCCGTCTATTGGTGAAAACCGTTTGAAAGTCCGTTCGGTAGTTTTTGAGTTTATTGAGTCCAGACAGACAGACGCGGCGGGGTACTTTGTTTAATAATATGTATGTAAGGATTATCAATTTTTATTAACGTCCCCTTCTGGATATACACTTGCCCCAAGCATCGCCAGTTCGCCACAACGACCGGTCCTGCACTGCCTTCATCTAGCAGACTAGCGGATTCCTGCTACCTTCGCCAGGGAGTCGGTCCACCTTGTGGAAGACCTACCCACCAATGGCGCATTTTTAAAGGGACAGGATATTTTATTTGTATTTTCCCATTTCATTCCATGTGCAGTCAAGATCGAAGTACTTTCTACACAGCATAGATTCAGTGGCGTGGTGTCAGATCCTGGAGGCGCGGGGGAATAGGACCACTTTCAGGATAGTTTACTCACCTAGTCATAATGCTGCTTATGGAGATAGAAATAGCACAGGTAATTGCATACCTCTTTATTTATACCATTTTCATTTTAAACGTGCTTTCAATGGCCCCGCGCTGAAAGAAGTGGTGACTACACACAGACTATAATGTTCCCACTGCTGGGCATAGGCCTCCTCTCTTCTTGAAGGAGTGGTAATCTACCACGCGGGCCCAGTGCGGGTTGGTAGATATCACATGTCTTCGAATTTTTCGTTGTAGGACATGCCGGTTTCCCCACGATGTTTACCTATAGATTAACTTCCTTACTAATAAACGTATTATATCAGGTGAATAGTTACATACCGATTTCTCTCTTTCAGTCATAAGTAATTTGACTTTCGAAAGAAGAAGACAAAGCATTGTGTAATCAGACATTATACAACGTTTATTAATAAGGAGGTATAGGTATAGGACATCCACTTGTAAATAATCATGGATTTTCTTTCAAATGAAAAGATTCTAACATGATTCTAACAATACTTTTAAATTTCTAGGCAACACCACGTTCCAGCCAAACGCGACATACAAGCTCCACGACTTTGAATGCGAACACGACATGGCTAAAGAAATCGTTGAGAAAGTGAACACGATACTAGACTTAAGGAACAGCCCGTGCCGCCGCGAATACAAGACTGCCAAAGAAAAGAAAATACAGACAAGACGAAGTTTTCACACCAAACATATGAGTTGAGTCTCGTAGATATTCCTGTACAGTGTAATATACTCCTGCAAAAGTTCCTTTAATACACTCTTAAGATTAGCGAGCGAAATTGTATACAAAATTAGGGATCGAAGTGTAAATTTATAAGGAAGGCCTTACATGTTGGGTACATTGTAGTTCCCAAATACCAAGACCCAATGTGTAGAGGTGTCAATCACATCTAGTATTTAAATAAAGCTGGGATTGGAGAGAAAAGTTTGATATAAGCATATCTCAACCGTTCGAAATGATTTAGGTTTAATTAACCAGGAAAATTATGTTATTATAATCTAGTCCTTTCCTGCCCTGAATAATTTCAAATGGACGTATTTATCCTCGATATTATAGAACTGTATATTCTCAGTTTAAATCAGCATTATATGTTATAATTGAAGAGATGTATAAAATACTGGTTTATTGTATGCTTGAAATGGGCTTAGTGACTGCAAGGCATGTTTGGTGAAAGAGGCTTCCAGCCATTTAATAAAATTCGATGAAAATAAATTTGATCACAATAACATTCGGTTTATATTGTAGTGTTGCACGCACTCCAAAATAAATCATACACTTCTGGTAATAGGCGAGTGTATTCCTGAGCAATGCGTTTGCTTCGTATTAAATGAAGCAAGTTCAGAACTGAATACAATACGATACAATGAAATATTGTATTGAACTAAAAATATTCCAGAAGTGTATATATGCTACAATGTGAATCGACGTAAGGTTAAAATTTTAATAATTTTGTATTTAGAAGTAAGACATTTGTAACATCTTAAGAGTGTTGTGTATTTCTGTATAAATGAGTATTGCGTTTTAAATTTTATGTATTATATTCGTTTAAGTTGTAATAACTTATTTTCGTCCATATTTAAGTTGCGTTAGAATTTATTAATTATAGCGTTTAACGTCGTACAGAAATCCTGTTGGGTTCATGAAAATATAATTCAATGGAATATTATGTTGAAGATGTCTCGGATAGTTTAAACTGTGATGTGTTTTATTCTTCTTAGTATTTCTAAACATAGCCACTAGTTGCGACCATAAAGAATGAATCTTAAATATCAGTAGTGATTTAAAAGGTCCCCAAAATTGTTTACATGCTGTACAAGACTTTAAAAAGAACTACTCTCACCAGGTTTTGTTATTAAAAAAATGTGCATTTAAAGTTCTTATGTAAGCCACCAATTTTAAACAAAACGCACTTGTGTTCGCATTTACAATTACCTGAATCTAAAATTTGCTACTAGTGGCGATGTTACCACCGAAACTGTCGATAATTATAATTCTCATTGATATTTACCGGTCGTCTTACAAAATGAAATATATTCTAAGTTTTATACTTAGCATGTTGTAATGCCGCTCAGATCATGAACAAACCTCCACTGCCAGAAACAGCTCAATTTTTTATTGGAAGTGATCCATTGTGTGCCTTATTAAAATAGTAATTAGTAATGAATTTGTACCATTGGGTAGACAGATAATATTATGATGATTACATATGTATGGGAAATGAAATATTGAACTTGTTGTAACTTGATAAAATGTTTGTATGAAATAGATTTGCAATTATTATACTTAATTTTCTTTTAATGAAAGCATTTTGTATGCAATGGATTGCTTCATAAATATTCAATGTACAATCTTAATCCTAATATTCGTGTGAATGAAATAATTTATGTGATGATTTAATGTTGATTTCTGTATGAATCGAATTTGTATCATGAATGAAATGTAAGTTACAATGAAATAAAATTGTTATTCATTATTTAAAAGTATTTCCTTGGTTTCTATTATACCTATACAACCCCATTTCTGGAAGCAAACACAAATTACATAATGTTAGTGTTTTTATTATAAAAATATTTACACAGTTAATTCGTGATATTATTATATTTACAACTAATATCTACTGATATATGAACAGCTTGATACTATAACCTAGATTAAATATTGCCTCACAATATGGCAGCAAATTAGTAGCTTTGTTATTCAAGTTTTTTCTTACAGTGCGTTCATTATAATTTGACCCGTAAGAGCCTGTTCACACGATGCGTTTGCGGCGCCGGAGCTGTGTGGCTGCGGCTTCCTACATACAAAATAAATATCCATAATATGCCACACTGTGCGTTCCGGCGTCGCAACGAACGTACACCAGACTTGACAGTCCGTGGGACGAGGCAGGGAGGCGTGTACGCATTGCGACACCGGAGCGGCACCGCTCAGTTGTTTATGCGTTGTCAAAAACACATGTTTGACAGACCGCGCTTTGAGGCGCGGCACCGCTGCGGCGTAACAAATTGATATAGTTTGACCGAGAGCGCTGTTTCGCGCGGCGGGCGGGAGGGACGCCGCGCTGTGGCCGTTAACGAATGAACGTGCACTGCTTCCCCATCTCGCCGCGCACGTACCTAAGGCGTGGAACAGCGGTCTCGGTCTAACTATAGCACTGAATTTTGCCGTCTTAGTTTCAATATGGCGACTGACAGAACAGTACTACCAATAACATGACTGCAAAATTCAGTTCTACCAACTGCGTCACGGGTCAAGTTATAATGAACGCATTGTACACGTTAATGGCACATTTTACACAGATGCACTATTGGGTGTTGATTTAGAAGACCACCAAATTCACAAGATTTAAAGTTATTTTATCTACATCTCGCATACCTATTAACATTAACACCATAATTTAGAAATATTGTAAAAGCCAATTACATATATGTAAAAGAGTAGCCATGGAATTTCTAGTCCCATAGCCAGCTCTCCTCCATAGGAAACAACTACATAATTGGAACCGTGCACCTAGCTTCTAGCATTTCATAAGTGCCCATGTAGGTTTATATGAAATAAGCTGTCTTGATTATGATGTTAACAGAGACAGCATGAGACAAATGGCGTGCACAGACTGGACGGGATGCGAGAGGATTTTAAATGTATCAACCGAATTTAATACTTATCCAATCGAAATAAGTTATTTATTTAAACTCGGTGGTCAAGAGAAAACTGCGCTGCGATGCTCCAAGGTCGATCAAATCCTCTGCCGTCCCATCCGCCAGTCTGTGCAGGCCATGAGGGTGACTTACTGATTGCTGTTTGAGGATTTGTTTATATTTTTGATATCATGTTTGGATTTAATTACATAGGCATAGACTTAACAATGCTCCTGTAATTCTTCCAAAATTCATTCACATTAAAAATACAAATACAATAATTTTAACCTGATGCCAGAGACATTGTATCATCTAACTATATACTATGTACAACTCGAAGGTGTTATTATTTCATTCTATTGAACCAACAGTACTATTCTCTAATATGTAATCTGTGACCATGCTGACAATATTTTCGCTTTGAGTCAATATTACTTCATCAAGTTCATTAGCTCTTTGGTACAATGCTCTAGTCTCTAAGACTGATTTATGGAGCTTTTGTTGACTGTCAACGAGTTTGGATATGTTAGGTTTTCCTTTGAGGAATTCTATGTCTTCATTTGATAAGGCAGAGTAGGCCATTCTTGATCTGCTGGGTGCTTTTACTGCCATCTGGTATTGCCTGTAAGCAAAAATTTGGAATTAAGATGGTAATATCTTGCGGGACACTTATTACCTATCCATTTATACTTATATAATAAAACTGAAGTTTTTTTTGTTTTGAATAAGAACAAACAAAAAAAACTTAGTAGCCTCTGGAACTGCCAGTCGGATTTGCAATTGATAGCCCAATTCTTGAGGAAGGTTATTAAGGCTATTAAACATCACACTAGGAATGTTAGGAGCAGGGCTAAAAAAAAATGTCTCAATGAACACTAAGCAAAAACAAAGTAATGGGATGGCACAGCTATAGGAAATATTTTATGTTAAAATAAGAAATTTCACATGACTGATGTTGCCGGCAGAAACTAGAAGTTATACAGCAACAATCCATGATAGGCTGCATTTAACTGATGACACCATATCTGCTTTATCAGTGAAGTAGTAAGAGGTCTGTTTGAATCTTAAGTTGGAAATTGTAATACTAAGATTGGTTATTTTTTGTTTGTGGGATTATAAGGTAAATACGTACTGTCTCAGGTCATGATATTTGTTTCGCCTCTCATTTACTTCCTTTTTCCACATATCTTTCTCAGCCAAGAGTTTCTGATAATATCTGAAACATTATCACAACAATAATGCTTAATGTTGACACAAAAACACTTAAGATATATATATATATATATCTAGCGTCGTTACTGATATTAGCAATAGTATCTTTACCTGGTCATATCCTCGGCGCATCTCTCATTCACATCTGACTCTTTCTTATTTGGGTTAACATTTTCGGTCATTGCATGAGGCACTGAAAGGAGAATTTAGATTATAAATCATTTCTCTCAATCCACCAGGACATGCCAAAGGTATTTTAACGTAACACACTGTGGGATATCTTCACAAGTTTAAATAAAATGCTCAAGTATCAGCACACCTATTGAGTCTCTTCGTTCAAAGAAAGTTGAGCGTCTTCTTCTCGGTGGAGACCGAAAAGATTGATGTGCTTCAGTCTCATTCATAGAATTCTCCATTATTATCACTTTCACCAATTATAAAACTTATTATTTCAACTTTAATACCAAGCACAAGTAAATATTTTCAAAATTACAAACACGACATGACGTTATAAACGGACGCCGTCATTGACGTAGGGCGCGTTCGGAAATCCAAACCAGTGTTGCCAACTCCAAACGATCAAAGTATCGAGTTCCCAAGTCAAAATTATCGTTTTTTGGGCAAAATTATCGTACAGTAGAAAAATCTACAAAAAAAACCCTAAATTCAAATCAAATAGCAATTCATATTCCTATAAAAAAAAGGGTTATGGCAGAAACTTTTACAACTTTTACAGTAAATCTTACAGTAAAAGATATACCTTTGCTAGGAGATCTCGCTCTTCAATGACAAATTATGAAATGGTAAAAGTGGTGTACAAATAGAAAATAGAATTTAAATAAAAAAATACAAGTAAAATCTCAAACTAAACAACATTTAATAAGACTTGAACTATAAACTATGTAACTAACTAACTATAACTCAAAAGGTAACTGAATAATTTTATACTAGAGTCAAAGGGGAAGTATATGCCAAGTTTCAACAGTAGTGGCGCTAGCAGCCCAAATCGTAAACATGTTTTACCATAGTTTTTAGCTGATATTTTTGTGTTGTCACTGTAAAATTTATAAAAAACTAGAGAGAGAAAGAGATAGAGATACTTACTTGTTGATGTTGACATACCTACATAACAAATGACATTAACATTTTTTTGAATTATTTCTGCGTTTAATTTTTATTTGACGTTTTGTTATTGGTACTTAAAAGAATTTTCCAGCAAATTTCAAAATTATCGTACATTTGACATTCATTATCGTACATCGTACCATTGGCCAAATTATCGTACGCCCCCATAATTATCGTATGGATTGGCAACACTGATCCAAACTAAACGCGATCTCGTCATCTCGTAAGAGTCTATGCTCTTAAAAGTCTAACTCGGGTACACCACACTCTCGCGAGTGCGCCTCGTGGAATCCGTTCAGACAAGCCGCGGCAAGCGCAGGCTACATGAGTGCTACCCATGCACATTCTCGTTTTATTCAGTTGCCTGTCACGCCTCGCCCTTCGCGTACTTTGACTCCGGTCAAAAAACCGACACCGAGCTGAGCGCGGGCGAGGCGAGGCGAGAGACCACAGAGCATGTAACTTTGTGAGAAACGACGAGAGGAGGTGAGAGCGCCATCCACACTATCGCGCTCGCTTCTCCTCGTCCTGCCTCCTGGAGAGTATGGAACCGGGGTAAGGTTCGCAGTGTTCGGACCATTCGTGCCGGGTTTTGAGTACAGGCAGGACTATATTCCTTAGAAGAGAAAATTCAAAACGGCCTTTTTAAACAAACGTTTTTTTCTCAATGACCTACAATTAAACCTATCTACAATGAAACAAAAATGGATTAGTAGCAGTTCACATAATTATGCTGAATAGAACCGTATCGTAAATAACCAACCACGTATCCTAATTACGTAATACACGATCAATCACAATCTGAATGGTTATGAAACAGATTGGTAATTCATTGCTTCTTAAGTGTGAAAAAATAATCTGCTGAGCAATGTAAATAACGCAATGAATGTTGTTGAACTGTCAAAATGAATGATTGCTTTTAATCGTTTGCGAAAATGAGTAACGCAATTAGATATCCGGTTTAGCTTGAATTAGTTGGTGACCACACTTTTTCAGATTTGAATTCCAGTCAAAATGTACAGAAGTCCGACTGAACTGAACCTTTAATAAAAAAAAGTATCCCCGGTGTGCTACTCAGGTTATAATACTTTGATATGTACACACGGCTACACATCAAGCTATACATTTCCAGTTTATGTTGATCTCGCATTGTATTGTATTTCCGTACAATGCGAGGTCAGCTTATACTGGAAAGTATAGCTTGATGTGTAGCCGTGTGTACATAGTAAGGTTTGCCTAAGGAAGAGAAATATTGTACTAGAAGTACTACATAGTCTGTGTACTAGAATAAATAAGTTTTTTATTACGTTTGCAGGATGTTGCGTTACGTTGAAAATATTCTTCTATTGTGAAAAATGTCATTTCTAGAAGAAAAAACTTACGTGGAACGGATTTTATATTCGGCTGACATTTTTAATTTGACGTTTTGTTTTCTTCAATCAATTCGTCTATCGGTAAATACCTACCGCAGTTTTTCATTTAATTTCGCATAATATGTTATAAAAGAATCGATTGTTAAAATGTTTTGTTCTCGGAAGAGAACCTAATATTCAATGGGTAAGATTGTGTTAGTTTGCGTCGTTTTGAATAAGATAACATAGTGTTTTCAGGCGCGAGTCGTATCGCTTAATGCAGCAGTGTTTGTGAAATAAATAGTTTTTTGTGAATGTTTCCCAACAGCATGCAGTAATGGAGTTCAATGAATATCAGACAAAAGAGGTATTGGACCCGGTAGACATAGATTTTTACTGTGATCGATCACGAACACCGAGCCCGACGCCCGTATTTGCCACAAATGTATGTTGCGATTTGGAAGACATTTTGAGCGACGTAAGTTCACAATGTTAGTTTTTCACGCGGTTTTTCATCGTTTCGCATGTAAGAATGCACTTTAAAACATAAATG
This sequence comes from Agrochola lota, assembly GCA_947364205.1. Classification (NCBI taxonomy): domain Eukaryota; kingdom Metazoa; phylum Arthropoda; class Insecta; order Lepidoptera; family Noctuidae; genus Agrochola; species Agrochola lota. The sequence goes on along the minus strand of OX376221.1, from coordinate 5,214,578 downwards.
AGACTGGGGATAACGCAACAAAACGACTGTTTGTTTAAAAGCGTTGCAGTCTTCAGGTGAGTCTCTCATTGTATTTTATTTACATTTACATACATAATATAACTGCATATCAACGAGTTTTTTGTTTGCTCTCATAACCTGCCGGGAATGTTAAGTTATAATGTGTTTGTGTACAAACTAAGAGGAAAACCGGTTTCTAATTAAAACTTCAGACAATTTATTTGTTTAAGTTTTAGAATTTTAAAACATTAATAATGCTTAAAAAATTTTATACTTTTCACTATTTCACTGTTATGTATAGTGTTATCAACATAACAACATTCTTATCTTACAACATTAGGCTCTCAATAGATAATAAAATAAATTGGGCTACTAAGGTTATAATTACATTGTGTAACTTGATTCTTTTTCATACATTAACCCCTTAATGAACTGACCTTGAATTATGCTCCCGTAACAGAATACATACACTGCTTATATGTATGATTTGGCTGCAAGATATGAAAATGAGCAGTCACCTTTACTCATTGGATCATTTGACTTCTCATAATAAATTATTATATTTTGAGACTAAATTAATTTTCTATTTAGACATTCTTGAATCTTTGACTTGTAAACCAAACATTCAAAAATAAGCCTAAATTTTATACTATAAATTTAATTTTTTAGGCCATATCAGAAACGCTGCAGGGCTCTCTCCGCGTGAGTCGCAGTCAGCTGATAAACCAGGAGCTCACAATCCGACCAGAGGCTAACATTGAGTCCAACGTACCAGAAGGATTAGACCTGTACAAGGTTATCTTTGAGGTGGAGAGTGATACGGAGGTTAAGATGAGTGAAGTTGAAGGTGCCGCAGTACAGAATAACACGTTGAGTGTACAGAATAACTCAGTGAGTGAACAGGTTAGTCTTTTGTTTTAAAGCTGTGTATTTTGTGTTTTTCAGCCTGGCTTTAGTTTCCTATGACAATAGACAACGGTCACACTTTAACGGCTGTCTAAATACAGAGCATTTTATGACAGCTGTCAAATACTGGTGAAAACACCAAATTTTTCGCCATACCATGAAAGAACCGCTTCCATAAGAAACTCAAGCTTAACAGACCATAACGGTAAAGGTGTTGTTCAACATGACTATTATAATTTCGTTCTAATAGTCTAACTGATCACTTTGTTAGTCATTATTGTCCCACTGCTGGGCAAAGGCCTCCCTACTCTCTTTCCACCTCTTTCTGTCTAGAGCTGCCAAGGACTGACCACTATGTTTTTGTTATTGTCAGTTAGCATCATCTGTTGGGAAAAGATGGCTGTAATATATGATTTAAAAAAAGTTATCATATTCTTAACATATTCTTTATTCTTAACATGAGTTTTTTTTTGTCTAGTGTTAGTATAACTTATGTTATCTGTTCCAATAGTAACACTATCTAAATGCTAAGCTCTTATTGACTGTTATTGGATGAATACATGTTTTTTGAGAGTACATTTCACATCAGTATTCAAGTACATTGTATTGTATGCAATGCACTGTGTCAATTGTGTGCATGCACAATGGGCTGGGCCCTGTTTTGTCTATGTATTGTGTACTAAACACATACAAAAAGAAAACTGGTGTAGAACACTACAATATACTTTTATATGTACTATAGCATGACTTGTGATTATAAACCTTGCTTGGTTATATGTACATATAAAGATAAAATTTGATAGTACTAGTAGATGCCAGGTAAATATAAAATATTCCTAATTGTCTGTTGTAATAGCACAATCAGTCTATAATGTTCCCACTACTGCCGTAATCCACCACGCGGGCCCAGTGCAGATTGGTAGATGCCCCATGTCTTCGAATTTTTGTTTCTAGGACATGTTTCCGCACGATAGTTTCTTAAACCGTATTGGGAGCAGTGGTGATGAAATAACTTACATAAAGTAAAGCGCCTGTTAGGGCTCGATCCCACGATCTACAACTCGTAAGTCGCGGCCGTTATATGTATATTCTACAATAATTTAGTAGTACTTATGTGCCAAAATCCACCTAAATTGTACACTTCATTGACTAACTAAATTTCTGCATAAAAAAAAAAAGTTTGATAAACAAAGTTTCTACCAATGCCAGAGAAAATGGTTGTACAAGGTCAATCTATTATATTGTTATAGTTCCTCAACAGGCCACCTATTGCATCGTTTTGATAAATCGCATAACAGTGCACTCGGGCGCAGTCGTTATGTAAGGCGCATATCCTCGTTTGAAGACGGTACAATTACTATTTGATAGGTGAATCAATCAATCTACCTAGCCTTTTCCCAACTATGTTGGGGTCGGCTTCAAGTCTAACCGCATGCAGCTCAATACCAATATTTTACAGACCTCCACAACCCAGTTACTAGGTAACACGATACCCCTTAGTAAGACTCATTGTCAGACTTTTGGGTTGACTTCTGACTACCCGTAACGACTGTCAAAGATCTACGAAGCCAGCCGGGCCCAAACCGGGCCCAAACATGCTTTCCAAGGCACGGAGGGGTCTTGATATGTAATGGATGGTCACCCATCCACGTACCGACCGCGGCAAGCGTAGCTAAACTTTCGATCGACCTAATATAATCTGCTTAGCCTTTTCTCAACTATTTCTGGGTCGGGTTCCAGTCTAACTGGATGCAGCTCAATACCAGTGTGGCGGCATCTACATCGCCAGATGCGAACTACGCATCGAAGACCTGACGTCACACAAATCCTGTATCGCGCAATTTGAGTTTACCGCGCGATCGACATATATATATACAAGCTCCCGGCTTCAACCATTGGGCAGTTGCCCGCCAGACAGGACACCCGTCTGGTCGGAGGATCCTCCCTTTTCAATAGAGGATGAGTGAACTTTACACCCTGTTCCTCATACCTCTAAACCAGTATTGCGATTGTTATCCTCCACGAGATCCTCGTGGAGGATAAAAATCGCAATACTGGTTAGTAAATAAATAAATATCCTTAGTTCTTGATCCTTAACCAAGGACGTCTAGTATCGTCGCGCCTCGTTTCAAGGTTCAGTGATTGTTATACTGCACAGCTACACTATACAAGCTATAGAGATTAGAAACAGAAACTATTAAATCGCATAACTTAAATGTTTCTTTGTATTTCGTGTCTCTCAAGTATTCGCGACTTGCTTTAGGAAATTGATACATATGGAAAAGTCTTTTTATAGTATTTGTGCAGGCCTACTCTGTAAGTCCGGCAATGAAGATACGGTACGTCCGAAAGTACTTCGGAATGAACTCTACTCCCGATAATTAATTTTTTCGGACGGTCAAAAACACATTTGGAGTACGGACACTGTTATATTGATTTGTCATTAATTCTTAGTTCGGGTCCCGAACTAATCTGAGGTCCGTAGTATACATATACGACGTTGGGGACCACTGTAACTTTGGCCGTAATTACGGAAATCGTGATTAGTGGTTACACCCCCTGCAGCGAGATAACGCAAAAATGGCCGTTTGGGTTTAATTTGTTTGTACAAATTATGTTCGTTCGCCTTGCTACTGACATGACGCTACTTACTGCTTCAGAGTTCCAACGAGTTTATTTATTGTTTGCTCTGCAATCTGCATGTTATCCCTTCGGATATTTACATGATAAATTATAATCATGAACCATGGAAACAACTCGTTTCATTTGAGATTTGATGCGATTGATATCAACTTGAAAGAGACAATCAATGTTACGCTTCAGTAGCTTTACACGTGTTTGTAATAAACAAGTACGAGGGGTGTTCAATAAATAGTGAGAATGAGTAAGACGCAATTATCTTTTATTATATGTTATTTTATTTTTCGACGTAGTCACCTTTCAGGTTTATATACTTTGTATATCTTTTCTCTGATCCTAAAATTGCCTTTCTAAAAAAATCTTCTTCCTGATCCCTTAAAAAATCATTTACGGCGGCGACTACTCCGTCATCATCTTCGAATTTCTGGCCCCTGAGACGTTCCTTTAAGCGCGGAAATAGGTAGAAATCACTAGGAGCAAGGTCCGGTGAATATGGAGGATGTTCCATCAATTCGAAGCCAGCTTCTTGAATGGCAGCCATCGCAACTCTGGACTTGTGCGCAGGGGCGTTATCTTGGTGAAACAAAACAACTTTAGCGAGTTTGCCACGCCGTTTCTTGCGTATTTCATCACGCAACTTTGTTACTTGTCCTGCGTACATAGTCCCCGTAATAGTGGCTCCATGATTAAGATATTCGATCATTACCACCCCTTGGCTGTCCCAGAAAAGAGAGCCCATGATCTTTCCGGCGGATGGAATCGCCTTAAATTTCTTTGGATTTGGAGATGACGGTCGCTTCCAAGTCATGGACTGTTGTTTCGTTTCCGGGTCATAATGGTGAAGCCATGTTTCGTCCATAGTTATGAATCAAGCCAAAAATCGGTCACGATCTTGTTGTAACAAATCCAAACAGCTTTGTGAAATTCTCAGTCGAGTTTGTTTCTGCGCGTCAGAAAGCATTCTGGGCACCCAGCGCGCTGACACTTTTTTCATACCCAAATGGTCGTTTATAATATTATGGACACTTCCTATCGAAATCTTTACTTCTTCAGCTATAACACGAACAGTAACACGACGATCCGTCAAGACAATATTTTCAACTTTTTTAATCATTTGTTCAGTCACTGCCGTTATGGGGCGTCCCGTTCGTGGGTCGTCGTTAGTGGAAGTTCTTCCTCGCTTGAACTCAGCACACCAACGCGCAACCGTAGAATATGGAGGAGCATGAACCCCTAATGTTGCTCTCAAGTCTTGATTTACCTGCTCCGTAGTAAAAATTTTCAAGCAGAGATATTTTATTACCGCGCGAACTTCAATTTTATCCATTTTTAAGAACACGTTCCGAAACGACGCAAACAATAGACTTCTACTTTTAAAAAAGAAAAGAGAATTAATTGCTTTTTTTATTATCATCTTAACTAATGTCTGGGCTATGCCTGCCAGTATTTTTTTTTTTTTCTTTCCAAGGAGAATGTATCGCATTCTCACTATTTATTGAACACCCCTCGTAAGTTAAGTGTTTAAGTGTTTCCGAGTGCTTTAGTCCTTGTAGGCAGGTTAGTTCATTTATCATAAACGATGGGTCAGTCGTCGTGTTACCCATAAGAATGGCCAAACGTTTGTCTTCAGTACTACAGCTAGTACATAACTATAATACCGGAAGCAAGAGGTTCAAGCGTCAGCATTATGCTTAGGTCCCCTAGAGGGTTGCTAAGCGCTGGTTTTCAGCTTAAACCCTTGACTTTGCCTTTCTGGTTGGAGGTCAGATAGGCAGTCGTACCATGTAAAGTACTGGTAACCATTTAGCTGCATCCGGTTAGACTAGTAGCCGACTAGACAGATAATGATGGGTAGAACTGGATTAATATATTTTCATCACGAAATCGATCTTTCCTGACCCCAGTAACTTACACCACTGGCCACCGCTGATTCCATTAATAGAAGTATTGCAAGAAACTTGCTTTTTCACGGCTAGGTTCGTTTTAGGACGTGACTCAATATTCAACACAAAAGATTAGACGAAAAAAATATCAAGAAAGAGGAGTGGTCAAGTATCGAATTATTATCGCCATTAGTTAGCAAAAAAGATAATATTGATAGTTCTATCTTCACTACACTTCTGTAGGTAGAGAATGGTTGATGCAAATTATTTATTCCGCGCTATTGTGCATAAGTGTACACCTACATGAGTGCAACCAGCAGTCCACCTTGATAGACATGACATGGCATCATAGGAGCCAGGCTACGTAGTCAATTGAGGCCAATCGGAAGGGCGAAACTAACTGCGTTAATAGATCATTAGTAGATAGTCGAATAATTGCGCTGTAAAAATTTACTCTGAAACAGTTAGGGCCATACCACACTGCGTTTTGCGAGCGTGTTTCCAGCGAGACGCGCTCGCTGCGTGTGCGTACCGATCACCCCACGTGTGAGCGACGACTTTGCCGCGGTTTCGTAACGAGAGCGCTTGACGTGAGTGTACAAGGGAGAGCGAGACAACCGAGTATATACAATTATGAAAACGCGTCGTACAAGTCGTCGTCACGTAGTCTCGGCTACTTCGTTCACAAATCGCTTCGTTGGAAACACGCTAGCAAATCGTCAGAGTGATAACGCTCTTACAACATACCGCCTACGCACGTGTTTAATTTCCATATCGTAATAAATGCATTTACTTAAAGAAAATATACCTTTCCTACGTACTAGTTGCGTATGCCCATACCCATAAACGGATTGTTAAAATGCAATATAAATCTAAGGAACAACGCAGCGATACGGCCGCATTACGTGTGTGACTATTTCAGTTTATTTGACCGTAAAACTTGCAAGTGGGACACCAATTCCCGCGGTAAATTGGTTTAGGTCGGCGGGCTGATCAACTTTATTATCTTCACCCTGTGGCCAGACTTACCTATGTACGTAAGGTCTACTCAAGTCTTTGTTTCCAATTGATGTTATTTCCACTTAAACAAATATCAACTTTATGCAAGTGTTAATCAATTTGATTTTAGCCTGACTACATACTATTGGAAAAGTCATAAAAAATACGAAGTTGTAGCGCAAACTGAACCTTATGTGTAGGCATTTCAGTTGTTTTATTCTAAAATTCGTGTTTGTTTCTGTGTTTGGCAAATAAATTGTGAACACAGATTATTCACCAGAGAATAAAATTACTAGGACGATGCTGGTGAGTTCACGTTAACTTTACTTTAACAGTGAATAATTTTTTTATGTGTAATCCATCTTTCCTTTTGCTTTCCTGCACTTTGTGGGAGTGATTTCGTGAAAAGAGACGGAAGTGTATTACATGAAGCCGGGGAATCGCGTGCTATTTGATTTTACCAAAGAGCGCGCGCTGCGCTGGAGTTGGCCCTCAGAAACGACCTTGACGAGGCCTCAGGCCTTTTAATTTTGCTATTACCAAGGTGAGATGTCAGATGTTACACATTATATGCGACTTCTGTAAGGCTCGATTATTGTATTTAAAAAAAATCGAATGCTATCTTTTGGTCGTGGCTGTGTCAGGTTTGTTCTAAGATTTTTCCCGGTGTCAAGGTAGAAAATGACAAATTGGTTAGTGAATAGAAAAGAACGTTCATGTGTGCGTTAACACATGAACTTGGCATTTAACAATGTGAAAAATTGTGACGGTTCTTTTCTATTCACTAACCCAATTTTAACACAGATTAGTACAGATGGGACACTCCGCAATATCATTTAAATAAAAAGCGACTCTTGCTACGACACAATAAAGTGCAATTCAGGACGCACAGCGCTAATTACCTACAGTAATTATATTCACCACCTAGAAGTTGCCTCTCTTTCTATCGCGTAATTCTTATATCTTCTGACTACGTTACGCCCACTGAATTCGACAAGTCGAGCCCGCCGCGTACCTACTTGTAGCTTCATACCTAAAATGCGGAGTGTCCCACCTGTATTCATATGTGGTAATAGGTAGTCCCGTGTATGTAAGTACCATCAAAGAAGTTCATATCTAACCAGGTTTAAAACAAAATCCCGTGAACACGGGTTATTCCCGTTCGTCCACACCCCGTCGTCCACACTGCGGACGACTGGGAAAGATGCGTTCTGTTCGTTCACAGTGTAGACGAACAGAACGCAACATTCCCAGTCGTCCGCACCTCGTTTCATGTCTAGTTTAAGAGTCAGTGTAAAGACATTTTAAATTAAATAAATGATTTAACGGTTTAACAAATAAACGTTTTGGTGTGCGTCGAATAACGAAATCTAGTTTCCTTTATTTTATGTAAACTATAAAATATACTTACTCTTATCCTTATAACTCCGCCGCACTTAAATTTTTTGCTGTTAATACAACACCAAACGTTTAATCCACTTTTATGTGCTCCTCTAACGTAATATTGGTGACCTCCATGAAGTAAAACAGTCCCGTGCTTTCTTTTTATATACACGAGCACAGTTTGGTCACTTGAACCACCAGCCGGTGCACTTAACCCCGACATGATCCCGAATGCAAAAGCTCATCGTCACTTTATTGCCATATACCGTGGGCTTGCAATATGCAGCGAGCTGATTGGCTATTTCAAGGCCATGTATCTATTGTTCATTCCCGGAAGTGTCGTCAAAACTGATAAGCAAAGACTATCTTTTGTTGGAGGATCGACAGGGTGCAGTTATAATAGTTGAGTAGATCCAGGCGATTGTAACTTTAAAACTTTTTACATATTAATTGCATTTAAACTGATATTGATACAATACCCAATGTGTAAAATTAAAATGTGAAACATTCTTATGCTATACATTTAGTATAAAATACGCAAAAAAGCTTTAGATTTACTATGTATGTACTTTTAAAGTATTTGCCTTACTAAAGTAATAAAGCTAAGTACATAATATTTTAAAAGTATGTTTATTATATAAGGAAATACTATCATCATATTTTCTTTATTAACTCTTAGACTAGACGTGAGATGACGGGGTGTGGACGACTGGGAATAATGCGTTCTGTTCGTCCACAGTGTAGACGAACAGAACGCAACATTCCCAGTCGTCCGCAGTGTGAACGACGGGGTGTGGACGAGCGGGAATGATTCGTGAACACGATGACCACATCTGTTACCGGCCCGGGTCTATAGTCGCCAAGCGCTGCAAGGAAGAATAGTCCTTACGGTACAACAAACTTATTATTGCGTAAATAGGTGCAGTATATAATGTTTACATATTTGAAAGGTTAACAACTAGCGGACTCTTAATCCCCAAGCACCTTAACAAACAGGGTCTTGAAGATATGGCTACAAGGCACGTCACTGTAGTTTGCAATGTCAATAATTTTGCAATACTGCAAACATGATAATGTCTGCTGAAAAAAAAAAAATATAAAGTTACATGAAATATAAAAATTCTAGGAAATAGGTATTTGAAGAAGGGTGAAGTTTGCTTAGGAATTAATAATTTTGATGCTTCGTCTGGTCTTCGTGTAAGTTAGTTCTGATGTTACAGTTGCCTAAACTTTGACTGAGATCTCTATAATGTTGCTTTCAATTTTGTAACTTTACTAAAGAGCTTTTTTTTTTTTTTGGAAAATACATAAAAGCATATGTATAACTGAAAGGTCAGGCCGAAGTGTGTTTATGGTTGCATTTCACAGTTATTTTTATTAAAGATTATTGACATCATCTAGGCACAAATCGAAACTCCTGGTCTACTCCTTATAGATTAAATCCTAGAACACTAAAACGTTTTAAAAGAGTTTCTTGGCGGAGTTTCTTGCCCATTCTTCTCCATACGAAAACTATCTTTTTTCCAACTTATGAAGCAATGGATTAGCCATCTGTTTTAAAACGATTCAGATTCTGATTGATCGTGTAAGGTACTGACCTGCAATAATTGGTTTATCGGCCATCGATAAAATAAATTTAATTAAGTACCTATAAAATGTAATGTTGGTCGTAAAGTTACGTAACGTTAACTAAACACGGGTCAGTTAAAATGTGAACCAAGTGCCTATTAGGTCTGTGTTATCTGAGTGAACTTCAAATAAGACGGTGAAGCGCAGCCGGCAAATATTGGCGATAGAATATTAATGAAGCGTCCTTGATAAACTTTTTGTGAAGAGCGAAACGTGGGAAAACGCAGATATATTGCCATAAAACAAGGCTGCCAGGTTAGTAACCTTTGGTTTGATTTTCAGTTAATCAGACTTTCGGCAGATATGTAAATAAATGTAATTTAGGGCCTGTGCACACCACGTTTCTAAAACGCGCGTCGACGGCGCGCTTTTATCCTACAGACAGGTGTGCAAAGGTCTACAGGCTGCGTCTGACTTGCGTCTGTATCGCTACAAACGCGCGTCGACGGCGCGTTTAAAAAACGTGGTGTGCATAGGCCCTTAGGAGCACACATTTGCGCAGCTTTCGTGAATTTAGTTCCCTGTATCCGTTTGTTCGACCGTGACTTAATTTTGCAAAAAAAATAGGTCACACCCTGTCTCTTCTTATCGTAGTTAGTATAATCTATGACGAGAGAATGTAGAGAGATTTTGTAGCATATTCCCTAGTTTAATAATACTTACCGCAATCACCAATGGCAAAGTTAGATGTAAGACATAAAACGCATGATATTTTTTCTCACAACCTTTTAATGTGTCGATATGTATGAATGTATGAGGACGCCCATGTTTAGCTGTAGACGGTTGTCGGTTACTAGTTGAAATGATGACTCAATCATGCCGGTTACATTATAGTCGCGATAAATGTAGATAGATTTGACAGCATATTCTTGAATCTACGTGAACTCAATCTTCTCAAAATCTCATTAATTTGACGTCATTTTTATGATTAGATAAGAATGAATTATAGCCTGAATGAGCACGGAATAGACTATTCCGCGTGCCTGACTAACAGAGGTCAAAGCCCGAATGCCAACATTGTTTTGTGTTGTAAATAAAAACACATGCAGATTAAGTCACTCCCACGTGTTGCATTGACGTCTTATCTAAAACATTTATCGCAATAACATGTTCTGATACAGAAATGGAACAAAAATTAATTGCTTTAAAACTTGTGGCGTCACGTATTTTTGTGAATGCACATTAGTGTACCTGGCGTCACCTGTATTATGTTTAGTTAAGTATTTATAAGTTAGTCAGGAACGCACCCCTGCTAAGTGAATACATAGCCCATAGCGTCCTTTTCAGTAATTTCAGTGCCTCTCTCGCTTGCTTGCCAACACTAGGACACAAACTAGATTTTAGGTCATTCGTTTATTATGTCCCTACTAGTTTAATTCGTTATATGTATACTAGTGTACCTAGCTTTAAACTATGATACGTGTGTGATAAATATGAGTATATATACATTAACTACAAGTTGGAGTTACACTTCCGCTCTCGATTACAACTTCACCTCCAACACGTGTAAAAGGAGACAGTGGAATACCTTCCGACTACGTCCCCAAAAACTCTTGGAATATTATCACCGGTCATTTCAATTTTTCGCGTCATAATATATCGTGTTCTAATCTTGACCAGTGTGATACAATCGGTGCTCGCGTACGTTAATTGTCGCTGGGTTTTGGTTTCCAGTCATTGTGCGTCCATTAAGCTTGTTACCAGCGCCGGGACGGTCACCTCGACATATCGCCTGATTGTGGCTCTTATTACGACATAAAAATACCTTTATATTTTTCTTTTGTCGACTTATAACGTGTGCAGTGCCCGGTTCTCGAAAATTTAAGTTTATAGTGTTGTGCTAATGACCTTTTGACGATATAATTAAGTGAAGAAGGCTGGGCTTTGTTTACCATTAAGGCGAAGGACATGGCAACGATCATTCTGTGTGGGAAGGTAACAATCGATACCTGATTTTATAGTCACCTAATGGACTTACACGATTTTCGCATTTAATTACTCGATGTTAAAGTGTAGGTTTCACTTATTATAAAACGGGTTTTTAATGCTTCTATTTTCCTTATTTCCTGGTTAGGTAACTTTACTATTGTGTTACTATCAAAGCAGTAAATTATTTGGTATTTTATGATATAGTAAAATAAGGGTCAAAATCACTGTCATTTGACAGTTTTCGTGAGATGATATCTCGATATGTGAATAATTGTTTATTCATACTACAGACATGTACATATATGTATTACAATACTATATAAACCCATTACAGTTATGAATGTACAGACGTTGCGGTCGGCGCATATGATTCATAGGGAGCAATATAAACAGTTTAATATTCAATCCATGGCAAGCACACGTATCAAATGTATTGGAAATTATTTACACTAAACATTCGAACTTTAATAAAATATTGTGATTTAATTTAATAAAATATTTAGATTACTTTAAAGTGAACATTGAAACATGACGCACACAAGGAGATGTTCACAAATTGTGGAAAAGGTATTTAGTTTATTTTATTTTGATGGCTGCTTTAAGTTTTATATGTTGCTATAGGGGAAGTACAAAACTTCTACATACCAAAGTCATATAATAAAATGCGGTTTTATTATTATTTATTATTTATTTATTTAACACTTTAAGCACACAAATGTACAGAGGCGGACGGCAGCGGTTTTCAGTTTTAAACAATCATAAATTCTTGTTGTTTGCGCAAGTTTTATATTTAGTGAAAATATTTAATACTAGTTGTTGCCCGCGACTTTGTCTGCGATCCAGGATTTAAAGTAGCCTATGTCCTAACCCAGGACATGGTCTACCCATGTGCCAAGTTTCATCCAAATCCGTTCAGCCGTATTAGCATGAAAGCGTAACAAGCAAACAAACTCACTTTTGCACTTATAATATTAGTTAGGATTGTGTTAAGCTAATGTATGTGTCGAGATGGCCCAGTGGTTAAGGTTTCGCCTCTCATGCACGAGGTTGTGGTTTCAAATCCGGGCAAATACCAATGTGACTTTTTCAATTCATATGTACTTTCTAAGTTCATCTTGGACATTACTGCCATCGGTGAAGGAAAACACCGTGAGGAAACCTGGATTTATAGTTAATATAAGTCCCAAATCACCAACCCGTCTTGTCAAGCGTGGTGATCAATTGTCGTGCCATCTCTATATGAGAAAAGGCCTTTACCCTGCAGTGGGACAGTAACAGGCTGGTATTTATTTTATTTTTATTATAATGTATTATTAGTATTAATTTCCAATTAGAAGAACATGCTAGAGATAATACATATCCTTTAATATGCAAACTAGAAGCTTATAAACAGTGTAAAATATTTGTTTACATAGGAAAAGTTCCCATTGTCAGTTGCTTAGTTTTCTTCCACTGGCATTTACAATCTATCTAGTTATGTACTAAGAAATATGTAAAGTTATGTAGTGTGGCATTCAAACACTGAACTTTATTCTGAATGCCGAAAATATTACAATAATATAAACGATTCGTTCAGTGCCATTCAAGGAATGATTTTACACTCGGTTTAATAACAAAAACCACGATAAATTATTCATTCAATTATTTATAAATTAATAATGAGTCACTAACGAAATAAATGTTTTCCCTTACAAAGTTCCTGTAATACAGTCATTATGACATTATTAATTCACGCTTATTTTTATGATAATTATGTAAGACTAGCTTTACCCGGCCTGGCTTCGCACGGGTAGCACTAAGTACTTATCTACGGCGCACCTACCTACCCTGCCTACCTACCTACACCTACCTACCTACCCTGCCTACCTACCTACACCTACCTACCTACACCTACCTACCTACCTACCTACCTACCTACATAGCTACTTTACCTTCATACAGTACCTACCTACCATAGCTGTTTTTTATATTTCTATGCTACCTACTGTCATACCTACCTATTGAAATAGGTACTATCGTGAATTCATCTAAGCCTAGTACTTTTTGTTAATTAGGACTTTTACGACAGCTAAGAACAGTTTGTATGGGAAAATAAAATTGTAGTTTTCACTATTTTCCTCGATTTTTTTTCTCACCATTTAAACTTACCCTGGACAAATGTTTCAAAACCCGAATCGGTCTAGCCGTTTCTCGAGTTTAAGCGAGACTAACGAACAGCAATAATAAACCTAGCTAAACATAAGCTCGCCTGTATTCCCCGAAGAGTAAGTCAGACGTGCACCTCACCCCTGGGCGTGGGGAATCGCAGGCCGATTCCCGGCCACCGTAGGCGCGGGCTTGCGGACGGTGAGCAATGGGTAGCTCGCCGTCCGATAAGGATCAGGCCCGGGTCGACGGCGCGTTATGTTCCACGCGCGCCTCAAAGAGATGTCAGCACAACTGACGAGGTCCGCTAGGACCGATGCCTGCCGGGGTCGCGGGAAAGTCCGAAAGGGATACCGTGGCCCCTGGCAATGTACAGGCAACTGAAGTAACATGGGTGGGTTTTAGTCAGTAAGAGTCTGAAACGCCGTCCCGCTCCGCCCAGAGCGGGAGAAGTTATTTGCTAATTTCCCAACCAAAAAAAAAAACAAAACCTTCACCCCACATTTCACTAGTTATATTTAAGTTCAATCTGCCTAGCGTTTTCCTAACTATGTTGGGGGCGGTTTCCAGTCTAACCGGATGCACCTGGATACTATTTTACATGGAGCGACTGGCTATCTGACCTCCACAACCCAGTAACTGGGTAATACTATATCCCTTGGTAAGACTGGTTGCCAGATTTTCGGGCTTCTGACGACGCGTAACGACTGTCAAAGATCCATGAATGACAGCCGGGACCAAAGGCTTAACGTGCTTTTCGAGGCACGGAGGAGTCTCGGTATGTAAAGATGGTCACCCGTCCATGGACCAACCCCGGTAAGCGTAGCTTAACCTGGTGGATCGACCCGTGCGGCTGTTATTACTTAGCTCATGGCTAAGTAATAACAGCTCCACTAAGTTAGTTAAAAAAATGTAGTGCATTGTTGTTGGTTGTTACAGTTGTTGTTCCGTAAGACCAACTAAAGTAATAGACATGTTGAAAAAAATCTTTTTTAGTCCGTCATGTAGATTATTAAAAAATATTAGAGACGTATTTTTTCTTTTTTTACGTAATCGAAAGATTCCGGCAATACATTGAGTAGGCAATGCGTTAAAATGTGGCATGACCGGCCGGCCGACCGGCCGGTAGATTTTATACTGACTTGTGACGTAGCGAGCCCCATTCCCCAACTTTAATGCGTTTTATCTAAAACATTTTTTATTAATATGCTCAAGGAAAAAATACGTGTCTAATTTTTTTTTTGTATCTGAGTGACGGTCTAAATAATTTTTTTTTCCCCAGTCAACATCCTATTGAAGAAGCAGTGTTCTAATGAATCTAATGGCAAAAGGCAATGACCCTAATTCTTGGCTTCCTCTTTGTGGTGACCTTTAGCTTTACCCTTACCCTATTGTTTGTAGGTACAGTGTTTATTATTTGCTGTGGGAGGGGACTAAAGGGATGGTTTTATAGGTTACGTTACACTGGAAGACGGACAGTTGATAGAAATATTCCTAACACCGTTACGCGTTTCTTGTTTGAGTCTTATTTGTAAAGGGTGGAAAGTAGATGGTGTTATTTCTTGAAAGTAAATTTTGTGGCCTTTAAACCCCTTTTTGAATTATGAGTTTTATTACAATAGGTAGGTTAGGTAGGTTTTTAATTTGGGGATTTGTCATCCGTCCATATGACTCACTCTAGCTAGGGCCCAAGGTTATATGGATTGATGGCAAATCGACAAAATTGAGAGGTGTAGAGGTTAGGCTTATCAATTTAGTAGGAAATTATTACAAAACCGGCGCTGACATCACCAACTTGTGCTATTATTTAGTTTTTTTTTTTAAGGCTCATTCTCTACACATTACGGTATCAGCATTCTAAACCTGGAAGATGGCTTTTGTGTATATGATAATTATTTAGATTTGTTACAGTTGTAATAGCTATCATGTCACTTCGTTTAAATTAGGTTTTTTAATTTTTATTAATTTATTTATATAGATTCTTTTCTATTTTGTGGATGTGAGAACGCTGTAGTGGACTGTAGATTTATTGACTATCTTCTATTTTATTAAGTACCTGGTACTTGTTGAAAGACCTACATTGTCCTCCCATACCTATTAATATTGTTATTTGAAAATATTGTAAAGGTCAAATATTTTTTAAAGAGTAACCGTGGAGTTCTTGCCAGCTCTTCTCCATATCTCCATAGGAAACGACCAATTGGAACCGCGCACCTAGCTTCTGAAGTTTCATAAGTGCCCATGTAGGTTTATGTGAAATAAAATATTTTGAATTTTAATTTTTTAATTTGTATTTCTGTTAGTTTCTTGAGTCTCAGAGAGACGTAACTCATAAGTATTTCACATAAAACTAGTGCCAACCAGTAAAGACAGAAGACACGACATCTTCCAATTTCAAATTAAAATTCTCATCTATTCTTTCTTAAACTTCAGGAGTCGTGCCGGCTGGTCGGCGGGTCCAAGTTCTACGAGATGATGGACAGTGCCACGTCTGCTGACGTGTCCACGCCGTCTCCTACAGAGAAACACGACCACATGAAGCCCACAGAGAGTGACGATGAAGGTGATTGTCTTGTTTTAAACTGTAACATAATGAGTTAGAGTTCAAAATGCCGTAATGGTCTTATAATGTACCAATATTTAACTCAAGTAATTATTATCAATCCGAATGTCTGTTTCATTTCGGAGTAGGAAGAAAAGGTAAAATACTAGCTATCTAATAATAAATCGCCATATAATCAGCTTAGCCTATTCCTAATATGGTTGGTTTTGCTTTAGCTCACCAGCTATGCCTCCAAATCGAAATGCCTTAATTATATCTTAGACACTCTAGCAGTCTTGTGGAGTTCCGAGTGGCATCAGCAACTATTTGCAGAATCATTAAATATTATGAAACATTAGTATAACCCATTTATCACCAGAATAATTAATGAATAAATAATCGATATAATAAGGATGCCATAAGCACGTCGATAAATGTTTGACAAATTCTTTATAAAGCGTCGCTTTTTCAAATTTGCAAAAACAATAAAATGTCCCCAATATGAAATGAAATCTAACCAGTTTCAGACGTAGACCAAGAATGCACTGTGTTCAGCGGTGTCAGTTACCTGGGCGCACAAAACATATCGGATCCGAAGTCCGAGAATGACATACAACGGATCATGAAGGAGCTCAGCTCTATGCCCGAGAGTAGAGATGGGATCGCCGTGTCGATATCGATACCGGTGTGCTCTCAAGGGCTTGTCGTGTGAGTATTTTTTACGTTTTTATCATCATTTCATTTGTGGCGGAATTCGTCCTGGGAAGTACTGCCACCATACCTTTTTTACTGTCACAGCTGTGTTCCACCTTGAATGTTATCGACGCCGGTATAATGACTACACACTGCTACAAGAATCTTTTGGCGCTTGAATGACGTTGATAGGGTGGCGCTGTTGGTAAACATTTTTGCAAATGTTTTGTAAAATGTATTGAAAAAACAACATAGCACCGCACCTGGACCGCTGTTCCGCGTCTTAGGAATGCGCGGCGAGGCAACGCTGCCCGCGTTGACGAATGAGCGGTGGGCGGGACGCCGCGCCCCGTGAGCATTGAAGAATGAGCGGTCTGCACTGCCCCCCCGTCTCGCCGCATATACCTAAGGCGCGGAACAGTGGTGTCGGTCAAACTATAGTTCTGATTTTGCCCACAGGCCATAGGACTCTTGTAGATATAATGACAGGCATATGAGACATATTTTAGTTTTGCTCTGGGATGGCAACGCACCCGCGATGTATATGGTATTAGTGCTCATAAGCTAAAACACCCGAAGAAAATAATGGAGAAGTTTATATATGGCTCATATGATTTTACAAGGGTTGCCTGCCGTTAAAAGCTAATGTGCTATATCACCTACATGATGATAGAATACATTCGCTTTTAGACACTGATCATTGGCCGCATAGAGCGTGTCATTTAGACAACCTCTAACTTGCCCTGGATTGACTATAAAGATAAGCCAGCCAGTTTTAATAATGACAAAATCGATGTACCGTAATGTCAATGTTGGGCGAGGGCAAAAAACTGCCGCTCCCATAACATGCCGTCTGTTATCCAATTGCAAGATAAGCTAAAAAAAGACGAACAAGAATACTTTGGCAAAGTGTGGGCCGGCTCGACGACCTACTGTAGGGCGCGAGAATTTGCCGGATACAGGTAGCGCAAGACCGGTCATTGTGACAATACTTGGGGAAGTCAAGATCTGTAAGTACTCATCCACACGAGCGGTACGCGTCAACGGCAGAGGCAACTGAAGCGTCGACGGCAGCCGTAGACGTGTCGACAGCAGCAGTTGCCTCTGCCGGGTTGCCGTGGTACCGCTCGCTTCGCTCGCCCGGCTCGCGCGCGGTTGGTCACAGTTCTAACCTAACCTATTTCACCTAGTTCAATATGACGACAGCCGCCGGCGAGCGCTACTTCCAAGTTGCTTGCAGAAATGTTTTTACCATTGTCTAATAATCAGTGTTTTCGCAACGTCTGCGAAAATTCGAATAGGGATGAAGTCTGGGTAAAAAAAAAAAAAACTAATTAGTTCGTTAGTCAGATAATTAAAAAATTTAAGACACGTATTTTTTGCTTTATCATATTAATAAAAAATTACTTAGATAAAACGTATTTTAAGTCGGGGAGTGGGGGTCGCTACGTCACTAGTATGTATAAAATCTACATACTCGTGACGTCATGGCACATTTTAACTCAATGTATCGCCGTAATCTTTAGATTAGGTAAAAAATAAAAAAAATACGTGTCGAACATAATAATATCATTTTGTCATCATCCCTATTATCAAATCATCATATGACACATATAAATTGAAAACAGTGTGTTGAAAACACATCAAACAATTTTTCACAATACGCTGATATAAAAGACCATCAGTCAATCAGCTGTAAACTCACATAATATCACCCTTATACTAATGCACTTACATACATAAACTTACGCCAGTTCCCATGAGGGTCAGCACCAGTAGACAGAAGCTATAGAAAACGAAGCAATATGCTACGATCCCTACATACTCCTATTGCTACGTTTACGTTAATATATCTGGGAATACTTACCATATCACTGATATCACTAACCTCTGGTCATTTCATCCCCAGGCTATACCAAGCAGATTCAAACAGTGTGATGACACGATACGCAGTGAACCGTATCTCGTTCTACGCCCGAGGCGCGGCCGGGTCGCCAGTCGCGTCGTGCTTCGCGTTCACCTGGTCGCATGGTGAGACCAAGGAGTCTGCTGTGTATAGGTGCCATGTGTTCCGCTGTCATATCGCTGAAGCTGTCAATCAGGTGTCAAGTAAGTTTCAAGTACCTACCTAATTAAATGATATTTAGTATAGAAACGTAACATTGGTATTTCCAACGCTCAAACATGATCTCGATTTTAAACTGACATTCTTATTACTATTTCTACTGTCGGGACTGAGTCCCGACAGTAGAAATAGTAATAAGAATGCTTAACTCTGTTTGCCCACTGCACCGTGAACGGGACGTCAACGAGAAACGAGATTACGCGGCCATCGTGAATGTACTTTCGCTACTTCGGTGTCGTCATCTCGTTTTCGTTGACGTCCTGTTCACAGTGCTGTGGACAAACTGCCTAAGGGGCAATTCCCGTATTTATAAAAAAAAAAACGTATGCTTTCTAATCTGTCTCAATCTATCAAAAAAACTTGTAATTTATCTACATTTTTGATGAGTTTTTGATATTAATTGTCGCCGAGATGAGATTGCGACTTGAATTTCAACGTTTTTAGCTACGAGAATTGGCCTTATATTCTCTACGGCTGTAGTTCACGAGTAGGGTTACCATAAGGAAAATTGAAAAGTCCCGACCAAAAGCCTGATTTCCATAGAAAAGTCATCAGATGTCGCAAAAAAAATATGTCACGCACTTCACCGCCCAAAACCCCGCCCTTTTTATATTTTGTTAAATTCATATAATAAAAGTTGCTTCTTAAAACCAAAGTGGGTAAATTAGATTAACTATGTTTTAAAAGATGTTGATGTTAATTACGTTCATTTGTGTTGTGATACTATCCAAAGATGATCAATTTTTGTTTATGTTGATTGTAACTTTCCAATAAAATAAAAAATTCGTATAGTATTTACTGTATTTTCTTGAAAATTCGTAAAATCCTGAGATTTCCTAAATCAGGCCGCAATCCTGCCAAGAGCTTAAAAATCCTGAGATATGGTAACCCTAATTACGAGTGATGGCCAGAGCGTGTCGGTGAATAATCGAGACCATTCATGTGCGTTGTTCTAGAATACGGACCAAAGATGATGGTCGATCTATCATCAGTATACAGAGTGGCTGGGGCATCGAAGCGAAAACTGTTACCACCGAGTACATGATTCTGAACCTCCCTACATTGAAATTTTTCGTCGGTTATTTAAAAAATTGTCTGCTGGTTCATAGAAAAGTCAAAACCTACGCAGTCAAAATGTATGGAACAGCTGTTTTGTTTGTTAACGGGCAACGGAAGGAACAGGGGTGGGTTTTAGTCAGTAAAAGCCTGACACACCCTCCCTCTCCGCCCAGAGCGGGAGAAGTTATTTGACAATTTCGCACCCTCAAAAAAAAAAAAGGGGGTGCTCAGAATCATGTACTGAATCCATGGTAACCGGCTTCGCGTCGATGTCCCCTGCCACCCTGTATACTTACTGTATTTTATTAAAAAATCGTCATTCCTCAGGACAAATCCTGAGATATGACGATGTAACCCCAACCATGAGTGATAAATATACAGATAAATATACTTGACGTTTGATTAATGAACAAGCCACGATCATTTAGCAAATAAATTGGTCTTTACAGCAATAATTAATACACGCATGCAGAAGAATGCCCTTTACCCGTTCTGCTAAAGAACTCTTGTGTATTCTTGTCTGACACTTGAAAAACATGGTTGTGATTTATTATTTGCTGAACAACTTATGATTACGTTCGACCTTCTATTTATAAGTGACTGATACATCAATCATATTCACGTTTCAAAAACATATTATCAACAACAGTACTGAAAACGAGGCACAATAGCATCAACGGCACACTAATTTAAATTGCTTGTACAAATTCACGTGTCTGTCCTACCACTTATTACGATTTGTTACCATACATTAGTGTTGCTTGTCCAAATAATTGAGCACAGTCCGCGTTCAGAACCGATGCGCGGTACACGAATTACGCAATACTGTGGTGTTTAAAACAGCTGTTAATTAATAATTCATACATTTTATTTCGTTTTGATCTCTAGAGTAGGTAAACTTTTTTGTCATGAGTGAAAGTGACAGTGTTTTCTATTTATTAGATAACTTTAATTTATCGTTATTTTCTAAAGTAAAGTCATACTGTTGGTTTTTGAGATAAAAAGGTACCTGTATTTTCGTTTTTAATATTGCTACTGTCTTGATAGTACTTTGTGTTTTTCATTGTTCGACTCAGAGAGAGTACTTTATGTTTGTCATTGTCCAACTCTATTGAAGTCTATAGGTTTTTGAGATAAAAAGGTACGAGTATTTAAGTTTTTATATTGTTACTCTCTTGATAGTACTTCACGTTCGTATGTACTTCGTATTTTTCATTGTTCGACTCAGAGAGAGTACTTTATGTTTATCATTGTTCAACTCTATTGAAGTCTGTATAAAAGAGCGTATGACCCGAAACAAATGAACGCCAGCTTGCTCCACCTATTCAATAACTATAGGTACAGTACTATCCCAAGCAAAGACTGGAGAACTTCCTTATCAAATATAAAACAGGATCACAGCAGGTGGCTGGCAGGTGGATCTGTAGTGTCTGCTTACCTCCATGGAAAGTAGGCGTGGATTTATGTACAAAAACTAATGTGTAGTCCAAATACCTATAATAACCGTTACAAATAGTATCAACAAAGTGGTTTACCTACGTCTGACTAACTTGAAAACTATTAAATACAAACTTGTCTTTCCTTTTTTGTTACGTAATGTGGGTGCATTTGCCGGCAGCAAAATGTCAAAGCATTCGTCAGTATACCTCGTAACATAAATGAGATAACACCTTTCATCTTTCCGTTGATTGATATAGCAGATCCGCGCGGTGAACCGCGGTGCAAAATAAACATAGAGATAAAATTAGAAGTCATGTAATTGCTTGCAAACATCTGGTGGTCTTGTGTTGGTGATTTAAGTGTTCGAGTTTTCACTTCCTTTTAAGTGAAGCTGTGTTTTATTTATTGGTTGGTGTAATTGTGATAGTAAATTGTGTTGTGTCGTATTGTTAATATCTGAAGTGTTTAAAGGATTGTTGTGTGCAAAATTAAATAGGTAAAGTATGTTTTTATTATTAAACGACTTCTAAAAAAGGAGGAAGTTATAATTCGGATGTTTTTTTTTTTATCTATGGTCGGGCATAACTCCCGTAAAAGTTGAAGCTTTCCGAAGTCGGTGGCAAAAAACGATAATTCAAAATCAAAGACCGACTTCCGAAATAAAGTTATTTTTCACTTTGTAGTGTTTCTTTTTTGAAGTCGGTTGTTTTATTTTGTAAAAAAAAATTGTACATAGATAGTTTTGTGTAATTTTTTTAAAATTTATCTTTGCTCTGTCAACTCTCTTTTCGTAATGTTTGACATTTAAAACAAAACAAAGTAATGAGCTTAGTAAATTAAGAAGTTTTATATAACATGAAACAATTCTTTAATAAATATTTTTTTATTTCGGCGCGCTCAGTTTCGTCTAAGCAATTAATCAAATTCAAAAGTCATTATTTAATCAAAATAAGCTGAGAATCACTTTTCGAACGTCAAAATTACATAAAACAGTCCCCCAAAAACGCCCGCCCTTCACCACTTCCTAGTGCTTAGCTAATCTGGAAACATTCTTCTTTTATACCAAATCTTTATTCAATTATTATTATTCTTTATATATTACTAGCACTATTTAGAAATATATTCGAACAGAAAACACTTCCTTTAAAAAGTTTGGCATAATTGTAATATTTTATTATCTGGATATTATTTCTTCGTACTTCAGAATTATCTTTGTGACAGTAGTTATCACATAAAAACACGTGCTACTATTTATTTTTCTTAAGAAATCAAGAATTTTATCTCATACTGATAATGGAGATGACTCATTCTCTCATTATCTGCTATTTGATACAGTCGATAGGGAAAATAAAAGAGTACTAATTTTGTTCAACCTCCAAGTATCCGTTGACTCAAATGCCAGTACAGTCATCGACACAGTTGTTTATAGATAACAGCTTACGTATCGAGTTACTGCTGTATTATTCTGTTACATAGTTCAACTATAGTTTAACCGAGGCTATATACTAATTATAGTTTATGCAGGGCGAGGTAGGGGCGGGATGCCGTGTACGTTGTCGAATGAGCGGCCTGCACTGCCCCGCCATCTCGCCGCGTATATGCGCGGCGAGATGGCGGGGCAGTGATCCGCGGTACAGAGGTTTCGGTCCAACTATATCAACTCAGTTTTTCGCTGGTCATAGTCCTTTGCCAAGTAGGGCTACAATACTCGTTTCCTCGCCTTCCGCAAACTGTTCGCCTTTTTATGGTTTTCGGTTTCGGCATATCTACCCCTGTTTTCCGCTATATTCACAACAACAAGTGGCGAATACTGTCTCATAATGTATTCTGGCATATTTCAATATTTGGTAAAACTTTGCAATGTCACTATCCTGTCTCGTACCTATTTTGTTTGCCATTTATGACCTAGTTTTACATGCATGGTATTTCATGGTAATTGCTCTTCATTCACTTCAATCAATACAACATGTCCATGAAAACGTTTCAAATGAATATGACGTCATCTCAAATGGTATGTCCTCTATTAGAACTACCGTCCTAATAAAGAATTTATATATATAGCCCAAACAACCCTAGTATTTATTGAGAGTAGTAATAATTTCGTCCAAACTTCCGCCATATCGATCGTGTGACGTCAGTAAAGTTGGTGGAGTTGAACGTCTGTCTGGCCTGAAGGCTGCCCAATGACCCGATTGACGCGCCGACGACGCGAGGCTGAGGCCTTCACTTATATTTTATTATTGGTTCGCTACTGAATTCATTAGTCATTTGTGCAGGGGTCAGTTTATAAACGAACGAAGTATGTGGAAAGTGGTTCTGTCAGTGTCAAGCTGTAGCTTTTGTTTTTTTACCAACTGCAAAAAAGAGGTCTATATTTGTACGCAGTTTTCAGTTCAAGCCCTTCAGATACATGTTGTTATTAGTTCGCTGCTGTATTCATTAGTCACATTGTACATGGTCTGTAAATACTCGGAGTAAATATTATTGGTAGTGGTTCTGTCAGTGTCAGTGTTAAAGCTGATCCTGTAGCTTTGGTTTTGTTAACCGATTTCAAAAGAAGGTGGTCTTGTACTTGTAGGCGTTGTATTGTCAGTTCGTTTTAAAAGTATATTGAAACATCCTTACTTTAATGTTAAAATCTAACTAGACTAAGACATGGAAAAATCATCTGTGTGTAGTGCACTGGAATTTACTTATGAGATTTTCATTAAAAAAAAAAAAACACGAAAACATCCAAAATGTTAGTTTTTCTTTTCGTTTTTATAGATCAGTCTACATCACGATAACAATCCTCTGTTTACATACCAAAATAAACAGAAATCACTTTACAAAACAGCTCTTGAAATATCTCGTTTCTACATCGCTACTAATGAATCAGAATACCATTGCCGTTCGATTTGTTCGTAATCAAGTCGATTGGATCGCTCGCGGTTTTCTGTTATTCATTAACTCTAACTGTTGTTTTGGTGGACAGCGCATGTACGTGCTACCTACAGTATTTTCAAATTATATTGAGTGTTGCATAAAGATTTTTTGGTTCGAAGAATTAATAGGTCGATGTTTGAACTGTGCTTTGTGTATTAAAAGTGTAAATTGGGTGGAGTTTGTTTTTGTTTGGTGATGTGATTTGTGGTGTGTACTATCGGTCAACAGTTATTGTTTGTTTTAAAGTGAATCATTATAAATCTGACTTTGAGGTAAGCATTGGTACTACCAGCGTTAAGAAACTAAACTTTAACAACAAATAATTATTCATATCAAACTCAAACTCAAAGCATTTATTTCAAATAAACCAAATACAGGCACTTTTGAATTGTCAAGGGTCGGTCAGAAAGATGAAGCCAGTTGCCCATTCTAAAGCGTAGTAGGTTCCAGTGGAGAAGAACGGGCAAGAAACTCCATGGACACTCTTTTAAATCAAAATATTGTTATTACAGCTAGCTACTTCTTTTACCTTGATTCTGCTCAGTCACTGAAAAACGCGACTAAACCTAATGTTTTTTAATAATTAATTAGTTAATTAGCCTTGGCAAATTAGGATAGTACTACACTAGTTTACATACTTATATAAATTTAAATTTAATCTCGTAAATGAATACTCTAATTTTATATCTGGTTTCCGCCCACTCATTTGATACGCGTCAATATGATTGACTAAAATACTAATGCATCATGGAATTATCCTTGTATGACCGTATGTACATTATGCTCTTCAGCACAAGGACAACTTTTAGTCAATTAGCAATTATAAACAAATTGGTTTTAGCTGAAATTTTGCTATAGTGCAGCAGTCAAGTAGAGCTATTTGTATACCTATTACTACATGTTATCAGCGACTTAGGTCTACACTAATATTACTAGTAGTTCTGCGAACAGTAGACCTCGCGAAAAACAAAGTTTTGCAACAATATGGATGTTAATTGGGGAAAAAGAATATATTTAGTCCGTCAGTCAGATAATAAAAAAATATTAGACACGTGTTTTTTGCTTTATCATATTAATAAAACATGGTTTAGATATAACGCATTAAAGTTGGGGAATGGGGGCTCTCTACGTCATGCCATATTTTAACGCATTGCCTACTCAATGTAATGCCGTAATCTTTTGACTACGTAAAAAAAGAAAAAATACGTGTCCAATGTTTTTTAATAATCTACCTGACGGACTAAAATTTTTTTTTTAATCAATATCCCTATTATTGAACTTTCATTCTAAGATCGGATCCACAAACTAATCCTATCTCCATAGGTGATAAGGAGGAGGCATCGCCCGTAACCTCGGCCGAATCTTCAGATTTCGTGTATAGGGAGGGGGAGGGGGGGAGTAGCCCTGCAGGAACAAACCAAGTTTTAGCATTCGGAAATATTGTATGCTATCAACGCTCTTCTATGATTTGACGGCGATGACCTACTTTTTTTTCCTATCAAAAAAATATGACATCGTACAGTACGTCAAATTCAAATTTAAAAACCGACGAAGTGTGTGGACGACGCACCATGAAGGGTTCCGTAGTTGGGATGAATTTATCCTAAGAAAGAACTTCAACATTGTAGTAGAAAAACATGTTCTTCCATACATTCCAACTGCAAATGTAAGTTGGTCGATTATTACTTGTTAACTTGTAAAGCATACTTAGCTGGTGGGTGGCATCGGCGCTAAACTCTTACCATAGATTTATAAAATAAAATGGAAAAAATATACAGGGTGGCAGGCAAAGTTTCGTCGGTTATTTAAAAAATAAACGGCTGTTCCATACATTTTGACCGCGTAGGTATTGAACTTTTTATGAAACAGCAGTTTTTTTTTTTTACCTACGAAACATTCGGGCTTTAGGCTGTTAGTTAGTCACGGAACTATTTTGTAAGCGTACAAAATAGATGAGTTATTTGAACTAATATCTATTATGTCGTTAAGGCCGCTGTCCTTAGTTAGATTACAGGTCATCACCCTTAGGCTTTGGTTGTCTTACTTAGTTTTCGTTATAAATATATTTATCTAAAGGCGGTCCACTTGAAAATATTCGCGTTTCAAAATAAACTTTATGTTAATAGAAATACGGTTTGTTTTGAATTAGCCAAGCTGCGCCAATATTTGATCAAATACGCCAAACCAAGTGCAGTGGTTAACGGTCGAGCACACTTCGAGATAACAATGTTATTGTTTACGCAATCGAGGTCAATTGAACGGACTTGTGATGCATTGAGGTGATTGCGATTTGACATTAACTATGTGACAATTAGGGCCAGTTTGCAATTGATTTTAATGGAAAAAGTATTAGTTTAGTTTTAACATTGTATGGTTAGTGAGTTTGTTTATTTTATATGTGAGGTGGAAGCCTCTTGGTGTAGTTTGTAAATATTTATCACGCACCAACCGACTTCTAAAAAAAAAAAACTACATTATGACAAATAACTTTAATTTCGGAAGTCGGTGTCTTTTTTTTAATTTTCGTTTTTTGCCACCGACTTCCGAAGTTAAAGATATTTATCACTTTGTAGTGTTTTTTTTCGGAAGTCGGTTGTTTTTTACGTCACGGTCATAATAAAAAATAAAATAAACAAACACATACTCTACGAACATATAACCTCCTACTTTTTTGAAGTCGGTTAAAACCGAGCTTAAAACATGTCATATTATTCAAAAATTAAATTTAAATGACTGAACTGGTTTCTCTTTTTTGTGCCTTGGCCACGCCAATAAAGAACGACGACAACTTTTGAAATAACATTCGTAAACATTTGCAATTAATACAAATTTTATTCCAACGCATTATCTAACATATTATTATTATGTATAATAAAATAGTAACGAAGTCAAAACAACACATTGAATATTTTTGAAAAAAAAAATAAAAAAATTGCTACGAGGTCTGGAAAAGAGTCTGATGCCGAAAATATAGTCTTTAATTTTTTTGTCCGTTTGTC
Organism: Agrochola lota; assembly: GCA_947364205.1. Classification (NCBI taxonomy): domain Eukaryota; kingdom Metazoa; phylum Arthropoda; class Insecta; order Lepidoptera; family Noctuidae; genus Agrochola; species Agrochola lota. The sequence continues at coordinate 5,187,281 of OX376221.1, read as the reverse complement.
TGGATGTATGTTCCGGATTGGCGCAAAACGGCTGAACGGATTTAGATGACATTTGGCACACATATAGTTTATAACCTGGACTAACACATAGAGTACTTTTAATCCCGGTTGTACATTCCGGTGGGATATTTTCAGACATCCACGCGGGCAAACCTAGTTTACTTAATAAAAATAATAAAATTCATCCATTAATTCATTCACAGACAGACAACGCATGGCCTAAACCGCTTTGGGCACGTGGCTTCTAATTAAATATCTTTTTATTTATCTTCCTCAGGCTGCTTCGCAAAAGCATTCGAGCGAATTCTTCCTCGCTCAATGGCGTCATCGCTGGTGGGTGAGCTGAGCGCGGCCCCTTCAATGACTGGTTCTCTTACCGAGGGCACTGGGCCTGCGGTACCTCCGATGCAGCTCATGCATGTACTGGAATGTACTGTGGATATCAAGGAGACTGATGCTAAGGTAGGTTTGAGTTAGAAAGTGTTTGATAAAGAATAATGATGGCCAGTACTATTGCCATCTGAGCGCTGCTCCTTCAATTACTGGTTCGCTGACCGAGAGCATCGGGCTTGCGGTACCTCCGATGCAGCTGATGCGAGTGTTAGAATGTACCGTGGATATCAAAGAGACTCATACTTTTCGAACGTCAATTACATAAGACAGCCCCCAAAACTCCCACCCAGTGCCCACTAGGAAGTGGTGAACCACTTCCTAGTGCATTGATGCTAAGGAAGGTTTATTAAATTCGCCAGAAAAAATAGTCAGACGATAGTTTTGATTGAAAGAACAAATTGGTCATGAATGTTGTTGCCAGATGTGCGATTACACAAAATAAGTCCGAGCAAAATGAGCAAATCGAAAAGAATGTGAATTCTTCCACTCATTTTGAGCGAAACCAATGATGAGCGGTTGGTCCCACCCCACCTTTAGAACACCCTTATCTTTTATGTGTACATCGACAGAATCCATCGTTTAACTTCTTCATAGTCGATAAAATCCCGCCGCGATATTTTAACGTACGTGTGAGCGTAGTCTAAGTAATTATGCTGTAATATGGAAGAGCGGAGTCTCCTAACACAGGCATTGTTTTCTTAAAAGGAGGCTCCAAACACGAAACCTGTTTTGTAAACTGAAACATAAATAAAAACATTTTTTTTGTAATATTAATCGTGTCTTAATGGTGTAACAGTCACTCCACAGAACATTGTTGTAAATAATAAAAAAGGCATCTTTACCTCAACTATAATTTTCTTATTTCTTTACAGGGTACATTTAGCCATGTGCCGAAAGAACGGCTTGGGTTTAAGCTGCGCGGTGGCATAGACAAACAAGTGACCATCAACGTGAAACAAGTCACCAACAACATACAGGCCGAATCTGATGATCCACAGGTAAGAAATCATTTAAAAAAAAAAACAAAAATTCTAAAGTCATTTATTGAAACTAGGATGAGAATTAGCATTCTATATTATAGTACTTATGCAATTTCTGATTTCTTATCATTCTCTTATCCCAATTTATTTGCGGTCGGCGGAACATGTATTTTTCTTCCATACCGCTCTATTAGTCGTCATCTCGATATTCATCCCCTTTCTATCCATATCATCTTCCACACAGTCCATCCATCGTTTCTTTGGTCTTCCCCTACTCTTATAGCCATCGACATTCATACTCAAAACTTTCCTCACGATATTTCCCATTTCATTCCTTTATTTTTTCATGAATCACATGTTGTAAGGACAGTAGGTCTGTCCTTGGAGTTTCTTGCCGGCTCTTCTACATAAAATATTTAGATTTTTGATCTTACAAATGTCTGCATGCAGTGACTATACAGTATTGTTTACTTGAATTCATAATCTCAGATAATTTAAATTCCATAGCCACTTACTCAACTATCTACTTTAGCTTTGTATTGTTATTCAATGTGACATGTATTCTTACTTGATTTTTGAGTGACCATTTGTATTAAAAAGGTTCTAAAAAATTTGGTTGCAATGGAACTCAAACTGTGTCATGAATGAAATTGAGTTTGTCGTTGCAAAACCTGGTAATTATATCAGATTCTAAAATATAGATAGGAAGTTGGCGTATTAAAAAAGCATTACAATACGACACAACTTAGATGTAGCATCGACAAAATTCTTAAAACCGATCACCATCTGAACTGAGTGCGTCTTCAAAATCACCAATATTTATTACTGCTTTAGGTGAAAATGATCTTTACGTAAACGCAATAACTTGTGAAGTCATATAACCAAATACATTCGTAAAAGTGTCGTACTGTACCTTTTTTAATATCGGCCAGTGTTTTCGCTTTCAAGGAAACAATGGAAATGATTCGTCAATGACCATTTTTATTTTCGTTACAGTCGACCTATACTGGAGGATTATACATAGAGCGCTGCTTTGGTATCCTCCTAGCTCCCGGTAGGAGCGTGAAGCATTCAGACATGAGGCTACTCGAAATGGTAAGAATACCTTACTTTTCAAATCTTTTAGTAGCCCACTCTAAGCCCGGTTCGAAGTTATAAACTTTTCCTCATATCACAGATTAATGCAGATGGGACACTCCACAAAATCATTGAAATAAAAAGCGACTCTTGTTGCGACACTATAAAGTGCAATTTAGGTTGCGCAGTGCTAATTACCTACAGCTATATTCACCTAGAAGTTGCCTCTCTTCCTATCACGTAACTCTTATATCTTGTGACTACGTTACGCCCACTGAATTCGACAAGTCGAGCCCGCCGCGTACCTACTTCCTTCATACCTTAAATGCGGAGTGTCCCATCTATATTCATCTGTGCTCAAGTGGACGACATAGTTTCCGTAGACTGAGTTTTGCGGTACGCCTTGTAGGGTTAGATTTTCGTGCGAAAAAAATATTTTTTTGGCTCACAGATAGTTGTACCGTGTGTAGTATGCAAGCTTTTTGTAAACAAACAGACCTGCGATTCAGAAAATGATTTTTTATATAAATGCTAATAAAACTCATTCATCTTTTAGGTAAGCGGTTCATCAGGCGGGTCCGGTTGCTCAGTGTGTGCGCTATGGAACGCTGGGGAGTCTGCGCTAGCTGCTTTCAATGTTGCGAGTGGTGACGGCGCTCCGGCGTATATGTCACTCGCACTGGATCTCGTTATTAGAGGCATCCCGGATCCTCTGAGGTGAGATCTTTAATTAATAATAATAATTGTATTATTTAGTCTTTTGTTTTTATTTACTTAAACATATTTTTATGTGATTTAGTATAAATAAATGGACTAAAGTCCCCGTCACGAGAAGCTATAAATTTTGTAAACAAAGATATACCACAAAACATTAGACGACAGCGCTTTATATCGCTAAAATATAACCCGACCAAGCGAAATTGCCCGTTAGTTTCGTATTACACGTATGTTACTTCGAGTTGATTGAATTTGGGATTATTTGTTTCGCTACGAAACTTAGTAGAAGTTCTTTGTTTACAAAATGTATAGCTTCTCGTGACGGGGACCTTAGTTGGCCGAGTATCTGAACCCTATTTGAAAACAGCCAAATCTTTAAGTGCTATTTATCTACAACATTAAATTACATAATGGGTCTCTCAAAAACAACTGGTGTTCCTGCAGGTTGGTCATCGAGACTCCTGTCAAAATATTCCCGCCTTCGGAGAGATTCTGGTATTATTCAAAGAGGCCACTTGTGCAACAGTTTTATATCAATCTGAAAGAGGTAAGAACACATTGCTTACACCTAACGCCATCACTCGCTTTTATCTTCAAAAAAACTTTTTTCTTTTACCATAGTGTAGTGTTATTGTGCTTCATTTTCACACAAGCTAAAGTGCTATGCCATTAACTAAATTAACGTAAAAATTTTTACTCATAGACCAACACGCCCGACCCTATTCACCGAAACTTGTTTTACCTAACCTGCGTTCTCAATTTATCTGCTAAACATGTAAACAAACACGAGTTTTAGGAAAAGCAACTGTAATAGCTACACATAAGGTTCAGTTTGCGCTACAACTTTATACTTTTTTATGACTTTTTCAACAGTATTAGTCAGTTTATAATCAACTTTATTTACACTTGCATAAAGTTGATGTTTTGTTTGTGGAAATAACTTCAATTGGAAACAAGGATTTAACTAGACCTTTACATACACTTGCGATGTGCTAGTGATGAAAAAGTCGTTTTAATTCTGAGTCCTTTACGTGAATAATGACATAGTCGCGCGATCAATCAAACCGCGGTGGTACGTCAAAATACATGCAATCGATCGCGTCGATCTCTTTTGGTTAGGACTCCGGTTCAAGATTCAACAGTAAATTTTATTCGATGTTCTTTCTTCTCCCAGTCAGTAGACGCACTCGGCCAGCTCCAATACGAGGTCGCAAGCATCGAGAGTTCAGACGAGCTGGACCGCTCGCGCCTGAACTTGCCGCTCCTGTCCAGCTTGTTGCCGTCGCCGCTGTCCAGTGCGCCCGCGCCGCCCTCGCCTTCAGAGCCGGACTCCGGTACGTACTGGTAAAATGAGGCAGTATTTTATGAGGTGGCGGGTCTTGCATAAAATGCTTAGACAAGCATTCTGGATCATAGCAACCTCCACTGGGCATGCCTTCTAACCTGCAATGGACTTGCGGGGCACAGTACGGTTCGATCCCTTTTAGGGCACAGAATAGTACAGAAGGCGCACTCCGCATTTTAGGGATGTAGCTACAAGTACGCGGCGGGCTCGTCTTGTCGGGCCAATTCAGTGGGCGTAACGCAACTACTAGCTAGTTGAATATAACTGTAGGTAATGAGCGCTGTGCGACCTGAATTGGACTTTATTGTGTCGTAGCAAGAGTCGGTTTTAATTTAAATGATTTTTTAGAGTGAACCATCTGTATTGTGCTTAGAGAGGGGAGGCCTGAGACCCAGCAATGGAAACTTAAGCTGGGTACAAAAGCGCCGCGGATATTTACTGCGAATTTGCTAGCATTTAGGTCTGCGAAACTTACAAGAGGTAGACGTTTCAGAGGATTATGAGCATGTGATTGCTTAACTTGAAGTTATCCTAATCAATTCCTTTCAGATGGCGATGAACCTCTACTTAGTGGAACCGGAGAAGTATCAAAAGATTGTGGAGAGGACGTACTTGTCAACTGGGCTCAAGTGCTGAGGAGGTAAGATGCACGTTTGTACTACTTATTCTCGGCTTAACAATCATCATCCACTAACTTTTATCCGTCCTGCTTTTGTCCTCTCCATTTCGGTCATATAAACAAGAAATAAATATTGCTTAATTTAACCATATTGTTACGTGTACGTTTACAGTTGGACTGGCCCACGTCCACGTGCCTTGAACCACTTGGTACGCGTCGGTGTGCCCGAAGCGTTACGTGGCGAGGTGTGGCTGCGACTTGCCGGAGTGGATCCGAACGACAAGCTGATGGAGACGTATAGGACGCTTATAAGCAAGGTGAGTTATATAAAAGTTATGAATATAGATAGAACGTAATTAAGGGAAGGCAGAGAGGCTTGGTAAGAGTATTGGTCAGTTGAAATTGGACCATATTTTGAACAACTTAGTACTCGAAAGCTAGCGTAGATGGGGCAAGGTGGACCCACGATTTGGTGAAGTTCACTGGACGCAGGCAGCTCAAGGACGTTTAGGCTAGGCGTAAGCAGAGACGCAGGTGACGCAGCACAGCACAGTACAGATTTTGCAGGGTAGGGCAGGCGAGGCAGACATAGGCCGCGAGCGTATGCTGCGAAGCAGCTACACAGACATATTCGCGTCCTAGCTAGTACAAACAATAGACGTGTGGTAAAAAACACGTTTCGACCTGCACGTGTCGCGCAGAAATCTATGCAGGCACTACAACGAGAAACAGAGCAGGACAGACACATGTCTGCGTCGCATGTCCCTGTGCCGCTGCGTATGCAGCTCTCAGTACGTTCACTCATTAAAAAGTTGCTCTGCCCTGCGCTGCGTGGACCTGCGTCAGCTGCGTCTCAGCATACGCTTAGCCTTAAGGGAGGCCTATGTCCAACCAATGACGTCTTTTGACTGTGTGTGATGATGATAAATTGAGTATTTCCGGCTCAAAGCAGACCCTATTCATGATTCTAACATAGTATTTCTGCGTTACACTAAGTTCTACGAAGAGAAATGAAATTTTATTTATACTAAACCAAACCTTTCATTTACAGGAATGCAAGTTCGAAGCAGATATCCAACGCGACATAGACCGCACGTTCCCTGCACATGACTTCTTCCGCGAAGCAGGCGGCTCGGGACAAGACTCGCTGCTGCGGATGGCGAGGGCGTATGCCGTGCACGACCATGAAGTTGGATACTGTCAGGGACTCGGCTTTCTAGCTGCCACGCTGCTGTTACACGTGAGTATAGTTATTCGAGAGAGAGAAAGTATTGTAATGGAGACCATGAATCAGCATTCAACTTACTAAGGTCAGCTAAGATGACCCTTGGTTGACTGGTAGAAAATGCCTAAGGCATTAAGTCCGCCTTTGTACTTTTTTGAGTGTGAAAAGTTTAAATAAATAAATAAGATGTCATATATTGTCTTACCGTGTTCTCTTGACAAAAAATAGTCGCTGCGGTGTCTTCCACGCATCGAGATTTTCTTTTTCGAGATATATTGACCTGTTGCCGAGTTGATACTTTTACTGACACACAACCATATTTTAACTGATTCTAATGATCAGTGATCGGAGTAGGTAGATTGATTTTTAGTACTTGTATCATAAATGCACACAGAAAGAATAACATGGATAAGCCATTTTTCCGGAAAGTAATTCCGGTATTTCCGGATTCAATTAAATATTGTTAATGTTGGTAGTGATATTATTACTACTCAATTCAAAATTTAAAGGAAGGTATCATTAACTAAATTAATTCATTATTTATCTGTTGAATAATAAAAACAATCGAATTCCGATCGAAGCTTTAATATTTATTTTTTATTTTTAGCCTAGGATAGCTAGATAGCTAGATCTTTTATAGATAGATATAAATTGTTGCACTTAAATTTAAATATTTTCCTACATAAGTTCCGGTTTTTTTTTAATAATCCACCAATTCCGGAGGAATGTCCATAGTAATATATACGTTTCGGATCAATGACCCCAGTTCAATCTACCTACTCCGATCACTGCTAATGATACATAGCAGAGCAGTGGTGGCCCAGTGAAAACGGCCGCAAATTACGAATTGTACGTCATAGGTTCGAACCCAGACAGGCGCTTTACTTTGTGTAAAATATTTCATCACCACTGCTCTCTCAGAGGAGCTCGTGGATAAGTAATGACTGCCGCACAGGTCGTTCCATCAGGTTAAGCTACGCTTGCTGGGGTTGGTCTGTGGATGGGTGACCATCTTTACATACCGAGACTCCTCCGTGCCTAAGAAAGCACGTTAAGCCGTTGCTCCCGGCTGTCATTCGTGGGTCTTTGACAGTCGTTACGGGTCGTCAGAAGCCCGAAAGTCTGACAACCAGTCTTACCAAGGGGTATCGTATTACCCAGTTACTGGGTTGTGGAGGTCAGATAGGCAGTCGCTCCATGTAAAATACTGGTATTCAGCTGCATCCGGTTAGACTGGAAGCCGACCCCAATGTAGTTGGAAATAGGCTAGGCAGATTGATTGACCACTGCTCTCTCTCTATTTCATCATTCGGCGCCATGCCCTAACACCAAAAATTCGAAGTCATGTGACATCTACCAACCCGCACTGGGCCCGCGTGGTGGATAACGACTCACTCCCTCTCACAAAGAGGAGGCATGTGTCCCCACAGTGGGAACATTATGTGGCTGCTTATGCTGATGATACACACTTTCATACACTCACGCCTTTTTCCAATGGTGCTTAGCAGAAACCGACAACTCTAATGCCTACACATTTCTTACTACATGTTACTGACCTTAAGATTTTCTTTGTTATTTTCAGATGCCAGAAGAACAAGCGTTCTGCCTCCTAGTCCGGTTGATGTACGGATATGGACTACGTGAACTGTACAAAAACGGCTTCGAAGCTCTCTACATGAGGTTGCATCAACTCGACCGATTAATGGAGGTAAAATTACTCTTCAATGTTATCGTTGCAACATCGGGCAATGATAGTCTAGTGGTGTGACCGTCAGCCTGCCAAGTCATAGGTCTTGAGTTCGAACCCAAGGCACGCACCTCTGACTTTTCGGATTCATGTGCGTATTGTGTTTTATCACTTACTTTAAAAACGGTGAAGGAAACCGACATGCCTGAGAGATATTTCTAGACGGCATGTGAAGCCAAGTCAGAGGCTCATGGGCGGCTTTAAAACTCTGACACCTGGTCAGTTACTAACAAAAGGTTTTTTTAAAAATTATTTTTCATTCTATAAATCTTAGCATACTGCTCAATCTGAGAAATAATCATTTGCTATTGAACTATTGACTTGAACGTCTCACTGCGGCACTGCCCATATATTGAAAGCCGGAGTCAAATCTCATACTATCATAGCAGCTAAAATGTAATTTAACAGCTAGTTTACTGATCAGAGACTCGGTTAAGCTTTCAGTATAAAGTACGTTATATCCATCAGATATTTGAAAGTTATAAAAAACGTGGATTACATAATTATTTGTATTGCAGGAACAACTAACAGACCTGCGCGTTCACTTCCAAGAGTTGGGCGTGGAGCCTCACATGTTCGCGTCACAATGGTTCCTCACTGTGTTCACTGCGCGTTTCCCATTGCAGCTGGTAAGTTAAACTGCTATACAGTATTTTTTTGGTTTTTGAATGTTAATAGGATGCGGAAACATCCATTATACATATCAATGCTTTAAAATAAAACTGATGATTCAGACGCTGTTTTAAAATCGTTACAAACGATTTACGATTGCAATTCAAGATACGATATACGATGCGAGATAATTTACTGCGAATACCGATTCTACTGATTCCCGATTCATTGCTTACATGGGGAAAATGATAATGGAGTGTTAACTTGATACAAAGTATAATTACAGGTGTACCACATCTTGGACGTGTTCCTGCTGCAAGGCATCGACACGCTGTTCCAAGTGGCGCTGGCGCTGCTGTCGCGGTCGCGCAAGGATCTGTTGTCGCACGACTTTGAAGGTGTACTCAAGTATTTTAGGTAAATATACTGCACATGGTAATGAAAATCATTTTATTACATGGGAATTGAACATAAATAAATTTGGGTGTACTATAGATACATTTCTGGATATCGCTTCGCAGAATACAAGCTTGATTTTATGTTGTTTAATTAAAACTGTTAAAAACCAATTACGATAATTAAAGACAACACACACATACACAGGAGCTCGTGGCTAAGTAATAACAGCCGCATGAGTCGATCCATCAAGTTAACTGTCAGCGCTGCGCGGTACAGTTTGTGGCCCCGCCCACCGCGGTACAGTTTGCGTGGTGCCGTTTTTGATCTTGAGTTACATTTCTTGACTTTTATTATTCGTAGCAACCAGTACTACGAAGGGGTATCGTATTACCCAGTTACTAGGTTGTGGAGGTCAGATAGGCAGTCGCTCCATGAAAAATGCAGGTATTCAGCTGCATCCGGTTAGACTGGAAGCCGACCCCAACATAGTTAGGAAAAGGCTAGGCAGATTGATACACATGCAAGATAAGAACAAAATGTAATATTATTATATTTCGTTTGACAGAGTAACGTTACCAAAGAAGTGCCGCGCGGAAGAGTCGTCGCGCCAGATCGTGAAGCTAGCGTGCAGCATCAAAGTGAAGCGGCTGCCCAAATACCAACAGGAGTACGAGAAATTTATTAAAGGTTAGTCATATTTCAAAAGGTTAGTTATACTTAAATGGGCCCAAATAGCACAGTACTGGTGCCCTGAGACAGTGAGGCAGGGTCGCGGCAGGCCACGTGGGAGATGGCGGGACGAGCTGGATAGGTTCCGTCAGAACTGGAAGGAGGACGCGCGGGCTCGCGCGCCATGGAAGGAGTGGAGGGAGGCCTTTGCCCAGGAGTGGGACAGCGTAGGTTAGTAAAAAAAAAAGTTGAGTAAAATGTTGGTAGACTAAAATTGTTCTATGAACTACGATTTCTGGAACATTATTATGTTGTTCGGATTTTAAGATTGCTTTGTTTTTGGCTGTATATACACCATCTATCAGGAAGGATGTGGTACATACCATCAAAATGTACAACTTTCTCCTTGTGATCAACATCGTGATCACGAAAAAATTATCAACTGCCCCATACAAACCGTAAATACCTAATCGATCCAAATGTATGGGGGACGGCTGATTATTTTTTCGCGTCGTACGAGGCGAACGGTGCACAAATAAGGATGCGAAGTCTGTGTCACGGGGAACAGTTACAATCCTAACTATATAATATTACAAATGCGAAAGTAAGTTTGTTTGTTACGCTTTCACGTTCAAACGGCTGAAGGGATTTGGATGAAATTTGGCACATGGGTAGACCATGACCTGGGTTAGGACATAGGATACTTTTTATCCCGATATTCCCATGGGATCAGACTAAGAGTAGTTGGGACTTATGCGAGTGAAACCGCGGGGCGCAGCTTGTAATAAATAAAAAGGATGTTTTTTTTTGTTTCCTGTGTTTTGGCTCCCCTTTTTACAATTCCAATCATTGGAAAAAGAATTTCTGCCATCGCTTATCATATTCTTTTCTTTCAGAAGCCGCTGAAAAGGAGAAAATCAACGTGGAGCTTGAGAGGCTGAAAAATATCAACACACAGCTACAACAGGAGAAAGAGTTGCTAGAAGCACAGCTAACAGAGGTAAGGAATAGAAATAAATTTTATTCGATTTGTATATTTATTAAGCTGCTTTATTAATACTGGTGTTCAGCTGCATCCGGTAAGACTGGAAGCCGACCCCAACATAGTTGGGAAGAGCCTAGGCAGATGATGATGATGATTTATTAAGATAAAGTATAAAAATAATTATTAACGAATTTTTGAAAGGTATGCGTAACGTCATAGCGTTGTGGCGGCATCTACAACGCCACATGCGAACTAAGCATCACATTGAAGTTACGCAAAAATCCCGCATTGCGCAAGCCGCGAGACTAGCATATATACAAGGTGGCAGGGACATCGACTCGAAAACTTACCATGAATTCAGTACTTGATTCTGAATAAAAAAGTAAAGGTAAAAGTTTTCGCGTCGATGTCCCTGCCACCTGTATATACAACGTCCCAACATCAACCGTTGGGCAGTAGGTCTACACCCGTCTGGTCGGAAGATCCTCCCTTTTCTATGGAGGGTTAGAGAACTATACACCCTGTTCCTTATAGTTACCTCTATAGCGTTAATTACTGATCATCATTCGCAGGCTCGTTCGTCATCAGAAGAGAGTCATAAAGAAGCGTCACACCACGCCGCAGTAGCGCGAGATTACCGTGAAATATGCGCAAGACTTGACAAACAGTTACATAACATGCAGGTCAGTTATACTATATTATATCGTAAATATCTGGTATAAAAACTTTTATGCCACACGATTTCTTACTTACGTAGTGTGTAACTAAGTTTGATATTTCGTTGTAGGACTATGTCAAGGACTGTGTGAATTGCAGTGTGAAACTTGCGCAAAAGGATAATAAAGAAGGTAGGTAATAATAAAGTTTTTTTTTTGCCAGTATGTCTCAAGTGTCTTTTACCTTTACAGCAAAAATAGAAATCAATCCGTATTGCCTATTCAATAAAGTCCACAATTATTTGCAGAGACAGAACAAAAAGGCGATGACAAGGAAGGCTCGAGCGAGACGGAGGCACGGCTAAGGCAACGGGTGCGTGACCTTGAACTTGAACTCGCGCAGGTCAAACTCGCACATGTGCAGGCGCAGTGCAGCAACCAGGTAAAGAATTACTCAACCTTGTATAGTGGGTGGATTTTTGAGATGGGACAGTAAGGTCTTAGGAGACTGTCCTTAACTTTTTGAGATATTTTGATCAGTATTCAAAGATTTTGAAAAAAAAATACAGTCGGTAAAAAAATAGGCAGTTTCAACAAAAACTTTTTTTGATGCCCATCGATCCTGTTTCTTATAAGGATCAAAAAACTCTATCGGACCAACTGATGTTTGAGTACAAAAATCTCAAAGAACTTTTTTCGAAGCAAGTCCTTGAGCCGTCCGCTCACTTGGCGACTGCCGACTACACAACCACGACCAAATGGTTGCATGATTTGGAAGATCGGTTTGGTGACAGTAAGAAAAAATCACATTGTTTCAGCAGAGTAAAAGGCACACAACATAATTCTGAAAAATAAAACAAAAATGTGTATGGCGCTGTAAAAGGATGCAGGAATGCGTGTCTCACGGCTGCGCCAAATAGTGAAATCAGTTCTTGCGCTGTCGTAAAATCCTGGTTGTGACAATTTTCATTGATGAGAACACTTACACCATGTTTTGGGTATTCAGAGCCCCGTCATAACCCAAAACTGGGATATCAGATGCAGACTGGCGCTAACTGAATATTTATTTCCCAGGAGCTGAGCCATCAACTGACTGTGGCTCTCAACGAAGTACAGTCAGCCGTCAATCAGAAGCAGTCGGTTGCGCCTTGGCTAGTGCGCACTCTCGGTAAGGGACAGTACATTTGCTACTAGTCACAATAGGGATGATGCCTGGGTAAAAAAAAAAATTTTTAAATAGTCCGTCAGTCAGATAATAAAAAAATATTAGACTCGTATTTTTTGCTTTAACATATTAATAAAAACATACTTAGATAAAACGCATTTTAAGTTGGGCAGTGGGGGTCGCTACGTCACTAGTATGTATAAAATCTACATACTCGTGACGTCATGGCACATTTTTAACTCAATGTATCTCCGTTTTACTAGTAGATAGTTATAGTTTTATTGGGACAAATAAGCCGATTGCAGTACCAGCATCATAAATACTCATAGTAGAGGGATCCGTATACAATTGGAGTATTCACAAAATACGGATGATGACAAAAATATATATTTTTTGTCCGTCATGGAGATTAATAAAAGATATTGGACGCGTAATTTTTCTTTTTTTATGTAATGAATAAATTACTGCAATGCATTGAGTTAAAATGGGCCATGACATCACTCCCCAGTAGATTTTATACTGCCTTTTGACGTAGCTAGACCTCATTCCCCAACTTTAATGCGTTTTTATCTAAACCATTTTTTATTAATATGATAAAGCAAGAAACACGTGTCTTATATTTTTTGATTATCTGACCGATGGACTAAATAATAGTTTTTTTTTTCCCCAGTCAGCATCTCTATTGAACAAATAGTGTAGTGCCAGCGTAGGACTAGCAATTCTCGTAGCTCCAGAATTCTTTGCAAATCGACCTGAAGCGCTGTACAAATCTGCTTTTACTGCGTAACTACGCTTTTTGCGCAGTAGATAGCTTATTTCCAGGACAATAAAATTAAAGAACACCTACCTAACATTTGATGACTTAATACTTGTCGTCGTTTTTGAACGCGATGAGACCGCACTTATCCGGTCCGGTTCTTATAATTTACGGACCGTTATCGGTTAAAATTTTAAAATTAAGACTTGTAAGTTAACCAATAATGAAGTACAGACCTCATAGCTTTGTATAGTAGACCCTCCCATAAGGAGTTGCTACCACAGATAAAATTTGCTTACGAATCTATTTATATGCTCAGTTTGGCAATAAAAAATGCTACCATTGGTATTCAAAACAATTCGTTTTTGTGTATAGGAGCCGAGCATTAGAGCTTACACTATTAACTATTATTTTAACCTCAATAGAATGAGTTGCTTTATCAGGACTGTTCGTTAGAGAGATGTTGTCAATCGACTTGTAAATATATTCAGCTGTTGGAAGTTACTTTTTATTTATTTATTTTACTGTTTAAGTTAAGAATCCTCCTGTGATTGGGAAGCACAGCCTTAGAAAAGGGGAAAACAAATGAATGCAGCCGTCAGTACAATATTATTTTTTTATGTTTTTGAAATATTTGTTTAAAGGCGCTCCCTTACCGGGAGCATTCGCATGAAATGTAACAATCCAAGATTCGATTTTGAGTATCACTATATAACTATAACCTCGGGTCTCCTCAGTCAATGATCGAACCTGAACTGTTACAGACGTATGCTCCCGGTGAGGGAGCTCTTCAAGGGCCTGCGCCTACTGGCGGCACGGCACGACAAGGGATTTTTATACGACAAATAGAAATATAATTTAAGAGTATGACAATAAAATTTAAATTGCAATGATGATCCCTAAGGACGTCGCGGAGTGCCTAATGATACGGCTGCATCTTTGCCGTCAGAATACGCTTGCATGTAGCGATGCCGAACGATCCCCTGTCGTGTCGTGCTGCCAGTGGGGTGGGCGTAGCCCCTTAGTTTAAACAGCATTACCTACGTTCCATAGGTAGTCTAAAATGGAACAGCATTAGACCGACTGTTTTTCAATTAATTTTCTGTAGTACCATTTCCAATTAACATTTAATACATTTTCTATTAATTTCCTCCTACTTACCATCTCTGTAACGACGTCCAAGAATTTGTAAAAATATTGTTTGTTTTGCTTTATTGTAGGTCATTAACCAGACATACCAAGTTACCAGTTTGGAGGTGATTGCTTTATCTATATAATATATGTGCTTATTTACCGCTTATTGTTATTGTGTAATTTAGAAAAAAGCTAGTGGTATATCTTGTTCATTGATTACCGACCGAAGGGTTGGCTTAGGTCACCTACGGCTCCGGGGATCGCGGAAGATGCACGAGATCCCATGACCCCCAGTCCAAGTGTGCGAAGGGAATACCGGGGTGGTTTTTAATCAGTAAGAGTCTGACAGACTCCTCAGCCAACCCCAGGGCAGTCGACATTCATGAGGATTTTCCAATCCAGAACAATAAAAAAGGTCAGATACGAGCAACAATCGTCACACTTTCAGCTTCAGTGAAAAATTGGCCGGTGTTTACCTACATTTTATTTTTTAATACTCCATTTTAAGACCAATATGGCCGGTTCTTTTACAATCTCTGGCGCTTTCTCGAACCTTAATCTCCTCATCTCTGCCTAGCCTTTTCCCAACTATGTTGAGGTCGGCTTCTAGTCTAACTGGATGCAGCTGAATACCAGTATTTTATTTTACATGGAGCGACTGCCTATCTGACCTCCACAACCCAGTAACTTGGTAATACGATACCCCTTGGTAAGACTGGTTGTCAGACTTTCGGGCTTCTGACGACCCGTAACGACTGTCAAGGATCCACGAATGACAGCCGGGACTAACGGCTTAACGTGCTTTCCGAGGCACGGAGGGGTCTTGATATGTAAAGATCCCACGGCAAGCGTAGCTTATCTTGATCGATTGACCCGTGCGGCTGTTATTACTTAACCACAGGCCCCTCGAACCTTAATATTGCTTAAATTTCGAACAAAATAAACTCAATTACATCAAAAACTTTAGAGTTACAATGTTTTAAACACAGGATGCATGGACATCTCATTATTACGCTACTAGTACTAGAAAAAATATTTGTTAACATAAGGAATTGGAACTGTAGAAATGTGTGTTGGTAATAGTATGTTTGTTTGCCTGTGTGACTTTACTAATGTATTGACTAACTCCCTTTCTTCTTTCTTTCTGATCTTAATTGTGGTTTGCTCGGGTTTAAACTACTATTTTCTGTCTTCACATATCGAAAAAAAAATATTGCTACAAGGTCAGACGCTATTTCTGGAACCAAAAAAACATTATAAAAAAAGCTTGTAAAAATACTGACCTGCCACGTTATTCCAAAAAGGTTCCATCATGGAGGCGGCGCAGAACCGGCCCTCGTTCCAGACGTACCTTCCAAATATAAATCCAGACCAACCAGCAACGCCACTACACAGACAAGGCTCGTTCTCAGGCAGCCAGGCCCACAGCCACGCGCCCCTACACCGCCGCGATTCAGAACCTTACAGCCCCGACGTCGTACGGAGGAAGAAAGACCTCAACGCAACGAAACGACACTCCATGCTCGTCGAATCCAACCTCACCAAAGAGGCGAAAGAAATCAACCGGAGAAGCCATGACGTCACGATCGTGAAAAATCTCTCGATGGGTTGACACCACCGCTCACACACTCCGGTTAGTACGATATTATGAACGAAATAATTGTTATATTATGTTTCATATTATTTCGGTGTGAAAGAGTTTGTAAAGGAAACGAATGTTGTATGACATGCACGCTACGAGTGTACAGTTTTCGGCGCAAGTTGTAGCAAAATATCCATACGATACTTGCGCCGCCGCGTGTACAAGTGCACATAACCGTAACACTAGTCATAATGTAATATATTCAAGCACATTATATTGTTTACCGATTGGTTAGTATTATAGATGTATTGGTTACCTATGATGCCAGTATGTACTCCTTAAACATGTCACATTGAGTTCGCGCTACCATTCCATTCCAGTGATTAAATTATAATATATGAATCTCTTATTCGAAGGAAGGTATTATCGCCCATTTTGATATTAATAAGCATATATTTATGTATTGATATTCCAAATTTGATATCATTTTCATTATTTATGCTGAGTTTAATTTCGCTCGCAATAATAATAGCCAATAGATTTGATAAAAAAAGGAATATTCCAAATTCTGAGTTAACATTTTTCTTCAATCATCAAAATTCACGATATAGTGAGTGTCTTCCGGTTTAGGTTAAGTAATATTATAGGCATTATATTTGTTGAGAATTTTCAGTATTTCGCACATGTCTAGCTCTACTCTCTTTTTTAATACTTCATCTCAAAAATAGTTATTTCATATCAGAACAAAGCAATACCACAATATAATAAAGTAACAGTATTATGGCTCGGCAGTGACCTTGAAATACTTACCTACGGCCGCTCGGCAGATAAACCTTCCGCGTCCGTGCGTAACTGCAGCGCACTCGATACTGTTGCGTACTGATATACACTGAGACTTTTAAGCGCGTCGTTTCGACCGTTTTCTATGCATACATAATACTGTTACTTATTTATACCGTGGCAATACGAACCAAACTAAAAGTACAGCTAAGTTGACTGTGACAATATATTATTATCACAGTTAAGTAGGTTGTAATTGGTTTTGATTCTGAGAATGCTTGCTTATTCATAATCAATCTACTGAAGTCTTTATGTCCATAGACAGCCGTGATTTTTAAATTGTATAATTTTTTTGTTTAATATACTGCCAAAAACAGTTCTACATTTATTCATAGCCTAGATTCCATACTTCTATAGAAATCTTGAGTCGCATCTGCATCTTAAACAACGGTGCGATTCAGTTTTGGGACACTCAATGTCATAGATGACAAAGTTCAAATTCCATTGCAACAAAAAAAATATTTAGGGCCTTTCAATCGAAAATCAACTTAGACTACATAACGCTAAAGTAGATAATTAATTAAGTAGGAATACATGTAAAATATCTAAGATTGCGTTTTCAAGAATAGTGCAAGATTTGTTATGAAAATGTATCAAAGCGATTTCAAAATAAAAGGTTATGGTTGCGTAGTAGACATTGGAGTGAGTAGATGCAAGCATTTGAGGGACCTAAGGAAGTGATCGATATTATTATATTATTTGTTTTTTTGGTTGTCATTATAATTTCTTATGAATATATAATTTAATTTACCGTTAATTGATAATTATTTTCGTTTGTTATAAAAATCATAGCTTTTAATAATCGTCATAGGGTAACTGAACGTATTAGAAATTATATTGAAAAAAAAAAGTGTAATAATTGTTTACGATGTAATTTGATTATCTATAAGTGAAAGAGTAAATTATGATGTATTTTATTAAACCATATAAACATGAAACATGCTTTGTGAGTCTTTCGCTTATAGGAAATTGTAATAGTTTCGCGGCGATCGTTAAAATATTTATTTAAGCCATAAGTTATAATTTTGTTCATGGTCGCAACAAATACTGTATTAACTTAAAACAAATACTACAGTTTATATTTGAATAATTTTTTGCGTAGATCACCAAATAATAATATTGCTTTGTCTTTATTACATTGTGCAACATGTCCAACACGATATAAAAAATATAAACTGCCATAACATATTTGTATAATTGTTGAAACGAAACTTTTTATGCCCTCTCAGTGAATATGTTTTTTCTATTTAAATTTTCATTATTATTATGAAATGATGAATTACTGACATAGTATCTGATATTATTTATGATACTCTGAATAATTTAAAGCTCAATTTACACTAAAGAAACAATATATGCGTTTCCCTTAAAAATGTTATAAATTCATATAGAACAAAGAAAAAAGGACCCTAAACAATTTCAATGACATTCCTGTCTCATCCAGTAAGTAATTATGTGTAAATAATGTAACCTGTTTATCTAAATAGTAATCAATTGCAAAATATCACAAGGCTTATTTAAAAAAGTAAAATAATTAATGTTATGTTCGTTGGAAGTTTAATGTATAAGTTAAAAGATATCAGATAATACTTTATGCTGATATTCCTTCGACTCTATGGTAATAACGCTCGCTATGTTTGTGTAATAACAAGAAGTGGGGAGACATTTAAATGGATGTAACGCTGTTTTGTAATATTTACATTTCAAAACTCACGTACTCATAATTCTAAAGCGAACCTTTATGACTTGCGCAAACTTGCGGACGGGACGGCAGACGATTTTAAATTTATCAATAGAATTTAATACTTATGCAATCGAAATAAGGTATATATTTCAATGTTCGGTGATCGGCGGAAAACTGCACCGCCATGCTCTAAGCTCGATTCTCGAGCATTGAAATATATACCTTATTACGATTGGATAAGTATTAAATTCAGTTGATACATTTTAAATTCTCTGCCGTCCAGTCCACCAGTCTGCGCAGGCCCTTAGAGTTTCGAAGTGATTTATAAAATAACACTGCAGTTTTCAATCATCCCACATTTTACTGGCAAAACGAGAAATGTATCGGATAAATGCGTATTTGAGCTTCAATGTGTAAACTATACTCCATTTGCAATAAGATAAGCCATTTAACAAAACCTTTTTGACAGTCCGTTCAACCGATTCTGATTCCTACACCGTAGGCATAAGGATGGCATTGAAAGCAAAAAAAGTGGTTACAAAACCAACTGTTTACTGCAGCTGCCATTTGTCATGCCACCAACGCAATAGAAGTAAAAATCGGTTGAACGGACTGTAAAAAAGGTTTAGTTAAATGTCTAATCTTATTTCAAATGGAGTACACAACACAATACATACATACATAAACTCACGCCTTCCGCCAAGATCCTTACATATTCGTTGTGCTTCGCGTTCATGTTCATACATCTGGTCATACACGCACGTCGGTTACGCACCTGACATTTCTGAAGAACATCACCATCACCCTTCACCCTCACTATGTCTTCGTAGAGCGTCCCTTCCGGCGTTTCCACTCACATCTGCCTTGTAAATACCTTTTGTTACAATATGTGTACATGTATTGTACCATCGAAGTTCATATCTAACCACCGTTAGGACTATTCTTGCTTGCAGCGCTCGGCAGCTACAGCACCGGGCCGGTAACAGATGTGGCCATCGTGTTCACGGGATTTTGTTTTGTAACTGGTTAGATATGAACTTCTTTCATGGTACACTGTTTCCCCAAATATGTTATTTCCTAATCCGTACCTGTAGTTATCTTATGAGAATATATTTTTTACTCATACGTTTAATGCTAGCTGTTAAGGCTTTGCGAAGATATTATGTCGCAGCGTATATCATTTGATTGACAATAATATTTTGATGTCCGTTATTATGTATATTTGTTCATGTGTTGTAGTTTTTGTTTGGTATGTTGTTCCAATAAGTTGGAACCTAGGAAATATTCTTATGATTGATTGTAAAAAATTCGAAGTCGGAACTTTCCTGACATTTCAATTTTGTGGAATGCTTAGGACACCTGTCCTACCGCCGGCAATTATCAGAAGCGAGTAGCTAGCTACTAAAAACGAGTAGGGAAGTACTCGCTGTTATTCGTATGTATCAAGCGTGAGTCTCTCGGCGAATGTTCTGACGGCCAAGCGAGAGTCGCTGAGCGAGTACTCTTTTTGATAGCGCCGTCATGTCGCTACGACAAAAGAGTACTCGCCGGCGGTGTGAATATTCAGCGATCAACTATTAATCTATGTATCTCTTTTATTTACACTGAACCTACAATCTTTTGAACGCTTCTTGAGCGCGCTAGTGGCTTCGTCGTCAGCGGTAGGACAGGTATAAAATTCTGATGAAGTTCATTTGTTTTCAACAACACACAAAGTTCTGTTGTATGGACTGCTGTGTTAAACCAATTGACCAAGAATGGTAACAGACAAAATAACCTTCCTCAAAGCAGTCCAATCTTCGCTCTGGCGAGATACATGATATCACTGAAGGACTTTGAACTTTGAGTATTAGCAGTTCATGTAAAGACGTTCAAACAAAAGCAACTCCTATGCTTATAACCTGTAGGTTGTTTTTAGTTCGCGATGTCTTAGCAAAAATGTATTAAAGTTGTCGTCATGTATGCCTATTCTATAATACTACCCGATTATCTATTTCGTTCGGATATAAAGGATTTAAATATAATCTAGAGTTGCCTCGTTCACGTCTTATTGCATGTACAGACCTTATTTTGATCTCTATTTTTATTATTATAAAAAAGTATTTATTATAATTCGGAAAATATAATATAAATTATAAAATTAATACATATAATACCTATTCAATTAATATATATTTAATTGCTTTATTATGAAAAAAGAGTTTGTTATTTTATTTATGGACTCAATACTTTGCAGTAAGCACTTCCCCAATGATTTTATCTATAGCTACAATTATCTTTAGTCAAACTTTGTGATAATTTAGTTCAAGTTGATGACAAACCTATAAAAATGGAGCAAAAATATTTGAAAAATAAAGTTTGTCGTCGACTTTTCTTCGCCATAACTACACTGTACGTATACACAGCTGCTTAGCAATGTTGTAGATGATTATGTTCTAATAGTGAAGCAGTTACATAAACAATAACAGCTTTATAAATAACGCCAATATCATTAGATAGTGATGCAAAGTTTAGAGTGAGTTGTAATCGCTGAGAAATGTTGTTTTAGTCTGTCATTTATGAAAATAAACATTTTACAAAGATTATTTCTGTTTTATTGGTTCATTCCAACTGATTCATCGCCGTCCATATCCTCATATCCGACATGTGAACAATAGAAAATCCGAAGACCGTTGAGGTTTTAAAACTTGCTTATTGTTACTCGTTCAGGGCAAAAGGGCGACGTCCATAATTCCCCCGAGCTTTTATTTTCCGCTTCGATGAACTATCTTAAAACAGCGCCATCTATTGGCGAGTAGAATCTATCGCGACATCTAGCGTCGATTGGAAAAAACAATTAGTAACGTTAATTGTATTTAGATGTCGTTACTATACCCTTCCATAAATTAACGCTTTGCTTTGGGATGAGCAGGATGATTATGATTTGATGAACCAGACAGCATATCCTTACTTTACAGTTGTATTGGTGACTTAAGGCTATCACCACTACAACCTATGGGTTATAAAAGAGTGTGTTGTGAACCCTAGCTTTTTACCCGACTGGGAATCAAAATTCAAAAATAAAAAGCTAGGGTTCCCGCCAAGGTCAGCGGTCGCGTTGCAACCACTAGACCGAATAAAAATTTTAGACACACTAAACAAAATAATGGAAAACGAGTTATTGAACTCAAAGGGGCGGACCACCTGGCAAGGCGCCGTGATGACAGGTGGAGTAAGGCAGTGACCGAGTGGCGTCCGAGTCGAGGACTGGAAGGCGATGTGTCGGTCGTCCGGCGGCGATATGAGCGGACGACATTGTTACCATCGTGGGTGGAAACTGAATGAGGCTGGCACAGGAGCGTGGGGATTGGCACACGAAAGAAATGTCTATGGTCAGCTTCTCTTTGGATATTGATTATTTTGATTCATCATTTAGATTAATTATTTTGTCTCATCATCCATCATCCACAGCTTGACTTAACCTACGTTAAGTCAAGCTGTGGATGATGAATGATGAAACAAAATAATTAAACTCGCGTAAATGATAATATGCGTGTAGTTTTTATGTATTTTGTCACTGTATGTGCGCCTGCGTCTACGTTATGGAACGAATAGTGCTAAGAAGCGGGCACTTTCGTTTTATTACGGAAGAACTTACTACTATGGTTTCCGCTTACGAAAATTAGCGTAAAACAACGTTTATTATGTTTTGTGAATAGGTACCTATTATTAAAGATTCAACGCATCATTGCGTCACATAACAAATGTAGCACACCGGCTTCGCTTGGTAATTTTTGATAAAATATCTATCTTGAACCGAGAATTATTTCTATGATTAAGAGCGGTTCAGTAATTTATTTCCTCTCTGTCTGATATTGAATAAAAGTTCTGAATTCCGTTTGAAGGATATGGGCTATGAGACTGCCCGGTCTAATACGGGCACATTAGACATTTTAGCGTTGTCTCTGAGATGGCAACGTACCTGCGATTCGTTTGGTATTGCAGATGATGTCGAACTAGCATTATTGTCGAAGAAGTGTGTCGTCCAAGTCGCATAATTTCCTAGTTAAGTCATGTCGAAGAAATGCATTGTTGGAGTACAGTAGTGTCGGATGGTATCTATACAAAATCTGCTCAACAACGAAGGTAAATAACGCAATAAATGTTGTTGAACTGTCAAAATGAAACAGATTAGTCGTAATCGTTTCCAAAAAAATTGTTGCGTAATTAGATAGCTGGTCTCTTTTCATGACGATTTTCATTAGTAGTAAGTAGGTATCGTAAATCGGGTTCGCACTGGGAGCCAGGCAGCCAGCGTGTCTGACGCAACCCGTTTGATAATAAACACACGATTATTTTCAGCCAACTCTCCAATCGAGACACTTTTGATTAACCGCTAAAAGCTTGCTATTTATAAATCGATTTGGCGTCATAATGTTTTGTTTGGAAGGCAACGGTAATAAAGTTTCATAATTTTGTATTGGCATAAGATTGCCGCGTGGTTGCTGGTTAAATTAATAAACCATGTCACCTTGCCTGTGACCTTGCGTTGCAAAAGAAGGGATGGCGAGGTGAGATTAGGGTTACAATTCGTCTGGCTTTTTGGCCCCCGTCCGGACTTTGTCTGGCCTTAGTCTTACATCTGTCGTTCAGTGCTCACCTAGTCGCATATGGGATGCCAGGAGTCCTCGCGGAGGACTCAATGTAAATGTAGGTTTTTCTTAGCGATTACAGCATTATAAACCGTGAAAATAAAATCTAATGTATATTTTAACAAGATTTATAAGTTAATGCGTTGTTTTTTAAATCCAAGCATTTTTATATTCTTTGTTCACAAATATTCCTTCAACCGATTATGAGGATTTTTATAGAAAAAAAGAAATGCAATAAATAATAAAACAAGTTTAATGTGTTCAGAAATATTAATATAAAAAAATTGGTAAAACGTCAACCTTTGACAAAAACTTTGAATCTTTATCTAATTTCAAGTCAAGGAGTCAGAACTTCTCACAGAAGTGGTCACCTCGCCCGCGCCACGTCTTTTGTGTATGTTCCGACTTCCGCGCCACTTCGTTCCTTTTTAACCGACTTCCAAAAAGGAGGAGGTTATATGTTCGTCGCGTATGTATGTTTAAAAAAAAAAATATTTCTACCGATTTCTCCGTCAATTGTGGACCGAATTTGATTTTTTTTTTGTGTGAAAGGGTATGCTCCCAAGTTGGTTCCATATAAATTTTATTAACTTTGCTTTGACAGTTTTTGAGTAAGCTTCAATAGTACGTATTTTTCCCACTTAGTATATGTGGATGATATGATGATAACTTCCTGTCACTGTTATTTACATAGCAGGTAGTGGTATTCGAATTTGTGTGGGGTAGGTACCGTACCACAACTAAAAGGTGAAAAATAAAAACTTTTTACAAAAAAAGAACAACCGACTTCCAAAAAAAAAACACTACAAAGTGAAAAACGGTGGCAAAAAACGAAAATTCTAAACCAGAGACACCGACTTCCGAAATTAAAGTTATTTTTCACTTTGTAGTGTATTTTTTGGAAGTCGATTGTTTTTTTTTTTTGGAAAATGATTTTTATTTTGTATGAAATATGAAACAGGCGCCCCATCGCCACTTGTTACTTGTCCCGCGCCGACAGCATACCTATCCCTGGTGCCTTTTCTTATTTACCCCAATAATAACCAGGTGGTGATGGGGTGGCATGGGTGGCATAATAGATGTCTATCTAGACATGATTAAAAATATACAAATTTTTCGTCATATAACGTGTGGCAACCGGCAATTTACCCAATGACATTGGTAACAAGATAATCAAACAGAGATCAGATACCGCAGCTCATGGACTATAAAAACCATTGTAATCTTCAAATTGACGCAATAGAAACACTAAAAATACATAGCTACGTATATAATTAAAAATAATAACACCAAAGCTATAGTTTTTCCAAGTTTGACCTTTATTCACGTGAGAATTGTACATAGTTCTTGAGGCGTCTGTTTTTGCGTGTTTACGTAAAAAGTAAGGGCAGGTGCGCTTGCGCTGAACAGATGTATTCCTTTCGCTATAGTCGTGTGAACGGAAGTCGTTCCGGGTGGTATACTCCACCCGTGCGAGGATTACTGGGGGGTTGCTTAGTAACTGAACTATTAGTATTTCTAGTTATTATCTACTTGTTACTTAAAATTGATTTGATATTGTTCTGCCCTAGTAATTGTAATTATTATTTATATTTTCGACATTATGATTAATATTTTTCATTTAACTATTTCATTTAGCAGCAGTGATAGCCTAGTGGTGTGACCGTCGGACTGCCAAGTCATAGGTCTCGAGTTCGAACCCAAGGCACGCCCTCTGACAATTATCACTTGCTTCAAAAAAGGTGAAGGAAAACATCGTGAGGAAACCGGCATGCCTGAGAGATATTTCTCGACGGCATGTGAAGCCAAGTCAGAGGCCCATGGGCGGCTTTAAAACTCTGACACCAGGTTAGTCTTTAACCACACGCAAAGAAGATGAGTTATCTATTAATATTTTGACATTATAAATAATGCATTTTTGTTGAATTTATCAGTCTATTAATTTGTCACCAATATTATAAATTCATAATCTTAATACAAAATTTCATAATTTTATATGATATTCTTATAATGTACACACGGCTACACATCAAGCTATACATTTCCAGTATAAGCTGATCTCGCATTCTACAGGATTTCCGTACAAAGCGAGGTCAGATTAAATTGGAATTGTATAGCTTGATGTGTCTGCTGGGGTTGCTGGTTTGTCTGAAAGGGATATCGCGGCCCCGGCACACAGGCAACGGAAGGAACACGGGTGGGTTTTAGTCAGTAAAAGTCTGACACACCCTCTCGCTCTGCTCAGAGCGGGAGAAGTCATTTGATGATTTACCATCATCAAAAAAAAAAAAAAATTGCTTGATGTGTAGCCGTGTGTACCTAGTTCTGATTTGCATGTAACTAGTTTATCATTTAATATTTCTGCACCAGCAATGGTAGTATGTGTGAAACAGTGTTTAATGTAAGATCTCAATACCATATACCACACCATATACTAAGAAATAATATATATATATATTCAAAATTCTAATTCTATTTGAAATGTTACGTTATCCAATAAAAAAGACTAAATTGTATTCATGTCCCTACTTAAAAAAAAAAAGTACCACAGTGTGGTTAGATTTTCAGAAAACTGGATATCGTCTAAGTTGTTGCAATATTTTTTCACGACTATAAATTATAGTCAATTTCATCCGGGCGGGCGGGCTAGCGTGAAACCGCGAAATTCAAAAATGGTTGTCAGCCGTAAAATGCCTGTAAAATGCGGCAAGAGCCTGTCAGATGGAAACCTTAGACAGTTCTGAACATAGGCTCTGCGAACTTTGCGCATGATCTCTCACTCACACTCGCCTCATGTCACCATTTGATTCCTAAAAATGTTATTGCGCAGCCTTCTGCGCGAAGTTCGGAACTGCCAAGTCATTTCAGCCGTATTGTATATTGTTTTTTTTAAATTGTACCACTACTATCCTGTTTATCTGTTGTCCAACAGAACTATCTATGCTGCCGTGCGGTATTCGAATGCGTAACCTGTTGCGCACAACTCACAATCCAATGGCTCAGGCACTGCGCCAACCGTGTCAAACATTTGGGTAATCTGATAAAAACAAAACAAGCTAATCTAAGATAAACTGAAGCTAGGTCCACGTCCACTATGTTTGTGCACCAACTGTCTCCGAGCAGCAGATTCTGCTTTCTCAAAATCTAAGTCAACGTTTTAAGGATTCCGTACCTCAAAAGGAAAAAACCAAACCCTTATAGGATTATTCGTGTGTCCGTCGGTCTGTCCGTCTGTCACTCACGGCCAATTTGCTCCCAATCTAATAGACCGATTAAGTTGGAATATAGTTACACATAGATATATGTATTATTTGCAAAACATATATTTTAGATGATACCCATCTTAACATTTGCACAGCCTCCACTTTTCTTGTAAGAATGGTTTTATCTACATCCTAAAGTGAATGCTTGTCTAAATATAGTTTAATTCAGACACCATGAAGGACAAAGTAATCTTCGTCGAAGTTAATGTGCTTTGTAATTGTACAACTTAAAATACATTTTCTAAAATAGGTATAAGAGACTCCTAGTTAAGTAAATAAATTACGTAAAGTACCTAGCTACAGTAGGTACATAGTATAAAAAGAAAACTATCAACATGTATCTGTACCTAATGAATTCATTTCTTTACATATAAGAAATAAACCTACCTACTTCATTATTTGTTTGTACTTACTTAACATGACTTTTTAAGGGTTCCGTACCCGAAGGGTGCCAAACGGAACCTTATTACTTAGTCTCCACTGTCCGCCCGTCCGTCTGTCTGTCGAGGGGCTGTATCTCATGAATCGTAATAGGTAGACAGTTGGAATTTTCACAGATTATGTATTTCTATTGCCGTTATATTAACAAATAGTAAAAATAAAACAAAATGAAAAATTAAAGGGCGGTTTTTGCTGAATATTGTACGGTGGCAGGGAACCCTTCGTGTGCAAGTCCGACTCGCACCTGCCCGGTTTTTAAGAAAGACATTCAATCTTGACCACTAAACAAAAAGATATTAATAAAAAGAACAAAGTATTTCCTAATTCAAATTACGTCAACGACTTTCCTTCCTCAGTACATTACCGTCTTGCAATACGTCGTAATCAAAAGATAATAAATTCTTGTCTTTTTGCTCTCATCCATCTTGTAAAGTGAACTTTCAATAACTATCATAATTTAAAATCTTTGTTGTACACTGAGTTAACTATTTGATCGATCAATCCGATCATAAAGTACTTACCAAGCAGTAAAGTACCACAAAAAGTAAGTATTTTTAGGATTCCGTAATCAACAAGGAACCTTTATAGTTTCGCCATGTCCGTGCAGCATGAGTATACATATTAATCACGCCGCCAAAGAGGTATAAAAACATAATGAAAAAGAAAAAAAAAGTTTTTTTTCTTCTCGTCTATGCCATAGGGGGTGTCGTTGAAAGGTCGTTCAAAAATATTGTGAGTGTGTGAAAATTATTTTTGGATTCAGGGACCCGTTTGCGAAATATTAAGCTTTAAAGTGCTTATTTTTGTTAGAGTCAAGTGTGGCCCCCCAACTAAATAGTTGGTTTTAAATATGTGAAGAAGTACACGGGAGAAGCGAACATGACTAAATTAAAAGAAATACTATCACAGCTAAGTAGGCTCTACAAGTTAGTGAGAAATAATCGACCAACTTACATTTGCTGTTGCAAAACATGTTCTCCCACACATGTTTTTCAAACTACAGTGTTAAGTTTGTTCTTGGGATAAAGGCATCCCAACTACGGAACCCTTCATTGTAGTTGGTCCGACACGCACTTGGCCGTTTTTTTTATATCTGCCTTCTATGATCTAACAGAGAATGGATTATTTTAACTGATTATTGGAATACCTACCTACCCATAATAGCTAAATTATGTAACCGAAATAATGGATTACTTTAACGTTACAATTACTTTGCAGTGTAAGTTAATGGAAACATATTGATAGAAAGTTTTAATGCTCCGGATAAATCCAAGAATGAAATATTTTACCTTAGTAAATACTGAAGTACCTGGGCGATCGAGATATGCTCTGGTGAAAATAGAGAATGCTCATTTAATAGTACAGGATAGTTCATACTAATTCCATGCGGCCATGTAATTATTCTAAGGTTGCCATCTTGTTCTAAACTTTGGGTGACCGAGCTCTGCTCGGGTGAAAATACGAAGAAAACTAATTTTCCCAGAGATGAGACCTAGCTAGATCCGAGTTTTCTCCCCGTTAAACCCCTATATTGCAATTTTCATCGAAATCGTTAGAGCCGTTTTCAAGAACGTGATTACAAATATATACTCGTATATATGTATATATGTAATCACGTTATATATGCAAATATTGCTCATTTAATCTTCTTCTTTTCGTGTGGTTAGTGACTAACCTGGTATCAAGGTTTTAAAGCCGCCCATAGGCCTCTGACTTGGCTTCACATGCTGTCAAGAAATATATCTCAGGCATGGTTTCCTCGGGCACGCCACAATTGCGGCGATAAGTCCCCTCTTTGAGGAGTGGCTTGAGAGGCGCCATGGCGTCCTCACCTTCCGCCTGACGCAGGTCCTCACCGGACACGGTTGTTTCGGGAGGTTCCTGTTCCGCGTAAGGCGGGAGGAAACGCCCGGGTGTCACCACTGTGTGGATCGCCCGGAGGACACGGTGGAGCATACGGTGGAGGTCTGCCCGGCTTGGGCGGAGCACCGCCGTGTCCTCACGGAGGCGATCGGCGGCGGCGATCTCTCGCGTCCGGCCCTGGTTCAGGCCATGGTTCGGAGCGAGAGTGCATGGGAGGCCGTCACCTCTTTCTGCGAAGCAGTTATGTTCGCGAAGGAGGAGGCGGAGCGCGCGAGGGAGATGCAAGCTGCACGCCCTCGCGGCCCTAGTCGCCGCAGGAGACGCCCCGGGCGTCGGGAGTCGAGAGCCGACTTCCGGCCACCGTAGGCGCGGGCTTGCGGACGGTGAGCAATGGGCAGCTCGCCGTCCGATAAGGACCAGGCCCGTGTCGACGGCGCGTTGTGTTCCACGCGCGCCTCAAAGAGATGTCAGCACCAACCGACGGGGTCGAAAGACCAATGCCTGCTGGGGTTGCGGGTTTGTCCGAAAGGGATAACGCGGCCCCGGCACACAGGCAACGGAAGGAACACGGGTGGGTTTTAGTCAGTAAAAGTCTGACACACCCTCTCGCTCTGCCCAGAGCGGGAGAACTCATTTGATGATTTCCCATCCTAAAAAAAAAAAAAAATAAAGGCATGGTTTCCTCACGATGTTTTCCTTCACCGTTTTTTAAGCAACTGATAATTATACAATACGCATATGAATCTGAAAAGTCAGAGGTGCGTGCTTTGCTCGTTTAATAGTATCCTATCCTATCCTATGCAGTCAACCATGGTAACATTTGACAACCATTGACAGCATTTTTATTGCGTAACATTATATAACATAACATCACGCATGTAATCCCCGCAGTGTGTGGCAGAGGTGTACTTATAGTACACCCACATTTCGCCAGTTATGTTCCAGTCCCATTTAATAGGGGGCGAGTATATTGCCATCAACCGTGCACAAATTCAGAGAAATTCCTGTTGGAAAAACCCAATAAAATTGTTCTAGACTTGGGAATCGGACCCAGGGCCTTATGCTCAATAGTAGTGACAGAGACAACTAGACCAATGTGGCAGTTTTATTGCTTAGTAAGTAAGGTTTTGCTAGTTAAAGTTGTCTGTGTGGTGCCGGACGTAAAGAATAGCACCATCCCATTTCTTCCCGTGGGTGTCGTAAAAGGCGACTAAGGAACACACTAGAGAATTAAAGCAGAGCAAAAACAAAACCAAAGCAGCGTTTTCTATGCATTTTAACACCATACTGCGATCGCCAACCCGCCTGCCAAGCGTGGCGATTATGGCAAACTCCCCCATTTGGGGGAGGCCTATGTCCAGCAGTGGACGTCTTTCGGCTGAAATGATGATGATGATGAGTTAAAGTAAAGTGTTACCTACTGACGTGCGGTGCGGTCGATCATACTTCTTGCGACTTAGTATTTTGGAATTCTTTGATGACAAGTCGTCAATGATTCATGCAATGATATCTCAGTAGCCTCGAAACTGTCATATGACTTGAGCGGACTGATAACCAGCTGATATGCCGTGTTTTTATTTTTTTCAGATCTGTTGGATACAGCAGTTTTATTATCATTATGTTGCTTGAACTTTCAACTTGTAATCAACCTTCGAAATGGCTTCGGAGTTGTCTAATTGCAGAAGGTATCATTACCTACTGATCTTATATTTTTATTGACTAAATATTTATTATTTTTAAAAGTCACCGTGGGTAGGTACGTATCTTGGTAAAGTTATTTCCAATAATAAGAGTCTAATAAATAGTTTTATAAGTTGGAAAAAATCATACGGATTTTGAACATTTCAGCAAAAACCAAACCAAGGTATTTTGCAACCAAACCTAAAAATAATTCAAAGTAATAAGGTTGTATTAGAACTATTAGAAAAACACTGGTCAAAACTACGTAATTAATCATTAAAACCATTAATTACCTAATATGAAAAATAACGAATATAAATAAATTTTTATGGCATCTCATGGTTTTTTGACCGCAAGTAGCCAGCAAGATGTGCATGTTTTAAAATTAAATCTAAAAAGTTTCTATGCACGAAATTCAAATGCATCTTCAAAACAAAAAACAATGCAGAAAACTGTATTATTGTTGCACAACAAGCTTTTTCAGGAACAGACTGAAACACACCACTGACACCTACCGTACTTCAGTGAACGCAAATGTTTTATTTGCGTTCACTGCCGTACCTATAATTACGTGCACATTTTTATGCGAGGAGGAGAACCGATCGTGTCCAAACTCTTCGATAAAACACGAGTCGAGCCCGAATCCATTCGTGAAAGAGAAGAGAATCGTTCACAGTTCACGCACACAATGCACCCTGCATGTGTGCGTCCCATCGCCGCATAGACATGGGATATTGGAGTATCGATCGGTTCGGTACACTACCTGCCGTTCATGCTACCCTAGTACTTTCCGATCGGGCAACCATTATTGACGATTGGCGATGCTTCCAATACATTCGATCCCACACATGGACACCACGTGTGTTTCTCTTGTTTGTAAACATACGATACCAACTTGCATGTTCGGGAAAAAAAAATTAAAGTTTTTTTTTTAAATTAATGATTTTATAGCAATCAAATCGTGAGGTTTAAACTACAGTGTTGAGCTCTATGCTTCACGTGATTGCATTTCTTTAGAAGGCGAGGCGATAACATGTCTAATACATGTCTTCTATGTAAAGCAAATTAGCAACTTCTTATAATATACACTTTGTTGCGCCTTCTGGAACTGAATGGCCAGTATATCTTGACACTACATAGCTGCTAGTCATGGCATAGCTCAATCTTACATCAAACTTGGAACAATTTTCTTTAGTTCCTATTCCAGCCACGTTTCAAGTTATGCTGGTGGCAGAATAATTTCACCAGCGGTTCGCACGAGTGAAACCGTTGTCGCTGGTTGTATAATTGTGGGTAACTCTCACAGTCATATTAACACCTATTAGTGAAATTATGTCTTCATTTATTTGTGAAACAGTGGGAACCCTTTGACAAGTGAATCATTTTATTTTGTAATGTATTGTTATGAAGAAGTGAGAGAGTTTTGACTAAAGAGAGATTATAACTAAATGTAATTTTAGGTATTGTTAATTGTTTGCGTGTTTGTATCTGTACTTAAGAGCAGTCATTATTTATTTTAATTTTAATGTAGCTATTATGACCCAGATATTGGGTATTTATTTATTTTAGTTTCTCATTCACAGCACACCACACACGCTGATGTAAGTCACAATATTTTATTTTATTTGATTTTGTGAGTTTTTCTTGTTATCCTATCTTTTACTACTTACCTTTAATGTATTCTGTTAATTTATTAAAACGGACACGCACTTCCCTGTCTTTATTATTCTAGCGGATGGCACTCGTGGGTTGCAGCTGAAAATCAGCCTCAGGTGGTACACTTTGTGATGCCATCTGACATTTATGCTGAGCTGAGGCCCTTTTGGCATTATAATCATTGTTTCCTCTTTTTTTTTTGTTATAAGGTGTATTTTTCTGCTGTAATGCCAATAAACGCATTTTTCTTCCTTTCTTTCTTTTTTACCTACTTGGGCTTTTGTTGACTAATCCAAATTTCTTAAAGTTTTTACAGATCTTGGCTTAGCTCAACAGTCAATAATTCAGTTCTTCTAATTGGATTTGTATAGATTCTACTAAGTGTATTGCTGTTTATTTTCATCATCATCTTAATAGGGTGATACCACTTTCTATTTTTACCGACTTCTTAAAAAACGAGGAGGCTCTCATCTGTCTGCTGGGGTTGCGGGTTTGTCCGAAAGGGATATCGCGGCCCCGGCACACAGGCAACGGAAGGAACACGGGTGGGTTTTAGTCAGTAAAAGTCTGACACACCCTCTCGCTCTGCCCAGAGCGGGAGAAGTCATTTGATGATTTCAGATCCTGAAAAAAACAAAAAAAAAGGCTCTCATCTGTAGGTATATTTTTTTATGATGTTCATCGATATTTTCATAAATTCTGGACCGATTTTGAAAATTCATTTGGAAGAGAAAACTTGCGCGGTGGTCCCACATTTAATTTATTTTAATTTTATTCTCTTTACTTGGGTAGTTTTCGTTTCACTGTATGTTGATGAAGTTATAATATCTTCCTGTCACTGTTATTTACATAGCAAATAGTGGTATACAAATACGTATAAAACTACATGTTTTAAGTTTTTATTTTACCTTTTTAGTAAAAAAAAGACCGACTTCCAAAAAAAACAATACAAAGTGTAAAATAACTTTAATTTAGGAAGTCGGTGGCAAAAAACGAAAATGCAAAGCCAAAATCTTCCGATATTAAAGTAATTTTTCACTTTGTAGTAATTTTTTGCGTTTTTCATGCCCGGTGCCAATCATACACAGCTCAGCTACCTTCTCTTTTAAATTGGTTATGTTTTCAAAACTTTGTTACTTTTTTAACACTAAAAATAGCTTCCAAACAATAATTCTTACAGTCACAAGATCTAAGGGAGCCCTCAGCCCAGTCAAAACGTTTTGATCTCGCTTATTAGTAAGTCTGTAAATAGCCAGACAGACAGACTGCCATCGGTTTATTTGTGATGGGTTTCCTAAATCTGTACGTCTGGTCGAGGTTAATGTTTGCTAAATGGATCTTAAGATCTTAATGAATTGGAGAATCGAAATAATTACAATGAATCGAGTCTAGATTGACGTTCGAATTGCGACGTTCATTTGTTTTGTCTAGGGTTTTATAATGAGAATGACGTAACCGTGATTAAAATAAGGATTGGAAGTAGCATTGTAGGCGTTACGATAAAACAATAAACAAGTTAAAACAACAATGATAGAAATAAAGAGAAAGATTATAATTTTTTCTTCAACGGGAAGCGTCAAATCTTCGTTCAATGAATACTTTACAATCAGGATAACCACTTCGCAACAATATTGTTACGTAATAGATATAACTTAATAAAAGCTAACAAAGTGCACCGATTATATCAAACTTGTAAAATATAGCAATAAAAAGCGAAGTGATTAATACTTGAGTCGGTTTCAACATCTCCCACGCAAGTATTAATGGCGATGATGAGTTGAACAAAAGCACGTTTAATTCCAGTCTCCAAGTATTATTGAGAAAAAGGTGAAGTGAGCTGACCATACAGGGTGGAATGACAGGTCCCTTCACATACATTTTTATGATGGTGAGATTTTTCCATAATAGACCGGCTATATTTATTATCAAGTGACACGTAAAATACAATCAAGAAAAATATTTTTTTATAGGGTACCTCCGCTACACGTAAAGTGGGGATGTTTTTTTTTTTCCTCATCTACCCCATGTTGTGGGGTATCGTTAGAAAGGTTTTTCAAAAATATTGTGAGTTTGTCGAATCCATTTTTGGATTCAGGGATCGGTTTGCGAAATATTAAGCTTTTAATTGAAGTTTTTTGTTAGAGTAA
The DNA here is from genome assembly GCA_947364205.1 of Agrochola lota. Classification (NCBI taxonomy): domain Eukaryota; kingdom Metazoa; phylum Arthropoda; class Insecta; order Lepidoptera; family Noctuidae; genus Agrochola; species Agrochola lota. Next base: position 5,153,014 of record OX376221.1, on the reverse strand, counting down.
AGTGTCCCCCCCCCCCCCCCTTCTAGCTAAATGGTTGTACTTGGCCTTGTGAAAAAATTTACAGCCGTAGTATAAAAGTCGCCGTAGTGTAAAAGTATATATAACGAAATTAAAAGGAAAACTATCAAAGCTTAGTAGGCTCTACAGGTTAACGAGTAATAATCGACCAACTTAAATTTGCGGTTTGAAAAACATGATCTCCCATACATTCCGTATGGGAGAACATGTTTTTCAACTACAATGTTAAGTTTGTTCTTGGGATAAATTCACCCCAACTACGGAACCCTTCATTGTGCGTGGTCCGACACGCACTTGGCCGGTTTTTCTTCCTGAATTATGCTTCTAGAACAATCATTTTTTTTTCCATAATATCAAGGTTTGCTGTAAACACTATTATATCCTTTTTTTCAGCAACTTATTGGTAAAGAAAATGTGATCCTCCAAAAATTACAAAAATGCCCCATTTTTACCGCCGTGATTAGATTAACATAAAAGGAAATGACACAGACATAGTCTTACTTAAAATTTTAATGTAATAATAATAAATCATTCATAAGAAATGAAATGAAATTGTTTATTCTGTAAATAGGATAACGGAATCACTTTTACACGTCATATAAAAAAATATTAAAAATAAGCTAGATGAGGTCGGTGTTTTCTATCTGACTACTCTGAGAAGAAAGGCCGAAACAAACTCAGAGGTCGCTTTTAAAATCCACACATCATCTTGGTCAAGCCATATGAGGACCATGTAGATTAGTGTCTGAAATGCTCTTTTGAGGAAAGAACCACACAGATTTGAGTGGACTGATCCAGTCAGTCACAAATGCTTGCATTTGTCAGTAATCGTGGAGCTCAACTCAGAACTTAAGGAGTTCAACTCGACGAACAATACCAAAGAAAGGATTTTGGGTAGGGCTCCAGGGGCTAGTGAAAATCTTGGGTTTCATTCGATTTATCGAGTCTGGTTAAACTACGCTGGGGATCGGTGCATTTCATTCATTCATTCATATCGGATCAGTTTTTGAGGAGAAAAAAGGGGAATACAAAACGTCGATGTTTATCATATCATATATCATCATCGTAATTTTGTTTTGTGATATAATTGGTCTAAGCTGCAGCTGTCCCTATCGCACTCTACGGGGGCAGACTTGAGGTCGGCAACGGTTTCTCCAAATACCTATTTATCAAATTCCTCGCAGGCCCTGTTCCCTCTTAAGGCCGTTTGTCCCCCGCCACGTCGACAGGACGTCAACGAAAACGAGATGACGGCGCGGCGCCGAAGTAGCGATACATACATTGACTATGGCCGCCTGTCCACCGCACAGAGTTCAAATTTCGATTTCGAGGGTCGAATAATTTCGTTTCTCGTTGATGTCCTGTTCACGTTGTGAGGTGGATAAACAATGTAAAGATGACTTTATGAATTTTAAGTTGGACAAAGCCAAAGAGCGGAGTAGGTAATTCTAATTAGTCGCTCTACTAATAGTCATTACGGGACCAAATTCCTCTTCCATAGTTACTATATTACTCTGTATCATTTGGTTTTCCGGTGTAATATAACTACGAGAAATATTAAACTGATCTTCTAAAAACTTATTACACTAATGATGAACGCTTTTTAAAATGAATGAACCTCTAAAAACTTTTTTTTGCTTCTCATGATGCTTTTTTTTCAAATAAATGAGCGTCTTTTTAACTATCTGGCCTTTTCTCTCAGTTGGTCGCTGTAAAACTAAGATACGATAACCCGGCCAAACGGGTTAGGTTAGGTTAGAACATTGACCAACCTCGCGCACATCCAGGTTGGTCGCAGTAAGTATTTTAAAGACCCCAAAGTGGGAATTATTTGAGGTTCACAAAAAGAAGCGCATTCATTACACGAGTGTTCAATAAAGTTTTTAGGAAAGCAAAATGACGAATATTTTGAGAATATTATATACAAGGCTGGCGTGAGTCGGAACCATACATTTTGACCGCGTAGGTATTGCACGCAGGATTTTTTTTTACCGACAAAATATTTCAACCCAGGGGCTTCAGAATCATGTACTGAATCCATTGTAAAAGTTTTCGCGTCGATGTCCCACTCTGTATAATTATATAATCTGAGAAAGGTCGATTCAATACATACCTATAACCATTGGTAGCGTATTATGATTTCAAGTAAAAAGTAAAAGTGGGTTCATCACATTACCTATAAGTATACGGGAGCCATACGAACACAACAAGAAACAACGAATTAAGCTTATGTTGTGGTTTTAAGTCATCATTATAGAGTTTATTTTAAGTATACGCATATCCTCTTGCTCACAGAAAAGCATTAGAAACACAAACAAAAACTTCATCAATTTTCTTATTTCTTCAGCGAATTGGGCGGATATGATCGACATTACCCTTAATGTACAATACGACTTTGACCAACTTTAAAATCTCTATCTCTTTCTTATTCTACGATTAACTACGGGTCAGACAGAGACGGTGTGGTATGCAAATTGGTCGTGTTCGCAATTGGCACTTATACTGTCAGCCACGCATTCCGTAGGTCAGGGGTCGTGAACAGTTGGCTCGCCATATTGGCATATTTGGTCACAGCACGCGATGATTTGACTTTTAAGGACTTACGTGGAGCTGGCTTTGGCGGCAATTAGGCATTGGCCCTGGTTCAGGCCATGGTTCGGAACGAGAGTGCATGGGAGGCCGTCACTTCCTTCTGCGAAGCAGTAATGCTCGCAAAGGAGGAGGCGGAACGCGCGAGGGAGAGGCAAGATCCGCGCCCTCGCGGCCCTATTCGCCGCAGGAGACGCCCCAGGCGTCGGGAGTCGCAAGCCGACTTCCGGCCAACTTAGGCGCGGGCTTGCGGACGGTGAGCGCTGGGTAGCTCGCCTTCCGATAATGACCAGGCCCGGGTCGACGGCGCGTTGTGTTCCACGCGCGCCTCAAATAGATGTCAGCACCAACTGACGGGGTCCGTTAGGGCCAATAACTGCCAGGGTTGCGAGTTTGTCCGAAAGGGATATTGCAGCCCCGGCACACAGGCAACGGAAGGAAAACGGGTGGGTTTTAGTCAGTAAAAGTCTGACATGCCCTCCCGCTCCGCCCAGAGCGGGAGAAGTTATTTGATAATTTCACACCCTCAAAAAAAAAAAAAGGGTTCGTGAGCAGTTGGCTCGCCATGTTGGCATATTTGGTCACAGCACGCAATGATTTGGCTTTTAAGGACTTACGTGGAGCTAGCTTTGGCGGCGACTAATTAGGCATGCGTTGTGTGTGCCTAATTAGGCACAAATAAACACTGAAGTATTTATTACCTCGCTATTTTAACATTTCATTCCTCATGTACATAATATATTTCTTTACCGTCTGTATCAAACCCAACCTAATGGAAATACGTTATGCCGAAATGGGACTGGGCAGGGCATTATGTCTGCCAAATTGTGGGGCCCAAATAGCACAGAACTGGTGCCCTGAGATAGTGAGTGAGGCGGGGTCGCGGCAGACCACGTGGGAGATGGACTAGCTGGATAGGTTCTGTTAAAACCGGAAGGAGGACGCGCGGACTCGCAAAATATGGAAGGAGTGGAGGGAGGCCTTTGCCCAGGAGAGGGAGAGATGACGCTATAAAAATAAAATGCGATTTCTTTAGAACTTTGCTGGTTATCACCAAAGGTTTACCAAACCTTCTACATTACCTATGATAGCAAGTGTTTGCAATGCGATACGGCCTGTGCCGTGCTATATTTTAGCATGCAAATAGTACTGCAATCTTGCCGATATATATCTGTTTGTTAGATTTCAATAATCATTACTTACCTTCATAATTGGTGCATGAATCAAATGCACTATATTTATGATCAGAGTAGTGCATTAGTTTTGTTTAGAAGGTCGGTTGAGCTTTATTTTACATGGACCGCTGATATTGCTGGCTATTAATTGGTTTGAATTTCATCTATTGAGCTGAAAAGCCCGTAAGTTTGACAACCTGTCTTACCAAGGGGTATTGTGGTACCCAGTACCTGGGTTGTAGAGGTCACTAATGTAGTCGCTACGTGTTAAATATTGTTATTCAGCTGCATCCGGTTAGACTAGAAACCAACCCCAGCATAGTTGGGAAAAGGCAGATAATGAAGCTAAGAAGTAGAAATATTATACAGGGGTGGCAGGGACATCGACAAGAAAATTGTTACCATGGATTCAGTACATAATTCAGAACCCCCCTGCGTTGAAATTGATCGGCGGTTATTTAAAAAAAAATCTACTGTTTCATAGAATAGTGCAATACCTACGCGGTCAAAATGTATGGAACAGCAGATTTTTTTTTTAATAACCGACGACTTTATATTGCACAAACTATTCGATATTTTTTCGTACAAAAAGAGCGTCTAAACTGTGGTTATATGATTCTTTTCTTGAAAGTCTCAATTATACCGAAAGCATTTCCAACTAGTAGTTACTCTGATCACTCTCTAATTGGAGATTGGAAGTAGCATACAGGTTGTTACGCTCGCAAATTAATAATTGTTCAAAAGCACTTACTGATTTCCCACCCTCAAAAAAAAAAAAAAAAAGTGCCAAAAATCCGGTAGAACAGACGTAACTTTTAAAAACATCCCAGTAGTTAATACTCCTAGAGACGGTAAAACAATTAGTTTACATAATCCCATAAGAAATGATCGACAATCGATTTGAGAGATAAAATCTTTCAAATATCTTGCGAAATATTCGATTCACGGTACATAAACGAAATTATAATAGAGTAATTGTAAAGAAACGAATCGCACTTGTTCCGATTTCGTAAGAGAAGGAAGGAATATGACTTGCCGCTCTATGGTTTGATTATATTTCCATCGCTCTGTGGGGGGCGAGGTTTTGTTATAGCTAGAAGAGATTGTCCATGGGTAACTTAAGATTTAACGCGAACTTTTTGAACGGGAATATACGTATATACAACAAACTTTTTCCAAAAAAAAAAAAAAACGAATTCTTAAAAAGACACTACAAAGTGAAAAATAATTTAAACGAAAGTCGGTGGCAAATAACAAAAATACAAAACCAAAGACACCGACCTCCGAAGTTTTTATTTCTCGCTTTTTTCGGTCTGTTTGTAATTTATCTAAGTTACAATAGCCTAATATCAACTGCTCATCACCTTTTACAAAATATTGCTTTTCCCGATGCAGAGACGTTAATCGTTGAGGAGTTCTCCTGGTACTTCACCATCAGCTCCACTTCTTCATATGCATGGTGACGAGCATTAATTGCTTGGCAACCATATTAAAGTATATACGAATATCAATCGCAACCCGTGACATACTTATTACTGAGTAGTTCCGGTGGCCATCTGTGGTCTTCATCATGAGTTCCACTTCACCAAATAGTACTTACCGAGAGTAACTGCACAAGTTACTATAAAAAATACCCAAATCGCTATAGGTGTGCCTATAATATTTGAAGAGTTCCCTCGATTTCTCCAGGATCCCATCATCAGATCCTGACCTGATGAGAATGGGACCACCTGGGAAGTATACCCTTTAAAAAAAATGTGTTTTGCAAATCCGTCTATATATATATATATGACGGAGTGTTATGCCTGAACATAATAAAAAATAAGAACATCGAAATTGATAACTTCCTCCGTTTAGAAGTCGGTAAAAAAATAGATTATCGTGTGTTAATTACTGGGAAAGAGAATGCCTGTTCTGGGATAAGCTTTTGTGATACTTTTTGATTTTTCAAGGTCTTACTCGTAATTGCTTATATTGGGATGGGACTATGTAGGTATGTGAGAAGATTGGCAACAGCATAGTTGCTATATGGTTAGCGCCAGTTAGGTTCATGAAATTGGTTACTAGCCAACGCAGTGTTTGTATTAAGCATCTTCACTGAGGATTCCACAGTCATCGATAACGGTCTTGTATTAATCATAGGAACACAACAGCTCCAAGAATAGTTTCGGAAAGGTTTCTCTAACAATCCCTTTACCGTGTCAACTATAGAAATGCCTTTAGGAAGTCACGATTAGTTAATTAAACTCGCAGATAATAAAAAGCAAAGCAATAGTTTTCATTACTCCGTTAATTAGACCACGTCTGCGGTAGAACAATGAATCGAGAGCGGAACAGCGGTTATCGTAACCAAGAACCGACAGTAAGTAGTAATGGTAACTAGTAACCACCGAGAAACGTTAGTACGATTGTTCTTAGAAATGGTTCGATTGCTCTATTTCTTGAACACGAATAAAGCGATAACAGTTTTTCATTATGGAGCTATGGCGCACGATGTGATTACTCTTTTTATAAATCTGTGTTGACTGTTTTCAAGTTTTGAGCCATTTATCATTGTAGGCACCCACGTTTGAGTATAGGCATAATCAGCCGAACGTTCCCACTGCTATGGGACAAAGGCCACCTCTGTCTGAGAGGGAGTGGGCCATAATCCATCAAGCGGGCCCAGTTCGGGTTAGTTTCTAGGATATGCCGGTTTTCCCTCTATGTTTTCTAACGTTTGAGACTGGGTTTCAATTACTGTACCTGTTACGTTATTGTTAGCAGTTCATCTGAAATCTCTTCGATATGTTTCAGACATGTAAGTTCCTTCATTGAAAAAGAAAAAATCATAATTTTGTTTGCAGTCTCTCCCTCTCTTCAACAGTAGGTATGCTTTAATGGTAAAAAAAAAACAAAATTCAAAAGTCATTTATTCAAACTAAGCTGAGAATCAGCACTTTTCGAATGCCAAAATTACATAAGACAGTCACCCGCCAAAAACGCCCACCCTTCACCACTTCCTAGTGCTTAAGCTGGGAAGAAGAAGCGGCGCAACAAACTCCCCAGCAGCACAGCTGTCTGTTCAGTTGAAAAAACTTGATTCTACGTATATATAATAGTGCTTATGCTAAAATTATTTACATTACCACAAATGTAAATAATTTTTTTTTTTTTTTTTTTTTCACTCATAAAATAAAAACATTTTAATGAGTACATTATGTCAACAATAATAGAAAACAAAATTAAAATAAATTGACTTCCAGTCAAATAAAATAATCCAAAAAATTATAATATGCTCATATAATACAGTACCTTGGAGTAGCTTAATTAGTCCCAAGGCTTTTTGTCGTCTAAGTAATCTTTAACTTTATGGAAACCTTTTTGACATAGTTTCTGTTTAATAAATGATTTAAATTTATTGAGGCTCAGTTTTTTGACATGGCTTGGGAGTTTGTTGTAAAAACGTATACTTTTGCACTTAAATGAATGACTAATTTTTTGGAGCACAATAAATAAATCTTTGTTTCTAGTATTTAAGCTATGAATGTCCCTGTGTTTAGAATATAGATTTATATTCTTTTTTACATAAATCAGGTTCTCATAAATATATTGAGATGCGACTGTCATTATGTTTATTTCCTTAAATTTATCCCTCAAAGAATGCCTACAACTTAGGTTATAAATTGCTCGAATGGCACTTTTCTGCAGCACAAATATAGCCTGAAAGTCGGCTGCATTTCTCCACAACAATATGCCATACGACATTACACTATGGAAGTAACTAAAGGTTACTAATCGAGCTGTTTCTACATCAGTCAAATGACGGGTGGATTTTATACACCGCGTAGACTGCAGATCGTTCCAATTTTAGAGCTATTACTTATTAAAACATAGTTATACAATAATGTTATTGTAACAGCAAACCGTACTCTCAAACTAAATATTGTTACACTTTACAAGATGTCTATCGGTGAGAGAATGGAACAGACCGCTCTAATCCGACAGGCCTGATTTGAAGACTATTATTTATAAATAATATCCCCGTGTTATACAACGAGCAGAAAGTTGATCCACGTTGTCGATCCCTGATAGCAAAGAGTTGCAATAACAAATTATGTAGCACCTTTCTATGGGAAAATTATCTATTTAGAGTTAGACTATACTTAAGGCAATAGACAGGAGATTGAATGGACGGGCCACTGTGGAGCATTGACTTGTAATCGATTATCTACTTAGTAACCCAGATACTAAGTAGATAATCCAGCCCGAGCTCGGTTCTGGTGAAAATAGATAATGCTCATTTAATAGTATAGGATAGTTCATATGTATAGTACATACTAATTCTATGCTGCCATGTCATTATTCTAAGGTTATTAAATCTTATTATAAATTTTGGGTGACCGAGCTCTGCTCGGGTGAAAATAGGGAGAAAAAGATTTTTCCCAGATATGAGACCTAGCTAGATCTATTTTTCGCCCTCGTAAACCTCTATATTGCAACTTTTATCGAAATCCTTAGAGCCGTTTTCGAGAACGTGATTTCAAATATACATAGAAAGAACAAAAAAAAGAAAAGAAAATACGTTTATTTGCTCACATTATGAGTCTGAAATCACCAACCAGTCTTGAACTAGCGTGGTGATCAATGCTCGTGCCTTCTCTGTATGAGAAGAGGCCTTTGCTCTGCAGTGGGACAATAACAGGCTGGTATTATTATTATTGTAATTGTTCTTTATTCGATTACATTTGTCACAATATTTCGTTTTTCTCTTTTGTCAGTCGTTTTCTTTAGTTTTTTGATAATTTGTGCTCATATATCGAACATCCAATTTACTTACCGATTCATGCGTCCTCCTATGCTCCTTATTCTCTACTGATTGTCACGTTGACTTGGACTTAATGGAAAACATAGGATATATTCATTCACTTGTTTAAGTTTCCGCACAGTTTGTTCGCCAACTACGGGAAATGCGTAAGCTGGTAATGGGAGGTCAACTACAAAGTCAACAATCTAATTGTAGCTTATAGATCCGAGAGGCTGACCGACCTGTGCTCTCGATTAAACTGGCTGTGCTATGTTTTTGTAGTTCTTTTTGGACCAGTAGATCTATAATTTTGGCATGATTTTTCATTTGATCTAATCATTACTAAGAATTTATACCGTAGGAATTTTTCTGTAGACAGTCGTTTTTAAAAAGGTAATTTCGTTTCTAGCAAGGTATGGTCAGTTGGGCACGTGTGTTACAGGGCACAAATCCGTCGCAAACAAGACGTTTTTTGTCAGAGACCCATAGCTGTCATTCGTCGGACCTTTGTCGAAGGGAGAAATCTGTGAATATGTGACAAATATTTCGCACATGGCCATTTTATTCCTTCCATCCGTCTCTCAAGTCGTCTCACACTTATCGGTACGTCATCGCACGGCGTGAGACATTTCACGAGCGTGCTACAGTACCTTCATCGTATTCACAGTAAGTCAATTTGGTTCACCATGTACTGAATTCTGAATTACTAGAAGCATGAATAATATTTGTCTGAGTTTTCCATTACGTTTTAGATATTACTTCTATGAAGTAGTAGTTGTAATTTTATTTTATTGATGAAAGAACTTCAAAGTAGTGCTGAACATTATAAAAAAATACAACCATTATAGTATAATCATAAGTGTCATATATGACCTATACCCAGGAACTACTGTTACCTGGAACAGCATTTCATCTCACATGAGAAGAGATTTTTGTGGTGCATAATCAGACTATGACGTTCCCACTGACGCAGCGACACAGGCCTCAACTCTGTGAGAGGGAGCGGGCCATAATCCACCACGCGGGCCCAGTGCGGGTTGGTGTATGTCACATGTCTCCAATTTTTTTTGGTTCTAGAACATGCCGGTTACCTTACGATGTTTTCCTTCACCGTTTTGTGAGCAGTAATGATGAAATTAATTACATAAAGTCAAGTGCCTGGCTGGGTTCGAACTCACGACAACAGTCATGGCCAATACCACTGGGCCATCACTGCTCTTCTTTTTGTGGTGACCATTGTTAATTCAGACTAACAGGAGCCACAAAACTGTAAAATCTAGAAAAAAAGAATCATATTGACTTACTGCCAATTTTTTTTACTACAATGTCTCCTTCAACAGATCGTGATACTCTTCATAAGAAACGGTACAACCGAACAAACCATCTCTGCATTTTCAACCATATCACTAAATCAACAAGCTTCACATTCCTTTGCATGATGAGTTGATGACTTTGAAGAATACTCTGGACTCACATTAACATAATGTAAAAGCCTGAATAACTTACTGATATATGTCGTGTGAGAGTGATTCCACTTCTTGAGAACTAATTGACTATGCAGATGTCATTAAAGATAATTGTGACAATTAGTGAAGAACATGTCTTTATCGGTGTAGTAACAGAAAGTATTGTAAGTGGTTTGTATATAGCCGTGTGATTTAATTATGTGAGTGGATTGTACAAAGTAATACAGGACAATCAACTTCAAGAAGGTCTGAAATAATATGAAGTGGAGGCAGGATTTACAGTAAAGTCCTTGATAGTCATTATAAGACTGGTGATTGAGGTATGGAAAAACTGAAAATTAAAAGAGATTACCCAGACTTAGAGGTTGGTAGCGAACCCAATCTCAAGATGTACCAGAAATTTTGTGTGCTAGGTTAAAAACACGGACATACTGTAAGACTTAATTGTATTCATGGAATTAAACAACTGTACGTGAACCCCCATGAGTGTCCTTTATTTCATCAACAGCTACCCACTGATCTTCCTCTGTGTCTGCCTTAGTACTTATATGCATATGTATAGCATCATCAATAGCATCTATAAGTTCCTTTAACATGCCTATATGTACTTGTTCGAGCATCTATCCAACCAAATCTCAGTACTATCCAATAAATACCATCGTTCTAAGCCAATCTCGATTTTCCATCACAATTTAAAACTGTTCTTGTCATGTCTGAAAAATACCGTACTTGAAGGATCGTGCACGGTGCAGTATAGTTTAAATAAGGACAGTGTTGCCGCCTTTGATCTATCAATCAGCGATTAGCTATGCGCGTGCGCCGACTACGGGCTCTTTGATATGCATCCGTATATTTTATGTTTCAGATGTGGTTTCAATGCTAATAGAATAACGGGCTGGGAGTTTAGACAGAAATAGATCACTGAGAGATACCGGTATAAAAGAAAAGTGCTTATGATGACGTTTCACTTCCGTCGCTAATAAGATTGTTGAAAGGCCGTGGTTTGTTGTGACTTGACATCTAAATAAAGAGGGTACAAAAAAACATTCTATCCATACATTGATAAAGGAATTATTTATTAAGATTCTGAATTTTATGAAAATTTTGTTTTTGGTCAGGTAGTCACTCGCTCCATGTAAAAAATACTGGTATTAAGTTGCACCCGGTTAGAATGTAAGGAGACCTAAAGGTTCCCGCAAACAGGCGCGATACGACGGTACGACGCGATTTTAGTAGAACAATTTCCGTGAAGGTTTCACTAGAGTCGCGTCGCAATTGTCTGTGAGAGCCTTTACATAGTGCGAAAAAGGCTAGGCAATCGTTTAATTTATTTCGGAACCCAGAAGTTTCCAAGGAATGGTTTTGCAATAACAGTTCATTTCGCAGCTCAATCAAAATACAACTCCAGTTCCCCTGGAAAGTTACCTAATCCATCAAATACAATATTTTATAGCCCACTAAATTATTGTTACAGATTTATGATTCGCACTGCCAAGCAATAAATTATGTTGGTATATTTTGTAATAGTGACGTAATGAAGCTAGTGGAGTAGATTATGTGCGTGCATCCTCGATAAGATAGGTATCATGTTGAAACAACGAGGGAGAGTGGTGTCAGGCATAACACGATGGCATACAGGGCTGCCAAGGAATGGAAATTAGTGATGCTCTAGCTAAAGAACTTGGTAAAAAGAGTGAGCAGGATGTAGGATGAAAGCTGTGGCGCAATTTAGTGCAGGGTAAACAGCCGATAGCCGCTAGTATATCACGGAGTGGATTTTAATATGCAATAGATCGATTGTGACATTCTTCCAATTTAAAGGTAGGTTCCTCGAATAGCGCTGGCATTAACTTACCTATCCTCGAGAGCTGTATAAGTTAGACAACATAAATTATTTGTGATATTTTAGAGGTATGAGGCATAGGATGTAAAGCTCACCCATCCACTATACGGCTAGACGGGTGTCGTGTCTGGCGGGTAACTGCCCACCGATTGATGTCAGGGAAGTTATTATATATGCTGTTCGCGCGGTAAACTCTAATTAGGCGATGCAGGATTTGTGTGACGTCGGGTCTTTGAGGCGTAGTTCGCATGTGGCGATGTAAATGCCGCCACAATATCATGAAAAAGCGTACAACATAGCTGTATAAAGATGCCTATTTCCGACAAAATATCATGGTCCCTGTAATTTTTTAATTCATCCAGCCCGCTCTTGCTTCAAACCAGTCATAACACGACACTTGAACCGCGTGTACTAAATACGTGTTATTGACTGAATACAAAACAAAACAAGCGACTTAGCTTCCCAAGACCATATCAGGAAACCTCAAAGATGTGTCGAAAACTTTGAATTACCAGTTGAACATGCACATTTCCGATGACCCGCCACTGCCAGCCCTATCGCACCTATCTATAACGTTGTTAACGGCGTCTGGCGGATGTTTATAGCTGAATTCCTAATTATGGTAAAGAGTACCCTGCGCCGGCGTCGCTGTGGGCGTTGACAAGCGCCATTTTGGTATCCACTTTATTTTTACGTTTTCATCGTGTGTGTGCGGATTGCTCGCTTCAACTTGTACGGATGTAGACTGTGGTATAAGCATAGTGGTGTGAGTAATAGCGTAGTTAACAGTTCAAAAGGAAAAGTTGGGAAGTAGAAATCAGGACTGTTGAGTCATTGTTGTGAGTGATCTGAGCCAAAAAAGACAGACTCTTTAGTAAGACGCCTCTTAGTTTAACACGATGATAAATTAGAGAAAGCAGTGTTTTCTCGTATGGAATTAAGAAGCATTGTGTTGACTATTGACTTTCGGTTTCCTGAAACAGACGGTTTGATTGCAGTCAGTATTTGAAACAGAAACTACGCCCTATCTCTGATGTAGGGAGACATACAGGTTCAAAAAAATGACAGAAATGAAAATAATGTCTTCGATATTTGCTTAACTTTCGACGCTAACACCCACTACTGTAAAGAAATAAAAAAGTTCCGACGACTATTAGCCTCGATCGATGTAAAGAAACTGTATTTGTTTACTAAACAATTTTCTAACATAAGTCGATGCATTCAACAGAGTTGGCACGCAATCGGTTCATGCTAGCAGGCTTTCACTCGAGTACTCATAGTACACACTTGGCAGCACCCTGTGAATCATACCACAAACATTTTGCATAACATTCTACACCGAGCACTCAAAGTTAAATATCTATTGTCGATGTTACAAACAATCCGTTTGCTTATGTCAATCGAGTGCAATGATCCCCATGAATAGTGTATTCGATACAATGTATCGAGTTGCAGCCTAATGCATCGATTCTCCGTACCATGCACGTGGTCAATCCGTTACGTTGACAACTAATTCTGAGAATCTACGCTATCGAATTAATTATGATATAGATTTGCCGGTGTTATTAGTGAAATGCCGACTTATATCACAAGATGTATCGATTAGGAGGTATACTTGTTACACCTACACCTGACACGACTCATTTGTAGATGACATCATTAGTAAGATAGTCGTTGTAACGATGATATCAGACTTGAACTTGATGAACTTTAAATTGAAATAGGAATGGATGAAGGTCTCACTAATTTGGCTTCAGGCATCTCCATCTTATAAGGAAACATTTACGTCATGGTTGAGTATACTTATGGTTTCTTAAGAGTGCTTTGTCAAAACTCAGTGAACTGAGTAAGATGATATTCAGTTGTTCATCCTGAAGCAGTCCTCATTACTTGCCATATTCTTCCCTATAGTCAAGCTTACTAGATGAAAGAAGCAAACAACAAAAACGTTTAAAATTTTAAATTATAGTTTCATAACATTGCTTAATCACCAATTAGATAACTCCAGATTACAAAATACATTCTCATACTCGTATAAAAAATCGGTTGATACCTCGGCCAGGTACCAGGCTCTCAGACAATGGGCAGCGGTTGCAAGCTCTTCCTGCGACTGTGTGACGCGGGAACAATGCCCATTGTACCGTCCATGTTACCATTTCACCGGTAATTACGTGCTGCTGCCCTCTCATACACGACACATACGTGCACAGTAACAGCAGTGACCTCTGATAATGAAGACAGTTTTGAGTGCATCTGTAAATATTTTTGTAAGATTCTGTGGTGCAGTCAGCCACGCTGCACGTCATAGCATAATACATAATGTACAACAAAGAATATGGAGAGACATGCAACATCAAATAACTATTCAGATTGGATCAATAGGTATCTGCAAACTTTTCAACTGTGAAGTTAGCTGGACTGTGATTTTGCACTACTATCCTGAATCCTGGAATACAAATGAGAAGTACATGGCTTCGCAATTATTTATCCAAAGAAATATAAAAAAAGTATTCGGATTCTCAAAGAACAAAAGTCTTTGTTTTTCGTTTATCTTTCAACAACAATGCGACGGATAAAGAAAGTTATGCAGCTGATAATTTCGTTTTACAAAAAAATGCAGTGGCGTTACTAGGCAATCATACAATCGAGTAGCGTACTATTATAAACAATGCATACAGTGACATGGCATGTGTGGCCTTTCACACACTAATTACGATACTTAACCACCTCGTTGTGCTGTGCTCCTAGTCATTTACAAAAGAAAGTTTACTTTTATTCTTTCTTTTGTTTTGAACGCAATAAAGGTATTTTTGGACTTCGCGACATTTCTTACTTTCTACAGTTATTAAGATGAGTTTGTTGACCTTAATTGATTGGATGTAATAACTTGAACACATAAAAGTAAATCTCTCCGGCATTAATGAAGGACCTACCCAACATAATTATGTATGAACTTAACTTCACTACATAGGCAGTTAGTTTATCATAAGGTTGTTCACGCTTTCTTTCCATGATGGGCTTTAATTACTTTCATATATAAATACCTACATCTTCATACGAACGCCAATTATAATGTACCTCAATTCAAATCTGTGATTCGTCCTCTCGAAGACTCATTGACAAAGTCGGCCGTTGATTGGTTTCGGTCAAATACCAGGACAAAAAAATCGATCTGCCTAGCCGTTTTCCAACTTTTTTGGGGTCGGCTTCTAGTCTAACCGTATGCATCTGAATACCAGTATTTTACATTAGATGGTTGGCTAGCTGGATTTGCAGCGGTTGGCAAATGTGGTTTACGAGCTGCGCTCCGCGGTTTCACTCGCATAAGTCTCGATCCCGTGGGAATATTGGGATAAAATGTATCCTATGTCTTTTTCCAGGTCATGTTCTACCTCTGTACCAAATTTCATTCGAATCCGTTAAGCTGTTTTAACGTGAAAGCGTAACTAACAAACTCACATTCACATTTTTAATATTACTAGCTTTCGCCCTCGAACGCGCTTTCGGGTTCACCCGCGTGGAGGTCAGAAATTATCCCACGGGAACGTACTATCAAGATAAAAAGTATCTTATGTGTAAATACAGGTTATCAACTATCTGTGCGCCAAATTTCATCCAAATCCGTTCTGCCGTTTTTGCGTGATTGAGTAACAAACATCCAAACATAAAAACTTTCTCATTTATAATTTTAGTAGGATATACGTTAGGATTAATATTAATTGTAACGAGGATTTTGTCAACAAAACAAACAGTTACCTACACCAATATCTTAATAACCAGTTAGTGAAAAAAAAAGAGATTACATAATAAATCTATGTGTAGCTAACGACGTTATCCCATAAAATTAACAAAATATTCTGAAGATTTTGAGGCCCATGTTCAGATGAGGAACAACTAATTACACAGTCAACCAACAACAATCGTTACTTACATCAATATTTAATTTGGCACCCGAATACAGTATCTCCGGAAGTGTTATAACAGCAATTTGCCCGTTTCCACCGTGGGTCCGTTCCAGTTGCGTCACTCGATCAGGAAGCGATGGCAACTCGGTCGCAGTCGATTGTAAGTTACGACTGGTTGTCACGGGTCATTGGGCACTAACAATGAATGGGGCAAAAGCTATGAAGCCCCACAGTGGGTTAAGTAAGTGGGACATTGTTCCACGGCTTTATTTAAATGGGTTGGTAGGTTTCTACTCGATAGGTTTGGAAGTTTTTTTTTTATACCCAGTGACACTCGCGTAGTTAAGACGAATCTAACGACATATCATAGATCAAAATCCGTTCAGCCGTTTAGTAGTTACAGAGACGGACATAGACACATACATACATACATACAGGTCAAACACATAACCCCCTTTTTTTGGCTTCGCTGTAGTCGGGTAAAAAGAAGTCGCCGAGATAATTTATGGGGAAAATATGCAAGTAAGGGAGTATCATACGCGATTACGTTCAAAGCCTACATGACGACGGAAACCGGTCAGCTTTGTTACGACCTTCGACCTTCGGCGTTAAAAATAACTGCGAACGGTACTTCATTAGTACCGTTAGCCTTAATATTGATTTAGACTACCTCGTTGAGGAGCTCGCGGCTAAGTAATAACAGCCGCATGGTCGATCCATCAGGTTAAGCTACGCTTGCCGGGGTTGGTCCGTGGATGGGTGACCATCTTCCATCTTTGCATACCGAGACTCCTCCGTGCCTTGGAGAGCACGTAAAGCCGTTGGTCCCGGCTGTCATTCGTGGATCTTTGACGGTCGTTACGAGTCGTCAGAAGTCCGAAAGTCTGACACCAGTCTTACTTAGGGGTATCGTATTACCCAGTTACTGGGTAGTTGAGGTCAGATAGGCAGTCACTCCATGTAAAATACTGGTATTCAGCTGCATCCGGTTAGACTGGAAGCCGACCCCAACATAGTTGAGAAAGGGCTAGGCAGGCAGAAATTACCTCGTTGGTCTAGCGGTCGCAAGCGCTACTGCTGAGCATGAGGTCCTGGGTTCGATTCCCGGTTCGGGCAAAGTGTAATTGGGTTTTTCCATCAGGAATTTCTCAGTACCGGTCTGGAGTCTGGATTTGTGCCCGGTTGATAGCAATAGGCTCGCCCCCTATTACATGGGACTTAAACATAACTGGCGAAATGTGGGTGTACCAGCGAAGAAGTTCATATCTAACCACCGTAAGGACTATTCTCGCTTGCAGCGCTCGGCGGCTATAGCACCGGGCCGCTAACAGATGTGATCATCGTGTTCACGGGATTTTGTCTTGAAACTGGTTAGATATGAAGTTCTTTGATAGTATCTGCTACAACCTCTGCCCAACTCTTTGTGGAAACAAGGCGTGATGTTATGTTTCCCAAAGACTTTGCGTCAGCTGATATTAAAAAAGATAACCATACGTAAATAGGTTTTTAGTATTCTTATCGCGATATCTTTCAGAAAAAACTTCAGACATCATTCGATATCTAATAGGTATCAGATAAAGATAAACTAAGCTGATAAAACTGAACACTTTATAACAAACTGCAACAATATCTTTAAATCTGAATCGCCTTCTAATCTGGAAAAAAAAAATGGATTTCAATAACATATACGAAATCACATCAATAAGATAAATCATTCATTCATTTCTGGCTTCGTTTTTTGTCTTATTTTCTTTTTCTTTATTCAATATTCTTAATTTCTCGTGATGTTAAGATATGCCCTCTAGCTAGATTGCTGCCGATCTTGTCTTGTCTTTTCAATTCCTGTGACAATCACAAATGTTTACCAATAGCCCGGACTCTGGATTTGTGCCCGGTTGATGGCAATAGGCTCGCCCCCTGTTACATGGAACTTAAATATAACTGGCGAAATGTGGGTGTTACTATAGTAACACTCACATTTCGCCAGTCAGGTTACCTATAAGTACACCTCTGCCTAACCTTTCGGGTGAACAAGGCGTGATGTTATATGTTTACCACCAACGCCCCCCTGTCAATGTCATTCAGGCGGCAATCCTTGTAACCACTCTCCATCCAACCACCAGCCATCCATTAAGAGCGTTTATCCTAAAAGTTGACAACGTCGCAATTAGCTGTCAAAAATTTACCTGTTTTGATTAATATGGCAATTGTTATTACTGTATAAAAAAAAATGCAATAATTTATATCGGAACACCGAATATTTAGTTTTAGATGTAAAAAAAGTATTTGTAATCTTTTCAAATACCTTTTTTACACCTAAAACGGTTACAACATCAAATTCAGTGTTATAAATTACAATTCATTATTAATATTCTAGTAGGCTAGTTAGCCACATTTCATATTTAACGACGTCATAACGTCAACGCCGGCTGTCGCTGAAAACCAGCGCTGGGGCTCTGTCTCGCATAGGGTCGCAGCTTTATGCTGAGCGATGGCCGTTTTGCGTGGAGGTGACGCATGTTTTCCCCCAAACTGTTTATTTTCGTGTTTTGTTCTTACCTTGCGTCATGTGTACCGCAAATAAACGTATTTTCTTTCTTTCTTTTCTTTTATTTCCACACAGTAATATTGCCAAATTAATCAAAACAGCGAAATATTTGAAATCTATTTGCGACGTTGCCCACCTTCAGAATAAACGCTCTTATCCTCCTTAAACCTGTCACCTGTCAAAATCCTCGTCAATCGACCTGACCTGACGCGTCACAATTTTGACACGACCGGCAAACCGTGCCATTTGCGTGCCGTATGCCGCGTGCACATGACGTGTGACGAATTTTGACATGTTGCATGTGCCGAGCCAATCAGTGCCTGACCTCTTGAACGAAGATGTAGGCTGCAGTGGCTTCTTTTAAATTACGATTGTCTGGCATGATTTAAAAAGAGGTTGTCCGCCAAAAATTGGCGTTTCTTTCGTGTTACTTACCTATAACTTAAATAAAGGTTTTGCAACAGTTAGCTAATCCCAGAGACTATTTTGACATTTCAAGTGATTGTTGTTTGATTTTTCAATTTGGAGTTTGACATTTGCATCTGTCGAATTAGTCTTTGGGAACAAAAACGAACTCTAGTTAACCTCTATACATAAGCTCGGAAATACAATTTTTGAGTGTTATTCCAGGATACTTAGGATACTGCTTTTTTGCTGTCAGCCTATGGCTGTAGTATCCCTTTACTAGTTAAAGACCTCCTGCCCAGATCTTTCCGGAACTTATCATCCTAGCCAAGGTCTTATCGTACCTTATCATTCTTCTGTTATGTGCATAACTAAACATGAGTAACCACCAACATGATGCATCATGTTACAGAGTCTCCATCGATCTGTGTAAAACATCCTTCTGATATAAAATGTGAAACATCGAGTCCACATTAAAATGCCATTCTAAAAATCTCAGTTTCCCAACGTTCTACTTAACTAATTAGAACACCATCTTGATTCTAGTATGCGTTTGCGCAAGTAGGTGACAAACTGTCCCCAATCTGTGCGGATGGTGCAACCATGGTTTATAGAGGCATTAAGATACCCTGAATAATATACTTACATAAAATAGTTTTACGGCTTCCATGTGGCAATTATGGAAACATTTATAGACTTTCAAAGAACACAATAAATCCAGAGAATATTTATGTTTAAGGGGAATATCTTCTGGGAAAAAAATTACCTACTACATAAAAATGGTTAACCGTGGCTCGGAAAGCAAGCTAAACCGTTGGACCAGGCTATCATTCGTAGAACTTTGTACGTAGCTACGGATAGTCAGAAGCCCGAAGGTCTGATAACCGTTCCAGTCTTATAGTCAAATACTGGAACTCAGCTGCATTCGGTTAGACTGGAAGCCGACTACAAAATCGGCTGAAAAGGCTACGCAGATAAAGACTTAAGATTATTAAGTTTCAGTATATTGCCAACATCCTTTTTTATTTGATCCCAAATATTGATGTGAGATGAAAGTAGACCGGCGGGCCGACTCGAGCAAAACCACAGGAAAGGCACAGCCGTACCATCTTTTCTCGAAGCCATTCATGACATTTTCAACCCCCTGTAACTTCGTTAGGGATAAAGCTAGAAGCCTAAATTTACAGTGTACAAGAGGTCTTAGTATAACTAGGTATATTCCCAAATTACATTCAATTTGAACCAGTAGTTTAAGAACTATTGCAGGTCAAAGTTCCTTAATTTTGTCACAGACATACGAGTACTCACTCACCGATCATCAAAATTCTAAGGGACCAACGAAGTAGTTCATATCTAACCAGTTTGAAAACAAAATCCCGTGAACACGATGACCACATCTGTTACCGGCCCGGTTCTATAGCCGCCGAGCGCTGCAAGCAAGAATAGTCCTTACGGTGGTTAGTTATGAACTTCTTTGATGGTACTTCTAGCAGACACACAAGCTTCAAATTTTGAACACAATTAGTGTTTAGCCTATAAATCAAGGAAAAATTTAAATATACCGTACCTTAAATATACAATTTCAGTCCCGTTTTCTAGATATACGAACTGCATATTACATTCATACTTGGTTTTACATTACACCTCACATCTTTTTACGGTAGAAGAACTGTGTTGCGAGACTTGCATTTTTTACATGTTATGTTTTTGATGAGATTGTAATTTTACAAGATGTAAAGTTATGGATGGCATTTTCGAAATTACAAGTTACTTAGTCTGCCAAGCACGCATTAAAATCGGTTGAGATATAGTGACTGCCGTATTTACTCCTGGATAATTCTACAAAGCCTGTGATGGATTGCACGTTATTATGTATAGGTACGTCTAATCTAGAAACACATTATTCATAATAATTTTAATATCCTAACACATTATAGTTGCATTAGCCACTGTAGCTATACTCCATAGACTTAGATAGTTAAATATAAGTAAACAAAAGAAAACACATGACGAGACAGCTGTCCAGTAACCGACCAAACGTAATACCTGTCACCTCAGTTGTCACGCTGCGTCACAGTTGTACTCTTCAATTTAGCAACGTTAAAATTCGTTGACGTTTAGAGTTTGGGCTCTTCACAGTAGACAGATTACAAAATATTATAATTGTATTATAAATCTTTAAAAAAAATTCGAAGTCAAGTCAAAGTCAAAGTGAAAGTCAAAGTCAAAGTCGTCGAAGTCGAAGTCGAAGTCAAAGTAAAAATCAAAGTCAAAAGTCAAAGTAATGAATTTTGTTTTTATCATTTATATACGTCGTCGTATGTTAGATGTTACACATCACAGGCGACTGCCGTAAGGCTCGCTCGTTTTTTTTTTTTTTCCTCGCACAATGCATAGTAAAACGTTTTAGGATACACGTGCGTAAGATGATTTCCGACTCGTGTCGACTTATACACTCAGTTACATCTACAAAGAGTATTTTTTGAATTAATGATAAATAAATAAAAGAGGAAACTCATGTTGTGAAATCTAAAATAAATTTAGTTTGGGTTAACGTATGTTTAAACAAGAAAGTGTAACTATAAAAACCCTTTTTACGATTTGTTTACCATTATTTAACTACCTAAACCTATGGAGTATAGCTTAGTATATTGTGTTAGTAACTCTAGTGAGAGCGAAGTGCTATCAAGATTTCTCAACTTTATTGTATCGTAAGCAATGCCCGGTTTTCTTCTATAAAAAAGAAAAACTAACTCCTATAAATAAATCGTTTTCCAAGAAAAATGCTTGCTTTTCCCTTACTTACTTATTTTGAAAGGGAAAGGCAGCTGGAGTTACTGGATGAGTTGAGAAATCAGTAGAGACACGCCTATTCTTAGTATTTTCTGTACTTACATACAGTATGTATATTTTCCGTGTGGTGCCGGACGTAAAGAATAGTACCATCCCATTTTTTCTCGTGGGTGTCGTAAAAGGCGACTAAGGGACTCATTAGAGAATGGACAGCAGCGTTCTTTATGCATTTTAACACCATACTGCGATCGCCAACCCGCCTGCCAAGCGTGGCGATTATGGCAAACCATTTGGGGGAGGCCTATGTCCAGCAGTGAACGTTTTTCGGCTGAAATGATGATGATGATGACACCCTTTTGATACATACAGTAATGTATCAAAAGGGTGTGGTACAGACCACCGAACAGCCAATATAGTAATCGCGAAAAAATATTCAGCCGTCCCATAAATTTGGGTCGAGTAGGTATTGAAGTATTGTATAGATAGCTTTTCTCGAAAACAATATTGGTTCCATAGAGAAAGTGGTTTAGTTTGATAGTCTACCATACCCTTAAATATGACCACACCTTCCTGATACGTGCTGTATGAAAACCGATTATGCGAAGCGTATGCTAAGAGTAAGACGCAGGTGATGCAGGTCCACGCAGCGCAGGGCAGAGCAGATCTAGTAATGCATGAACGTACTGACAACTGAGTACGCTGCGGCGCAGGCACATGCGACGCAGACATGTGTCTGTCTTGCTCTGCGTCTCGCCAACACGGATTTCTGCGCGACACGTGCAGGTCGTCACTTGTTTTTTACCACTGATTCATAATTTTGTTTTAATGACAGAATGTTTGTACTAGCTAGGACGCAAATGTGTCTGTGTAGCTGCGTCTCAGCATACGCTTAGCCTTAGGCTGCCTGTCCACTGGAGCGGAGAGGAGAGGAGCGGAGTAGCGGTGTGCCAATATTATCCAATGGAATTGCATAAAACCTCCGCTCCGCTTCAGTTGACAGGGATTTGCAAACTAGTTGAAAAATTCATACAAAGTCGGGAAGCGGAGCGGGGAAACGCGGCTAGAGCTGGAGTCCGCAACACCGCTCCGCTACCTCGCTCCGCACAGTCCGTAACTCCTCTCCGCTGCCTCGCTCCGCTTCAATGGACAGGCAGCCTTAGAGTCCGAATAAACTTTTTTCTCGTTTTCTGAACTATTGTGTGTTACCCACTTCTAGAGTATGATGACTACAGGTAGTTATTCCATATTTCTATAAACTATCTTTG
The DNA here is from genome assembly GCA_947364205.1 of Agrochola lota. Classification (NCBI taxonomy): domain Eukaryota; kingdom Metazoa; phylum Arthropoda; class Insecta; order Lepidoptera; family Noctuidae; genus Agrochola; species Agrochola lota. Next base: position 5,130,221 of record OX376221.1, on the reverse strand, counting down.
AGCACACGTATTGAAAACTACCTGTCATCAAAGACTTGAAAGTAGCACACAGAATGAAGATCTCCTATTCACGAAAGCGACCGTCTAACTGCATCAGTCAATAGGCGTATGGCACCTGTAGAAATGAGATCATCGATACAAACAGCAGATGATTGAAATTTATACTGCCGTCCGTCACGACATCACAAGAACACGATAAGATATCGAAATTATGTTTTAAGGACACCCAAGTGGATCAACCGAATTTTTTATATCCAATTCGAATTGTACGGGACTTTTGATTAGATTTGTATTGACTGCCACGTTGGTATTGTGACCGCAAGTGTAACTCCTGAGCATGAGGTCCTGAGTTTGATACTCAAAGTGTTATTGGTTTTTCCATCTGGAATATCTCAGTATAGCTGCCCTTTTTTTTTTTGATGGTGGTAAATTCTCAAATAACTTCTCCCGCTCTGCGCGGAGCGGGAGGGCGTGTCAGACTCTTACTCACTAAGCCCCACTCGTGTTCCTTCAGTTGCTTGTACGTTACCAAGGGCCACGGTATCCCTTTCGGACTTTCCCGCGATCCCGGCTGGCATTGGTCCTAGCGGACCCCTTCCGTTGTGCTGACATCTCTATGAGGCGCGCGTGGAACACAACGCGCCGTCGGTCGACCCGGGCCTGGTCCTTATCGGACGGCGAGCTACCCATTGCTCACCGCCCGTAAACCCGCGACTTCGATGGCCGGGAATCGGCCTGCGATTCCCGAGTATAGCTGCCCTGGGTCTTGATTTGTGCCCGATTGATGGCAATAGGCTCACCCTCTATTGAATGGGACTAAAACATAACTGGCGAAATGTGGGTGTACTGAAGGACACATCTGCCTAATCGAACAACATTTTGTTATTTCATCATTTTGTTATATCATCATTTTGTTATTTATCATCATCATCTTTCTGCTCTTGTCTCATGTTACTCGGTGTCGGCGCGGGTGCAACATGATTTCTTCGTCCATTCTCCCAATATGTTTTTATACAGATGACTACCCAAGTCCCCTTTAACACCTCATGTCTAATTTGTCGTCGTAAAACCGAATTAAATCGAGAATTCAGCAGGTACTATTACAAATCTACGGAAGTTTGATCCAATTTACCTTGTAACGTGAAGCCGTGACGTCTTTAGTGATTCGGTACATGATCCACGCTCGAAGCAACGTGCAACAACAACGTGACAATGATAAAGAAAGTGTTCAGAATGGCGTTACAATAAAAATAATGTGTCATACGATTATTTGGAATAATTCATGGACGATCATTTTGATAAGGGTGATTCTTGTTAAATCGTTTTTTTCCTTTACTTATTTTATTAAATCAATCCTTCAAAGTTTTCAAATATATTGGTTCAGCCCATAGAGGCTCCTTCAGACAGGCGCGGCGTGACGCGACAGTGCGACATGTTCCTGCGAGAACAACTTCCATGAAGTTTAATAGAAATTGTTCTACTAGAGTCGCGTCGCGGTGTCGCGTCGTGCTTGTCTACGGGAGCATAAACCGTAGTGCAATGAAAACTCCACGCGTTATCAGAACGATTTGCCAACTTTATCATCTTCGTAACATTTTAATATATCCTCCGAAAGAGCGTTGGTGGCTTATTATTTGATTGTATATTCATATTCGGTGATAAATTACAATTTTGTGTATAGATATGCCTATTTTTCCTTCGTCTGCAACTACCAAATCGTCAAGCCGACGGCAATCAATAAAAACAGTCATAATGATCATAATTTTCTGTCTATTCGTTGTATAATCGTCTTGTTTTTAGGAGTTATAGTTTCAACACCAAGAACTATAACTTTCACTTGATGTATTGCGTTAATCATATTTATGAACTATTTATTTAATGTTTATCTTATTAATCAAAATGGATCACCACTTTCATATTAGAACATAATACCCTACACATTTTTAGGATTCCGTTTCGTTACGTTACGCAAGAGTAAACTCCGATGAATCATGTTAATAACTTCCTATTTGTGTACATAAAATTGTAAAAAGTTATGAAGCTATTACTGTCTATACTGTATTTAATTACTATGTTAAAGTACCGCTACTGTTTTGTTTAAAAATATGTTTTTTTTCGGCCAGTAAATCCTCGTCAATAAAAAAAGAAATTGGGATTTCCTGCTATTTTAAATTTCGAACTTTTTGGAACCAAGCAGTATGGAATTAGTAAGTACACAGGATTGGGTTCGAAGTTTGTATAAGAAGAGACCATTACAAGAAATCATGCAAAACTCTTCATGATAACATAACATAACGCCATATTCCCCGAAAGTTTAGGCAGAAGTGTACTTATAGTACACCCACATTCCACCAGTTAGTCTCATGGATTGTTTTTTTTCGAACTCAGGACCACATGTTCCGGATTAGCGCTTTGGACCACTACGCCAACGAGGCAGGCAAAACAGTCCATTCACGTAATTTATTTCATGTGCGGAACCCAGTGCAAGTTCAGCGTTATCTCCGTATCTTGATGATGCGATATTTTCGACTCGTGCATTGTTTCCCCAGCTATCTGGCGACAGCTGTCATCGCCAGATAATAAGGGACTTACAACGAATTATTTGAACGCGTCCTTTCTCTTTGAGACATGTCAAGCCATTAGGATTAGACGGGCTCTAGTTTCAGCGATTAGGAGAGATGATAGCTTTCGAGTTTCGCTTATGGACGTATTTGGTAGTATTGTTTGTAAAGATTTAAATCGCTAGATTTACCCCCACCGTACTTAGTTACACAACAAAGTTTCCACACTGAGAAGAGTGAGCTCATGTCACTGCGTCATTGTGCGTCAGAGGTGTCAAAACGAAAAAGAAACGCGACAAAATTTGAAAAGAACTTTACATCTTTGATTGTTTGTCCAAGTTTGTTTTGTCTGAATTTAAATTCTCTATCGTATTAGTACGAGTTATATTAATAGCTCATGTCGTGGTTACTAGATCAGCCAGTTAGATAAACTGGTGCCGGGACTGTGTGTTCAGGGTTAAAAAAATTGTGTATTAAAAAAAATATAAGTATGAAAGTTTGTGTGTGTGTTTACAGAATGTGCGGTCAGAGGAATCTATTGTTTATCAAGTTGACACACTACGTCAATTTAATATTTAAACTTATGTCAATGACAGTTGTCATTTTAATATACAGTCAATTTGTTAAACATTTGATTTCCGGTTGCCCTAACTTTACGTATGATACTTAATATAACGCACATAGCTATTATATCCAATCGATTTCACAACATGTAGGTAATTCTAAAATACATTACGGTAAGTATGTAGTAATGCCTTCCTGATTGCTGTGATCGGCTGTCTTTATTATATTATTTTACTACTATGCCCGCCCCTGCTTCGCACGGTTTTTACGACATGACAAAACATGAAGATTTATTTATTTTAACTAACTTGAATACTAATGTATTTATACACATAACCTTCCTGGATACATTCTCTATGATGACGAAAACCGCATTAAAATCCGTTGCGCAGTTTATGAGAACTTTAATTTATAATAGACTAGCTTTAAAATTACTCTATTTCTAATCCAGATTATAAACTATCTGTGTGCCATATTCCATGGAAATGCGTTCAGCCGTCTTTGCGCCAATCCGGAACATACACCCAGGCAAACAGACAAACGGACAAAAAATCTTCTTTTTTAAACATTATAGAACAGTTTTGACTTCGTTAGTATTTTTAACCGACTTCCAAAAATCAGGAAGTTCCTCTGTGTTCGTAGCATATGATTGCTTTTTGTTTTTTGTGTAGGTCCACCGATTTCTCCGTCAATTGTGGACCGATTTTGAAAGTCCCGTATAAATTATATTAACCGGTAAAGTCCTACAGGCACTTTGCTTGGCTAGTTTTTGAGTAAGCTTCAATAATACGTATTTTTCCCATTTAGTCTATATGGATGATATGGTAAGTTCCTGTCACTGTTATTTACATAGCATGAAGTGGTATAAGAATTTGTGGGGGGGTTGGTACAACAAAAAACAACCGACTTCCAAAAAAAAACTCCACAGTATAAAATAACTTTAATTTCGGAAGTCGCTGGTAAATAACGAAAATTCAAAACCAAAGACACCGACTTTCGAAATTAAAGTTATTTTCCACTTTGTAGTGTTTTTTTTTTGGAAGCCGTTTTTTTATTATTATTAATTAGGTAAGTATGTATAGATAGATAATAGAAGAGAAGTGCTTTATTTAAATTATTTACTAGTACTTAGTTAGAATAAAAAGCATATTGTTCCTTATGTTATGACGACCTTTATGCGACATAAAAGTTCATTGTCAGTACTGCTGTACTAATTGCTTATTTGTTTATTGTGTACCGATTCTGATAAGATATAAGTAGGAAGTGTAATAAAGATAATTAAAACATTAACAGGACATGTTGTATACTCAGATGCACAATTTATTATCTTGTTTTCGACAACGCAATAGTCATAGTCATTTATTCATTAACAATTGTATCTGAATTTACACAACATAAGTGAAATAAATTAAAAATTACATTTGTGTGTAAGAAATAAAACCGGCCAAGTGCGAGTTGGACTCGCACACGAAGGGTTCCGTACCACAGTACAATATTTAGCAAATATGACGTATTAAAAAAAAACTACTTACTAGATCTCGTTCAAACCAATTTTCGGTGGAAGTTTACATGGTAATGTACATCATATATATTTTTTAGTTTTTATCATTCTCTTATTTTAGAAGTTACTGGGGGGACACACACAGTTTACCACTTTAGAAGTGTCTCTCGCGCAAACTGTTCAAAAAAATATATCAGAAACCTCAATATCAATTTTGAATACCTATCCATAGATACCCCACACGTATGGGTTTGACGAAAAAAAATACTTTGAGTTTCAGTTCTATGTATGGGGAACACCCAAAATTTATAGATTTTTTTCTATTTTTGTGTGAAAATCTTAATGCGGTTCACAGAATACATCTACTTACCAAGTTTCAATAGTATAGTTCTTATAATTTCGGAAAAATATACGGACGGACAGACAGACAGACAGACATGACGAATCTATAAGGGTTCCGTTTTTTGCCATTTGGTTACGGAACCCTAAAAACAAACACATTTTACGAAATTAATTCAATAACATAAATCATACAATAATATAAATCACTTATGAATTACGAATCTTCAATGGCTTAGGTATAGATATTGTTCATGATGACATATTTATATATACACGACTGCCCAATAAAGGCGTGTAATGTTTTCAGGGTTCATGTATGTATGTGAGTTTCTTAATTCCACCATAACTTTTAAATGCCGGAACAATAATTGTTAGAATCCTTAATCATCCCGAGTCACCCTGGCTAAAATTTGACTGCAGTATGGCTCCATTTTCGAGTGTGAAAAAATATTTTTTTAGGATAAAAGTTATCACTAAAATGTATAAAATAAAAATAAATGCTTCATTAAAAAGTGTTTAGTTCGTTTTTTAGCGGGGCAGTCGTTTTTGTTGTTTTTTTTTAAATTCCTTTTGTTCTTATAAATGGAACTACTGTAGACCGTGCTTTTCATATCTTAAGGCAAACGAATAAATAATTTTCCTTTAAACCATCCAAATGTTGTCTTTTTAACCGACTTCCAAAAATGAGGAGGTTATATGTTCGTCGCGTATGTATGTTGTTTTTTTTTATGTATGTCCGCCGATTTCTCCGTCAATTGTTGACCGATTTAGAAAATTCTTTTTTTGTATGAAAGGGTATCCCGAATTGGTCCCATATAAATTTTATTAACTTTGCTTGGATAGTTTTTGAGTAAGCTTCAATAATACGTATTTTTCCCACTTATGTGGATGATATGATGATAACTTCCTGTGACTGATATTTACATAGCAGGTAGTGGTATTTGATGTTGTGTGGGGTAGGTACCACAACTAAAAAGTGAAAAATAAAAACTTGATACAAAAAAAAACAACCGACTTTCGAAAACAAAACACTACAAAGTGAAAAATAACTTTAATTTCGGAAGTCGGTGGCAAAAAACGAAAATTCAAAACTAAAGACACCGACTTCCGAAATTAAAGTTATTTTTCACTTTGTAGTGTTTTTTTCGAAAGTCAGTTGTTTTTTTTGTAAAAAGTTTTTTTAGAGATCGTTTTTAGCGATAAGGCCGCCCATTGTGGTACTATATGTAAAATTTCTACATTTATATCTTGAATCCATAATGTTGTAAATAATAAAGAGTACTTATTATATTCTAATATTCTTTTAAGTATTACTTCTGTTCCGATTTAAATTAATTATTTTAGCTCAATAATTAATATTTCAGTATCTGAAGTGTTAATCAAGTTTTTCGCTAATTGTATCAAAAGGAATCAACATTCTCTTTACTGACAAAATCTTGACAGAAGAGAAAACCTTTCTTGTTGTACTGTAAAATATAGTACATACTAATTCCATGCCTTTCTTCTATTGTTTCACCATCAGTCTTCAACTGTCAAAACGCTGGTGATTTCCGCCTCTATGAGAAAGTGCAGAGACTGTCAACATTTGGATGATTTATGATTCCTTTTATTTTGACGTGAAATATTTCAACGCAGAACGTGAGATATAAATCATCCGAATGTTGTTACTTTTTATTTTCTGAAACTAGTTCGAAGCTCCGTGATACAATTAGTTCTGTGTCTAATAGTTTAATAATTGGTAGGTGAGATATACTTATTTATTTTTTGAAAATTTAAAAATTTTAAAGTTTTGTAACACATTTTTTAACAACCTTGCTTTTTATTATTATTTCAATCTAATGTGGTTTGCATTGTCTAAGCTTTTAATTATCGAAACTTACTTATGTATAATTTGCACCATGCAACACGTAAGACCTAAGTACAACTTTCATGATCTTTTCACCAATTATAATATTAATGTCTATTGTGGCATCATAAACAGCTATCAAAGATACCTATTTTATGTTTTATTACCAAATAAGAATGATTTCTAAAAGCTATTTATTTATCACTTCACTTTATAGACTCAATTTTACGTATTACGATGTAACAGATATTATAGATGCACTTCAAGCAAAGCCGACGATTTGTGTTAATTGAACTGTTTAGCGCACCTCTCATTCAAAATATCATAAAAACATTTTCGATAACATTTCGCTACTCATGCACACATTTACAGCTCTATTTACCACAAAAATGCGTCGTTAAAATCTGATCGATTGAACGCGTTCGCACTTAAATGTTTAAATGCCCATTTAATGATCCAGATACATGCTCGACATACGTACGCGTGTGTTTAATTACTAATTAAAAATGTACTTATTCTGATTCGACGTAGATTTCGTAACGAAAGTGGATTAATTTCCTCATTTTCCCGTTAACTTGCGAGTTTTTTCCGTGTCGGTCGGAAACCTTACGACATAACGTAATGCTGTCGCAGACTTATTCTGAGTGTTACATTCCACACGTCCTCGATAAGTGATACGTTAACTATTTGTTCACGGATTAGGAGAAATGTGTGAAGAGAATTAGAGAGTTGTAACTTAATATGATTGGTTAAAAATTAAGTGCCTTATGTGGAAGTTTGTTTTGTAGGTATTAGTGAACTAGACTAAATTGACACCTCGTGTCGATTTAGTCTAGTAAACCTGTAAACAGTATCATTTATTGAACTAACTAGCTTTTGCCCGCGGCTTCGCTCGCGTTCAGTGTCTATGACTCCGTGAACAGTACCTTTTTTTCTGGATGAAAAGTTTCTTATGTCCTTGTCTACCCCTGACAACTGTATGGAAAATTTCATGATGTAATATACCCATATACCTATGGTCTTCTTTTACATCAAGCATGGTGGCATGGTTTCGTGACTTGTCCTATTTGTTTTTACGTTATAAATTCCAATCTTAAGTGGTAGTGGGCAGGACACATTGTTCGCAAAATAGATGGCCGATGGGGCCGAAAGATTCTAGAGTGGCGACCGTGTTCCGGAAGACATAGCTGTGCAAGGTCTCCCACAAGGTGCATGGACCGATGATCTTGTGAAGGCCGCAGGAATCCGCTGGTTGCGAGAAGTGGCGGTGCTTGGGTGAGGCCAATGTCCAGCAGTGGACGTCTTTCGGCTGAAATGATGATGAAAATGCCAACGTATTATGTTGAAGTTAACATCTTATTTAGAATCATAAGCTGACTAAACGTTGCCACGACACCGCGTCGTTTAATACGCATCGGAATAGGGGCGCCTGACTTTCCCGCGTGATTCGCGACCGCAGCGTTTCTAGGCTTACCGGTAATGCTGCACATTTGTGGGTTTATTCCAGTTGCCACCAGAACAATACTTGCCTTGATTATTCTAATAACATTAGGTTAACCACAAACAAGAAGTGTCAGTAGCAATAAAGGCATGTTCATAATATCCAAAATCAATGCAAGGTCTCCAAAAATCGACGAAAATTCAAATTTCGGAAAAAAAGTCGAGGCTAATTGGCACATGTCAGTTGCCACTTTATCTACAAGAATAAGATTCTTGACTGAACATTAAACGACTAGAAGTATTAGGCTGTCTATCTGTATACTTGGACGATATGATGGTGCTAAACATTCTGCAAAAAGAGTCACAATATTCCCATAAATCTCATCTTACTTTGCGTTACTATAAGTTATTCTCCAGTCACAAACGCAACTTAACTTACATGCAACACAATCTTATAAATAAGGCTTAATCGACAAAGCCTACATTATTTCCTTACTGGCGGTTTATACTCCTCAAACGAATTGTGAGGTAACGTCGCTTTCTGCAATAATGTAGTCAAGATGACAACAAATAAAAGGTGCATTGTGATAATAAATATTTATGAGGTAGTTGGATCCCGCGAAGCAGTCAAGTAGGGTTAGGTTTAAAGCTTGTCCCTGCAGCCCTAACTCGTTTTGACTTATGCAGAGTTATTGACTTTAGCCCAGCACTGCAAGAACTTGTGGCGATAAACAAAAGAATGTAAGAATCTTTGGGAGAAGTGGAAGCTGATAAAGCAGCAGAGGAAGGAATAACAATCAATGTCAAAGCAGTTACTGATATATTTGGCACGGATACAACAGCAACAACAGTAGTTGATAATAATGACGACTAGTGGTAGTAGGTAGCAGTATTCTGTGACAGGAAGATAAAGGTAAATATTGCTTCAAATAAATGTCACAAAGTAATCCGTCTGTCAGAAGACTAACCTTCCTTTCACCGTATGATCAACACAGAAGCCAATGTAAATAGTTCTTTGAATATAATTTTACGGCGAATGATATTTACAATTTCAACTTAAAATACCGTTAAGATGACTTCGTATTCAAGTAGTGTTCTGCCTATACCAAGCAACATAGAAGTTAGTTGAATGGAGGTAAGATTGGTTCAAAACAAAGACCACAGAATACTTTGTTTCCTTGGCACTGCGCCAGTAGCCATTCTGTGGGAACGTAATGCATCATTGTAATACGTAGTTTCTTTTCAAATTCGCTTCCGAAACATTTGTAAATATGTTTCTAAGTGTTTAGTGGTTTCGCTTTTAGTTTACTACCTGCTATTGGAACATGTTACTTTTTAGGATTATTTGTATGTTTGTTATCGTCACTTTCTTCACCAAATTCAGTTTGGGAAATCGTACGTACAATATTGTCATCAGGATGATGAGATCTACCTCATTTATCATATTGCCTACTCTAGAACTCTGCCACATGAAGCAATCCCGGATTTGCAATACAGGGTATATCCCGCAAGAAAGAAAATAAATAGGATTAAAGACAATGGTTGATCGAAATGAGATATGATTCGTAACGTATTGCTGGAACGTCATTGGCGAGTGATTGTAGCAAATAATAGCTTAGCCCGAAAATTTCCCGCGGTGATCAATCATACACTGACAGTCTATTTCAGCCAGTCCTGACGTAAGCAGTTCAAAGTAATACAAAAGATATATCAACGCACGCGCAACGATCGAGTGCCAGATTTACAAGCTGACCGACTCAAGGAATTCGCGAATAACTGAATCTAATTTACAAATTGTAGAAATACTAGGCACAAAAGCTATTCAATGTGGATAATATTGATAGTGGAATCCCTAAAATAAGTTCTAGGACAATACTCGTATATTAGAAAACTGGCGGTTTGCCAGAAAGATGTTTATATTCTTAAATTCTACTTTTTACTCAGCAAAGGGAATATAAGGAGCTATTAATATAAGGAGCTATTAATGTTACGTAAGATGTAGATGACCGAGTTCCGCGTTTTGTAATGTATTGTAATGGATCTTGTGAAAAATGGACTGGAATTCTGGGTGCATAGCTATCTGCCTAATTAAGTGATGTTGGGAAATCGTTGGAGCTTTGATATTTTACTTTCCATGTCGCAGAACGGTGATGACATTCGTTTCTAATTTGCCTTATTTTGTTTATATTTCATTTCTGAAACGCAGTCGTATTTTATAGATAAGTATGCTTTAACTTCGACGTAGTTTATTGTTACAGAGTAAGTTACTAACATTACTGTACTAATTAATACTCTGAACTTAAAAAGAAACACTGAGCAGTCAACATTAGAAGTAAGAACATAAATAACCTGAAACCTTATAAGACTTTTCAACTTTGGATCTAATTTGGTATCGTTTTCAGTTAGTCTTGATATTTCAATGAATGTTACCTGCTCACAAGATTTGATAAAATCCTCTTTAACAACTCCGTATGACATTTAGTCATACACTTTGCACAAATTATTATCTTCGTCATTCGTGTCCTAGTAACCTTTAATGTTTCTGTTTGAAAGCGATGAGTTCGTTGGCTCATAACATCTCATTTCTTACACTCGTTGATAGCTATACCTTGTTTCATTCTATTCATAGAATTAATTATACTACTAGGGATCATGAATCAATGTGGCTTAATTATGGTGATTCCATTAACTTTGTGATTTTTATTGTGCTGATAGTCTGTATAACTATGATCTAATTCCATTCTTATTGGGACTTATATGTTCGAGCCGTTTGGGGTTGAAACACTAGGGCCATTGAGTTCGAGTGTCCGCTTAGTTTTTCGAGACATCGCCAAGCTGTTGATCGACTCTTCACGTGACCAGAGGGCTGGCCTATGTTTTGACCAAAGAATCAGCATTGCCATTGCCAAACAACGAGACAATGCTGCGAGCCTTTTGGGCACTTTTCGACTCCATTTCTATATAATTGTATATATTATTATTATTTTAAAACTGTTAGCTTTTTAAAATATGCAAATATTCTAAAATAATATATTACAGAAATATCCAGAATTTGTTCTATATTTACCACTGTCACGATTAAGTACCTACATAATGTCAGTAAAAATATTCTAAACGCAAACCTATAGAATTAGGACCATGAACTTTTCCAAAAGGTCAAAAGTAGTAAGTATATCGCTCGAGACCCGTTACCGGCAACAACAGAAAATACAAGCAAGACACCTCCACAACACATTATTTTTACATTAACTCTTACAATGGAAATGCTGTTTTTATAATCGCACAACTTGATTGTGGAATCATTTAATGTCCATCTAATGACTACGCGTCCAATCGGGAATTATAATGTATGTGAATGAATTTCTAAAAGGCTCAGAAGAAATATTCCATGGCATAGAGCGCACGAAGAAAGACACTTATCTGCAACACAGTCTTTTTGTTTTGTAAACTTTCAATGCTCGAAAGTTATGATATGGAAAGGCAGAGAGAAATCTTATTGTATATCAAGTCTTAATGCGAATTGTGATGAAATGTTTATATTATAGCCCAAATTATTTATTAAACACTTCCTACATTTCTGTAAATCCATTCACAAGAAATCTTACATAAAAAAGAACCCAAATATTAGAAACTATCACAATAATTCACCAATTTCACGATTCAAATCATATAATCAAAAGTATGAAATTTTGTTATTATGAGTAAAAGCGTTGCTACGTGATCGTCAGCTGTTTTTTTTCACAATACTCTAATGTCAAATTTGGGCATAGACTCACGCACCAATTTTTTTGTGTCCCGCCATACTTTCTCTATATTTACTATGGCGTGCCGTAATTCAATGTAAGTAAGGTAATCGTGATCTGTTTGACGATTAATTCGGCAGTTATACGGAAAATGGGGAGAATGTTTTGAGTAACTGTATACTGACTGAATACCGGCCAAAGGTCAGGCCTTGGTGTCATTACATGCTGATGTAACCCAAGGAATATTGTTCAGAAGGATATGTAATCTTAAACATTAATGGTATTCTTTGTGACTATCATTATAAAACACAGCCAAGTTAAGAAGGGATAGCTATATCTCTTAAGTTGCCAATTATGTTGCGGAATGCAGGTGGTGTATCTTCTCAGTTCCCAAAATCCATTGAAATGCAAAACTGCAATGCGTGCCTCAAGAGAAGTAAGGTCAAGGAAAGGCTATTTATTACTCTCCTATTCTGGTCTAACAGCCACCGTGGGGGCAATTTTTTTACCGGGTTTAAATGTAAGATAGCCAGTTCCTCTGTGTTGATTCCGGGTGAAGCTCGCTTCCATCTTCGGCCTAATCATAACTTACCATCAGGTGTGATGCAGGTCAAGACCCAACCAGTTGTGGTAGAAACAATAAACATTTATCAATAACACGGTACTTGGACCAAAATGCCAACGGCTTATCCTTTTGGAATCACAATCGGAACCTTGTGATGCCAAAGGTAATGGGACATCTGGACTTTCGAAAAGTTAAAATTTCATTATGCTACCAACTGGACTAGTAACCCAAAATATTTAATCTTTATGCGTGAGACAACAACCACGGGGCGTTGAGGTCATACTAGGGTCATATTCGTATATTCTAGGGTCCTTCCTAGGGCCCTAGAATATACGAATAAAAAACGAATAAGTGGTCAAGTCATTAGGGAACATGGAATTGCATAGTAGTTGACATTGGCATGCAGCCGAAATGTCTTAAAACACAGCGACAGGTAAGCAGTCTACAAAGATCTGTCTGGACAGGTTCCGAAGTCGCCTTTTTTGGCGCAAGATTGTCCTCTTAATTGTTACCAAATGAGCCCAAGCACGCATACAACTGGTTCCCAGCCCGTAAATCTAGTTTCGTGTTTGTCGATTCAGTTTCCGTTCAAGGGGCAGCACCGCAGCAAGCAAAAGCACAGCTGAGGCGCGGCACGATGGCGTCTGGCGTTTTTTTTACAGCAATAGATATCGGTTGGAGAGATCGCAGCGCGCGCGCCGTGGCGGCCGCGCGCCAGTCAGCCGCCGATCCCCGCCGCGCGCGCGTGTCTCGGTAAAAGGACAAGTACACCTGCCCCGTGCACAGCCGCACAACCAACCGTTATCGCCCTAAATGACCACCTAATGGACGAACGAAGAGGTAGTCCATGCATGATTGTGCTAACAGTGTGAACTTACTGGTGAAGTGCAGTGTTGTGTTGATGTCCAAATGGAGGAGGTCCGGATTTCGGATTGGCCCGAGCCCCCGGGCTCCCATGCATGGCTCCCTGCTTATGGTTTCCAGCATGACTTAATGGATAAGGATGACTATTTTGGCACCAACGGTGAGTGCCATGCCGTGTAGCCTAGACCTTTTGGGGCATTCAAAGTTGAAAACTGAATGCCGTGTCGTGTAAGTTCGGCACAGTCGTGACTCTGATGTGATAAAACAGGCTGTTTGATTTGCTAAACTGCTTGGCAGATTGCTTTGTGTAACTTCTAACTGTACGGACGAAGTCATTTGAGTCATTAACTGGCCAGAACCACTTTGAGAACATACATTTACGTACATGCAGGTTTCGTAACTCGTTTCCTTTAATTAAAATGTATCGCTATCAGATCTGCCGTTGACCCAATCTTTACCAAAACAGTGTTAGTTAACTGGCTGGTGTTGTAGTAACTGGCAGTCAAGCTACAACAAATGACTTCGTTCGAACGTAACGTTTTTGTGGCCATGTTGACTCACTTGCAGAAACTCCAATGTCGAATTTGTTCTTCCTAACTAACATATTAACTATCTGTCACTGTCAAAGAGTGAGGAAGTGTTTACTTTCTGTCGGCTTTTCCGTTACTATTAGACAAATAATGTTGCTGCTCGAAGAATTACAAGACTAATTTGCAATTTAAAATCAGCGAAAAGTTCAAATAAACGAGTCTTTGTTGAGCAAAAACAATACGTAGGTATGTGAATACACAGTGTTAAGTAATTCATTGTTGGGTTTATCGCAGATTAAAGTATTGTTTACGAATCTAATAATTATTTTAATGCATATTAAAACAACAATAGTCTTCGCCTGATGTGGTAAACGGACTCAACCAAAAGTAAATTATGTGAACATTTTGTGATTCCCATACAAAAACAATGAGAGATCGATAAAACTGTATACAATGCGGATTGGACTGAAAGTTGTCGCATAAAACAAACATTAGTTAGCAAAAATAGTCCAACATTAATATTCATGAAGGAATACATTATGAATATCTTTCGTATTGGACATACTTACCTATACAACGGAATATACATACGTATATGTAATACGTTCCTAGTAGTAAATTGTAAGTTTGTATTTTTATTTAATCATCTTTCTTTTTGTAAGCATTGCATGTTGGCGATACACAACAATAATATTGAGCAAGCATTATCTTCAAAACTTAAATGTTTTCGTCATCCTAAGTGAACCTATGTCAAATTCGCAGTCTATTATAAATTTGGCTCTGCAAACAATACAATTATTTTCCCAAACTAAAACCTTAATGATGATAAAAAGCCTATTGAAGTTATAAATACATATACAAACAACAATAAAATCTTCATCAATATCAGAGCGAGTTAATTGCACGCAAAAGAGAGAGCTTTTCTTAATATTTCGAAGGAAATATAGTGATCATTCATTTTAATAATAGATTGCATTTTTGTTCCAATCTCTTGGCAGAGAAAAGCGGAGAAAGTATGTAATTAGTAATGTTAGATGTATGAAGTTTTAATACAAATCATTGGATTTAGACGCATCTATAATTACACACAGAGCTATCGGCTTTCTTCTTACTTTCGATGTTTTATAATATACATCTGAAGAAGATAGTGCAAATGTATTGGTAAACTTAGTTTTGATTGCAAAAAAGTTGTCTTTTAATACCATTTAATTCCTCTTCTATGTTAATGTCATTCTGGAGCTCAATTTTATCATCTTCATTCGTAGAATATTTTTCATCGTCAACGCGAATTTTATTTACTTTAGCTGTCCTTAACTTTTCTTCATCTTTTAAAACAATTCAAGCATACATATTTTAGACACGTGCCATACCTACTATGTTTACAAATTTACACGATATAAGATATAATCCTTCATATAAGCAAAAAAGTCGCCATCTAAAGTCAATGTCCTCATAACATATTCATACATCACACATAAATGATGAGATTAGTCTGACGTCACCGCTCAACTTTCCACACTATTATTCATGTTATTCACAGTTAATACAGCGCCAAGACAGTTTTATAGCAGTTTCTTATACAGAAGGAAATATCTCTGTAGCTTGATTGGCAGTATTTAAGTCATTCTTGGATGGCTGAATACTTTTCTTTACTTTGAGGTACCTGTCTGCTGGGGGAGTGAGAATTTTGTATCCAGCTGTCCGTAGCTACGACTTTTAATTTAACAAGAAATCTATGGAAGACTTAAAGCTTCTGTTCGTTAATCGATCAGGAATTCCAGAATGGTGGGGCCTTAATGAAAAATGTTTGGCATCTCAGAAGTCAAACATCAACATGAAGTCTTTCGAAAACGAATTTATTTTTGTCTTCCATCTAATTCTACTATCATCATCATCTTCATTGGCACCCTTATTCCACCCACTGTTGAGTAAAAACCTTCTACCGTTAGTGCTATGCTTCCCTGGTCATTTATACCAAACCTTATAGTAAACTCAAGATAGATATTATTTTTACGCTAATTTATAATTATTGAGCCAAACCTTGCAATCTATCTGGAAGTCCTTGTAAGTTAACAAGACCTATTATTAATGTATACCCACGTCGTTAGTAGTTATTCCGACCGAAGCAAAGTTGCTCTAAGTAAACTTGTGGAGAACTTAAAATGCCCTTCACTGTTACAATATGAATGCTCTAAAATGAATCATACGGATTATGTTCTTACTTATGTAATTTAGAAGATTTATATCTATATAGATAGAAGAGTTGTATCACTTTACATAATTGCTTCAAGGATAGAAGATGCTTAGAAAACATTCGATGTAAGGTTATTGTTTTAATTACACGTTTTTTAGCACTAGAATAGGTATATAATTTGATTTGTTAATTATGTATTAAAATCATAGAAATTACCCAAATGTTACCTAATTGCAGGTAACAAATATTCTAATGCATGAATACCTCTTAAATGAACCTCTGACTTTTATATGTGCAAATATATTGAACTCAAAAAAAAAAAGGAAAAAAAAAATCTATCATAAATATCTTTGAAAAAATGTACTTACCATGCTGCCTGATCCAAGGGCAAAATACTACATTCCGAAAATAACCATAAATACTAACAACAAGATGTCAAAACGATTTAAAACAGACTTGCAACAAAGAGAATTTCAATTAAAACATAAAGAAACATTTTAACGTTGAATTTTTATGACGGCAAGCCGGCTTCGGCGACGCGTTATAAATTCCACATGGGACCGAGTGCAGAAGCATGCGGTCAGACCAGTCCTCCGCCCTAAAGGTCATTTCTTATCCGTAGGCGAATCGCATGCTTGGGACAGCGCCGAGTCAGTTCTAAGAAATTGTGGGATACCACAGGGATGCGTTCTACGACCTAACTGAACTTGGGAATGTCGTGCCGTGAATTATGTTTTAATTTAATATCGTTTGTTGTGATTTGTATTGCTTATAAATAAAACTTAGTGTTACTTTAAAAAAATTAAAGTCATCAGTTCTTTTAAGGAAGGTTATTTAAGAAGACCGGTTCATAACATCAGTGGTATCTATTATAAGCATTAATTCGTTCTTGCCAATTTCAACGGCTACCTTGCAGTGTTTTGATGAAGGATTATTGCGTCGGTATTGACCGTAGATAACACTATTATCGACGCAGGTAATAACATTCGCAAAAACATTTTCTATACGCATAAGTATATGTACGTTTCTACAAAAGAATGTGTACAATAATTCTTATTATTTCTTACAACTCGTGTACTATCGCTTTCTGTTTATAATTCCAATATTTTCAATGTCAGGGTTACGTTCTTTACAAATACCTCGTTGTCTAAGCATTTGTGTCAATAGTGACGAATACCTAATGCTAGATTGTCTTGATTATTTTCATTCGTCGGATTCTTTTAACGTTCAGTTCAACTTTTGCCAAGATTATTGTAGGCCTTGAGTTGTCTCTCACTGTTAGATAAAACGTAAGCGAGATAATTTGAGATAACGCAGCCAAATATGATAGGCGATTGTACATTGTGGATTTTAATTCCCAAAGTATCTTTTACAATATAGTCGGTTAATGTTTTTGCGGATAGGTGAATGTGTTAGAAGTTATTTTATTGCCAATAAATAAGTATTCTCATTTAAATATGTGTTCAGTATTTGTTTGTACGTGTGCTGTTATTATTCAAAGGCTTGTTTGAGTTCAAAATTCTTTTGTTTGATTCCAATTACTTCGGTCGTTATACGGTGGAAATAATTATTCTTGATACTAAAGTAGGTATACTGTTATCGGATGGATTTTGAGGTTACGGCTTATAAGTTTGTATGCAGGTATTATTGGTACTCGAAAAACCAATGTACGTCAATTGTAGTTAAAGACTCATTAATAAACATCTCAAAATTAAGCTACAGTGGAGCGACATGAACAGATGACTTTTAAAATGGCTCTGAATGTGAGAATGATTGCTTATTCAAGCACACAAGTAATGATTAAATTTAAGTTACAAATTAGATACAATATCGGTAGCCGCAGTTCGAAAATCGTTTGAAATGGGAGAATTGGTAATGCATTTCATTACATTTTGATTGAAAGTCATGGCTTACTAGGATAAC
The DNA here is from genome assembly GCA_947364205.1 of Agrochola lota. Classification (NCBI taxonomy): domain Eukaryota; kingdom Metazoa; phylum Arthropoda; class Insecta; order Lepidoptera; family Noctuidae; genus Agrochola; species Agrochola lota. The sequence continues at coordinate 5,112,148 of OX376221.1, read as the reverse complement.
ATTGTAAAATATGTTGGCAGCAATTATAGTTTGGCCTTATTGTTAATATCCATGCTCAATGCGCGTATATCGGAATGGCCCTTGACACACTATCTAATACCATGATTATTTTATTACGCACTATAGAAAATACACGATTTTAGTTACCGACACTTGGCTACCATTACGCCTGTTTTCATGATTCGAATCAAAACAGTTGACTGACGCAATTCCTATCGATTCAAAAAAACTCGAAAGCGGAATTTCAATGATTGCGCAATTAATCGATCCATTTGCCCGTATCGAATCGAATCGAATCAAAGGTAAGTTTTTGCGTGAAGATATTACCTATCGTGACAATATTGTAAATATTTAGGCCAGTAAATTACATCAATCACGAATAATTGTGCTACACGGTACGGAATTGTTGCGAAGAAAATTATTTGGTCTAGTTCTTGGAACGTAATTAATGTAGGTAGGTACTAATACATAACATCACACGTCTATTCCTGAAGGGTTAGGCAGAGGTCCACCATATATAGGGGGGTGGGGTATATAGGGGGCTAAACTATTTTAACATTAACCTAAAGGCAAAAATGCAGACTCGGGGGGCTCCTGAGAAATTTCAGATGGAAAAACCCAATAACATTGCCCGACCTGTGAATCAAACCCTGTGAATCAGTACCACTAGACCAACGGCAACGACCAGGGAACCAATCGTCAATTTCTACTTAATTATGTATCGATAAAAACGCGATCACATATCGATCATAGCATTTTCAGTGCAGTTATTGTAATGCCACGCAAAACAACAATGATCATAATATGTTTATTGTGTTTATAAATTGTGCTAATAAATGAGATAAAACTAGTGAACACGTAGACCGCACCGATTTGCGTGTTAAACTCAAATGAACTTATAAAAGGTCATCTAACTAAAAGACCTAGGATATATGAAAAAAAAAAAAAACTTTTTTATCACGCAAAACTATAAATCTTAATACTTTGAGTGGTCAGTCAGGTATAACAATGGAATATTTTGTCAGATTATCGCTTATCTGTAGAACTCGTCATTTTTTATCAGTGCATAAAACTTAGCGTAAATATTTGCAGTCCTGAAAGGTTGTTTCATTTTCTATTGTGATGGATATCACTGAAAATATCCTTATGTGTACCGCAAATAAACGTATTTTCTTTCTTTTCTTTTCTTTCTTTATAAATAAATAAAATAAAATCATTTTTATTTTAAGATGACGCTTTATATTAAACCTACCGGGAAATAGTAAAATTTGTGACAAATTCACTTGTATGGGTCTAATGTAAGTATGCATGTAGGTAACTAATTAAATTAATTAATATAACTGCTTTTTAAACATTTTGAAATAATAAACATTTATTTAATTAATTTGAACAGAAAACTAAAAAGAATACATTCTATTCTAGTAACTTTTAACAGACGAATATTTAAACAATAACATATATATACAGTGTAAACTCCATGTAACGTCACTCTATTTAACGACAAACTCCCTTAAGCGTCGAAATCAATTGGCTTTGGTTGGTTTAGCTTGTCTTTCATACAATGTTTCACTCTACATAGCATTACACCCACTCTCAATAACGACAACAATTGAGTAATAAAAAGTACCTTTTAAGTTGCTAAAATTAGTAAAAACTGCGCAGCTGTGTACGATCTATTGTCGCTTTATTATCCTAGCCCGCAATAAACTCGACTGTCAACATCATGCATACCGAACTTTCTAAGAAATTCGTTCTTTTGTTTACAATTTGGGATTGCTTGTACGTGTAGACTGTTGTTGACCATGACTCATAAGTAGGAGTCATGGATTATCTATACCTTATCATATTCTTAGTTGCTCACAAACTTTCAAACTGTAAACATGGCTAATAAAAGAAAATCACTGTGTATTGACGAAAAAGTTTTACTAATACGCGCAATAGAAACGGGAGAGAAGATAAGTAATGTTGGCAAACGCTTTGGATTTAGTCGCTCTACCGTGTCCACAATATGGAAAAGCAAAGAAAAAATCCTCCACGCTGAAGGCGAGGGAAAATCTTCCAAAAAATTAAAGAAACCTATATACGAAGATTTGGATCAAGCTGTACTATCATGGTTTCACCGACAGCGCCAGAATAATATGCCTATCTCGGGACCGCTCGTGAAAGCTACGGCGGAGAATTTTGCTGAAGAACTTGGTTTAACTTCTTTCAAAGCATCAGAAGGATGGCTCGGAAAATTCAAGCAGCGTCATCATATCAACTATGGTAAAATAAGTGGGGAAGCACGAAGTGTTGATACAAATGTGACTCATGATTGGATTAACAGAGTGTGGTCAAAATTCATAGAAAAATACGCCCCAAGTGACATTTTCAATGCTGATGAAGCAGGAATTTTCTATAAGTTGACTCCAGATAAAACTCTGAAATTTAAAGGGGAAAAGTGTGAGGGAGGAAAGCTTTCCAAGGAACGTATTACGGTGCTCGTGGCTGCTAATATGGATGGCACAGAAAAAAATAAGCTAATGATAATAGGCAAATCGAAAAATCCGCGCTGTTTTAAGAACATTAAAAAATTGCCAGTGACGTATAAAGCTAATAAATCAGCTTGGATGACCAGTCAACTTTTTGAAGAAGAAGTGCGAAAGTGGGATGCAGAATTGAAGGGACGAAAAATTTTACTTCTTGTTGACAACTGCCCTGCCCACCCGTTTATATCAAACCTTCAAAACATAGAGTTGGCATTTCTTCCTCCAAATACGACTAGTGTCTTACAGCCAATGGACCAGAGTGTGATTAAAAGCCTCAAGGGTCACTACAGAAGGAAATTATTGATGGAGCTAGTCGAATCTGAGGGTAAAACTTCTGTTAATATGCTGCATGCAGTAAATTTTTTATCTAAAGCCGGGGAAGAAGTGACACCCACAACTATACAGCACTCTTTTCGACATGCTGGACTTTGTACCAATTCTACGAGTGATGAGGTGGAAACAGAACCTGAGTTTGAAAGCGACGACGACCTTCCATTAACTGAGTGGATTCAACAGTTCAACATGACAGGAAATACGGTTAATCTTCAAACCTACATCGAAGTAGACGACCGCCTGCTTACAACGGCTTCACTCACAGACGAAGAAATTTTGGATTCAGTGAGAAAAACTGAGGATCAAGAACAAGGCGATGAAGAAGATGAGACGGATGAGCCTGAGCCTCCGCCGAGCATTAAAGAAGCTCTGGAAGCAGCTAAATTATTGGAAAAATACTTCCTTTATAACCAAGATGCCTCAATATTGCTAGATATGAATAAAATAAGTAAAAAAATACAACAAAATTACTGGTGCAGCAAAAGACGTCAGACAAAAATAACAGACTATACGCAATAGCGTTCATATAAAATTCTTTTTTATGCACATAACTACTAACAATAGTCGGAAATAAACTTTTTCTTTTTCTAATTCTGATGTTTCTTCTCTCCATTTAACGACAACTCTCTATAACGCCATAAAATGCACAGTCCCTTCAGTGTCGCTATATAGAGTTTACACTGTATATTATATTATAATATATATATTTATATTTTATTATATTATTTTTATTTTATTTTTTATTATTATTTTTATATGTACATTTTTTTTTTTTTTAAACAGCCTTAATTAAGCCTTGACATTTCATGAGATCGCTAACCAAAGAAAACGATCAAAATGGCATTGTGTGAAATCTCAATGTGGTTTTCATGAATACTTCTTTAATTGACTCTATAAGCAATACAATTAAAATAAACGGTAGGCAAACATTAACTCATTCGGAAGTACTTATTGGCTAATGGTTTGATGAAATCATCGAGATATTGCAGATCATGGATGAAAGAGCAGGGATAGTTTGCGCACGACTTGAAGAGAGATCTTTTGCAATAAACTGGGTATACTTGAAAAGAATAAGGATAGAGAACAGAGAAAAGTCAGCAAGAAAAAACAGACACTATTCTAAAATTATCAGTGTTTGCAATATTAACATCTAAAGTGACTACTATAACCTTGATATTGTTAATGATGAAATTATCTATGATTTAAGTGATAACCCAGACATTTTAAATATAAAAGCGTTTGCTGCTGACTACGATGAAGCAGATGCTTTCGTTTCCAAGCAAGTTAATAAGTTATTAACGCTAACTGTAGGAAATGAGTGCATTAGTTGAACATACAATGAAGAGGGAATCAGCTTTCTTATTATAATGCAATCGACTCAATTGGATTAACCATTTAACTATAAGTTCAATGTTACTTATTAGCTAAAACTTTCAGTAGCTCTGTTGTTTAGATTGTAATTTATTATGCTCAAATTTACCTCTTCTTCATTATAATTAGATGGTTAATACTAATTAGAGTAATTATTTATACTTTTCAGTTTAGACTCAGTCTTTGCTTAACAATATTGTCCAGGAGCACCGGCTCCACATAGCTATATTCCACTCCACATCAAAACTCAAAGAACTCACTCGAATCGACAAAGATTACAAATGCAATCCAAGCCCCACTTTCAAAATGAGATAAGACGTATTCCACTCTAATGCGATATATTTCAAGAGAAAGGGTGTCACTAAGCACAAGATCTGAATGCAAATACAAAATACCGCAACTTATGAATCACACATTAGCCATACGGTAGCACTTGATTCGAAGAATGTGAGAACCGGCAGTAATTCTGTGTAGTAAGGCAGGTGAAGGTCTAATAAACGTCAGCTGGTTGAGTAACTACTGAAGTGATGACGTTTCGTTAAAGTGCATCATTTGGTAAAGGATTTGCCACACATTACACTTTATTTCGATTATACATGGAAGAAGAACACAATATGCTGCAGTGACCTTTAATTCATTGGGATATCGGCAGGAGAAAGATGATATCAAGTAGTACGAGTATAATACCCAATCTGAAGATACTTAATGTTTCTGTATAATGGATTCATTTAAAAACTTTTTACAAAAAAAAAAACATCCGACTTCGAAAAAAAAAACACTATAAAGTGAAAAATAACTTTAATTTCGGGAGTCGAGGGCAAAAAAAAAATCAAAAACCAAAGATATCGACTTCCGAAATTAAAGTTATTTTTCACTTTATAGTGTATTTTTTTTCGAAATCGGTTGTTTTTTTTTGTAAAAAGTTTTTATTTTTCACTTTTTAGTTGTGGTACCTTCCCCACACAAATTCAAATACCACTACCTGCTATGTAAATAACAGTGACAGGAAGTTATCATCATATCACCCACATATACTAAATGGGAAAAATACGTATTATTGAAGCTTACTCAAAAACTATCCAAGCAAAGTTAATAAAATTTATATGGGACCAACTTGGGAGCATACTCTTTCATACAAAAATATAATTTTCAAAATCGGTCCACAATTGATGGAGAATTCGGCGGACACATATTAAATAATAAAAAAGAAAAAACATACAGTTTACATTTCGGAAGTCGGTTAAAAATACAATGATTGTAAATTAGAGAATTCATCCGACTGCGCACTTCCAGGTATAATATTTCTACCCTACTGTATCCAATATTTCTAGTTTGCTTTTGTACATTAGCTTTTCCTTCAATTCGTCAACCTTTTCTTACCGTTGCACTTTCTTCCAGTTCTTCCTCTTTATCTCGTTGCCTCTGGTTCTTCTATGGTACACATTCTAATAGTACAAAAGATTAGAACATATTATTTTGTTTATTTTGTGTCTTACTCATAGGAATGCTACGGTTCATTCACTTGCTTACGTAATCCTTTTTTATGATGGTTTGTCAACAACTACCTACTTATTTGTTTTTATTGCGTATCTGAGCTTAAACCATAGCAATAACTACTTTAATGCGATTACAATAATAAAATAGTCTATTATTATCGTGATACTGTCATTAAGATTTAATATCTATTGTCCGGTCTGTTTTATTTCATATTGGTCTAATTATAGGCGACTGTCTGTACCCTGAGTCATTTTGGTCTGATTACTTGTTCGTTATCATCGATTGGTTCATGAAGAGCTCGTGGCTAAGTAACAACAGCCGCATTGGTCGATCCATCAGGTTAAGCTACGCTTGCCGGGGTTGGTCAGTAGATGGGTGACCATCTTTACATACCGAGAATCCTTCGTGCCTCGGAAAGCACGAAGCCGTTAAGCCGTTGGTCCCGGCTGTCATTCGTGGATCTTTGACAGTCGTTACGAGTCGTCAGAAGCCTGAAAGCCTGACACCAGTCTTACCAAGGGGTATCGTATTACCCAGTTACTGGGTTGTGGAGGTCAGATAGGCAGTCGCTCCATGTAAAATACTAGTATTCAGCTGCATCCGGTTAGACTGGAAGCCGACCCCAACATAGTTGGGAAAAGGCTAGGCAGATTGATTTATCGTCGATTGGTTCATACAATACTGCTGCACTCAAAATTACTTTTAATGTTTGCAACTTATTGCAACTGAATCGAATCTTTAAATAAGTTTCATTGTAATAATATTTAAAAGATAAACTTCTTCTTATCTTTATGGATTGTTTTGCATCGTCACGGATTGAAAATCACGATAAATTGCCACGTGCAACTGCAATTTTGTATTGCACATTTAAAATATCTGTCTGTTTATCAAACCAACATATTGTAATAACCCAATTGGCATACGCTTTACCCAATAAATACTTAGTCTCCCAGGATCATCCAATTATCGTTCATAAATAAACTTACTACAATGTAACACTCCCAAACTATTAATCTACAATTTTTTTACTATATTCCCAAAACGAATAATTTAGGGTGTATCAAATTGTAGTAGTTTCAAACTATCACTGGAAATAATAATGGAAGACCATCAAAACCAGCCTTACACTTAGAAATCTGTTACCCAGTGGGAGATACTTAAGTATGAAGGCCAAACACCTCAATACGTCACGTAGAAACCTTACGATCTCTAAGCACACAATGAGGATTAAAATAAAGTTGTACACGGATTACATTGTCGTGAACATGCAACTGATTTTTATCTTCAAACTGTAGTAACAATACGTAGTAATTGTATGTAAGTTTAAGTGTGAATGTTACGGTTGTGATCTGAATTTACGATTGAGGATGTCGAAGATTGGGTAGAGGGGGATATTGTACTGGAAGACAAAACAAAAGCCTAAATTTTCGCAAGTTAGAGGAAAATCTGGGAAAGGAAGACCTGGATGAGACTCGCACAGACCAGGGAAACATGGCACAATAGGGAGGAAGCCTATACTCAGCTGTATGTAGATTTTGTTATACCAATATACGCATTGACTGACATCATTAAGTAGCCTCGCTAGCTTCGCGTTAAAAAAAATCAATTTCTCCCTGAATTCTAACCCACCGATAACATCGTCCGTCACATGTTTTCTAGATCAACGCTGAAAAATAGTAACACATTAATTTTAATCATGAAAACATTTCTGTTGACCACACAACAAAGGTAACCTTACTGGACTACAGCAGAGTCTATATTCAAGTAACATTCACGATAACTCTCGCAAAAGCCTAGTTGTCTCCTTGGCGATAACCATGACGGTAAAGACGAATAATCTGCAATAGATTACACATCTATTGGCCAGTGATTCATTATAGCCAATAGCTTACGTTTGTCCGTCCGTCCTTCTCAGGGTTGGATGACAAAACAAAGAACTTGGCACAATGGTACATCGATTACAAGCAGTAAGAAGTCGTGACAAGTTCGTAGTACGACTCTAGTCTCCCAGTGACGTCTCAAGGTTCTGGTGATTGTGGACTTGAACAAGATCATTTGTAGTACAATTAATATGTATGAGAAGGTGTTTTTTGTTTTGACCGGACCAGAGACACGGATTTTGAGAAAATTCCTTCCTCGTCTGTGGTTTTCGTTGCTTGATAGTTAAGTACAAACTCTGGGAGGGATTTATGATTGGTAGTGGTGCAATAGAATGGATGTCTATTAATCGATTAGCTATAAATAGGTAAGTGATTGATATTCGTGAATTGGCTCTGGTTATGGATATTAATGAGGATGATAATAGGTACCAATCAGACAAGCATACTTTAGAATCAAACCAATATAACCATAGATATGTTTTAAATAATACATCTACCTTTGAGTTAGAAATTTTCTAAATAACCCACTATGTTTGCAGTTAATGATTTAGTTACCAATGCCAGTAGTACTTTTAATTCTTCTGAGACTTCACGTTTTCATCAGATAGCAGTAATAAACGTAATTGGTCATAAACTAGTTAACCGGGAAATTACGGGAAGTAAGACTTAATTGTCAGGATTATATCTACCTTCTACAAGAGGGTTAATTTGACCTGCAAATGGCATGGTAGGCATCCTGTCAAAACCTGTACAACATAATGACAGACGTCATCCTGCAGGAAAAGGAAACAGTTTATGATTTGCTTCTTCAAATTATCTATAACTTCTACTCAAGTACATAAGTCTTTAAAACTTTTTGGTAATTAAATGATCATAGAGAAGACCAAATTCGTCGATCACCAGTCCTCTAGCTAAGTAGGTACTATTAAGCGTAGGGCTTGTATGTAAAATGCCTCCATGACAACCAATCTTTTGAACAAGCGATTAGGCCTTATGTTCAGCTCTGGAAGTTTGCTTTAGTAAAGTTACGCAAAAAAGCATTGCAGTGTTCAATGACCATTGAACTGTTGACCATACTAATGAATGAAAAGAAAGTGTACGATTTAACGGGCTTGAAAAAGTAAACGGAGCACACTGTTTACCGTCAAATACGAAAGACCGTTCCAAATATTATTAATTGAGATTAATATTATTAATTAAATCAGTTCAATGAGTGAATGAATGAACGAAACGAAAGCGAACCATTAATTAGGCACTGAACACAATACTCAATAACAAATTTTATTGAGAACAGTAAGATTCAGTCCAATGAGAAAAGAAAAGAAAGAAAAATTGTTTATTCTGCACAAACAAAACGCACATATAGATAAAAACACATAAAATACACATGAGCGAACGAACGAATGAAAAGAAAGCGAACGATTCCATAGAACCTGAAAACTTATACGGAACACAAAACTCAGTAGCCTCATATGAAAGAGCGTTTCAAATATAATTGAGAACAGTTAGAATCTGCTCAATGAGTGAACAATACGTGTCGACGACTCACCGACTCAAAAACAATTGTGGCCGAAACAATTAATTTCACGGATATTTTGCGCCAACGCATTTTGTGGCCATCATGTTGGAACGTTCGCAAAATTGTTCGTGTTGAAGGCTGGTTAGATAGTTATTAATGTAACTGTTGTTTACAATAATATCTGTATAATAATAATATATGATAAAATAATATATGATTTGAATGGAGATGCTAAAACAAAATTTCTAGCACTTCTCCTGAAAACGGAATTTTATTGATGGGGTCAGAGTGTATATAGCAAATTGACTATTGTATTTTTGTCCAATCCTGCAAAGTTGTGTTTCCAATAGACTTGCTTGATATAAAGTTCAACAAAGTTTACATTTTGCTTCAATTTTGTAGCAGAATTCGTGTTGTTTTAGCTAGTTCTTGTAACCAACCGCAGTTCATGAAACAATACAATCGACTGTACATATACATTGTATGTACCTACATATGTATACAATCCAGTACATCTGATATCATAGCTATTACAAAAGACGGAAACAACGAAGCAAAGCACATCAAAAACACATCAAGTCTATTCGGAGACTCCCGCGCAACGCCACTTTTACTGCTTGAACCACATCACACACTAGACTGGTTTTACGATTCAAATCTACGAAGTACTTTTCAACTTTACGATGATAGGTAGGTACCCAACTGAGCGTGAACTTAGGGTACGTAGAGGCTAGTAATGGCCCACTTTCGACTAATTATTAAGCTAGAAACACACGTGGGCGAGCCTTTGTTCGAAATCGAGCGAGATCGGCACGGCCTATAAACGCGAAATTGTTACGATCAGCGAATTAGCATGTTGCTGTGGAAAGTAACGCTCACACGTGTGGGCTGTTAGAAGCACAATGAACGGATTGTCTTCCTAAAAATTTACAGAAATATGATGACGTTGAGTTTTAAAGCTGCACTGTTATTGACACATCATATTATAGACGGTGAGGAAACTTGGTCACTATCGTAATTTTCAGAAGAATATCCACTATAGCTATTTATCCGTCAGTCATAGATAATGTAATCCTACGTTTCACCGAGATTCATATAATGATGGTTGTAACTGCAGCAATAACGTCATTAGTGATAACCTATTTCATGCGGATATACCTGAATATGATAATGACTAACCATGAGATGAGGATTCTGTGTAAGTCGTAAAGATTTATTGTTGGGGAGAGATTATTGTTATTATGATATATTAAACTTATGACAGACGTAGATCCTGGATAGGGATCTACGTCGCACGTAATCACTGATGATAAACAGAGATGGAATTAAGTAGATATAGGTACTTTCATACGAAAGCATAATGGGGTTAACAAGGAGTAAAGTTTCTTTGTATTTGCAAAGATATCTCTGTATGTATAACATCAGTGATACAGGGATGCATTGTCTAGCTATCATTCAGCCAGTAAGTTATATGTATAATATAGAATATGATAGTTTCAACTATATAGGATGTATGTATACGCCACTTCCTAGACTTCACTATCAAGTTATATTTCCTTCTTTACCCAGAAAATATTAATTTAAGTCGTATTTATAGTCGCTTCATTGATCGTACATTGATTAGATTTTATGTCCATTCGACATGAAAAGGCTAAAGATACCATTAATGTATCCGTAGGCGGTAGCAATAAATCTACGCGATATTTTGCGCGTGCCGAACACTAGCATAACATGTTACGATGCAGTGGGCGGGTACCTTAATAATAATTTATATTTTAGCATAATTTGGCTGCAGAAGTTGGTAATAAACGAAGAGAGAGAAAGAGGGCGAAGAGAGTTGGTAAATATGAGAGAAGAAGAGAGGTAGAAAGAGAGAGGTTAAATAGGAAAATAATAAACAAATTCTTTTTATTTTTTCTCAATTAACCAGCTATTCGTTTGATTAAAAAATAAGTATATATAGGAAATGTGACTCACTATGCAAATCGCGATAATTTATATACACTTAGAGGCCTTGGAATTGCACAAAAAAAGCTTTAGCATGAGACGTTGTTTGTACTAACAATTTTATTAGTTGCTGCTGAGATTTTATTAACTAAACATGAACCGTGTGAATTAATACCCTGCATCCCTACCGAAGGTTGCCGACTCCATTACGACAGCAAAATCTTCCAATAATAAAATAAAAAAAATAAAAGACAAATGACTATCGATGTGAAATGAAAAGTGCAACAATCTCTTAAGATAACTGAAACAAAGTCTTTGTAACATTATGGAAACTCCACAACCACTGATTTTAGCCAAGCCAGCTAAGAACGGTAAGGAATTATTCTCTATATTACTGACTAGCTTTTGCTTCACCTGCCTGGAGGTCGGAAATTATCCCACCGGAACGTACTACCTGGACCTATAACAAGCAGACAAACAGAATTACTTTCGCTTTATAATATTACAATGTTTTTTTTTAAAATGAATAATTTCATGAATAGAATATCTTTTTCAAGAGACTGTGGTGGCATATACAATCGCCGCATGTGAACTACGTTTCAAAGACCTGACGTCACACAACCTCCTGACGTCACACAAATCCTGCATCGCGCAATTAGAATTTACCGCGCTATGGACATAATTATATACAATCACCCAACTTCAACCTCTGGGCAGTTGCCCGCCAGACACGACACCCGTCTGGTCGGAGGATCCTCCCTTTTCTATGATGGACGAGTGAACTTTACATCCTGTTCCTCATATCCCTAAAAGACCATCATACGATAATACAGACTGATTTATTAAACATACCTATTTTACAATTAAAACAATATCGGTTTTACTTTGACGTAACATCCGCAGTTTTCTCACGAAAAAGCAAGCACGAGTCTTATTACATAGGAAGTCATGCACAATACAATAGTAAAATAAAACTATACCTAACTGAGAAGAAAAATAACAGTCGAAACTGGGAATACATCACAACGGTACAATACTACACGAACGTCACCATAAATCCAATCACAAAAAGAACCAATCACATCATTAAACAAGAACTTTAGGGGTGCTACTACTGGGCACGCCACAATTGCGGCGATAAGTCCCCTCTTTGAGAAGTGGCTTGAGAGGCGCCATGGCGTCCTCACCTTCCGCCTGACGCAGGTCCTCACCGGACACGATTGTTTCGGGAGGTTCCTGTTCCGCGTAAGGCGGGAGGAAACGCCCGGGTGTCACCACTGTGTGGATCGCCCGGAGGACACGGTGGAGCATACGGTGGAGGTCTGCCCGGCTTGGGCGGAGCACCGCCGTGTTCTCACGGAGGCGATCTCTCGCGTCCGGCCCTGGTTCAGGCCATGGTTCGGAGCGAGAGTGCATGGGAGGCCGTCACCTCCTTCTGCGAAGCAGTTATGTTCGCGAAGGAGGAGGCGGAGCGCGCGAGGGAGATGCAAGCTGCACGCCCTCGCGGCCCTAGTCGCCGCAGGAGACGCCCCGGGCGTCGGGAGTCGAGAGCCGACTTCCGGCCACCGTAGGCGCGGGCTGGCGGACGGTGAGCAATTGGCAGCTCGCCGTCCGATAAGGACCAGGCCCGTGTCGACGGCGCGTTGTGTTCCACGCGCGCCTCAAAGAGATGTCAGCACCAACCGACGGGGTCGAAAGACCAATGCCTGCTGGGGTTGCGGGTTTGTCCGAAAGGGATATCGCGGCCCCGGCACACAGGCAACGGAAGGAACACGGGTGGGTTTTAGTCAGTAAAAGTCTGACACACCCTTTCGCTCTGCCCAGAGCGGGAGAAGTCATTTGTTGATTTAGCATCCTCAAAAAAAAAAAAAGGGGTGCTACTACATTTGTTCGGGTCGGTACATTCCATTTGGCGGTATTTTGTTGAACAACAAAGCCGACCCGAAGTAATAATTACTTATGAATGAATGAATGAATTGTATCGACCCCAGCGTGGTTTAACCAGACTCGATAAATCGAATGAACCCCAAAATTTGCACTAGCCCTTGGAGCCTCATGCTTCATGGAGCTACAGAGTCCATTGTATATTAAGGAGTAGACCGGGGGGCGCTGTAATGGTAGGGAAGACGTGCCCTTAGGATAAAGGATGATTTGCGAACCGGATATGCATCCTAGAGTAGGCAATGGAATACTATACATATTCAGCTTTCATTCGGGTCATGCCAATCTGAAAACTCGATTCAGCAGCTTCACATGCTGAATCATCTTTGGGTCGGCTCGACACATTTCGAGCTTAGTGTAGCGGCTTTTCCCGAACGTATATCTACTTGCCGCCTGTGCCGACTCATGCTAAACCGATCAAGTGTGTAGCAACCCTTGCTATGGGATGCGCGAGTACCATTCTCGTGATCAGATACAGTTTCTATAATGAAGGTTCCCAAGCTCCTCCATATTGTGTGCAAGGTTGCGTGACTGTTCCCATGGCAACTTCGACATCTTGCTAGATCCGAGATATTAATCATGTTCTCTTGTGTTATGCAAGAAACAATTGCAATAGGCGGCCATATTTATAACATGGAACTTATCATCCTCCTGGCTTTATTCCAATGTATTTGGGTGCGAAGACCCCATATCTTCTACATCCATACATACCTATTAGCCGTTATCTCAGTAGCCACCTCCTTTCTAGCCATATCATCCTAACTATCTAAACAAATATTATTAAAGAGAAAATATTTGATTTATTTGTAGTGGATAAACTCAAAAACTACTTAAACAATATAAAAAATTCTTTCATCTATAGAAAGCTACATTATCAGCAAGTAAAATAGGCTATATTTTATCGACTTCCACGCGAACGATGTCGCGGGCAGAAGCTACTATAAATGCGAAAGTGAGTTTGTTGGTTACACTCCCGGTAAAACGGCTGAACAGATTTGGATGAAATTTGGCACACGGGTAGACCATGACCTGGGTTAGGATATAGGATACTCTTTATCTCAATATTTCCACGGGATCGAGACTTATGCGGGTGAAACCGCGGGGCGGAGCTAAACTTTTATATATTTCATACGTCATCTTAGGTCATACTGGTGAAGTGTGGATGTGCTAAATATACTTGTCTTCTACTTCACCATCTTCTTCTGGGAAAACAGGGGTGACATTAAATTATTCAAGAGAATGTCTTTGTCAATAAATACTTTGATAATAATTGAGTATTAGAAAGAAAGAAAGAAAAATGCGTTTATTGGCATTATAGCAGAAAAATACACCTTATAACTTAAAAAAAAACAGGAAACAATGATTTTAATGCCAATAGGGCCTCAGCTCAGCATAAATGTCAGATGGCAACACAAACTGTACCACCTGACGCTGATTTTCAGCTGCAACCCACGAGTGCCATACGCTAGAATAATAAAGACAGAGAAGTGAATAAATTAAAGGTAAGTAGTAAAAGATAGGATAACATGAAAAGCTCACAAAATCAAATAAAATGTTGTGACATACATCAGTGTGTGTGGTGTAGGAGAAAAATTACTTGACTTCATTGAGTATTGCACTTATACCTTATGTAAGTGCTACGGCAGGTGCGCCGGCGCAGCTTGGCACGCTTAGGTGTAACGAGTCGAATTCAAAATTGCAGTTAGTGACAACGCTTGTCGACTTTCAATATATATACGTAGATAAAAATAACACTTTCCTTTGGTTGTTTTTTATAACTTTCATTGTAAGATTTTTGACTCTCTAAAATGTTGAATTCTTGATTCACAATACAAGTATTTCGAGTTTAATCGAAGCACAGGTGTAGCCATTTAGCTAAGTATTTACATTCAACGAAAAAATTATGAATTAAGTCTGCATCTCCTTCATTAACTAGCTAATTCACTTTTTATGTCAGTTCTAAAGTAATTAATTAATCAAAACGGACATTTAAATGAGCTATAAGCCACTGTGATGGACGTGAGTGCATGTGAGCTATTTTTAGATAATCTAGCTTTCGCCCGCGTCTCCGCTCGTGCTACTCAGTAGGTTGACACATTTTTCTCTGTTTCACAACGTCCTGACGTAGCCAAGGCGTGGTAGCGTTGGTTTTCTTTCCTGTCACAGTATTGAAAGAGAAAAGTTGAAGCTGGTTTAGCTATTTTATGAACAATATTTCCTGTGAACTTTTTAAAATCTGTATATTCAATTTACTGAACGTGGTAACCGAAATACGCTGTAAACAAATGCTATAGCTTAATAAAGAGTTTTATATTTAAGTAGACTCATAGATTGAACAGGCAATTAGAAGAACTAAGAGTAGACTTGGTAGATTAATATTAGAATAAGAACTGAAAATTACGGATCATTTGCGAATCTATCCCGCAGTCCAATTTCTGGCAGCAGAAGAAACACCCTGGTTTTAGTTAGTAGAAACGATTAACCAGATATAACTCTGGAGAGACTACATAAGGAATTCCCGAAGAGAAAAATTATATACATTTTATATGACTTGCTTGCTTGCTATGTAGCTCGAAATCGCGCGCGACCCACTACACAAGCAAAACCTACCCGCAATATAAAATATGAATGAAAGTAGTAAACGCGAGGTGATAAAACCAGATACAAGAATTAAATTAATGTTATTTATTAATTCCGGTCGCCATGCTGAGGATTTTAGTATACTAGGTATAGTTGTAATACGTGCCCGTCATTTGTTGCCATTTATGTCTTGAGCGTGGGCGGGCGAGTTACTATAGCTTCCATAAAAATATTGTGAACGTGTTTTTGAGAGTTTGGGACAATCCTTGGAGGTTGCGCTAAGGTAGTTCGCGAAAATCAAATCATTACTTTTTTTGCAATTTGCAGGTCAGTGTCACGTTTTATGTTGATGAATTTATGATTTGCGTCCGTAACATATATGTATTTACAGAATTAAAATCATCAATACAAATATAAATATTAGAATCAAAATATACATCTATTTTAGAGATTTAATTATAGAGATTACTCTATAATTAAATCTCTAAAATAGAATTAACCTTGTATAGAAATAATCTTGACATTTTGTGTCAAGATTTCATGAAATAGTCTTCAAAAGGATAATTTGAGAGGGTTGTATTGATGTTTTTGATTCTGTGAGTACATGTTACATGTTTACAACCTGATCTAGATCTGGGTAAATTGCAAAAACGTAAACAAAAAATAATTTCGCGGGATACCCTGGTGTTTACACCTAGAAAGCTGATAAATGTGGTAAGTATGAGTAACCGGATCGTGAACTTTCAGCACTATATTAGATCTGATGATGTCACAAAACGTACTTAAACTAGAATAATTGCTGATCACAGTATGTTTGTTATTTGAAGAATGGGTACGTTTCTGCCTTCCTAGAAGAATTTGCCTATTCTATGACTTTCAGTTTATTTATTTTTACTGAGAATAGGTCTTGTTTTCGTGTTGTTAGTGACTAACCTGGTGTCAGAGTTTTTTTAAAGCCTCTGACTTGGCTTCACATGCCGTCGAGAAATATCTCTCAGGAATTGCTGTTAATTCACTTTTGCATCCAGCATCACATTTGCAACTTTCAGAGGAGTATGAAAATTATGTCCATGTATAAAATGGATATGTAAGATAATCTTTCTTTAAGAAGAACTGTGTAAATGAACTTGGAAATAAGTACTCTGCAGGACATCATGCATATGCAACTTATCAACCAGTAATTATGTGATAGTTATTTAGTCCATAACTGGCGAAATGTGTGTGTATTATAGGTATGCCTCTGCCCAACCCTTAGGGGGAGCAGGCGTGCTGTTATGTTATGTTATGTAATGTAATGTAATGTGTAACTTAGTAGAACAATTTGAAATCTGTGAAAAAACAACACATACCTAATTTGCTGCGACTATGACTTATCGAAATACCAATGTGAATCAAATTCACTTTTCCTTCATCAATTAACCGCCTCTGTGGTCCAGTGGTAAGAATCGAACCCGAGATTTCTGGGTCTGGGACACCTGTCTCAGACCCAGAGGTCCCGGGTTCGATTCCCAGCAGGGGCAAAATTTTCTGCTCGGTTTGGTTGATGGTAGGGCTTGTTCTAAGTCCGCCTGGCGAGCTACCACTATTTTATCTAAGTCTGTCGCCATAACAACAATGTTAATAGCATTATTGTGTCTCGCCAGTTCGCCAAGATAGCCAGTTCGTCTGTGGTTGAGGATTCCGGGTGAAGCTCGCTTCCACCTTCGGCCTGATCATTACTTACCATTAGTTGAGATGAAGATCAGGAGCTTCCAAGTAGTGATTAAAAAAACCAAACAAGGTCGTAATGTAAAAGATGTGTAATGAATTATTATTCTTAATTGCTTAACGTAAAGTATACAATGTATCGATTGTGTCCATGTATCGATAGTTAGGAAACACGGCTAATGATGCGTTCACTGGCTCATGAATGCGTTACAAATTACTAATGCGTTTAACATTACACTTTCGTAAAAAATATTCTGAGATTTTTTCGTTTCAGAGTGTTTTTAGTTTCAATACCTTGTCAATACATTGTAGTATAGGAATTAATGATCAGCTGAAGTTGAGAGAAAGCTGAAGAAAACTGCGTTCACGTTGTAACGTTTTTATTTTACTACTACGCGGCTTCACCCGCATAAGTCTCGATCATGTGGGAATATCGGGATAAAAGGTATCCTATGTCCTTCTCCGGGTCATGGTCTACCCACATGCCGAATTTCATCCAAATCTGTTCAGCCGTTTTAGCGTGAAAGCGTAACAAACACACTCACTTTCGCATTTATAATACGTAGTTAGAATTTAGTTCTTTAACTGCCTCGTTGACCTAGTGGTTGCAAGCGCTACTGCTGAGCAAGAGGTCTTGGTTTCGATTCCCTGATCGGGCAGAGTGTTATTGGGTTTTTCCATCAGGAATTTCTCAGTACCAGTCTGGAGTCTGGATTTGTGTCTGATGACGTCATTTCGCTGTGCTCTTTTTACTCTCCTTATCCGTGTAATACTGTATTGTTTTGAAACTGTTTACTTCGTATTTCAGAAGAAAGCGATTTTTTATATAAAAATGCTTTAATATCTTTCCAAAATTTCGAAAAAGTCCGCAAGTTAATGAATTTAATGTTTATCTGTATGAACACAAGCATTGACCATTTAATATTATGTTTAATGTGGTTTAATGCTACATTAATGTAATTCAGAAAGTTTGTATGGCCTCCGGGTGAAAGTGAGTTCATTGAACTGATTGACATTACACAAAGTGATTGAGGTTGAATGTAAGTTGAAGATGTTACGTATGTTACAAGATGTGAAACAATATATGAAGAGCATTCTTTGAATATCTTGAGTCATCTTTCATCCTCGTTTTAAATACATTCATAGCTTCAAAATGTTTACTTTTCTCAGAGTAGCTGTCATTCGAAACTGTCAAAATTCGAAATTAGAATTTTATTGTTTTTATTTGTGTCTGTAATTGACAGACTTTCGATAATTCTTTATTGAAGCGATTCTCAATTCCCCGTAAACAAACAATTGAATACATATTATATAGAAGTTATATTACTTATTGTAAACTAGCTTTTGCCTGGCTTCGCCCGCGTGGATGTCGGAAAATATCCCACGGGAACTCAAACTCAAACTCAAAGCATTTATTTCAATTAAACCATTTACAGGCACTTTTGATTTGTCAAATAGTCGCGTCAGTTAGTCAGAAAGTTGAAGCTAGTTTCCCATTCCAAAACGTAGATCTTTATGGAGAAGAACGGGCAAGAAACTCCAAGAACACTCTTTTAAATATAGAAAATTACAAAATCCTGGGTACATTATTCTTGTTGCTTCTATATGTGAGAACAATGTCCAAAAAATTATCAGAACGTACTTCCGGGAAAAGTACCTTGTGTTAATCCAGGTTATAAAGTATGTGCCTTTTATTGAAATCCGTTCAGACGTTTTTGCGTCAATCCGGAACATATATACATCCAGACAAACGGAAAAAAAATCATCGTTACTATTTTATTTATTAAATAAAGAGGCTTTTTACATTTATTTTTATTATAGCACACGTTTCTCAATAAAGGAATAAATAACAGTGTTATCCGATACATATTTATTTACTGATCAACATTACAGCAGCTTTGTTCATTCCAAGTCGTGATTACCGGTAAAAATAACAGGTACAACAAAATAGCAGATATAAAATAACAGGTACATAATAACGATTACTACTAGGTACGTGATCTGATGCTGCGGTTATTTTGCAAGCGTTCGCTATCTTACAGTTACGCGCCTGAGACAACCGCATAACTGTTTATTTATTTTTTTGTTATTGTTACGCAAAGAAAGTTGAATAAAGGTGAAGATGGTTTGATGGGGGCATATAAAATTGTTTGTTTGATGATAGTGTTTTTATACTACAAAATAAGTGTTCCAATTTGACGTTCTAAGAAAATAATGGAGAGACGGTTGATTTGGTCTACTTACGAACTTTTTTAAAGGATGTGCCTTTAGAAAAGGCCCGCACGATGGTGTACTTACTTTGAATCAGAGATATCACATGTGTTTAGAAGGGTGAGGACCAGACCGGACCTAAAACACTTCCTTGCGGTATGCCAGCTTTTATTTGTCATAGTTCTGCGCAAACATCTTTTTTTCCGATTCTTAATAACGCTATTAAGAATGTAGGGTTCCATGATATCTGCAAACTCTATTCGTTACTTAATTTTTGGTCTAGTATAACGCCTCCATGGTGCCATACTTTCTCAAACGCTTGTGTCACGTCTAGAAGCAAGGTAGAGCATATCCCTGGTGATTTTTAATAAATATGAGCATTTACTAATATTCCAAGAATGTAGTACTTAATGTGTAATTACCTTATTGGTTGGAGAATTAATCATAAGGTAGTATGCTAACCACTGGAATGCAAACAATTAACTTTGTTATATAAACACGACCTAAGATAGCATTGTAAGTATAATTTACTCCCCAAGTCTCAATAAAATCAAAAGTTCTGTTGTCACGTTTGCGCCCGAGCACGTGTTACATGCATATTTAATCATTAATAACAAAACTTATATAACACGACGTACGTATAACACACTCGACTCCTACAAAAAGATTTACATAACAGACCATTAGTGACGGGCGTCGAATCACTAGTACACAAACAGTCGAGCCTTGCTCTTGACACTCGGTCACTCGCTTCGCATATTAATAGACTAAGTGATTCACAATTCACATCACTTTAGTTCAACCATTTACTTTATGAGTCTAACGCGAGGTATGACTAGGAACGAACGCCTTTTGTCTCCAAATCATAATTCGAAAAATGAATTAAAAAATCGAAGACGATGTAGCTTTTCGCGGGTTCTAGTGATGTGACGTGCTGTGATTTGTGATAAATGTCGGGCCGGCGGAGATTAGGCAAGTTCTACATTGATTGATTGTTAATTTAATTTAAATATTCTAGACAATTATATGCTTGTTATGTCTGATAGATAAAGGAAGCGTCGCCTGTGCAATACGTGACAATATGGTGCTATGCCATTTGATTGTCCAATGTTTATAACGAATGTATTTATTGTTTTTGCCCAGCATCGAATTGGCCACACTAAAATTGATGTTATCAATTGCTCTCATCCTTATCAGGAAGACCCTTATGAAGATGTAACTTTAGTCTATGATATTTTAGGTTCTCCACCCCTATTTAGCGCGGATAATCCAGCTTCCTCTTGGTTGATTTGATGATGCGTATTTTGTAGTTTCCAATATTACCATACCTTCCCAAATAGGGTAGTCCTGACAAAAAGTTGAACATTTTAAAAATTCCGGACATTTCACTTTTCAATCTTTCTTTTTCTTTACTCCTTAAATTTTATTTTTTGTAATATAACTTTTATGTCGAAAATTTTTGGCAAATGACAAGACTGGATAAAGTCTGGACGGGGGAAAGGGGGTAAAAAGCCGAACATGATGGTAGCCATATTATGCCCAAATAAGTAAAAAGGTCTTGCAAAACCTCAGTGTGATTTATGAATCTTAATTAACCACTGAACACACCTTTGTAGGCGATGTTAAAGTTTACACTTAAATCTTCCGGCTCAAACCTAATTGGCTCTACACAAGAATTCCACAGCGCCCACGTAATATGTTAAAAAATAAAGTTCAACCTATTCCAAAATCGAATGGCGAATTCGTATCGTTTGTACAAAAACTAAAACCGATATCTTAAAATGCAGTCGTGTTGTTATTATCCGTTCTAATCATAAAAGCGGCCAGCATTGCCCGTCGGCATTCTTGGGATGCCGAGCGGTATCACGAATCAGTTGCCATTACATATAAGGAACCGGTTCTACATCCTTTGAGGCCGTGTCTTTGTTTGTATGTTTTGTGTATGGAATACTTTTGCCGGTTTGTGAAAGCTCGTTGTTTTTTCTTGGTATGTTGAGGAATGTTACCTTTGCCTGAATTCCGGAGGAAATAAAATTAAACGGCGTTCTTTCTCGCGGGAAAATTGAACCATTTGATTCCGTCTCATGAAAATCAATCAAGCATAGTATTTGTATTGGATGCAAAACAGGAAGTGGGCGAACAATTTCAAATAAACTTTTAATACATTTCCTACTTCCGCTTAAATGTTATTGAAGATCAAGCCTTTTGGCACAAAGAACTGACCGAACGAGTGTGCAACTTGACCTAGACCGAAAAAAGTTTGAGGCTAACTTTCTTTGAGTAAAGTTAGTTTAGAAATGGCAGTGGTAGGACTGGTAGGTGACTGCGCATGCTCCATCCAAGGGATTTGAAATATGTTAGATCAAACTAAACAGGAAATTCAAAATCTCTCGTGGGAATTTTTCAAAATTTGAAATTATCACATTTCTTTTTTAGTTCAAAAAAGATAAATCTCTCTAAGTTAGATTTGTTCCATAAGAATAAATCTCGTATGGAACAAATCTAACTTAGAGAGATGTATTAATGATTCTCATGATTATAATTCTGTAAATACATATCTGTTATAGTCGCGAATCATATTTTGATCAAGATACAACCTGACCATGACCTGCAAATTGGAAAAACCGTAAGAAAATTTGAATTTCGCAGACTACAACTGCGGATCCACCTTAATCTATCTTATCCAGTAGTTTCCAAGACAGTCAGTCCCAATGCCAACCTTGCTGGCTGACCAATCTTTGACACAGTGCAATCAGAACTATTCTCGAGAACCTTGTTCCTTGTTTCAAGACTGAAGAACATTCTTATGAAGAGCAAAAAAAAAATATCAACTCAGTAAAGTGAGTTTGTGAGTCATTAAACGCACGAATGACATGCTCATACACTCAGACTCGGAACAAATAACTATGGGCCATACAAATATTTGTTCCGAATTGGGAATCAATCCCCCGACCTCGAGTGCAGGCGGTTATGCCCGAATCAGCTTTATGTTGATCACGTACGTTAGAGCCTTGGGTTTTAAGATTATTGCTGAGGGCACATGGTTACATTTTTTTTTTTTTTACTGAGAAATTTTAAAGACCTGGTACCCTAATTGCGAAATACACGATCAATCAGAATCTGAATCGTTCCGAAACAGATTGATAATCCATTGCTTCATAAGTACCAAAACAAATTCTGCTCAACAACGTAAATAACGCAATGAATGTTGTTGAACTGTCAAAATGAAACAGATTAGTCGTAATCGTTTACGAAAATATGTTACGTAATTAGATAGCTAATTGACAAAAAGACAGGACAATAACCTTAAAGCAGTTCAAATGTGGAATGGGACCACAAGATTTATATAAAGCAGAAGTTTTTTGATAACCTGTTACGGCTGTAACCAAAATATAGCCTCAGCTGGTCTCTCTTGCGGATATGATACAGTGCACAATGCAGCCGCGAATATTTCTCATTCGGCTGCCAAAAATTTATCCGTGTCTAAATATTATAAGGTACCTAACCAAAATTCAATAAAAAATGATTTTAAAATGTTACAAGCTGGGTAGTCCAATGATTTCTGTGATTTAATAGAGGAAGTTATGTGGGTTATCTATGTTTAAAATGAAAGATTCCATGCAGCTTAGTAAGTGCTTGAAGTTTAAAATTCGAAATCAGTCCAGTTTAAAATTTTGTACAACGATAGCGGACAGCGGAGCAGTATTAAAATTGTTTCACCTTATAAGCCGAAAAACCGGCTGCAAGATTACTCCATTAAGGTCACTTAGTAAATTTTGGTGACGCAGGATCTTTTCCAAGTGTACGATTTGCGACCAAAATAGGATGCTCAACGAATTTTTTTTTTAAACGTTAAAAATACCGACTCACTCTTATTCATGAATGCAGTTTTTACACAAATATTGCTGAACGAAGCAAAGTATTAGTAGTGAAGTACCTACTCATATACATTTTCTTTTGCAATTCGTTCCGGTATTTGATCAATGTTTAATGAAAACAGTTTGTATGTATGTACTTACAGGTTTATGTGCCTATGATACATACGTACTTACGGATGTCAGTACATAATTAAAAGTGCATAAAACATTGTTGTTGGAATAAAATTGACATGTAATTTATGAGGACGCTTGAAGAGTTGCTAGTGCCTGGTTGTTGGTTAGTTGCAACTTAATATTCATAAGCAATAGTAATAATAAATGCTCATTGAACCCGCGTTGACGGAGCGCTAGACGCGTTGACGTTCCAATGATAAATTATTCAAACCGCGGCGATTTCTCAACGAATTCCTGAACGCAGCTGCAACCGTCATCCTTGATTGGTTGCGGCTAGCGTTCGATTTTCAAATCGTACCGCCTTTTTTGTCATGGCTGTTAGAGAGTTCCATGTACTTTAATAACAGTGGATCAGTGATGAATGGTACCGATTACTTACTGCGACAAAAAGTACAATTATACTTTTTACTGGGATTATATAAATTATATGACCATGGTGGATCATCGTGACAACTGTCGCTATTGAATCCATTAAAACAAACGGTTGTAGTTGAGACAATATTTCAACCAGTAACAATAATAAAGATATGCACACATTGTCAGATGCCATGATTGATATTATTGGGAGCGAGCACAAACTTCCTGACATGGACACATACGCGGATGTGAACACAACACCCGCTTTGTTCACCGACAATTTGTTAGCGAAATATGATCATACAATCAACACTGAGTAATTATGAAATTTTCCTTTGTAATTTTGTTGAAAGGAGTGGAGAATATTGGCTCATTGGCGGTCGAAAACGATTAATAATTGCGTTGTAACACGATGTTGAATAAAATGGTGTAAACAAGGGTAATAAATAGTACAGGCACATAAGAAAGGTAATAGCCTCATGAATTTGTCATTTAACCCGGAAATGACAGTGGTTAATAAAGACTTCAAAAATACAGATACAGTGGCCGAGAGCGGCCGGTGTCTTGAAAATATTGTCATCATAGACGGTTTAATTGTTTTATGTGCAAAGATAAATACAGTTGTCTGGGAAAATTAAAATCGTTGAGCTCAATGTGTTCTCAAATATCATAAATTGCTTCTATGTATAATAGTATCTATTTCCTATATCTATAATTAAAGTCGTTTTTCGTGTGTCTGTGAGATCGCGTTGTTCTTCTAAAAAACAGATTACAATGCAGTTTTCACCATCATTTCGATAATTTATACCGGAAGCTTTGTGTTTAATACATTAATATTAAACTTCCATTTTATAAAGAAAAATCTATGTTATGTGAAGTCATAAAAACCGTGCGAAGCTTGGGCGGTTCGTTAGTAAATATATAGAAGGATTTTCAAAATTCGTCCACGATTGACGAAAGTAACGATTAACATACATTAAAAAAGTACATAAGACGAACATTAAAACCTCCTCGTTTTTTGAAGTCGGTTAAAAATGAGAGCGATTGAAATATCTAGTAACCAACTCACAAACACCACATATGATAGATAATTTATTACTGAGAAATAGTGGTTAAAGAAGCTCGTTAACACTCCGAACGCTATTAAGTAACATGTAGTGGCATGGCGAATCGTATGGGAACGTCTACGAAGCCAAGACTCATAGCTTCTTAATTACACCTATTTATTACAAGTGCTCTGGAGGCTAGCCGTTGATTTATTGGCTGTTTTATAATTACTTTGGGAACGGAATCGGTTTTTATACGATGTGTATTTTACTACGAGGGACATATTTGTCAATACCAATATTAAATATACATAAACTCATGCCTTCTGCCCATTTGGGTAGGCAGAAATTACAGAACACCACCTGCCACGATCCTTCCATAGTTACTCCTTTCCTTTTGCTTGAATTACGGTCATCTACCGGTCTATTTTGTAAAAATCTCAACATGTATGTTGGTGAAGAGAGCTGTCATTTTGACAGGTCGCTAAGTTAACACGGTGAGATTTTTACAGGGTACATCGGCTGGTCATACACGCACGCCGCACGGAGGGGTATTTGGCTCAAAAAGTTGGCCAAAAGTCTTTTTTTCAAACCACGTATTTACCCTATGAGAGAATTCCCCGAACTAGCCAAGGGTTCGGGCTAGCTACCTGCGCACTTGTTTTGTTTCACGGAACAATAGAATCGAAACCTGTTCATTCGCAAGTCGACTGTCGCACACGCTATACGTTAACTTTGTCGAAGCTATAAAATACAAACCTAATATTCTTAAAATATAAGTGAATTGGTGTAATATAACGAAGTTTTTAAAAATGGATCCTGATGATGAAGGTATGTACATAGTTTAGCACTATATAAAACATTTTATTATGAAATCCTTGTAAATATTTCCGTGTTTGAAGTAACCAATCAAAATAGAATTTATATAGATGATTTTTTGTAAACATGAGTTATTTAGTTATACTTCCAAGCTTTGCCCAGCAATGATATTACATAAGATATTATAGCCCAATCTATTAGCTTTAATAATCAGTAATAATTTCTTACCCAAAGAGACCACTCAAATTTTTAACAATTTTTTAAAGGCTGCATCCATGCGCTCGCAACTTTCCAGGTCATTCTAGTATTGATTATTTTTATG
Organism: Agrochola lota; assembly: GCA_947364205.1. Classification (NCBI taxonomy): domain Eukaryota; kingdom Metazoa; phylum Arthropoda; class Insecta; order Lepidoptera; family Noctuidae; genus Agrochola; species Agrochola lota. The sequence goes on along the minus strand of OX376221.1, from coordinate 5,086,038 downwards.
TTTTGTTGACAGTTCCACCAGTAACATTCATTCTTATGACGAGGAAAGCTTTATATGACATAATTAAAGAGTCATGCCGAACAAAGTTCGAGGAAAAAATGGAATACCTTGAAACAAAACTGATGCATATTACTAATTATCCAGAAAATAAGCGCAAAGACATGAAACACCAGCTTTCACATTTTAAACATCAATTTAAACAAAGGTGGTCTGCAGCTAGAAACACAGAAGCAAAATTTCTTAAGAAAAATGATGAATGGTTAAGAGGAACGATCAAAATACAAACCCATCAATTTGTCAAAGTTGGTCGTCCAAGCAAAACTTTTTCGGACTCAAGTGAACGATCTAAGAGGCGTAAAACGGAGGACCTAAGAGCTACAACATCCTCAGATGTATTGAGTTTCGCTACTCATATGAATTTAAGAAATATTGGGCAAGTGGATGCAGCTAATGTCATAAAAGATGTCACTGAAACAACTCCTACTCGGTCAAAAAAATATAAAATTGCCATGACAAGGAGGATATTCTCGAAAGAACAGCTTTCACCGACACAGGCTTTATCAGTATTTGTTGAAGCTGAACTAACGAGAAGGCAGTATGAAATAATAAGAAACGTGGACAAGACCAAATACCCATGCTATACTGTGTTACAGAGAGCGAAATCAGAATGTTACCCCCCAAACGAATGGTATAGAGTAACATCGACTTGTGCTGAACTTGAGTTGCAACAGTTACTGGACCTTACCACTAGTCGACTATGTTTAAGTTTGTCTGAAGTTTTGGAGAGAGTACCTGAAGGAGAGAGAAATAATCTTCAGTTGATTTCAAAATGGGGATGTGACGGCTCCCAGCAAAATCAATATAAACAGAAATTTGAGAGTAAAGCCGAAAGTGATGCAAATATCTTTCAAAGCTCTTTTGTATACCTGCAACTTGTGACAAATAATGATGAAAAGAAAGTAATATGGCAAAACCCAACTCCGTCATCACCCAGGTACTGCAGGCCAATCCGTATAAGATTCGTCCACGAGACAACGGATATCACCAATGAAGAGGTTAATTACATTAAAGGAAAGATTAATGCTCTCCAGAAAACTGAATTAAAGTTGATTTGTGGCTCAGTTAATGTGGAACACAACCTGCTTTTCACAATGGTGGATGGAAAAGTCTGCAATGCCGTGACAGGTACAAAATACACACAGAGATGCTTTATATGTGGCGCGACTTCAAAGAATTTTAACGATCTGAGTGATATGTCCGTCTTTGAGCCTTCAGACTCTGAAAATTTGACGTTTGGCTTATCAATATTGCATGCCAGAATACGATTCTTCGAAAGTGTGCTACACTTGTCGTACAAATTACCAATTAAACAATGGCAAGTGAGAAAAAATAGCCCAAACCAGAAGATTATAGATGAGAGAAAGAAGGTCATTCAGGAAGCATTTAAAGAGGAGCTTGGTTTGTTGGTCGATTTCCCAAAACAAGGCTTCGGCAATACAAATGACGGCAATTCTTCCAGGCGATTTTATATGGACATAAAAAAAACATCGGAAATTACAGGCGTCAATGAAGACCTTTTATATCGTCACAAAGTAATTTTGGAAACAATATCCAGTGGTCTAAAGATTGACACAGAAAAATTTGGCAAATATTGTTTCGACACCGCCAAACTGTATGTTGAGCTTTATGCTTGGTATCCCATGCCTCCAACAGTGCACAAAGTCCTCATTCATGGGGCTGTTGTTATTTCTTCGGCAATTTTGCCAATAGGACAGCTGTCCGAAGAAGCCGCGGAAGCCTGCAACAAGCATTTTCGCCAGTACAGGCTTGGGTTTTCAAGAAAATTTTCCCGGGAAGCTTGTAACCGGGACATTGTTAACAGGTTACTGTTGCGCTCAGATCCATTTTTGACAGGCATGAAACCTATATCAAGTAAAAAATCCAAACCATTTTTAAAAGAAACCGTTGGAATGTTACTTCCTGCTGAAATCTCAAATCTATCTGTGACCAGCGCCAGTAACGAGAGTACTGATGATGATGATGATGACGAAAACCCACAAAGTGATTCGGAACACGAATATAGTGACTAATTATTGTAAATATTTATTGTATAAGCTGTATTATACTAGTAATTAAAAAAATTGGTGAACTTGAAATATTTTTAATTTTATTGTCCTGAAAAAAAGTCAAAAAAACTTTTCATGTCATTTTCACTCGAGAACAGTATACTAGAGAGCAATTGTAGATACACAAACACATTAAATAATTTTGGCCAGCTTTTTGGATCAAATACCCCTCCGTGCGCCGATTGCGAATACAACGCACCTGACCTTTCTGACAAACGTCACCCTATAGGGTCACTTTATGTCCTTCTAGGGCGTCAATATCAATATTATAAAGAAAAATACTAGGGATGGGCCGAGATTCGTTTCACATTCGGTTTAATCGACATCATATTCGGCCAAAATTCGCTACAAATGCCGAACATTCCAATCAAGAAATAATGATCTTTTAGTACACAAGTAAAATAAAATCATAAGTTTTTATTTATTGTTTGCTAGTTGTTACATAATTGACACTTAAATGTGTTCTAATATAGGTTAAACAGCGACTGGATCCTAAAGATGAAGTACGGCATCGAAGCATTCGTTGAATGTTTCACACAATGAAATAAACTATTCCTTGAATTTCTTACGTAATGTTCTGAGAACTCAAAAGTTCCTTATTTGATGTAACGCGAGCTTCATACAACATTTATGATTAGAACTATTATTGAAATATTGCGAGACTGTGAGGTTATCGTGGGGTCGAATCGAGCACGCAACTTCGCATTTCCGAGTGGTGCAACATAGCAGATTAGGGTTAAAGGTGATGAGGTGTAACATCACTATGCCTGGGTACAAATTGGAAGTCTGAACGCATGTAGGATGACTGACTATTGCCAATGTTGCCATGGGCGAGAGAAAAATAGGAAAAAAAATATAACGGAAATCCGAATTATTATCAAATGTCGACTGTTGCACTTGCAATGCATCTCATTCAGTAAATTTAACTAAATTCTTGAGCAATTTCAAATCGCATTCGAATCCATAATGCACTCCATGTCAAATCAAATGTCAGTTTGCCAGCTCAACCCTAATTTGCGCGCGGGAATTGAAATACTGCGAAACAAAAAAAAAATGGAATGTTAATTTTCGGCCAGCACTTGTCAAAATACTTATGTCCTAATTATTTCAAGAACCAGTTTGTAACTCCTTCACTGAAATCGATACAATAAGCATTTCGTATGTGAAAATAAACTTGATTAAAATTCTTCGCAATCAATTTACACTGCGAATTAAAATTACATCAATCAAATTGCATTTACGTGACATTTTCAATTTTGTACAATCTCTGTATAGGTGATTAACGTTTAATAATAAATTGTTTATTGCAAATTATTGCTATATTCTTGAACTATTCGTGACGTCAATAGAGTATATGAGCTGCTATTCAGCAAGTACTTACTATTAAGCTTATTTCTGTATCCGCATTTTCAATGACAGAACTCATAAAGTCATAATAGTGGCAATAAGAGTAGATATTTTTTGCCTACTTTGTATAAGCCTCCTTTTCAAACATCTCTCAAATCTTATACGATCTCACACTCACAATAATATTGAAAAATATTAAATACTAGCAGACCCGTCAGACGTTGTCCTGTCCAAGTTTTAATTATTCCTGCAAAATTCCCATAGAAAATGCACTTTCTGTTTTCCCGCATTTTCAAATCTTCTCGGAAACATTAGAAACACTCACAAAAATTCGGACTATTACATATTAAAATAAAATTGGCAAAATCGGTCCAGCCATTCTGAAGATCATCTCAGAATGGCTGGACCGATTTTGCCAATTTTAAAATTTATCTTAAAAATTAAATTAATGCTACCAAACAACAGCATTTCATTTTTATTACTTATACAGGGTGAAATTTAATTCATGGGCATCCTCTTAAGGGGTATACTACTACTACTATATATTGTACTCATCATTATGCCCAACTTTCACCATCGGAACAACCCTGAAACCGCGGGAAAAAAATCAGCTCTTCCCTACATTTATGTTTGCATCGCTCGTTAAAATGTGAAAAACACCGGCCAATTGCGTGTCGGACCACGCACAATGAAGGGTTCCGTATTTGGAATGAATTTATCCCAAGAACAAACTTAACATTGTAGTTGAAAAACATGTTCTCCCATACGGAATGTATGGGAGATCATGTTTTTCAAACCGCAAATTTAAGTTGGTTGATTATTTCTCGTTAACCTGTACAGCCTACTTCGCTCTCATAGTTTTTCTTTTAATTTCGTTATATATACTACTGCTGTGAATTTTTTCACAAGTCCAAGTACAACTATTTAGCTAGAAGGGGGGGATACTTGAATCTAACAAAAAAATTCAGTTAAAAGCTTAATATTTCGCAAACAGATGCCTGAATCCAAAAATGGTTTCAACAAACTCACAATATTTTTGAAAGACCTTTCTAACGATACCCCACAACATGGGGTAGATGAGAAAAACACATCCCCACTTTACGTGTAGGGGAGGTACCCTAAAAAAAAATATTTTGCTTGATTTTATTTTACCACTTCGTCGGCATGATTAATATGTATAGATATGTCAAATTACAGCTTTCTAGTACTAACCGTCTCTGAGCTAAGCCGCGGAAAGACAGACGGACAGACAGACAGACACAAAGACAGACAGACGGACATGGGGAAACTATAAGGGTTCCTTGTTTACTACGGAACCCTAAAAAGGGAACAACAGATTTTGTTTTCATAATTTCAGGGTTTGTCCCATAGTAAAAGTTGACCCCCTAAAAGGATGCCCATGAGTTCACCCTGTATCGATTTAAATTACCCCATATCTAAAGTACCAACAAACATTGGCTTTTAGATATAGTAGTTCGACATTTTATTGGCACAACCGGCGTTAATCAAAACAATTCGCCTCGCGAAACTACTGACAATTAAAATGTTTGACGTGTTTCTTGCGCCCGCGCACCCGATTGACTTACTGATCGATTCAAGGTGAATACTATTCGACTGGATTCACGTGATGCTAGTTGGAAATGGTTGTCTACTTGTCATCAATGTTTGTAACAAAAATTTGTATTTAAATCAATTCAAAGCACGCTTTGGTATGCCTAACAGTCTTGATAAAATCCTATAATTCATTTTGACACTATCTATAGAAAGTGGGTGGTCATTTTATAGTCGAGACCACACAGAACCAGTTTTGCACAATAAACAATTAAATAACAAGTTTTTTTCCACAAAAAAAATCTTACTTTTCTCGTCGCTTGCATATGATCATAAACTTTATCACAAACTAGTGCGAAAAAATCTTTCTACACCTAGGCTTAACCCTGCGAATGCAGACGGCTGGTGCAGGTAAAAAACCGTAACCTTTTGCGCTCATTCGCGCTTTGTCGGGGTTGACGCGGTTACCGCAAACAGTAAGACCTCTACCAACCGTGACGGTATAGCGGTCGGTCGCTTAGACCGGTAAAAAGTCTAAGAACGCACTTCTTTTTTTGTGTATGGCATCTCGCAGGTCAACCAAGGAAGTTGTCGGCTGCTTAACCGGGTTATCCTGTTGATGCCTTAATAAATAAAGGCTTAAAAACTAAGCGACTACTCGGTAAGAGTCCGGACCTTGGCTTACGGCATCGCTGGGGGAGGGCAGCAAAGGGACATGCTGGATCGGATCATTCTCAGAACGCACGCGGTGAGACCTACATATGTCACCTCATGTAAATTCTTCCAGTCATATTTAGTGAACGAAAGAATGAACGCTTTTAATAAGCACCAATTTATTCAATCACTCAGTGTTAACACGCGTGTCAATTCAATGCTAAAGTACTAACATCAAACACACGATGAATTTTTATGTCTTGATTTAAAAGGATTTTTTAATGTTTTTATTAAGCTGGGCGCGTGCATTGCGAATTTGGTTACTGCGGATTTATTTTTACGCTACGCTAAAAATATAAAACGATATAAGATTTACTCCTTATTGATATTATATATAAAGATGATTATATATTCTGCATTTGATAGAACAGTAGGTAACGACCACCTTGAGCAAATAAAAAAACTAAAAAAAAAACTGTTCTTGCACAAAACATTACAGTCATGCCCGTAACAGCTGCGTTCAGTAACCGACTGCCTGTCTACAACACAATTATCTTTGGCCATTGTTCGCTTTCGGTTTTCAAATTGACCAACACCCATTGGTGATTGATCTGTTCTTACAGTTATGTAAACAGTCATTGTCTTAACACTGCCACCGTTGAGAGGATAAAGGCCTGTGCAGACCAGCGCGACACGAACAATACAATTTCTAAGAAAACTTCACAGTATAACAATGACCGGTGTCGCGTCGCGCGACAAGTCGCGTTGGTCTGCACAAGCCTTTATGCCATTAGATGTGCCACCTGTTCAAAATTATGTTGTTTTTTCTTAGTTAGCAGTACCGCCTTTGCCAATCTTTTAGGTAGTCTAAAACTTATAAGTAAAATGAATACTTACTACATAGATCAATATTAATAAAGGTAGGTTTCTGATGCTGGAAGTGATACTTTCAATTAACGTAAGAGATGATAATGATGAAGAGGCAGGTTGTATAAGAAATATAAGAAAAACTGCCACAAAAGCACAGAATATCTACAAAAGGAATAAAAGCCCGTTATGGAAAAAACCTTTTTTAAATTTTTTATACGTTCCATGGAGAAGCGGTACAAAAATTAATAATTAAATTCAAAAGAATTTCTTGGTCACAAAACACCAAAATTCTTTTCTAAATTTTGTATTACAATACAAAATATGAATCTAAGAAAAAACTTCTTTAATTACGTTCCTTTCTCATTCCTCAATTTCAACGATGACTAAGATCTTAAAATAAAACTATTCGAGGAATGCACCCGAATGCTTGGAATTCTCTCAACAAAAGGTGCTTTCGATCGTGTTTTGAAAGAAGGAAGCTATAAAAAACTCTCCCATCAGCGTTAATAAACTTAAACGTCTCTATATGTAGGTTAAGGGATATTTCGTAATAGTTTTCTTGGCAGATGTAGTTGATACGACGTTTTTGGAGTTCCGTCTTTGTTTTAGTAGCTGTTAAATCTCCGGTTGTAGTGTCCGAGAGTAGTGCAATAGTGCAGAAAAAGTGCATGACAGTTAAGAGTATGTCATGCACACTTAAATGTCTCGCTGATGGTAGCGAGTGTGTTGGATCATTCGTTTCCCTACAAAATTATTGAGCTGGATGGAGCTGATCCACGCGTCATGTTCGTGACCGGGCGCCTTCAGTTTAGGCTTATTTTAAATCTTATATTTTGAATTGTTTTTGTTTTTTTTACGTTGTTCTCACATATAGAAGCAACAAGAATGATGTACCCAGGATTTTGTAATATCTATATTTAAAAGAGTGTCCTTGGAGTTTCTTGCCCGTGCTTCTCCATAACGATCTACGTTTTGGAATGGACAACTAGCTTCAACTTTCTGACTAACTGACCGACTGTTTGACAGTTCAAAAGTGCCTGTAAATAATAAATGCTTTGAGTTTTGAGTGAATCTATTTGTATCTGGTTGGAGATAAAATTGTTTACGAAACATATTTTTTGTATTCTCAATCTTAAACAGCGTTGTGTCTGAAACGATCACAATATGATATTATACTCTTTCCAAAATTCGGTATGCCATATTGGTATTGTGCGACAAAAAACATTTAATTAGTAGGTACACATCAAGCTATACATTTCCAGTTTATACTGATCTTGCATTGTATAGGATTTCCGTAGAATGCGAGGCCAGCTTATACTAGAAATGTTTAGCTTGGTGTGTAGCCGTGTGTACTAGGTACTTGATAATTTTAACCCACTTTGTTCTCGAAACTTACGGTTCATCCCAAGTCAAGCTCCAAAACTGCAATTGCAGGAGTTGCAGTGCGTACAACACGAAAAAATTAACACCCCGGTAGTATCACATCTTGTAAAAAAAATCTCCTCTTCTGAAGAATGATACCTAATCATTCATTCTCATGTGACTTATTATTTAGATAGAAAGAAAACTGAACAATTTAATTTTTACAAAGGCTGTGAGTGGTTTACTTTTAAATGACCACAGTTTACACCAACATATACTCCATGTTCATAAACGTCAATTTTAGTTACATCTCTAAAATAAAATCTATCTATACTGAACCCAGCATCACTGGCTGGTAAAAGACTACAACCATAACTTCCCATGTTCCGGAACTACCGTATAGTTTTAACGAACGTGTTGATGTTGTAAGCAGCCATTTCGTCAGAGATAGTCATCTCCTGCGCCGACTTTTTTATTAAACGAGTCTATTTTAGATATTTTAATGGACATGTAGATACACATGCTCTGTATTTTATAACTTGGAAGTAATTTTGTAAATATTTGTTAAATGCTAACATTTATCAGATCTTATCAAAGGAAAATTGCTAATTTTTTGGCGTGTCATGCTCGAAATTACTTTACTTGTATTCACGAATTAATGTAGTTGTGTGGTTGGAAATTGGTTTGAAATACTTATCAATGCCACATTATCTTTTATATATGCTACAATTCTACAAGTGGCAGCCTGTTCTTCTTTATCATAATCACTTCAAATATAAATCGGTCTAAGGTCATTCCGCAATTTATTAAGTCATAATTATCATAATATGGTGTGACACTACTTTACATTATTTTTCAATAGATACCTCCTTAGTTATTTAACACTTAAGAGCGTTTATCCTAAAAGCTGGCAACGTCGCAAATAGCTGTCAAATATTTAGCTGATTATTTATTTATTTGATTTTGCTGTTTTGATTCATTTGGCAATATTACTGTATGGAAATATGAAATGTGGCTAACTAGTTCACAAAAATATTGATTATGAAATGCAATGATTAATATCGTAACACGTAATGTATTTGGAAACTTTCCAAATGCCTTTTTACACCTAAAACGGGCACAACATCAAATTCAGTGTTATAATTGCAATTCATTATTAATATTCTAGTTCACTAGTTAGCCAAATTTCTTATTTCTATTCAGTAATATTGACAAATTAATCAAAACAGCCAAATATTTGACATGTATTTGCGGCGTTGCCCACTTTCAGAATAAACGTTCTTAACACTCGGTAATTGAGTGGCAGACGTCGAAGCAGAGGTCGCATAGGCTTGCACTTGTAGCGGATTTCCTTATAAGTTTTATATGAGAAAATAATATTAAATAAGTCATAACATAATCAGTATCATTAAGCTCGAGTTTCTATTCCTGTTTAGGAAGTAGATAGCTATATTTATCCTTGGTCTCGTGCCAATTTCTTCCTCCGTTTCCTCGTAGGCACAATAATAATATAATAAAGTACTTACTAGTACATTTATGCTTCCTATAATAATGTTGTTGTTAGTCAAAAGGGCAGTTGTTTATTTTAGACTTAAGGCTTGTACAGACCAGCGCGACTTGTCGCGCGACGCGACACGGGTTATTGTTATACTGTGAAGTTTTCTTAGAAATTGTATTGTTCTTGTCGCGTCGCGCGACAAGTCGCGCTGGTCTGCACAAGCCTTTAAGAGAGAAGTCCTGCTCTACTTATGATGAGTTCAGTCTTACTAGTAACATTTTCGCGCGAATCCGAGTAGGTACAGCCGGACTATTCTCTACAAATCTCACCGTGACATCTTAAACTGCGTTCACGATTTCGTTTCCAAACATGTAATTCAATATGAGTTTTTGGAAAAACAACTTTAGTACCCATGAAGTCAGTTTGCGCTGTAACTTAAATCATTTTTATGACTTTTTTAATACATATCGAATTTGGCATATAGGTAGACCATAACCTGGAGTAGGACATAGGATACATTTTATCTCGATATTCCCACGGAATCGAGACTTGTGCGGGTGAAACTGCGAGGCGCAACTAGCAGGAAATAATTCACGAGGATCAAGTTGCGGGGAGATGCTAGTCTAGAATAAACAATCTGGATGTGTGGTGCCTAAATATATCACAAAAACATCGTCCTTCTCTTCGAAATCGGTTTCCAAAACAATGTTGTCGAAAGTTGACTTACGTCCTGTGGGTTTAAAACGGCCGCTTTAGCAGAATCATTATGATAATAATAGGAATCACACAAACTGTCACAAACTGACATAATAATATCTGCTTTCAATTCTTACGCAATTCATCTGTTTGACAGTTTTATAAATTATAATGAAATAACATTTAAACTGTAGAAATAAAAAATTAAAATCTCATTTGATTAATAAAAACTGTAAAGAAAAAAAATCCGGTAAAATTACGATCTTAATTTTTTTCATACGGCAATATTTACACCAAATATGGATTGAGATATTCAGCTAAAATATGTGTCACCATAGAGGAGTTGATGGGAATTCAGAAAATGAATTGCTTTTAGAGGAATTGCTTAATGTGGCCGTTTTAGGCCCCTTGGTATTTTATAGATTTTTTAAAATATTTTCACCGACTACTAGGTATGCAGCAACCAGCTCATAACACGCGGACATCCGACCGGTTGATCTATATCCACGGTTAACGTTCTACCGAGCAACCATTAGGTATGTTGTAATAAATAACATAACCCTTTCCGCGTGGAATCAGTGTTGAAACAATAAATTGTTCTCAGCTTATGTAATATGATGTTTTATCGTATTTGCATCTGAACTGTTGGTAAACTAACTGATAGATGCTATAATAAAATAATTTAAAGAAATATCTGCATTCTAGATCAGAATTTTCAGTTCTGAACTCTCAATATTTGTAGGTTCCGTAATGATCTACTGTGGCTATAGTTATAGACTTATTTGCATTGACAATACAATATCAAACAAATAAATAGCAGAAGTGATAGCCTATTGGTGTCTGCCAAGTCATAGGTCTCGAGTTCGAACCCAAGGCACGCACCTCCGACTCATCTCCTCTGATTCATGTGCGTATTGTATAATTATCATTAACTTCAAAAACGGTGAAGGAAAACATCGAGAGGAAACCGGCATGTCTGAGAGATATTTCTCGACGGCATGTGAAGCCAAGTCAGTGGCCCATGGGCGGCTTTAAAACTCTGACACCAGGTTATTCACTAACCACACGAAAAGAAGAAGAATCAATATCGGACATAGTGTTATTGGGTTTTTCCGGAGTCTGGATTTGTGCCCGGTTGATGGCAAAAGACTGGCCCCCTATTATAATAATAATACCAGCCTGTTACTGTCTCACTGCAGGGCAAAGGCCTCTTCTCATATAGAGAAGGCACGAGCATTGATCACCACGCTTGCTCAAGGCGGGTTGGTGATTTCAGACTTATATTAACTATAAGTTCAGGTTTCCTCACGATGTTTTCCTTCATCGATGTCAGTAATGTTCAACATAAACTCAGAAAGTACATATGAATTGAAAAAGTCACATTGATAAACACTAACTCACAACCTCGTGCATGAGAGGTGAGGCCTTAACCACTAGGCCATCACAACCACGAACACATAACTGGCGAAATATGGGTGTACCTCTGCCTAACCCTTCGGAGCATCCAGGCGTGATGTTATAAAACAATATGAAATTTTATTCTGATCGCAACATTTAAAAAACTTCAGAATATATTTCCATACAAAACCATACGATTAATAACATGTGGTGTGGTTGGCACAGGTTTAATTGATTCAGCACCTTGTGTTGGCAGTACCGAGGCCTTTGTTTTGCAGTCACAGTGTTAAACTAAAAACAATACACCTATTGGAGTACATTACTACTACTCACAATACCTACGCTGTGTAGTAATAGCCACTATGTTGTCTGCAGCCCTTGTTCACTATTTGGATTAAAACCTGAGCGCCTAACGTAAATTCGAATGATTTTATAATTGAAAATATTCGTTTCGTAAATAATATTTAACTAGTTTTCATACTTTATTAATATCTAATGGGTGATACTAATTGTGCTTATCGCAAAAAATTTAAGCAAAATGCTTTAGGAGGAGTTGCATTTTTGATTCAATAAACGTTCGAATTTGCGATACGTTTACGTGGCGCGTTCTTGCTATTAGGGCTATGTGCCTAAAACATGTGGCAATCTGACCACATATTAGATCATAGTGCTGAGATGAGGTTGACTCTTGGCTAAGTGTGTCAGATCAGTCTTGAAGTATAGAATCAGCCCTTTTTTGTAGAACTTGGAACAACAGCCGCACGGGTCGATTCATAACGGGTCGGTTAAGCTACGCTTGCCGCGGTTGGTTCGGGGATGAGAGACCATCTTTACATACGAGACTCCTCCGTGGCTCGGAAAACACGTCATTCGTGTCGGCGGTCATTACGGGTCGAAACCACAAAGTCTGACAACCAGTCTAAACCAAGGCGTATCGTATTATCCAGTCCTGGGGGTCTACTCCGAAGCGTTAAATCCGAACTATCGGGCCGAACGTTCGGACGTTTCCTACTACGAACTTCATTTAGTTTCGGTCGGTCGGTTCGGATTCGACCGAACTTCATTTTGACGTTTGTTGTATCGTAAACCCTACTCTGAACGAGAAAAGTCCGACCGATAAATTGAGTTTGACAAGAGTTGCATCGTGGAATTAATGTCAAAATTCACGACAACAAAATAGCTACCTTTTGAGTATCGTAAGTATGGAATTTAATGAATTATTACAATTATCTCGAGTTTTATATTAGTTTAAAGTGTTAAAGTGAATGTGTCTTATTTAAAATTGTAGTGAAATGGCATTGCGTATGTATATGGTGGAAGAGGCTCTCAGAGAAGAGCGTTTGGAGCGCAGAAGGAATCGCAGACGACTTCGTGACTCCTTCAACACTAATTTAGTGCCCGACCTTGAGTTTGTAGCTAATTACAGACTCAGTCGAGCACTGTACGAAGAACTCTGCCAGGATATAGTGCCCCTGTTACCCCGGAAGCGTAATCGCCGTGCAATCGACCCTGCTACAAAGGTATTTTTGATACACAAAAAGTAGATATTTTTGTACTATAATAACTATCATATTATTAGCAACATAATAAAAATTAATCCTTCTTAAAATTTAGATACTTGTTGCCTTGAATTTTTACGCTCGGGGCAGCTATCAAGGGTCTGTGGGGCAGAATGATGATGCTCCAATGGCCCAGCAAACCGTCTCCCGATGTATACGAGAGGTCTCGTGTGCAATGAATACACCCGAAATAATCAGAAAGTACATTAAATTTCCTCAAAATGCAAGTGAAAGGAATGTCATCAAGAGGAAGTGAGTTTGAAAGTTCATTAATTCTAATACCTACAAAAACTTACAAAGTTTATATGTAGTGAGGAAATTTTTTAGAGAGAACCTATTGTAAGAAAAATATATTAAACGTATGATGGGAGAATTTATAGCCGAGAAAGCTGCCTTTAATGTAACTTTTGTTTCAAATTATGTTGTTTCTTTTCAGATTTTATGGAAAATGTAGTTTACCAGGTGTGATTGGGTGTATTGATTGCACACATATTGCTATTGTGAGGCCCAGTGAGCATGAGGAGCGGTTTTTTAATCGAAAACATTTCCACTCAATTAACACCCAAGTGGTAAGTAATTTCGTTAAAAAATTACTAGATTTTAAAGAACATGATACATTCAAAGAGTCATAAGAGTATGCTTTCCAGATATGCGATTCGGACTGCCTTATCCTAAATGTGGATGCAACTTTTGGTGGAGCCACGCATGATGCGTTTATCTGGTCTCAATGTGAGATCAAGGGGCATCTGGAGAGTCTCACGGAGACAACATATCTGTTAGGCAAGTATAAATTGATGTACATTTTTCAAATGCACTACACATACATATACTTACATAAAGTTAACCAATAACAATATTTTACTTTGACAGGTGATTCAGGATACCCTTTAAGGGAATATCTTATGACACCAGTAGGTAATGTTGTAGAAGACAGTCCAGAAGGCAGGTTTAATGCTGTGCATAAGCGTGCCCGCTCCACCATTGAACGCACATTTGGGATACTCAAGGGTCGATGGAGGTGTCTCTTGGCAGCCAGGGAGCTGCACTACGATCCAGACAGAGCAGGCAGAATAATCTTAGCCTGCTGTGTTTTACATAACATGTGCATAAGGGCCGGAGTGAGTGCTCCGGACTTAACGCAAGAGGATTTTGAATCGGAGAACTCCCGGCAGGTCACAACACATCAGCCTGCTACATCTGCCACAGATTCTTTGAGGAGGGGACAAAGGGCGAGGGAAAGACTTATACAATTGTTAGAAAATAGTTAATAATATATATTTTTTTACTAATCAGTTTCTTTCTGTACTCAAATTAACTTAACGTTAGTTAGAACTATACCAAAATTTACAAATAGAACTAATCTCAATTTGTTACAAATAAAATGAACAAACAAAGCGGGTTAAAAATATATAATTATAGAGCAATTACAAGTAAGTTGGCTGCGTGTTGTTGAGGCATTGCTGACTGGTGGGGCTGAAGCTTGTTGGCTTGTTTCTTGCTGTGTCTGTGTTTCTGTTGGCAAAGATGTGCAAAGAATAAGTATATAATAAAACAAAATAAACTAAAGAATACTAAGCACAAAGTAAGTGCTTAGAAGTTTACGAGTTCATAAAAACAAAAACTACTTTTACATTAGTTTAACAAAAAAAATAAATTGCTGAAGGTAATGTTAAGATAGTGTTGTGTTGGTTTCAATGTTTACAATAACACAACAAAAATAAATAAAAATTAGTAAATAATACTGTGTATTCTATTGAAACTGGAATATTAATTAGTTGCACTACATACCATTTAGTAAAAAAAGGTCTTCTTGGTTAGATGGCGTACAGGTAGAGGCAGCAGCAGCAGCAGCAGTATATGTCTCCTGAGACAGCTGGAAAATAAAATAATAATATGTGAGTTGTGATAAAGCCACATTATTTTATTTTTCTATATAAATTGTCACTGATCATCAGGCCACAGGTACACTCTTGTATTGAAAAATTTATATATTACTATATAGACAGAAAAACAAATAGAAAAAATACATACATGCTCAACAAAAGCTTGTGATCTTGCCGAGGTCTGCGGTTCACCAAATCCATCTCCCATTATGGAAACTATCTTAAGTTCCCATTGGGAGAGTGAGGGAGCCGTCGATGGTCCACCTCCTGTGGCAGACGCAGACCGCCGTGCAGCCGCTGCTGCCTTTTTTGCCAGATGTTTTTTATCTGTCCACACCTAAAATAAATTAAAAATGTAATTGCACACACACTCTCGTACAAAAAAATATTGTATAAAATGTAAATTAGTCCTATCAGAAATTCGGTTCAATTTTAATACCTAGTTACAATCAAGTATTGTATAATGTGGCACAGATATTAAAAAAAAAAATACTGGACTGTTCATAAAAACATGTATTGATACAGATTGTTCTTGTCAATTCACATAAAATTCTGTAAGTAATTCAAATTGACAAAATTAAGCGGAACAGACAGGTAATGCAATAAATATGTATTTCATTAAAATTATTTAGATAAAAAGCTGCATCCAACCACAATAGTGACTGAACGATGAACATTAAATAATTTATTGCAATGTAGAATGTATGATATTCGTGTAAATCTAAACTAGGTACATAAGCACTTAATAAATCAATTAATGCAAACTTACTTTTTGCCACTGTTTTGTAGTTTTGGTGCACCCGCCCATAGCATTCAGCGTGGTGCAAATGTCCTCCCATAGTCGATGACTCAGTGTACGACCGTCGATACTCCTCAAGCTGCCTTGAGCCAAATCTCGATGCTCCTCAAGGAAATTGAGGAGAGCATCAATTTGTGCCGCTGTCGGTCCGGACATGGCGACTTATTCTTGCAGAGTGTTTGTTCATAACTTTCATTTCCAAACATCCAAAACACGAACATGAGAAAACTATAAACCCAAGGGGCACTTAATCACGGGTAAAAATAATATTTTGAGTATATGATTTAACTTGGTGTTTGTTGACATCTCATAACTTAACTCTAACACTTTACACTTCAGTCAGCACTTGATGACAAACGACCGAAATACGGTTATCGCTATACTTAACGATAGCGACAGATGCGATTTGGTTTGAGTTTAATTTTTTTCAAGAATTTTGCAAGAAAACATCTCAAGCACCGCTTGTTTGTTTACTTGCCATCGTGTGACTTTTTTATTTTGACAATCGGCAAAGGCATCGTTGCCGTCAAGTCAAGTCGGCTACAAATATATTGTTTATTTGAGAAATATTACGATGTTCGTAAGTATAAATACTGAATTAAAACCAAAGTTCAATTTCCTTATTATAAAACAATATTTTAGTGTGTAATTCAACAGTTAAATTATATCGAAATGAATACTAATGACTAATAAAAACATATCCGAAAAACGTTCAACTCTAGCACTACATTTAGTTTGGTTCTACACTCCACCGAACATTGACTATGGTACCGACCGAACTGAGCCAATCCGAACATTGTTCGTAGTAGGACAACAATGCAAAGTTCGGTCGTGTGTCGGTCGGTTCCGAACATTCGTATGTGTCATTTCAGAGTAGACCTCCTGGGTTGTGGAGGTCAGATAGGCAGTCGCTCCATGTAAAATACTGCTATTCAGCTGCATCTGGTTAGATTGGAAGCCGCCCCAACATAATTAGGAAAAGGCTAGGCATATGAAATGGAACCTCTCTGTTGGTAGATAACAGCTTTCCAAAGGTTGTCTTTAGTGGCTAAAAATAAAACTTACGTAGGCGTCTTGATCGCTTGACATCAAAACTAAAGGAGGTCGACGACTCTTACTCGCTTAATTTCCTCAAAAAAGGTAAATTCAATAAATTATTAAGAATTAATTAATTATTATTAGTCCGTCTTTGAGATTATAAAAAAATATTGGACACGTTTTTTTTCTTTTTTTACGTAATCTTTACTTATTACTTTAGATTACGACGATACATTGAGGTAAAATGTGCCATGACGTCACGAGTATGTAGATTTTATTCGTACTAGTGACGTAGTGACCCCCACTCCCCAACTTAAAATGCGTTTTATCTAAGTAATTTTTTATTAATATGATAAAGCAAAAAATACGTGTCTACAATTTTTTTATTATCTAACGGACTATTTTTTTATTTATTTTTTTCCCAGGCTTTATCCCTATTGTACTAATGTAGATTAACAATTTATGAATGGTCCAAGCAGGCTTCTGTGATTTCATAGCATAAGCATAGAATCATCAGACAATAATATTCCCACTGCTGGGACACAGGCCTCCTCTATTCGAGAGAGGGTGGGCTGTAATCCACCACGCGGGCCCAGTGCGGGTTGGTAGATGTCACATGACTTTGAATTTTTCTTGGATATGCCGGTTTCCTCACAATGTTTTCCTTCACAGTTTTGAGAGCATTGGTGATGAAATTATTTACACAAAATAAAGCGCCTGTCTGGGTTCAAACACACTCGTAGGTCAGGGCCGTTACCAGTGTTCTCTCTACTCTCTGTGACGTTTTATTGGCTCTCATAATCTTCTATTTTCTGTGTAGGTCGATTTATCAGGTCGACCGTTATACACAATATTCAATCATGTTGTAATCATATGCCGCGTTAGTAATTATCAGTGATCGGAGTAGGTAGATTGATTTTTAGTACTTGTATCATAAATGCACACAGAAAGAATAACATGGATAAGCCATTTTTCCGGAAAGTAATTCCGGTATTTCCGGATTCAATTAAATATTGTTAATGTTGGTAGTGATATTATTACTAGGGGTATTATTATTAGTGGTAGTCGTTGGGTTTTGTCAAATCGTGACAAAAAAAAAAAATAGGAAGAATAATAAAGAATAAAATTGCTCATTTTATTACAATTCCTACCTTTTTTTTGAGGATGGCAAATCATCAAATGACTCCTTCCACTCTGGCAGAATACAATTCCTACATAAGTTCCGGTTTTTTTTTAATAATCCACCAATTCCGGAGGAATGTCCATAGTAATATATACGTTTCGGATCAATGACCCCAGTTCAATCTACCTACTCCGATCACTGGTAATTATGCACTGCATTGTACATTGTTCATCGACAACAATAAAGTGATACTTGTTATACAATTATGTGGGTCATTGTACAAAAGAGGTGGGATATCTAAAGGTCGCTGATAAACTGTAAAAACGGTGTTATTATTGTTTACTAACAGTTGCCCTGGAATTCTTTTGCAAATAAACTTTAACCTGGGCTCAAAACTGGGTTAAACAACAAATAACATCACGCCTCGTGCATTGCAGCGTGCAGTGTATTT
Source organism: Agrochola lota (assembly GCA_947364205.1). Lineage (NCBI taxonomy): Eukaryota > Metazoa > Arthropoda > Insecta > Lepidoptera > Noctuidae > Agrochola > Agrochola lota. The sequence goes on along the minus strand of OX376221.1, from coordinate 5,067,683 downwards.
GTTTTTAACCCTGTTTTTAACCCGGGTTAAGTTTTAGGTAAGGAAGGGTTAGGCAGATCACCTTTAGTACTCCCATATTTCGCCAGTTATTGTTTCAGTCCCATGTAATAGGGAACGAGCCTATTGTCGTCAGCTAGGCACAAATCTAGATTCCGATTCTGCTACTGAGAAATCCCCGATGAACAACCCAATAACACTTTGCCCGTAGCGCTTGCAACCACTAGATTATCGACGCAGTTAAAAAAATCCTCCCCTATTACACTTCTACATCCTCTATCCTCTATAAAACATATGTATATCTGTTATATTTCTACGTTTCTATCTTCAGAAAAAGGGACTTTGTGTCAATAAGTTGCCGGAAAAATTCGGCCATCTTCCGTAAAAATATGAACGTTACTATTTGCAATACCTGTACATATAATTATGTAGAATTGTAAATGCACCGTAGATGAGAGTAGACGAGAGCCGCAGAGAGAGAGAGAGAGAGAGTAGAGTAGTAATAATAAGTAATATTTGCTCATAGTATCAAATCAAGTGTTCAAAATAATATATGGGGATAAATTTTTATATTATATAAGTAGGATAGTATACAATCTTAAATATAATATACATCTAACACTAAAATATATAAATTATGTATAAGTATACAGAGGAAATAACAATAAAAAATAAAATTAAGGAAGAGCTCATTGGGCATCAAAAAATTCATCCTCATTTCTATCAGTTGGAAAAGTGCCCAAAAGGCTGGCAGCATTGCCACGCTGGATGGCAATGCTGATTCTTTGACCTAAAAATTGGCCAGCCGTCCCAACCTCATTATAAAAATAAAATAACTTAATAAATGTTTTCACACGAAAAAAAAAAAAAATTGTACTTATTATGTAATTACTCAAATTAAAGCCCTCTTCCTCTCTCCTACTTTGCTGTGACCGACAGGGTTCACAATGTTCAAATTGTGAAGTGCAATAAATATATTAAGTACTAACTTCCACCCGTGGCTTCGCTTGCGTGGTATGTCGATAAAATTAGCCTTTGTCCTTGTCCAGGGTTCAAAGTCTCCCCATACCGAAATCGGAAATTCACGAAAATCGGTTCAGTCGCTTAGCCGTGAAAGCGTAACAAAAAACATACTCTCTTCTCTTTAAAATATTTGCTTAGAATAGTTAATTGATTCAGGCGTGACTTTGCGGAAATCCATTATAAAATACAATAGACGACTTATATGAAGAGTATGACTCTTTAAGAACAGTTAAGCGGATTAGGTTACTAAATATACGTCGTCGATTGTATTTTATTTGTTTAGAAGATGAATTGTATCTATGTTTTTCGTTTGAGTTTACTTAAGACTTTAATGACATGGAAACTTTACTGAATATAAATTTAATGAAGACTCTCGACGAATTAATCACAAAATTCATTAAACCTGATTCAGCCACTGTAAATGCTTCTAAGATCAAATAAAAAGACATATCGCTATCAACAGTGACGTGAGGGGTTTCGTAAACATGTGTGCACTAGTCGAGGTGTAGTTTGATTGTTGGAAATGTGTGCGTGTGAACAAGTATGCACAGAGCGGAGGTGTAGTTTTGCATCTTTCACTGTACTGTTCGCAGCGATATCTCTTGGTTTTTTATTTGGTCTGAGCTTATGAGGAGCATGAGTTTGCCAAAAAAATGTTCGCACTAACTGACTAAACATAATTGTTGGCATACATTACAACTACAAAGTGTTTGTTCAATAACGTAGCGTTAAATTAACTATTTTCACATCAGAACTACTCAACACGTTCATTTGCTGTGAAATTATTTGACTTCGTAATCCATTTTTAGTGTACTAGTACACACGGCTACACATCAAGAGATCTCGAATCGTATAGGATTTTAGTACAATGCGAGGTCAGCTTATACTGGAATTGTATAGCTTGATGTGTAGCCGTGTGTACTAGTAGTATGAAATGGTTTTAAATAACATTGTGAAAATGACTCACGTGTTTGTATATCACTTCACTTCACTTTTGACAACAATTCCCAGAAAATAGGGATAAAAACTGCCACTTGCTCACTTCAGACTACTCGTTTAGACGTGATCTTCAGTATAAAATCATTAAAAGTCGATTATTCTCGACTTAACCAGTAGGTCTAACATGACAAGCGCGAGAACGGTCTTTTTCTCGTTTTGTCTGAGATTATGACGTCATTCTAAGCCCTAACATGACCGTAAACGACGAGTAAACTCGAAAAATGCACTTTGACACTTCTGGATCTCGCGACGAGAGACCGATGTTGCAAATTATTAAAAACAAATCATTTTTATGATAGCAACATAGCGGCTTGAGATTCCATTGCATTCATTCAATGGTGCCGATTCTCTTGTCACAAATGCCTCTAAACTAGACTAAAATCACCAAATTTTTGTTTATTCCTTTCAAACGACGATTTCCCATTCTGAAATAGACTAAAGTGACACAACTCTACTATATTTTAGTTTGACAGCACTAATATGGTACTGAGATAATAATTTTGTGAAAATGGCAATTTTGCTATTCTGAATTTGACGTTTTTCACCAAAAATGTTGATAGTCTAACTAAATGTGACTATTTTTAATCGCGATTAAAAAGCTGTGGATTTATTTTAGTTGTCATAAACTAAAATTCACACCAACACCTCGACGGTGCAAAAACAGTACTGTATATTTTTTCTTTTCTCTTGCTTATATCTTGAAAATGGTGTGCCCTATCGCAAAAAATAATAAAAATTATGACCCCCTTTATAAATCCCATAAATACCTAAAACTCAATATGTAGGTAATATTTTTTCATATTTTCTATACAAACAGTGAAAAATTCCATATAAAACACGTCGTTCCAATATAAATAGTAGTTTGAAACTAAGTATTTTCATTATTAATACATTGTAAAATAAAATGATGACTAAAATAAGTACAAATATGGAACTGCCATGTTATTTTGGAGTTTTATTTTGTATCATAATTTTGTCTACTGTTATCGACGTCAAAATCGAGGACGAGTAAATGACAGAAAAATCGGAGATTATCTCGTGTTGAATTGTCAAAAACCTAGATAATTAAAGTGCCATGTTAGGGTTTGTCGTAAAAACATCAAGTTTGACAGAACGAGTCGACTATTTTGTATGGCAGCGCTGTCAGAAACCGAGAAAAGTGACAGAAATTTACGACAATTACTCGCGCGAGAGTGAGTTATTGTCGCGTGTGTCATGTTAGGCCTGTAGGAAGAAAACAGGAATACGTAAGTATGAAATCAACAAAAAAGACCACGGGAAAACGTTTCCTCTTTCCTAATTTAAAGATCATGTCTCTTTGTAGTTGAAAGTTTGTTTGTACCTGTATCGGTTAGTACCCCACCGTAACCACCATTTTAACAAGCTAAAAATGTGGTATTTATGACGTTAATGTAATCGGTCTCACGTGGAAGGTGCTCAATGAACTAATTAATGCGACTAACCACCGCGACACTGGCTCACATTCTTTTAAACCCTGATTACGGCGCCATTTGTGCAATTATTGACGCTGTGGGTGTAATATGGGCTTTTCTAATGACAGACTAACTAGCGGGTACAAAGGTGCAGTTTAGAAAACCTTGTCTTCAGAAGGTATTTTATTATTAATGAATAGATTACCACCTAAAAAAAACCAAGACAGAGCGCTGTCAACAGTGAAGTGAGCCCGTTCCGTAAACATGTGTGCACTTTGTGTGGTGTAGTTTGATTGTAGTGTCATTGTAAAAGGTTGTAAATGTGTGCGTGTGAGCGTGTATGCACAGAGCGGCGGTGTAGTGTTGGCGTGCTTCACTGTATTGTTCGCAGGACTCTGTCTTGGTTTTTTATTAGGTTAGAGATTACTACAAGACATTTATTTTTTTCAATAAACATTGACTTGATTATATTGTCCGGCAGGTTCCTAGTTTTTGTGACTGACTATCTGCCTACACCAAATTTTATCATATCACATCGAAATTTTCCCACAAATTTTTAATCTTCAGAAATATTTGAAAAATATAGATTTTTTATATCTCGTAGCCACGTAGCAGTCGTAGGCTCGTAGCACGTTTTAAAGCGCCATCTAAAACTGACCTAAATGATCTACAGTGTACCAAAGTACATTCTAGTACGGATCTACAAGTAATGATAAATCCACTCTGCCCCCAAAGAGCATCGAAATCATATTTAAAAAAAATCTAGTCACGCCCTTTTTACTAGCTTTTTATTACTCACATATAACAGCAATACAGTAGATTGCAGATTCCCTTCGGAAATCATCAGGCATGACGCCTGCGCATGTGTGAATATAATGTAACTCATACAGGGTGATCAATGATCGTAATACATCCTGTTCGAGTCGTGAACTAATCGCTGAGCGAAGGTTCCGTCGAACCGGAACGAAACCTGTTTCAGTGCACACTGTGGAGGCGAAAAGGAGAAGTGTATCTTAGGAATTAAGTTAAAAATTAAATATCTAAAACTTTTTGCTTTTATATGAAATTCATTACGTACCTATGATCTGTTCCAAAAGGATCTGATGAAAATGTAAACAAATCGATCAGATAACGTACCTGTGGATGCCAATTTCCAGTTCCAGAGATTAGCGTGTTCAAACAAGCAAATTAACAAAAAAACATACTCTTCATTTTTATTATTACTATAGAATATATGATAGATAGGAAAGTTCAGGTTTCCTCGCGATATTTTCTTTCACCGATATCAGTCGTGATAAATATCAATAATTATATGTTTATTATACACGTCGCTAGATAAAGATATCGGTAATCTCTGGCGCCGCATAATAAGCCGAAAGTCGTGATCCCAATCTTTATAATAAATGCAAACGTGATTAATTCGGAGAAAAGCCGGGGTTATAAAAATCGCGGAAATTTTGCGCATTTGATGCCAAAGTGACATGTGTTATAGGTACTTATAATCATATTAAGCCCCTGACGCGACGGGTGCGACGCGATTCTGGTAGAAGAAAATTTTCAAATTTTTCTTAAAAAAAAATTCTACTAGAGTCGCGTCGCGCCTGTCTGCGGAAGACTTAAATCACACACAAATTGAAGATATCATAATAATCTATTTATTTTAAATAATATTAATTTCAATCTTATCTGTTGTGAATTACTATGCAAGCTGTTATTATCGTGTGTCTATGACTAGGTATTTATAATAAAGTACCCGATGTGATAAAAAATATGACTGTAATTAAATTTAAAAGGGCATTAGTCCAAATATTAATTGAGAAAAGCCATAACACAATTGACGACTTCCTTACTGATAAATCTCTGCACTGATTGTTACCTAATATTATGATTGACATACATGTTCCTATTCTAACACTTTTTATTCTGATTGACACTTTGACATACTTATATTATTTTTTGACATTACTGTAAAAATGTCACTACTTACTGATATTAGTCTGTTTTTTGTTTTTTGTAATTCTAATGATTTGACATTTATGTTTATTCGGTATCAATTGAATTTCTGTTTAATTTTGGAATTGAATATTATTTGCATGCCCATGAGACGGTAGAATATGGAGGACTACTTTTTTTGAGAAAACATCTATGTACCAATTTACCCATGTTTGCAATAATAAATGATTTGATTTGATTTAGATGATTACCAAAGATATGTGTAATTTGTCAACACTTCGATACGACTTTATATAACTACCCCTAAACTTACAAAGCCAACGATGAGAACAAGAGGTTAACTGTACTTACTGTAACCACTTGTAAACAGTTATTGAACTACTTTGATATTTCAATTAGTTGATAAACATTTCAACACCAACCTCAAACTCTAAACATTTATTTTAATTATTTAGAAAGCAAGCAGTGGTATACAAATTGGTGTGGGGTGGCTAGATACCTCGAAAGTGAAAAATAAAAAACATTTTTACAAAAAAACATGGCCGTTTGACCTCGGTGCAAATGAACTCAAATCCGGAACTGCAGTACTGTTATTTACCTGTATAGTGCTTGAGAACGACAGTACGGCATCACACATGACTGTCATCGATGTCGACGAACTACAACTAAACCCAGTCTAAACGAATCGGAATAACAAACAGAAAAAAACGTACCTAATCGAAAACCGGTTCTTATGATATTGGCGGTACAATTTGTAGTTACTGGGCCTTATCCATTCCACTATCGTTAAGTTAGTACAACGTGCAATAAACTAGGGTTTATTAATCTTAAATAATTATTTAATCCGTAGATAAACGGTTTATAATCTGGTAAATGAGTAGATTGAAACAGTTTCCGAGATCTAGAAACGAAAAGCAGCACGGAAGTATTTTTACTCATCTATGGCGATGCACAAAAAGAGGAAGTTGATTAAATTTTTTAATACGTTCCTATGTGATGCTGGGGAAATTTCGGCATTTTTCTTGCTCCAAACTAGTCATAACACTACACTTCACTACACATTAACCGCGTGTACCAAATACGTGCGATTGGCTGAATATAAAACAGAACACAGATTTACCCAATACCAGTGGGTATGTTCCGATTATGTCTATCAAGCAAGCACATTTGGTACGGTATTACGGATTCCGCAGTCCGCACGCAACGTGCTCGGCACTGGACCCCGAGTGAGTAGGGTTACCACTTCGAAATTAAAGTTTGAAAAAAATCCCGAAATTTTACTTATTTATTGTACAAAAAATAGAAGGATGTGTGTTATGCGTTACTGACAAAAGATTGTCAGCAATCGCTTAATATTTATTATTAAAAAAAACCCCTTTGACGAAAAGTTGGGTAGGGACGGAGTTTAGGCGGGCTGACTGATGTGATTTTGACGTTGGAAAAGTGCTGATTATCAGCCTAGTTTGAATAAATAACATTTGAATTTGAGTCCGGAAAAGTAAAAAAGAAAAGAAAGAAAGAAAAATTGTTTACTCTGCTTAAATAAGACGGAATAAACATTGAAAATTAAACTCGGTAACCAAAAGCTTTATATTGAAGAAAATAAAGTTAAAAAGCCGAACAAAGGCCAGACAGGGGGTTCAAAAAGTCGGACATGTCCGGACAACTCCAGACGGATGGTAACCCTACCCGAGGGCCGACCGTTAGAACATGTGTTGATGTGTCCGTCAGGTGGGCCCGTGGGCCAGTACACGTTTGACCCACACTAGTGTTGTGACCTTTCTGTTATGCATGCGTGGGTTCCCACAGGCAGTGCGTTATGAATTATGGATGGGTTTCAATTATCAGAACTCTTTTTTCGTAAGTTTTGAAAGAAAAGAAAGAAAGAAAGAAAATACATTTATTTAGCACAGACACGCACACAAAAGGCACACAACACAACATATTATACTATAAACAAAAATCAAATTAAAAAAGAATGAAAACAAATAAAGTGTAAATTGCGTTTTATGATACTAGCAGGAAAGTGTGCCTTGCGGCTGCGCCAAATAGGCCTAGATCAGCAAAAATGCCAGACAACTAGTGTCTGACGCTGGTTTTCAACTAGACCTGAAGTGTGAGGTGACGTGGTGTGGTGTTTGCTCCTAGGCGGTCTGGGAATCTTTCGATGGGAAAACTATGCTGTGTTGTTTAATGCCTCTTTATCTGGCTACCAGATTTCAAGCTAATCCAACTAGCTGTTTCAGCCGTGGTTCTCAATCCCTAAATTATTGATTATGGTTACTTATCAATTATTGTATATTGGGAAAGTGGTTGGTTGAACAGATGTGGGCTGATGCACTCCCATATACACTGCGAAGGATGTGATGCAGGTTTTATGGTACAATACGGCCGATGTAACTTGGCAGTTCCGAACTTCGCGCAGAAGGCTGCGCAATAACATTTTTAAGGAACCAAATGGTGACATGAGGCGAGTGTGAGTGAGAGAACATGCACGGAAGTTCGCAGAGCCTATGTTCAGACCTGTCAAATTATATCGGCCGTATTGCAGTTTTGGTTTTTCGTCGGATGGGCAATGTCATTTCGTATTTATTTTTTTCCACTTCATCTTTTGTGTCTGTTGTTCACCTCAAAACCAGTATTTATCAAGTCCACAACTAACGATACGCAGCAACCGTCACACTTCAAAAGTAAACGACCTTTTAAACAAAAAGCGCCATTATACTCAAGAATTCAAGATCATTTGTTTTTGACATACTTGAATATGAATATGCAAACAACAAAAATAAATGAGGCATTTTTCACTAATTTCAGAGGAAAAACGTGAAAAGTACAAATTCAATGTCGGTGTTTTATCGAAATGTAAATAAACAAGACGTTTCTCTTTCAGTTTTACAATCGCCATGCGACTGAAATAATGAAATTGAATTTCTAGGTGCAATGACTTGGCTATACCTAACCTAACCTATTTGTTTCAATCTGCTTAGCCTGTTCCCAGCTAGGTATATTGGAGCCGACTTCCAGTCTAACCGGATGCACCTGGATACCAGTGTTTTACATGGAGCCTATCTGACCTCCACAACCCAGTAACTGGGTAATACGATATCCCTTGGTAGACTGGTTGTCAGACTTTCAGAATTCTAACGATCCTTAACGCCTGTCAAAGATCCACGAATGACAGCCGGGACCAACGGCTTAACATGCTTTCCGAGGTACGGAGGAGTCTCGGTATGTAACGATGGTCACCCATCCACAGACCAACCCCGGCAAGCGTAGCTTAACCTGACGGATCGACCAGTGCGGCAGTTATTACTTAGCCACGAGCTCCTCACCTATTTGTTACTACATTATACTTATTATGCTATATCTATTTATACTTACCAATTTGTTTGTAAGTTTATAATCTTATCAGCCACCTGATTGAACTGCTAGTCCTGCATAATTTTGAAACAGGTGTACCTACCTTGGATCACTTGCAGTTTATAATGACGACAAATTGTTATTTAAGTCTAATTTTTTTTATATAATCTGATCCTGGCACGGTATCTAAGTACGAGACCTAATTTATACCTACCTGTCTTGAGATAAATGAAATTAAATGAATTGAAATGAAATTGTTCATTCTGGAAATAGGATATTGGAATCACTTTTACACGTCATATTAAAAAAATATTAAAATTAGCTACATGAGTTCGGGTTTCCTATCCGACTACTCTGAGAAGAAAGGCCGAAACAAACTCAAAGGTCACAGTCTCTTTTAAAGTCCAGATATAATCTTGGCCAGGCCATATGAGGACCATGTAGATTAGTGTCTGAAATGGTCTTTTGAGAAAAGAACCACACAGATTTGAGTGGACCTGTCCAGTCAGTGCAAGCATTTGTCAGTAATCGTGGAGCTCAACACAGAACATAAGGAGCTCAACTCGACGAATAATAACGACATAAACAGTACCTACTATGTAGTTAGTGTTAGATTTTCTGATATCCATCTTGTGCTATGGTCCACTGTTGTCAACACAACACTGCTGATAACAGTAGACGACCTGCACTTACCAGACTGCTAAGATGATGTCATAATCAAGCAGATACCTACAATTTGGCAGACAGATCAGTGTTAATTGATAACAGTATGATGTCATACATTTGTTAATATACCGGTCAATAAGTGCAGCACTTAACAAATATTTTTTTTTAATTACTTAACCTAAACACGTTCCATAAAACAGTCGTTTACACTAAGTTTACGCTAAACGGCGTTTATTTGAGCTAATAACAGCAACTAGTGAGCACGCATGCGCAGTTCCGTGGCTGAGTGCCCGCCGTCAGCTGAGCGAACCTGCCGGGCGATGACCCCGACCTGACTGAAACGTGAAATAATTTATCACTTAGCTAATAAATAAAATTGAAATTAAGTATTATTCAGACATGCATACGGGGTAAAATAATTAATAAACAAGATAAAAAGAATTAACAACACATGGAAGTTATTGAAATAGTAATAATTTGACGTAGACTGCGCCTTAAGCCGGTTGCAGACCAAGAACTAAGCTATGTTAGTTTAGCAAAGGTCGCATAGCTGAGGTATGAGTCTCATACTTGAGTTCACAGTTTGCGGTTTGCACACAAGTATGAGAAAATACGTCAGCTATGCGGGCTATGCTATACCTAGCTTAGTTCTTGGTCTGCAACCGGCTTAAATGTCGCAGTAGTCTGAAAACGCCACTACGCTACGTTGCGGCTACGACACTACGCGACTACGACGCGGCTACGCCACTACGTGGCTACGGCGTGCTGCTACGAAAACCGCCCGTTTTCGTAGTTCAAGTACCATTTTTTTTTTTTTTTTTTTTGATGAGAAATCATCAAATGACTTCTCCCGCTCTGGGCAGAGCGAGAGGGTGTGTCAGACTTTTACTGACTAAAACCCACCCGTGTTCCTTCCGTTGCCTGTGTGCCGGGGCCGCGATATCCCTTTCAGACAAACCCGCAACCCCAGCAGGGTTCAAGTACCATTACGTGTGGATACGTCAAGCGTCGAGAGCAGAGCTAAGAGGGATTGAACGTAATTTTTTTTTTCAAAAGGCTTTGTACGTGTACCTAACGAACGTCTTAAAAAATGTACTTAGGCATAAATATTTACATTCTGATATGATTTATCTCTTAAAATGAGTATGTACTGAGCATAAAATAATGTATTACATAATCATTTTTATATAATGTAAGCTTAAATTAAACACACCCAATTAAAGAATTTGACCTTTACGAACGATAAACATTCTGGGTATTTTAGAGTTCAAACATTATTTATTACGTTCAGGTCAAAATACGATAATATTTTTAACTAGCTTCTGCCAGCGGGTTCGCTCGCGTGCATGTCTGAAATTATCCCACGAGATCGTACTACCGGGTTAAAAGTATCCTATGTCCTAACCCGTTCAGCCGTTTTAGTGTGAAAGCGTAACAAACAAATAAACTAACAAACTCATTGTCGCATTTATAATATTAAGTTAGGATAGTTATGAAAGCGTACATTATGTAGGTATCGAATATTTGGGTAGGGGTAAGTCAAAAAATAAGGATCCTGCTGGTCATATTTCCAACAAGCACAGGTTTTTATGAAAAATTCGGTTCAATCACAAACAAAAACTGGTTATTGTTGAACAAAACAAAGGCTTTACTTTTTGTGGCAGGTAATATTTGAGTAATTTTATTTATCCTTAAGTCAATGCTAAATACTGGTTCTTTTTATGACAGTAATCTCACGACGATCTCCAGATCCTTGTAATATTTAAGGCGAACCAGATTACTAGATAGGCTGTGAATAAAATTGTATAGTGTAGAATAAATAGATTCAGTACGACACAACTTAGACCATCGGCAAAATTCGTAAAACCGATCACCATCCGAACTGACTACGCCTTCAAAATCACCAATATTTATTACTGCTTTAGGCAAAAATGATCTTTACCCAAACGCAATAACGTGTACAGTCATATAACCAAATACATTCGTAAAATTAAAACGAATGAATGCAAATTTTCAAATGTATGCTACATCTACGTAAAGTTGTATCGTACTGTATTTCATTATTTTTTAAAAGCTTTTATTTAACATGCAATGTATAGAGTAGTAAAGTAGCAAGATTCCACCAGAACAAACATACATAGATGTTTGTTCTGGTGGAATCTTGCTACTCAATTTTGAAGCAGATATCTTCAACGATTGAGCTGAAATTTTGTATACACGTTTTTTGCTTAGTGTAGCCAGGCCCCCGATCCTCAGAAAGCTTAACTTTCACTACCCTCCTATATCATTTAAATTTTTTGTGAATATTTGTAATCGTCAAAACAAAAATTGGATTTTAAAACCAACGCACATACTAATAAATCTTGTTAAAATAAACATCTGATTTTATTTTCACTGTTTATAATGCTGTATTCGCTAAGAAAAACTAACATTTAAATTGAGCCCTCCGCGACATCCCATATGCGACTAGGTGACCCCTCCAGGAGGGCTACCGGCACTCAACGTGCATTTTTATTTTTATCAGTTAGCTGACATATACTAAAACTATGTTCTCACGAATTAATGTCATCACTTGAAAAATAACGGCTTCGTTTACCGCTGAATCACTAACTGTTAGTACTCTCTTAACCTCTACAATTCGTTTTTACAACAGAACCGATTTGCTAGACTCTATCTAGATTCTATACTATCGTCAGGACTATTTCGCCAATTGCTTTTACGATATCTGATATTAAAAATCTATTTTTTTATAAAGTTAAATCACTTTGCAGTTAGCTTTTGTGCTTTTGTTTAGCTCATAATAAATCTTTATTTATTTATTTAACAGTTTATGTACACACATTATAAATAGACAAGAAGAAAGGAACAGAAAAAAACGTACAAAGGTGATGCTTATTTCTAAAGAAATCTCTTCCAGCATACCTGCGATAGGAAAGTAGTTAAAGAGATGTAGACAACGTGTGTAAGATTAGAAGAGAAAATAATATACATAAAATAAAAACACTTAATTATTCGCTAATTTAACTATAAACATACAATATGAGAATAAACTTACATACATACAAGTCCTTGTCCTTGTTAGTTTTTGATGAAAAGAGTTTACTAATGTTAATTTCATTATCCAGTTAATAGGTTTTTTGGGCGCATTAATGATGATTTCTTTAGCTCTTCTCATTGTTTTGAAAAGCCTTACCTAATACTGACTTATGGAACTTTTCCCTCTTTTACAACAGGAATAGTGACAATAGTGTATTGCGTCTAGTGTTAATAGCAGTCAGTAATCTTATAAGTAAGTAACTGTCTGTCAAAATAACAGCTTTTTACTAAATGCATATGAAAGTTTGTACAGTACTTATAATAAAACAATTTAAAAAAAAATTGTCCGTGTATTTGTTCCGGCTAATCTCCAAAACGGCTGGACCCATTTTGACGGGGCTACTTTTATTTTAGAAAAATATTTAGGGTCAGCCAGGTGAAGCATATTCTGATAAGTTGTTTAAATAAACTGTTTTCGATTTTTTCGAACATTCATCCATTGCTTTCGCGAAACATATTTCTTCGTAAATTCTACCTGCAACCAGGCAAAATTCATAACTTCATCCTTGGCCTTACCTTCCTTATCTAATTATTAATTATCCACCTTATCTCTATAAAGATAAGGTGGACATTGTAACAAGTGGATAACTTATCTATGCGCTACCATAATGATGTAGCTTTATGATATGACTAACATTTTGTATCTAAATAGTTACATCATCCAAGCCAATGAGGCAACGAGAGAAAGTTCTATTGTACTGCAACACATACTTAGTAAGTACTTCCACTTACTATTAAAATTTAAGGTGAAGAATTAATATCACAGTGTGGGTGTACTTAATTCAGGGGCTCGTTCTTACGTAATAACAGTCGCACGGGTCGATCGATCAGGTTAAGTCACGCTTGCCGCGGTGGATGGGTTACCATCTGTACATACCGAGACCTCTCCGTGCCGATGGTCCCGGTTGTCATTTGTGGATCTTTGACAGTCGTTGCGGGTTGTCAGAAGTCTGACAACCAGTCTTACCCAGTAACTGGGTTGTGGACGTCAGATAGGCAGTCGCTCCATGTAAAATACTGTTATTCAGCTGCATCATGTTAGACTGGAAGCCAACCACAACATAGTTGGGAAAAGGCTAGGCAGATTGATTGGTGTAGGTACCTAATTGAAATAATTCACAATAAACGATATTAAAACAAGGAAGAATAGATAAATATAACGTTCGTTTTATCTATTACTGCATCATACGAAGTATGCTAATATATTTAAAGCCTGTTCCAGCACTTACTGATAGGCACTAATTACCCGGTTTTCAAATATTTAACAATATGTGTATTAATTTATCCGCTAGATAAGTTAACTGAAACTTATCTGGGAGGTGGTAAAATAAAAACACGCTCGCACATTGTAACATTGTGTTTGTTATATGTATGTAAGAAAGCCATTAATGGGATGTAAACACGTCAAAAATAAAATATTCTCAGTTGGTCTCTCGGTAGGTAACTAATGAAAGCGGTCAGGTAATGAGATTAAAAGACAACCATTTACAGTATGAATAATTAGAAGACCATTGTTGTTCAGTCATAGAATAATTAGCCTAAAATGTTCCCACTGGTGGGATACAGGGCTCCTAGCTCTGTAAGAGGGAGTGGGCCGTAATCCACCACGCGGGCCGGCATCAGTGCGGGTTGATACACGTCACGTTTCTGAATGTTTGGTTCTAGGAGATGCTGGTTTCCTCACGATGTTTTCCTTCATCGTTTTGAGAGCAGCGGTGATGAAATAATTTTTACAAAGTAAAGCGCCTGTAAGGTTACGAACCCACGACCTTAACTCGAAAGTCGCGGCCCACCATTGCTCTTGGTCAGTCATTTCAGACTAATTTGGCGCAAATTCGGAAAAGTCTTGTATTGTGACTTCACAATACAAGACTTTTCCGAATTTGCGTTTCATTGTTACGTTAATGATTATAAGCAGCTAATTTGGCCATGAAATTTCCATGTTATCCTACCATACTACTAGAAACTAGGCATAGTTTATAATAAAATAAAACTAAATAATTTAACTAGGTGCGTCCCGCGGTTTCACCCACATAAGTCTCGATCTCGTGGGAATATCGGGGTAAAAAGTACCCTTAGTCTTAACCCAGGTCTTGGTCTACCCATGTGCAAAATTTCAACCAAATCTGTACTGCCGTTTTAGCGTGAAAGCGTAACAAACAAACAAACAAACCAAAATAAAACAAACAAAAAATTAAATGTTTTCTCTTTATATTAATTTAGATTATTTTCCTGTGAATTTGTATTTGTAAGAGAATTCACAGTTTATCTGAACCTACAAAAATAAAACTGTATTTAAAAATACATCAAATACCTATTGTGAACATCGATAAGGTATGTTTTTACCCAACGGTATCGCTATTTTACTTGAGCAGAATCGAATTGGAGCATGAAAATGCTCTACATACCTGTAAATTAAAAATACCTACCTTACTTACACTGGCGGTTCGCTATTGTTTTTATTATATTAATTAGGTATACGTTAGAATAACTGCAAAATATTATTTATTGAAATGCGAAATGTGGAGATCGAGGGAATACAAAGCTTTTTAATATTTATGGTGCCGCACAGCGCCATCTAGTATCGAGTAGCAAAAGTAAATAATTTATCGGAGTTACAATGAACTGCAGTTACTATTGTATTTCGTTTTATTATAGTTTACTATTTTCTTTTCATTTTATTAAATTAGTTTATTTCTTCCCACAGGTGAAAATGGTAGCACTCACGCTTTATACCTCGAAACGATAGTCGAGGAAACGAGCGATGACTTGCGCTCGGAACGTTCCTCTGCCGCAACATGGCTCTCAGATTCAGATGCAGATTCCGTCATCCATGTGCGTGGAACTCAAGGTAATTGTGAATTCATTTATTAATATTTTAGGGATATCTATAACCAAAGATTTCATTTAACGCCATCTATCGAGTACTAGCGGTACTTTTAAGAACAACAGAGCTTAGTTTAAAGTTCACCAATTATCGTAAAGATGGCGCTACCTTTAATAAAGAACAAGAACATAAAGGTAACTCCACATTCAGCATCAGAGCAATTACATTACACAACATAAATAT
Source organism: Agrochola lota (assembly GCA_947364205.1). Lineage (NCBI taxonomy): Eukaryota > Metazoa > Arthropoda > Insecta > Lepidoptera > Noctuidae > Agrochola > Agrochola lota. The sequence continues at coordinate 5,052,086 of OX376221.1, read as the reverse complement.
TAGAACGAGTCCTTCATTGTGTCTAGACCGGCTTTGGCAAGTACATTGATATTATCCTACATATCTCTTGGACTAGTTCCAACTAGTAGAAAGAATACTGATTTCAATTCGGTGTCATTGTCATTGTCGCCGTCTGGACGTGGCGACGTGCCGCGTTTCGGGAGAGTTTCAGTGTAACGTGTTCAGTGCTTTACAGAGTTTGTTTCCTTCAGGGTCGGAGTGCGACAGCGAGTCGGAGCGCGAGTGGGCGTGCCCAGCCAAGCGCAGGCGCCGCGAGCGAGCCACCTCGCCGGCCAGCTCGGGCTCGCTTTCGCGGTCCTCCAGCCTCGCGCAATTCGAGTCGCTCGAGCGATCCTGCGCCGCGCCCGCCTCGCCCAGCCTCTCACCCGACTCCCTGGAGTCTCCCCCACCCTCCCCACCGCCAACGCGTGTACCTGCGCCGCGCACCCACCTGTCTGCCGAGAACCTCAGCGAAGACAGCGGCTACAGCGAGCGCTCGCGCCGGCCCCCGCCCGCCGCGTGCCGCCCGCCCGAAATAGCGCGACGCGAGGCGGCCGGCAGCGCGCCCTGCCTGCGCGCGCCCAGCTCGCCCAGTGCCGCGCGCCGCCCGCCCCGCGCCGCGCGCGCCCTCTCGCTCCCCGCCGAGCTCGACGTGTGCGCTGAGCCACGACGACACGCGGCACACCGCGCGCGCTTCCGACAGACCTTCGAAGTATCCGACAGCCTTACCGTCAGCGTGGCCGACCTCACCGCGCTCGATTACCGAGGGGGCCCGCGGCGCCCGCGCCTGCCGCCCCCTCCGCCTCCTCCCCGGACGCCCCGGAATGTATGTAATGTACCGCCACCGCCGCCCCCGGTCGAGGTGGTCGTCCGGCAACCCACCGAGTCCCCAGTACGGGAACCTAGTGCCGGCAGTGATTCCACCACCGAGTCAGAGCGAACCTTCGCCAGAGAGATGGAAGCGACGGCGCGTCGGCTGGACGAGACAGCGCGGCGAGCGCTTGCTGAAAGTGAAAACTACGACCGCGAACTGTCAGTGATGACAGCTAGACGACTTCACGACTCGTGGGGCGCCTGGGATGACGTGCTGGACGAGCTGCGCCGGCGCATTGACGGCCCCTCCCCTTCACCCACCCCGCCACGGACGCCATCCCCGGATCCTCTCAGGGAACCAGTGTTCACATCCACACCGCTGAGATCATCGTGCGACGCTCGAGTGAGATCAACACCGGAGTTGCGCGCGCGAGCAACCCCGCACAGAGAAACGCCGGAGGAACTTCGCGCATCCCTACAACTGGTTGCGCCCCCTCCGCCAGGCGCGGCGCCGCCCGTGCGCTCCGTGTCTGCCGGCTCCAAGGGAGTGACGTTCTCGCCCGTAGTCGCAGAAGTGAGCTGGCGAGAGACGAGTACGAGCACCACAGAGAGCGAAACGACCGCGAGCGACGACGCGGACGACTCCGAAGTGGTGGTAGTGGAGGGGGGAGGCGAGGAGCCGCGCGCGCCGGCCGCAGAGCGCGCTGCCGCCATGACGGAAGCGGGCGCGCGTGCGCCGCGCAGCCGCATCGCCGGCTTCCTCTCGCGTTTCGCGAACTTCCGATTCTCGGGGCGCAAGGAGAAAAAAGCAAGGGGCGCAGGCGCGAATATACGACCCTCTACGAACGGTGCGGCGACGGCGGCAGATGCGGGGCAGGGACCGCGCGGGACGGCCGCCGGGCCGCAGTATGTGCGCATCCCGCTGAAGGAGGAGGGTGTGTCGCGGGCGGCGGGCCCACCGGTGGCGGGCGGCGTGGCGCACAAGCCGCCGCGGCCGCGCGCGCCGCCCGCGCCGCCGGCCGGCGTGCTGGAGACCGACGTGGACACGCAGCGCACCGTGCTGCACGCGCGCTCTCTGCTCGCACTAGCGCCGCCTGATCAGCGCGCGCCTCGCCCGCACAAGTCCATGGAGTTCCTGCTCGACAAGGATAACGTGCAGATCGTACAGGTGAGTCCCATAAACCCTACCTGACACCCCTCAGCTTTATTTTTCGCGACGCGACGGCTCGAGCTGCAATGTTTACAAACAGCACGATCGATGCCGGGCGACGACCGGCCGGCGACGCCTCCCCTTCCCCGGCGATGTACCGTATGACATCTTTATGTATTGCACTCCAACACACGTATTTCGGCTAAATGTTTGATACGGGTAGCGAAAGCGTAGATAGTGTCACGTGCCTTGTCGGTACGTGCTGCTGACACCACAACGATGTAGGCCAGAGCGAGCTTAGAAACCGTCCTCGACCGTCCATTCAACGTCGCTCACAAAAAGAGCGCATTACCCGGTCTTCGTCTAATAGACGCGACTTAATAAGCACAATGCATCAAGTCCGTTAACTGTGTAATAAATTACCGGCGGCCGCTATCCCCAGAGGGACATTACGCCACTATGCGGGTCGGATCACACGCGATACATTCGAGGAGGGCGGAGGTGAAAGTGCGCACATCTGTAGTGTCGCTAGGCATTATGTTCGCACTCCATATCCGTCGCAATAACAACGGTGGGCGTACTTCTATGTAAATGTATCAAACTGTGACACGCGCTGACGATGAATATCCGCAACAGCGCGCTCACTAATCGATTTTCGTCCATCAATAACTTCTCGTCTACGTGTTTCCTTCCGCAATCCATCACCCCTTCCGCCGAGATAATGACGCAAAGTAGATATATAAAGCTACCGAGCCCAACAGCTCCAGATAAGAAAGATAACAAAAGGAAAGGAACAAAGGGAGCGGATAACAGCGACTTCTGGAATTAGATCGTCAAGCGCTCGGCTCAAGACAAACCAGAGGTCTTGTTATATCTAACAACAAATAATTTATTCAAAGTAAAAATTACTTGACTCAGCTGTTAGGTACAATGCGGCTCATACGACTTGCATAGAAAAGGTCTCGTCTATCGCTAAGCATTGAATTACACCTACACAAGCAATTTGTGCCACTCCTAAAGTAATATAAAAAACAGAAGTTCTATTGTAACCTTAGACACGGCCAAAGATTTCTTTACGTCTTCCTATTCTTTGAATTGTGTCGGCACTACCGCATCTAACACAATACTACGGAGAGCATTACATTCTACAAAAAACTATTCTAATGCTTCTCACGGCAATCAGCCGTAATTTGGTGCCACTTAATAACACGCATGACATAATCATGTCGTGAGTTTAACATATTCCATAGAAGTGACACGGTGTCGCATAGTTGGAAAATGAGGGCGTACGAATGCACCGTTGCACTGGACACTGTTATCTATTCAGTAACAAGTCCTAGTCGGAACACTTAGGTAATTTCTGCCCATGACACACTAATCGTATTGTACATGATGTCACTTCATACCGTCGTGAATAATTCCTCTGCATTATTACACTATATTTCCTTAAGGTTATGCAAACGTCTCGAGAGGCCTGAGTGTGTATAATGTCTATTCTTTTTTATGTTGTTAATTCAAAAGACGTTCTTGATATACGCAGTTGAGGTGTTGTATGGTGTGTCTAACAACGCAATTTGATCGACGATGATACAATTGTTATTGGATCTAGCATTTATAATAAAAAACTAAAACAAAACGTAGCTATAACATACGGCTACTAATTAGAGACTCAGACATGCTAATGATGACCAAATAAATGGTAATCATTTTCAGTAATTGTATCTAGAATATCATAGCATTCACTAAATTCGAACAGCTGCGCATCATTCAATAAGTAACCACAAAAACGAAACAACAAAAGTTGCACAATAGCCTAAATCGTGTTACCCCAATTACTTCTAAGTAAGTCACACGGCCAAAAACGAAACTGGGCTTTTGTTTCTTTACTTAGAATACGATAATGGTAGTAATGTCCAAGGGCCATTGACATTCTTGGCCATTCATGAGAATTACAAACGAATTTCTATTGGCCTCGTGCGACTTGACTAAATCTGACCTCGCAAACCGCTAGATAAATAGAACTGTCAATATTTATTTGTGCAAGAATAAATAGCTGGCAATAGACCTCGAAGTAAAAAGGTTTGTGGTTTTGCGAATGTACACGTTCTATTTGGTAACAAAAATCAGGATAAATGAACATAATATCCTTTAGCAACGGATAAACTTAAAATTGTCCTCCATTACGCAAAGGGAGCAAAAGACAAATAAGATTAGGTATTCGCTTCGTCAATCAATTAGCAAGTCCAAAGAACTCATTAGACTTTCTAATTGATTGATTATTTGACTTCTGAACATACACTTACATATAAGACTCTACAAACCTTGTATTATAGCACCAAGTTTTGCGATTTCTTAACTTGCTATCAAGTCGTACATAAGCATATGCATTGCTTGTACTCCAATATTGGTAGTGGTACAAAGCGAAAAGGACCAATCTAAGCAATACATAAAAGTCGACACGAATTTTCCTATAAAATTCTTTAAGCACTGATTGCAGTCCAGTATTGGTCCTTTTACAAAGCACAAAGACCAATATTTATTACTTCGAAATACATAAAAGGCGACTCGATCTTTTATATAAAATGGAGAGCTAGACAAAATTACGGTCTCTATTCGCTTGCAATATCACTAAAGTGCTATCTAGATTTTGCTCGGCAAGCTATATTGCATACGTTTCATCCTTCGGACTATTGCATCTTACAATGTTATGGTATATTAAGTTTTATATACTATGTAACCTAATAAATTCAGATCGGTAGATATCGGTTTATGATATAACTAGCTGCGCCCCGCGGTTTCAACCGCATAAGTTTCGATCCCGTGGAATATCGGGATAAAAAGTATCCTATGTCCCATTCTAGGTTATGGTCTACCCGTGTGCCAAATTTCATCTAAATCCGTCCAGCCGTTTTAACGTGAAAGCGTAACAAACAAACTCACTTTCGCATTTATAATATTAGTTAGGACAATACTAGCATATTATTGTCCAACTACAGGGCAAAGGCCTCTTCTCATATGGTATGTTTGTGATATGTTCCACAAAATATTACTATGTAAGCTTTATTTAAAAATAATGTACCAGGTTAGAGTACTTACTGTGAAAGTATGTGTTAAATATTCAAGAACCCTATTTGTAATCTGAAAATGTATTCAGCGTTGCATATTCAAAGCTTAGCTGTCTCGGTCCTTTGATGTGCGTTTCTAGTTTCTACATAGTTAAAAGCTTCATTGAGGAAATCGATATCGTCTACAGCTCTGAACATTTCTTAAACCATTTGTGAATTTCTACTCTTCAATAGGAATATTCTCTCTTCATTCTGATAAAAGACTTTCTAAATTAAATTCTTCAATAGAATTGTCCCTTTCTGGATTCCGACAGGGGTCTCCCAAAAAATTCTTAACCTTTTCCGAGCCTTTTGAGCCGCATATGGTGCGCGGTGCTTGTTCTACTTTTGTGTCTACGTCACGACCAGTGAAAGTGTTGAGAATATCTGTCCCATGAATAACAACCATCTTCTTATATGGGTTATTTTCTCAGGATTCATCGGTCTGATTTATAACCAAGCTTGTTATGTCAGCTGGGTCAAACTGGACTCAGATATATTACAACCGGTCGGGTCACATCACAACACATTTTATTTAGCGACCTTGTTTGCAATTGCACTACAACCGTGAGATTTTTAGCAGATAGACGAGCTGTTGCAATCATTATGGCAGTTGATGCTGTAGAAACAATAGATTACGTGGCGCTGTTATTAAGTAACATTTGATTTGAGATTAGCGATTGGATTGTCGATTATGTATTGTTAAAATTATATAGTAATGTACTTCTGTAGGTTTTGTTAGAAACTTTAAATTGCAGCATAGAGCAATTTCTCGTGATTGACTAAATAGAACATAATCTTTTTTTTTATGGATGTACAATACAATATGATCTTTTTTACTTAAGTATTTCACATCGAGTCCTGTTTTCGAGGTCTGTTCCTGTTCATAACAAAACTTTTGCTCATAACAATCTAATGCGCGAACACAGTTATCCACGAGCATATATGGCAGCACTCATTCAAAACCACATGTTTATTTATCTCCATTTAAAACTGCAATGCAAACACTGTGTGCCCAAAACAGACACCAATTTACAAACGTCAAAAAGAAACGGAACAAAAACACGCGACCCGTCAGAGGTCAGCAGTGTCGTCATTCCGAACAGCTCCGAACACTGCTGCGATTATGTATGTATGTGTGTTAGTCATACAAACAGAATACTAACTGCATACCGCTGTACCGCGCGTGATGTTCTGAGTACACCCAGCTGAGGGCTAATTAAAGAGACTGTAATTTGAGGGGCAACTTTGTTTGTGAATGTAAGAAACTCTGTGGGGGGCCAAAAATGTTTCAGATTTTTTCACTCCATATAGCCTATGTCTATAAACGATGGATGGACTGTGCGGTAGATGATATGGCTTGAAATGGAGGAACTACCGAGATAAAGATTAATAGAGAAGTATGGAAGAAAAAGACGTATTGCCCCGACCCTAAATAAATTGTGACAAGGGCAAAAGAATGATGATGATATCCCATGCCTATAATAACTTCATCTTGCTACCACAATCTGCCCCCTGATATAGATATTTTTGATAACGAAGAGAATCGTAGGGATTGAAAGTAACTGTCGCCCAAAATCTCCAAACCATTTTCATTTTTGTTGTAGACATTTTCGTGATGATAACAGGCTAAAAACGACAAAAATGTACTAACAAAACACTAAAACAATCAACAACACGTACGCGAAAGTACCGAGTGTCTACTCACTGTAGTTTTTGTTTACCGACTGACTCGGTGTTGCTGCGAATGCTGCGACAGCACGCGGCGACTCGACGCCTCGCTTCCCCAGCGCCGAACCCGCAACGTCGCAACCGCGCGGCCGAGTTATTAGGTATTTGAATTACCATGACCGCGCGATAAAACGGGACGTAATAGTGCTTTGTCGGGACGTCGGGACAGAGGACCTAATGACGGTGAGAGTCCCGATATATCGGGACAAATGGCAACCCTACTCATGACTCAAAAATTTGTAAAACTTACAACTATATTAGTAAAAACGACTACGACACTTCACAAAAACAAACAAACAGTAATGGATCACCGTTGTGGCTACCCATGTGAGATGGCACAACAGTGACCCACTAAAACACAGTCTAGGCGTCTTGAAATCATGCTTAGGATACTGTTGGAGCTGCTCCACACCCTGCGCACCATGCGTTTGCGCATGGTTGTGTAGAAGCAATTTACATGCGCATCCCCAAAACCATAGATAGATACGTTTTTCTATCTCCAGAATGTCAGAACTGGGGACAGAAAGGTTATTGGGTTCGGCCGTTAGTGAATCGGGTAAAACTAGACTGATACTGGAAGTTATATCTTAAATCCTTTTCGTCTACTAGGATAAGTGTTAAAACCATATATAGCAGACTAAAAGACTTACTGAGAAAAATAATGTTATTGGTTTAGGACCAAGATAAGACTCGTAGCATTCCCACAAGACCCACAATAAAGCAGTAAGTACTTTTGGTACCTACTTCAATAAAATTGTTATCAATCAATAGAGTTCGGTAGTAATAAAGCCGTAAACCTCAATAGTTTCATGACTCGACACAATCACTTGTTACCTTCGAGGCAGCGCGTTCATAGAAATTATTGGAATTAAAATAACAACGCCTTTTCATATAATATGAGTCAATCAACCTGCCTAGCCTTTTCTCAACTTTGTTGGGTTCGGCTTCCAGTATAACCGCATGCAGCCGAATACCAGTATTTTATATGGAGCGACTGCCTATCTGACCGCCACAACCCAGTTACTGGGTAACGCGATACCCCTTGGTAAGACTGGTTGTCAGACTTTGGGCATTCTGACTACCCGTAACGACTGTTAAGACGCAGATATATGCCAGTGACCTTGAGTGGTTAGCTTGCATGTTCTTACTGGGCTCACGCAACGCGTCATACGTCCAGTCATTAATAGGACTCGCCAATCAAGGAGCGCTGTCCCCAATTTGACGCATTATGATTTCTTTATACATAAAAAAAAGTATTTTAATAAAACACGTATACTAAAAGTTCAATAATTAAATTATCTTAAAAATGGTGAAGGTTTCTGGAAAATACGTGTGATAAATTTTGCGTGATTCTCAGTTTTTATCGGCGTTAGACATAACTTTACAAATTAATTTCACCATGTAATATAAACATAATCTAAAATTTTCGTATATTAAGTTATTAAAAAAATGCTTTTATTTAACATATATTTTTTCCAAATAATTAACACTTCTCGTTTAGACGTGATCTTCAGTACCAAATCATTAAAAGTCGGTTATCGTTGCCTTAAAGATATACAAATGACAGCCGGGACCAACGGCTTAGCGTGCTTTCCGAGGCACGGAGCGGTCTCGATACTTTACGGATGGTTACCCATCCACAAACGGACCGCGGCAAGTGTAGCTTAACCTTCGATCGACTCCTACAGCTGTTATTATTTAGCACAACGCCTATGAGTGAACTTTATTATTTCACTATAAATAACGAATAAAATGTAGAACAACTTCTACGAATAAATGTTGATGTTCCCTTAAAGAAATATCATGTTTGTTTGAAATATGATATTCAGCTTTCCATGTATCGTTGGACCTAGTTTTTTCTGAAATATTCATACGGTTTCAGGGCCGTCAGCAACTCTAATAAAGTCTGACAAGCAGTTTCACCAAGGGGTAGCTTGTGGAGGTCAGATAAGCAGTCGCTCCATGTAAATTATTGGTATTCAGCTGCCTACACAGTTAGACTGGAAGCCGATCCCAACATCGTTGGAAAAATGCTAGACAGATCATGAGTTGACCTATTTTCTTAAATATTCATACGAGATCAAAGATTGATTGAAAATGTATCGGATGAAAAATATCTTAGTTTTTTTTTCGTAGCCAAATTGTAGCGCAAGTTTAAACTTTGAAATTCTTTTCAAAGCAAACACAATAAAATTGTGCTTCAGATATTTTCTTTTTACTTTTTCTCGTGTGAATGTTTCTAAATTGTCATGCTGCAGCTTTTGTAGCACTGTAATTGCACTTTCTTTTCACACATGCGATCGTTCTGCGCAATGTTGACTACATGAAGTTGGACTAAGACAGATGGCCGTACCTACTTATAAAAGCAAAAAAATTACGCAATATCTGCAACATCTGTGGTTAAATAAATCTTACTAACGTAATCTCAAATGATAATGCTACTTTTTCCATCTCTTATTTTGCTAAAAAAATCTAATATTAATACGTAACATATTCATCCTAAATAGAGGTGGGCTACTAGCATGGATATGTCCGAGTGTTCCGCGGATATCCGACTACCTGCCCGGACGGTGGCGGTTAAATTAAATCCACTGTATCCTGCGCTCTGCACTGACTCGCACAGATGTAAGATATACTCAAAATATCGAGAGGAAATATTACTCTATGAATTTATTTAATAGAATTTGGTCGGAACTCGGAGGTCATTCACTTGTTTGGAGGGAAACGGATATATTATTTGAATAGGCTAATATGCTGGTAAAGCTTGTTCATGTCATGTCTGACAATATCAATGAATTGGTATCCTATTTACGTAATATCTCTCAGAACATGATAATTTCTATAATCCAATTATTTCGTATTATATCTCAGCATGTATATCAGGTAAATAGTAAATACCTAAAAAGCATAATTTGTGAAATTTTCCTTATTTTTCACATCGAAAACGCAATCAAATCATCTCCGGCGTAGTCTCGCTATAAATAGATCTCCATGTACGTATCACATACATGGACATAATACGTCAAAATATAATATAGTCATACATTAAAAGATCTTTGAACAGCAGCCACATGTTGGGATGATGTTAAAATCGGGATACACTGCGAGCATGACTCACTGACCGCATCATCCAGACCGACAACACAACGTTAGTCATTCCATTTTTTTAAAGAGTCTACTGTATATTGTCTGTGGTTATCATCGTAAATAGTCACTTTTGCGTTTATGACTTTACTAGCCCTGAATTTAATGACGTCACTGATGAACCATGACCATGACTAAATTATGGCTGTTATAGGTACGACTTGGGGAAATTACAAGTAAATAACGGTTGTTTTTGTACATAGGTTATTTTTCGCAAATAAGCGTGTAATTTGTTATTATTCTATCCAATAAATATAAATTATTTAATGAAATTATGACAGGTTTTGATAAAAAATTAGTTTAACACAATTTTCATGTGACACGAAAGCTTAGTATTGTCAAATAATTTCACCAGTATTTTTTCGAGATAAAAGTAGATAATTTGACTCCTCATAACGCGCATGCGTTGAAAAAAATCCTCATAACGTGACCTTTACTGGCCTTATCTAATTTTACAACGTTCAAATAAAATACCCATTTTGTATGTTAATTAAAAGGCAATCCAATTAAAGTTTCCTTTAAATAGTATTAATTTAAAATGGACACAATAGGAGTCCAGGCGTCCGGCCTACTTTTAGATACAGGCAGCGCGCTTATCCGGCCGAGTCCATTGAGCCGGTTATCCGGACCTACTTATCTGGTAATATCTGGCTCATCTCTAGTAGAATAGGTATTGTAACGTTCAGGTTGTGAACGATGCAGCTTAGGATCTATGGAAGACTAGCTGTTGCTCGCGATTTCGCCTGCGTGTATTTTCTATTTAATTTTAAATAAAAATATCTAGGAGGTCATAGGCGTCATGTTTTGTATCCACCGCAAGAAATGGAATGCTCAGTTCTAATTCAAAGGATTACTTCTAACATATCCAATTATATCCTATAACCACCAACATTTAGTTATGAAAAGCTGTATCACTGCAAGATCTTCAAGGAATTATGTCATAGAATTCTACCCGTGACTTATGTAGCGTTCCAAAGTGAGCACTCAGCTCTATAATTTACTGTACAACTTCAGCATATCAAAGCTCTGAACAATTTCTATTTTTGAGCGCACTCTTGTAAACATTTCCAGTAGGTATGTTTGTTTGCTATCCTTGAATTCCATGGAATGTTATGTTTGATTAGCACATTGAAAGTAACGTAAACTTTTTAAATGAATTTGTTATTCTTTAGAAAATATTCTCCGAAGCGCTTCTCATCTTCGTACACTTCCAAGGAGCTTCTATTTTCTGCTAGCTCTAAAATTGCAATGAATAGAGGCACCCACGTTATCCTCTTAAAGTACCAGGTCTAAGGATATCGTAGGCATTTCCTAATAATATTCTTGTTTGGCCCATAAATATCAACTCAAAGGAGCGTGGGAAGTCTTTTGAAAGCTCAATTGCCTGTGCTTCATTGTAATTCAAAACCGGAGAAGTAAATATTACGCCATAAATATCGATAAGAACTTGCTTTACGCGTTACTTCCACCTCTATTGACGTACTACAGTTCATGTCTTTGCCACAGAATTTGAACGTCGAATACACTATTTCCCTGCCTGCCTGCTAGAAATTGGACTCTAAGACAAGAGTTGCAGAGTCTAAGTTAAAATGGGTTAGTTTCTCCTATCAGGGCCGTAAAGGTTTTCCGCTCGCTGACGATTACGCGCTATTTCGTGACATGTCGTTTGACAGCTAATAAGAATGGCGGGAAGCAGAACGTCACCTGTCAATTTGCCGCCAATTGAGTTAATTTCCTGTTATTTTATGAATTGTAATGGAGGTAATTTTGCTAATTTGTGATTAACGTTGTTATTTTGAATACCATTGTCTTTTTTTCCTCTTCTTTTCCCTGTATTTCAGAGATAAGTGCGGCTTTGTGACTTATATCTTTTTAAGCATTGAATTTTAAGGAAGTGATAGGTACTGACTGAACTACCAATGCATAAGGTACACACCAATTTTTTTGGCGTTTTGACGACGTAGTATCTGGTATTATTATTCGGGTTGAGTTGAATCGGGCTGAGCCGTCACTGACCCAATATTTCTGGGCCTTAATGGTGAATTGAATTGTACTGTATTGGGCTTAATAAGGAACATAATTTATTGTTAATAACCTATCGAATTTATATCGTAGTTATTTATTATCCATTTCTCAGAATACTTCCCGACGAGTTTAAATGAGAATGAGAATTTATTCTACCCATTAATTATGTGAAAACCTTTCAAGAAGGCATGCGTGATGCGTGTATCGTGGTTCGTGATATTTAAAACACCTTTTGCCATCTTCAATTTAAACTTTGAAGGCCGCACCAAATTACCTGCTCTCGACAGGTTAACGTGTGTGTTTAGAGAAAGTTATGATTACGATGACATGATGAGATTAGGCACCTAATATTAAATCACTGGAACTTTAGCTAGGAGAGAGAATGATGGTATACTCGTATTATAGCTAAGTACATAAAAATAACAACATTTTATTTTTTTACCAAATTTTAATAACAATGACTAATACAGATTTATCCTGTTTTTACTTAAGAGGATAAATTATAATTATATTCTTTGTGGCAGAAATTAAATAAATCATACAATGCGACTTTATTCATTTAATTACCTATAGGGGCGAGAATTTACATATTATTAGGTAAAAGAATTATAATATATTACTATATTATAAGGAAATATTATTTAAATAAATATCTTCTGCGAATTTAGATTCATTCTGTTTCATGTTTCCAACCTTTCATTAACAAGTATGGGTTACCTCACTAGCGGAATGTGGCAGCCATATTCAGTAACGTTGGCGGAAGCTTGGTTTAAATTTGGAATAACATCGTAACCACGCAGACGATCGTGGAATGCTAATTCTACAACTATCCTATTTGAATTTGGAACGTCCCCGATGAGTGAAGTTCTTCGTTCGGCATATGTTGCAGGGGGGTTAGCATTAATTCAAAAATCCACTTTTATTTTCAAAAGTTTTTTTATAATAGATCTTAAGGTCTTTAAGCCTAATTTCAGAGGCTTAGTCCAGTTAATTTGAATGCCCAAAAACGTACCTACGCTACCTACTAGATACTGCACTACAAAATGTAGCTACAGTGCGGTTGAAATCAGTGTCAGATTTTACGCTTAGCTCCGTTGAACATAGATAGAATGATATGTTTCAACTCTATACGTAATACCTCTTTAACCCGTCGTAAATGTTTAACATTAAAATAACAAATTTTATTACAGCAAACAAGCTACCGTTACATCCGTCTACTTAAAATTTCATCCAGGATTACCATTAAATTAACTTTTAAAACTGATTACAAAGCTTTGACGACATTTTTATTCACATTCACTATCTCCAAACGGCTTACACAAGCGGCCGGTAGCCATTTTTCAATTTACTCGTCGTCCATTTCAAATTGCATTAACAATAGTCGTATCATGGACTGTGGGATGAAGCGGGATACTGTTACAGTTACTTAGCGACGTAGACAGTTAATCCTGTAGAACTGACTGTAATTTCGTTTTAAACTCTTCCTTTGCGAAAGTCATCTCTTTATGCTATTAAGGAAATGAATTGATGTTGCTGTTAAGTCGTGTAGAAGCGGCAAAAAGTGTTGTAACGAGGTTTTGATGAGGTCTAATGAGGAACCTGTTTTCAAACATTTTAAACTTTGGTCATAATCTATTCTAACTTTAGACGATATTACAAACAAAGCCGTCTAATTTATGAATCTTAAATCTGTCTAAATTTTTATTCAACTTTGACGTTCCTATGATTGACGTAGATTTATAAAAGGCAGTTTATTTATCGTCGGCAAAGCTAAAACCACAGCATAGAAAAGATTGCAGTCTGCCAACGCCGCTGATTCATATCGTTCTTTACAATCTGTGCAAATCTCGAGTCAGCTGTTTCACGGAGCGATAAAAAAGTAACGACCACTCATCGCTCTCCAGTATTTAATCGCCGAGATTATTTCTCTGACGTCATAAAACTGCCATTAAAGCTTTTACTCTTCTAACAGGAGCAGGTAAACATTTTGGAGAATTATAATGTGTGACTTGAGACGAAGCTCTTAGCGAGTAATTTGAAAGCCAGCGGTGTAATTTGAAAACTTTGGCTTTTTTCAATGTGTTTGAGGTTTATAGTCATACAGGAGTTATAAATAATTTAATAAGACTGGACTGTTTTTACTTAGAAAGAGAGAAAGTGAATTATTGTCAAAATTGTTTTTCTAATCCCGGTCCAATTCTGCTCATGCTCGGTTTTACTGCAGTATTATCTAACCTGTATTTTACTATCCTCTTACAAATCTGGTTAAATCTCACGTATTACATTACATTTCCGAAAACACGTTGTACAATCACGGAATCTCATAAAAGGGTTATTATTCTCGTGACGTCAGCAAAATTATTCCAATAAAAACATCAAACAACCCCTTTCATATCAGTTCGTGTTTGTTTTGAGGTCACCTTGTTTCCTATCCCGGAATGTTCACTTGCAGAGTTAAAGCGTATTCCATATAGTGTAGATAAAAGTTTAACGTGCATCGTGAAATGGAACGCAAATAGAGACTAGAACAGACGGACTGGTATTTTTTTATCTGTGTCAGGTTTTGAGTTTTGTTTGTAGATGACGTTGATTGCGTTATAAGTTTATTGGAATGTTACACATAGAGTTGAAGAGCTTATTTAGCTTTTACATAAATTTGAAAGGAAATAGAAAGAGCATTGCCACTTGAACTCAAGACTTGTTAAAATAGGTTGGCAAACCCTAATATTCGGTTACCCACAAAACACAAATTACATAATTTGGACAATAAATACTCCTGACACGAAAAGGTTAGCCACGAATCTAACGAAGGTTGTTAAGTGTTTGAGAGCGGTGCTCTACAGAAGTCTGGCAATTTTCCAAATAGGAAATTTGGATTCGGCGGCGAGTGCTCTCCAATGCATTTTCGGTCCCAATTTTCCAGTTCCAAGCACCTCGCCGGTACGCTAAACATTTGCGTCAGCTCTACCGCGAGTAATGAGCAGAATTTATAATATTTTATGACAGGCTGGCTGTACTCGGGAGACGCCAGAATAAGTTTTTTAATTTAAAAAAATAATTTAATTTTTGGTTCCTTGGCTGGAAAGTAGAAAGCTTTTGCTTTCTTTGGTCAAAATAATGCGTACGAAATGTTATTAATTATAAGTCCTGCAAGTAATCAGATTGCCTCAAGTTTGTTCTGTTTTATAATTGACTTGCAAAGAAAATGCACGATAATTTTATGATTTGCTTGCATGTTGCAGTTATGTACACAAATGATGCACATATTTACTTGTTTGTCATATAAAGAGCATAGCAAATATTTAAAGCTAACATAAATTCTACAATGTATGCCAGCTCACGTTTCACGTTGCGTAACTCGAACGATTCTAATTAAAATGCTGCGAGCATTCCAGAATAAGGATGTCAGTTATGATATTGATACGTCATTTGGAAAAACAATCATGGCGCCCATCCGCAGTGATGCGAACGGCATTTTGATTTTCGAACGTTGAGTGGAATAATCTTAATAATTTTTAGCCCAAATTGAATTTTCCATAGCATGATGGTTTGGGAACGTCTTACATACCGAGAATCACTTTTTTTTTAACTCCCTATGAAAGTTATGATCAGTTTCAAAATTAAACACCAATCTGCTCTGCACATGCTACAAATAAAAACTTCTTTTGAAGTGTCATTAGTCCTTGAACCTACATTCACCCTTCCCCTTTTCTCACCGTAATCCCTTGAATTTCGAACCCTATCTCATTGAGTAGTGCTTATGCATGACGCAATAAACAAGAGAGGAATGGAGGAATATGGGCTGGAACACTGAGTCAGACAGGATCTATTTATTTTCACAATTACTGTCACCTTTGCAAAGGGGAGAAAGATTCGAGTTTGTGTTTAAAATAGCGAACGAAATACTCGTAACGCCAAATTGTTTATGATATTCCCGGCCTTTTGTGCTGAAAAAGCTCCATTATTTTCGTACATTTTATTTTACTTTCAAATAAAAATATCACGTTCGACTTTTTGTGTCTATGGCCCGCTGGGAGCCAAGATTGAATTTAGAATACACATAGATTGACTTGTCGGTTGAACGATTTGAAACTGCTGTCAAAAATTTAGGTAGGTTAGGTACGACAAAATGAAAGTAGTTAATCAAATACGGCCTCAAAGATACCAATCAATCATTTAATTATGAACATGTAGTTACCTGGCGGGCTTCCAGTTCAAATTAATAATGTATCGGCTAACGAACAGGCAGCCATTGTAGAACATGAAGCTTTCATTAACGTTGGTTGTACATTTTAATGAGCTCCATTGTGGATCTCGACCTTTTTGTTTGTGTTATTATATTGGCTACTGATTTTTAGGCAGTTCACGAACTCTTGACACTTGTTACCAACATCACCAACACCTGTTCAACATTTTTCATTCGTAGATAGTAGGTACTTCGGGCAAATGCCATTTGTGCCAAGGGGCTGTGGAAAAAAGGTTTTAATTAAAATTGTGTGATCCCGTGGCATAATAAAACTCAGAATAACGTAGCTGTACTTAAGCTATGTCAAGTTTTTTATCAGCACACATTGTGATAACTTTGTCCTTTTAAATTTTACACTAGGACCTACCACACAAGGCGCTTCTTAATGTCGCACTTTGATGTAGACCAGCATTCATGAGTTTCCTGGAGATATAAAATGGTTCATGAGCTTAACGGCTAATCCTGCGCACTATTATTTTCTTTGTTACTAGTTTTTACAACTTCGTTCAGTAGTAGGCCACGAACCATTTACTTTATTGCCGCCTCGTTTACGTTATTTAGGTTTATACTCCTACCTATGTTTCGTAATTATCATCTTCTCGTCTTCAATGCATAAAAAAAAAAAAACAAATGTTTGTTATGTAAACACCATATTTCACGTTGGTAAACTTTCAACGAGAATGGTTTTGTCTATTTTGTAAATAGAACATCCTATGATAAAGCTCATTTGACAGCACGTGTACGTCTTCCTCTTTATCGTTAAACAAAACTGACGTTAACAGATTATTACCTCGCTAAACAATCCGGCCTAGATTCCCACAAATGCAATAAAATCGTGATAAATTCGACATAACTATTCCACGCTACCATAGATTTCAAACATCGAACAGTGCAGTTCCGTGTTCGTCCGAAAATAGTTTAAACGTTGGATCGGTCGCATTCCAACACAAGCCGACTGTTTGCCCGCCATATTAACATAGGCATTTCCGAACGTGAGGTAGGTGTTAGATGCACCGCGCGTTTTTAACTGTGAATGAATGTATGTTTTTGTGTTGTAATTTGACTACTTTCTAATGTTACCTAAGTACTTAAAGGTTAAATTGGGGAAACAATTAGACCCGCTAATGGGGGTATTAGCAGAAACACATTCTGGGCCTTTTTTCCAATTATGTTACGAGTTGTTTATCGATCCGTGAAGTTTTAAAAACATTTGAACTAGAAATTATTAAAGTGTCAACTCAAAAGCATTCCTCACAACAATTTACTTAATATGCGTCCAAAAATAGCCTTAACGAACTCGTCCAAAAAGTCATTGGATCAGAAACAGTCGGCTATTTATGGGATATAAGAAGAAAAGCTAATGGCTTTCGTGAAGCGTCCACTTCGTTGGCTTCGCAGCCATCCGGTGGAATTGCCCGCACATGCGTGAACCCTTTTGATGTAGGACCGATGAGCAGCGAAGGAAGGGTCAACAGTGCAGTGTTCTGCAGTAGAAGCGCACTTGGGAGGTTAACAGGCTTGTAACCTAAGGTTGCAGTAGCTGCAGTCCGGCTGAATTTAGTTTTCGGTTTTCGGCAATTTTCGACAGACATATCCATTTTAGTCAATATTCGTCTTCGGCAAAAGAAAAAAAATGGTGCTGGCTTGTATAATAATGTAATCTAATAATCTAAACGAATACATACCTTCAATTCATTTCAATTCAATTCAGAGAAATTCGATAGTTACAAGCTTACAAGTTTACAACAACTAAAACCACAATGACTGAAAATGCAGAAAAAAATGCATTTTCTCGCATATTACATCGTATTGTTTGATTTATAGTTGTCTTTGCGGAAAAAAAGGTTTTCTATGTGTAAATGGTTAAATATAATGATTAAATTATTGACACCGCATTGCTTTAACTTTTATCAAAGAAAAACCTATTCACATACAAAGAAACATTTTATTCGTTTTCGGTTTTTAGCCGAAAATCCATATCAGGCCGAATTTAGTTTTCGTTTTCAGCCGAAAAAGAAAAAGAACCATTAAGGTCAATCTCTATCTGCACCAAAAGAATTCATGAATATTTATTGGTGTAATAATAGACGCTTCATGCCATAGTCTCATAGACCGAATTCTCCGTGTCATGGTAGCCAAAATGCACAAACAACCACAACATGCACAATGTACTAGGTACTCGGAAAGAATGAAGTATGAATACAGAATGTACGCCTCACAAATATTTGTCTCCTAAGAGAATCGAATCTAAATGACTGTCGACCGTCGAAATCATAAATAAAAGTTAAGCATTTGAAACACTGGAATTAATTATTTAGGAATTTTAATGTTCAATTAGTATTCTGATATTCATTAAGTCTGAAACACAAAATATACTCGAATATTTTAGCAAAAACCACTGACGAATGGCATTCTGACATTCCAAATTCAAATAATTTGAGTTTGGGTTATAAAATAGCTGCGGTCGTAGTTATTGAAATATTGAACAACGAATTAATTATTCACGTCAATTGCAATATTATTGATTCTCGCTGACTGAGACAGGTTTAAAATTTATGTAGGCTGCAGTTTGTGGGTAGTGTAAATTCTATCGAATCCACATTTACAAAGATAGGCGGATAAACCTGCCAGGTGGCTCATTGAAATATTTCGTTCAGTTCTGAGCAGGAAGTTTTGCATCTGGGATAATAAAAAGATATCTTTTTTGTATAACCAACATGATCAGCGTAGACTTTTCTTTGTTTTTTTTATAGGTATTCAACATTTTCATACTGTCTCACCCCACCTATTTCTCATTACTATACTACTACCTCTACCAATTCCCTTTGTAGCTAGGCAAGAAAATCACTCTTTCAATTTCATAAGCAAAACAATCAAACTAAAGCACAGATAATTCAGCTCCACAGCCACCGCGTCTGGCTTATTGTTTACTGTCAGTATATTTGCGGAGAAAGCCGCAACGTTTATTGCTGGCCATTTCTTTTGAACGCAGCTTTTACGGTGCTTAGCCATAGACAAACACGCGCTTCAGATTGAAACCACTGGTATCTGCAGCACTTTCAATTCTCGGCTGTAGAATTTAGTTTGTCTGTGGTTTGGAGGTGGTTTTTGTTTTATGAGGCTCTTATTCTGTATTCTGGCTTCTGTTACTTTTAATCTACTTTTATGATTTGCTATATGGCAACTATGTCGAACAATAAGATTATTTCCATCAAAACGTAAAAAGAAATATGTACTTAGATCTTATAATACTGTCTCAACACTAGTAAATAAAAGTAATTGAAGCTATTTCCATCTACTACAATTTCTATAAAAGAAGAACATGCTGAAGATTTATGGCTAGCAATAAATTGCTAACGAAGTTTATTTTACGGATCACTACTTATCGATAAATTTCCGACTATTGGGTATCGGGTGTTGACGTGAATAACAACCTGCCTAAACTATAAACTGTGTTAAGAACTGTTGCCAGGGGTTCGACCTTCATCTTGGTTTCAGGAAACTCCGTCTGAGTTTCCATATTGTTTAACAAAACACGTGCTACTTACATAAATAAATAGGTAATTATTACTTTTATGAATTATCTTGCTTTTGCTGATATGAGTTTATAATGTTGCAATAGGTAGTTTCCTACCTAAATACTATTCCAAATTAACATACAATCAATTACATGGTACATAAAAATACGTATGAACAACTGCAATTGCTTGACACATGAAATGCCCTTAAATTACGGAAGTCTGTCCCGATGTCAATCAAATGACAAGAGGATGTTGTAATTCATGCAAAATTGCTTCTGCTATTATAGAAACTAACGTTAACTACATTTATAATTAACTATCAAGTGCTTACAAGCAAGTAACAAGCCTCTGTGTCGAACAAAAGCAGTTAAGAGAAAAAAATAAGACCAAAGAGTTTTTAATCAAAGATGGGTCATGTGATCCTTCAACTGCATCTTCAAAGAGCTCTTTCACTTTCCATCAAGTAATTCTAAATTTAAATGCACCAGAATCAAATCCATTCAGCTTACATGTTGTTATACCACTGTTTGCCAAAGTGTCGGCCTTCATTCGATTCGATGGCCACCTTGATCGGGAGTTCATCTATTTGCGGCCGGCACGCTCTCTCTCGATTAATGATCGAATAGCATTCAATCGAATCGATTCGACAGCTATAGGAATTCGAATCGCGTTATTCATGGATAGGTATGTGTAACTTTTTGGGTTCCATTGATGGCTTGTCGTTTCTTTTATCCTATTGTTGAAGGTAGAATTATGGATAATTGGACATTTTACTAAATATAATTACCAGCATCTAGTAATAACGACTGGTGAAAATTATTTTTATAAAGCTTCTACATTTCCTTTGCCTGCTTCTTCGCTACGTTTCCAGTTCTCACTAAAAGCGTTTTTTAAATTAAATTTCTCGTTTGCTGGTCGTCTAGTAAAGCTTCTCTTCGTTTAATTAAATTCTTATGCATTAATTGTATTTTAATATTTTAAACGGGAGTTACATGAATATTAAAATGCATTCTAAAATTATACGAGTATTATTTATTTATGTTCATATTCCTTCGTTGACGTCATCTTGCTAGAAGTCAGTAAGGTTGAGGTTATACACATCAATTAAAATAATAATATTCATTTGTTTTTACGTCACTTGTATAGCGGTATAATAATCATTAAGTATAATGAGTTGGTCGAATAATTACAAATCGATTTATGAGTGACTAAATCCTACTATTATTATAAATTGTTTGAATGTTTGTTACTAAATCACGTAAAAACGGCTGAACGGATTTCGATGAAATTTCGCACATAGATACCTTTATAACTTGGATTAATACATATGATACTTTTTATCCCGATATTACGTTCCTGTGGGATAATTTCCGACCTCCACGCGGGCGAAGTCGCGGGCGAAAGTTAGTTTCGAATAAAAACTCTGTACTGACCATGAGTGACCATGGTTAGACTCTCAGGTCGGGAAAAGTGCTTTTTGTTTTTCTATCTGGAATTTCTCAGTTATAGCCCGGAGTCTGGTTGTGCCCGGTTGATGGTAATTAATTGGCTCGCCCCCTATTACATGGGACTTAAACTCTGCCCAACCCTTCCGGAGACGAAGCGTGATTTTATGTTATAATAATGAGGTAGTCAAACAAATCGATTTATATGTGACTAAACATCGAATAAAAATTCGGGAGCGGCATTCATGATTATCATAAATTATCAAACATTTGCATACAAATATTTTTCCTCCTGGTGTGGCGTGGTGATTCATAATTTATTTATCGAGTTCACGATCGATGATCTTGGACAAACGTTAACGTATTTTGATAAGATGAATAGAGTATAGATCAAATCCAACAACAATCATATACCCAATATCATCAAAGACGAGGGTTTCTTACTTCTGACTTATTGAAATCGTACTTGTTGAAAAATACTGTTAAAGCCAATTATTTTGAAAGAGTAACCGTGGAGTTTCTTGCCCGCTCTTCTCCATAGGAAACGACCAATTGGAACCGTGCACCTAGCTTCTGACGTTTCATAAGTGCCCTTGTAGGTTTATGTGAAATAAATTATTTTGAATTTTGAGAAGAACTGACAAGGAAATTCATGGATAAAAATGGAAAATACGCACATGGATACGAATAAATACTACCTACTAGCAGACCCGACGGATGTTGTCCTGTCCAATTTTCAATTCCCATAGCAAAAAGCTCTCAGTTTTTCCCGAATTTTCCAATTTTCGGGGAAATTTTTCGCTAAAGATCTAAATCGAAATATTATAAACATTCAAAACAAAAAATAGTCAATTCGGTTCGTTCTCAAGAGATGCGCTTACCAACGACCAACGTTTCATTTTTTTTTTATTATAGAGATTCAGTGAGGCTTATTATGCAAGTTACCTACGAAGACTCAAACAATAATAATTCTCTGTTATTATTGTCAAGTATGAAATTACATCCAATTAAAAATTAAAACTACATTTTTAATTAGGTGCGTCACGACGTAAGTATAAGTATTGTAGGGGATTTGCATTGAAACACCACTTTGATAAATATTGTTGAGGTATATTGAGTCGCGCACTAAAAAACTAGGGTTTTCCATTTTGGTTTGAGCTTAAGTAGTATTCTACTATGGTACAAGTAGCGAGTGGTTCTACTATCAAAAATAAATGATTTTCAATTCTTAACCAATGATAGGTAGGTGAGGCCTGTATATTTTAGTCAAGCATGAACTCGATTCTCGACAGGTTGTAACCTGCTCCCTGAATGATACCTTTTTGCGTAGATTATTTTCGACAAGTTGCAACTTGTTCTTGGGCGATGCCATCTGGCTAGTTTCTCGTCGACAAGTTACGACTTGTTCGTGAGTGATGCTAATATTCTGTTTATGTGTGTTTAGGTGACTGTTAGTGATCTACCTGTGTGTTCTTGTCAAGTTAGGACCTGCTTGGTGGGCAATACCATTATCGCTCATGTTTATGCATGTGATTTGCAAGTAGTTTACCTTTACCTGCCTTACCTTACCTTCGGTATGTGTTAGGGTGCTAACTACGTTCTTTAATCATTGTTCTTACAACTAATTACTTAATTCAACAAGAGGCATAGGTATCAATCAGGCTTAAAAGTATGGGAGATTAAAACTATCCCTATGCTCATTACAATACAACTGTAGGGTAACTGTAACTTATATCTATCTAATTAAAATGGTTTTTATTTGTTTAATCAAAACTCTTAATTGCTAATCAGTCGTTCTTCTTGTCGTCGCCAACAGTCTCCCTCTCAGTGCGTTGCACTCCATCTCGTTGGGGCGACGTTGCAGGTACAATCAGGACTAGGCGTGATGCTGGCCGCCGCAGGATACCCGCCGCTGTTCGCACGTCGACGATCCTGGTTCTTCCGTCTGGTCCGGGATGAGTGGCGACTATTTCGCCGCGTGGCCACGAGTATCGTGGCAAGGTGTGGTCCACGATCAGGACTATGTCGCCCAATGTCGGGTCCCGGTAGTGAGGACCTTGGTTATAGCGAGGCGAGAGAGTTGGGAGGTACTCTCGCAGCTACCTTGACCATAAATGATCGGCCAGGTGTTGGGATGTTTTCCAGTTGGGAGAACCGATGAGTTCTGTGTCGTCGAAGGGGCCAAAGAGAGTGGCTCCGCATGACCGCCCGATGAGAAAATGATTCGGGTCAAAGCTTCTTCTTCTTCTTCTGGATCGGTGCTTACGATGTGCGACAAAAGGCTTGAATCTCCTAGGGTCTGATTTGATCCATGTCAGTGCTGTTCTCGAGTCGGTCCAGAAGTATCTTCGGGTCGCAGTCAGGTCCATTTCTTGGCTCGCACTATTGGCCAAGCGACTTCCCAATAGACACGCTTGTAGCTCGAGTCGAGGTATTGAAGTTGGCTTGAGAGGTGACATTCTAGCTTTCGCCGTCAACAGCTTCACTTCCACGCGATCGTCCGGATGTTGGGAGCGCCAGTACACCGCGCAGGCGTACGCCTTGTCGCTTGCATTGCCGAATGTGTGCAGCTCCCTCTCAGTCGCGTCGTATGTGAGGCAGCGAGGGATTCGAAGATTTTCAAGTTTTCTTAGATCTTCAAGCCACTTTCTCCATTCCTCTTCTCTGTGTGGAGGCAATCTTTCATCCCATTCTAGGCCGGACCTCCACAAGTTCTGAAGCATTACTTTTCCTTGTATGTTTATGGGTGACGCCAATCCTAAGGGGTCGAAGACCGACATCACTGCGCTTGTTGCTTCTCTCTTCGTCGGTGCACGTCTTCCTTCTTTGGCTTCGTCGGGAGTGTTGCGCAGACTCAGAGTGAAATGAAGGCTGTCTTCATGGACGTTCCAATTGAGTCCCAGAGTTTTCTCGACTTGATTCTTTGGTTCTCCTAATACGATGGAGTTTGTCTTGCTTTCTGAGTCGGTGAACTCTTCAATCGTTGAAGAATCGTTGCTCGCCCAACCTCTCAAGACGAAACCTCCTTTCTTGTGGATCTCGTTCACATCTCTTGACACTTTGGTAGCTGTTGTCACATCGGAGAAACTTGCAATATAGTCGTCCATGTAATGATTTCGGTTTATTGCTCTGACGGCTTCTGGACAGTGACTGATGAAGTCTTCTGCATTTCTGTTCTTCACGTATATGGCGGTACACGGCGAACAGGCCGCTCCAAATATTAGAGATGTCATTCTGTATTCCTTGTTCTTCCAGAGAAATCGGAGGCTATCTCTGTCTTCTTCGTTGATTTTTATCCTCAGGAACATTTCCTTGATGTCTGCGACGACGGCTATTGCTTCTTGACGGAAGCGAAGTAGAACACCGAACAGTGATTGTAGTAAATCGGGTCCAGCTAACAATGCATCGTTCAGCGATTTTCCGTTTGATTTGGCTGCGGCGTCGAAGACCAGTCTCATCTTCTTCTTCTGGGGGTGGACAACGGCGAAGTGAGGCAGGTACCATGTTCTTGAAGAGGTAGGCTCATCTGTTACTTCCTCGGCGTATCCGCTGTTGATCAGGTTTTCAACTTGTTCTTCATATTTTTGTTCAAATTCATTGTCCTTTAAGAACTTCTTCTCCATTCCCCTTAGTCGTCGCGCTGCAGCTACTTTGCTTTCAGGTAGACTTTCGTCGTCCGTCTTCCAGATCAGGCCTGCGCTGAATCTTCCATCAGGCAATCTCTTTGATGTAGAATGCAGCACGTCGAGAGCCCGCTGGTCGATGTCGCTGGATGGTCTCTTTGCAGCGATTCCTAGGGCTTCGATGTCAAAGTGGTCTCTGATCATCTTCTCGAGGTGATCGTCCTTTCCGATAGGCTGCGTTACCAGATGATTCACTATTCGTACTGGAGTGTTGTTGCTCGATTTGGTCCCATGTAAGACCCATCCCAACTGGGTTCTGGAGGCTACTGGCTTGCTTCGGTCGCCAGTTTTCACTTCTTGAGACGCGATGAGATGCCAATTGTCCTGCCCAATGAGTACCGTAGGACGAGCGTTAGGATATTTCAGTTGCTCTGCTATCTTTTCTAGGTGCTGGCAATCTTCCAGATCCTTATCGGTGACCTCTTGGGGGGATAGGTTCAATGTTTTAACGGTATATCCTGACATTTTTTCTATGTTTCGCTCGAACTTCCCTCTGATCTTAATGTCGATCTTCTTTGACTTCTGATCCATTCGATGACCTCCCACGCCCTCAATTCTTAACTCTTCTTCGGGACCGTGGGCTCCAATCATGTTCACGATGTCATCTTCTATAAGTGTCACTGTTGATCCTTCGTCCATGAGGGCGTAGACTTCGGCTTTGGCATCTGGTCCCCATAGTTCTACTGGTACGATTTTCAAGTAGGCTCTTGATATTGTCCGTGTTGCGTTCACCGTTGATGCTACGGCCTGGGTCTCTTGTGTGTTTGGCTTCGTCCTTTCTTCTGAATGTAGCATCACATGATGATCTCTCTTGCATTTTCCACAAGGCTTTGCTTTGCAACTGAATCGTCTGTGTCGCCCCAGCAAACATTTAAAGCATATGAAGGCTCGCTTGGCTTGTTCCCATCTTTCCTCTATGGAAGAGTCGATGAACTTCTTGCATTCCAGCAGTGCATGTTCCCCTGCACATTCAGGGCAAGTGATCTTCTCTGGCTTCTTTATGTTGTCCTTGCAAGAACAAACTGTTGCTGTTTGTGGTTCGGCTTGCTCATAATCTGAATCCTCTTCGTTCGATGAATATTCTTCTCCATTGTGCTGTGTGACTCGAGTGGCGTTCACGCCGCGGGAACCTGAAGATCGCATGCGGCTTTTAAATCCTTCTTTCTTTACCTTGGTCCCCATGAACTCGTGCATCTCGAACTGATCCACCATCTGGTTGAAGAAGTTCATGAGGCTGATGAGGATTGGTTCATCATCTTCTTCTTTAGATGCTCTGTACTCGTACCACCTGAATCGCACCAGGATACACATCTTCTCAATTATTCGATTCGATATATCACTTGAGTGTAGGTAACTTTGTTTCTTCATTTGTTTGACAACGCTGACTGTATTGGCCACGGCTCCAGCGTATCGTACCAACTCTCTTGCATCTTCAGACATGGGAGGCAGTTTCTCTATGTTTTCTATTTCGCTTCTTATCAGGTAAGTAGGTCTTCCGTATCGACGTTCTAATGCTGTTATTACTTCTTCTGGATCCACTTGTGTATAGAGAAGGGACTTCACCGCTTCCTTGGCTTTCCCTTTGATTGCTCTTCTTAATCTTCCCATATTTTCAATACCACTGAAGAGAGCCTGTGAGTCTTTGTATGTTGCTTTAAAGGCCATCCAGTCTCTTGCATCGCCGTCGAATTGATGTAACTCGCTGACATACTTCGGGGCACGTTGCATGATCGCTGTTGCCTTACTGTCTATGGCGGACTTGACTGCTTCCAGTATTGCTTCAGCCAGCTGATTGGTGTGGGTCGTTGTGGGTGCCATCGTTTCTGCAGTGTGTGGCGTTTCCTTGCTGATTTCTACTTCGTCGCGCTCTGCTTCCTTTGACTTTGACACCCAAGCTTCAGTGGCCTTTTCGGCAGCGGCTTTGGTTGCAGCATCCTCTTCATCATCACTCAAGTCCGTGTCATCTTCATTGACACGTGTTAATTCCAACCTGGTATTTGCCAGCTTGGCTTTCATCTTAATTTCTTCCAATTGTAATTTCTCTAATTCCAATCTGGCTTCTAGTTCTTTCTTCTTAGTGTTTGCTTTATTCGAGGTTGGTTTTGCCTTATTCTTTTTATTTTCTACCAAGGTAGCATCCGCTTCCTCGACCACGGTTGTGTCTTCAGTACGTGCGCTGCTATCCGTCACCACCTCGGAGGTGGTAGCGGAGGTGGTAGTTGACGTCTCCGTGGTCTCTTCTTCTGTGGTCGAGCGCGTGCTATCCCCTTTACGGCTTCGCGTCATCATTATTTATTCACTTTCACAGCACTTATGTATTCTCGATACACGTTCACATAACACTTGTGTATTCTCGATACACGTTCACATAACACTTATGTATTCTCGATACACGTTCACATAATACTTGTGTATTCTCGATACACGTTCACATAATACTTGTGTATTCTCGATACACGTTCACATAATACTTGTGTATTCTCGATACACGTTCACATAACACTTATGTATTCTCGATACACGTTTACATAATACTTGTGTATTCTTGATACACGTTCACATAACACTTATGTATTCTCGATACACGTTCACATAGTACTTGTGTATTCTCGATACACGTTCACATAATACTTGTGTATTCTCGATACACGTTCACATAACACTTATGTATTCTCGATACACGTTCACATAATACTTGTGTATTCTCGATACACGTTCACATAATACTTGTGTATTCTCGATACACGTTCACATAATACTTGTGTATTCTCGATACACGTTCACATAACACTTGTGTATTCTCGATACACGTTCACATAATACTTGTGTATTCTCGATACACATTCACATAACACTTGTGTATTCTCGATACACGTTCACATAATACTTGTGTATTCTCGATACACGTTCATATAACACTTATGTATTCTCGATACACGTTCACATAACACTTATGTATTCTCGATACACGTTCACATAATACTTATGTATTCTCGATACACGTTCACATAACTCTTATGTATTCTTGATACACGTTCACATAACACTAGAACCCGCAGGGCTTCGAGTGATACCGGGCTACAGGTTTCCCGTAGAGGACCTGGCTTCGAGAATAAGCGATCTTCTAGTCGCCTATTCCCAGCAATAATCTTTCGGCTGTGATGAGTAGTTAGTGCGCGGCACGTAGAACACAAAATACATAAGCTTCTCGTAGAACGCTGCTTATCTTCAAATAGCGATGTATCTTCACGTAGCTTATGTATTCTTCACGTATCTTCAGACTCAGGCTTCAGTTCTTCAAATCTGGCTGCAGAAGGACCAATTCTTGTAGGGGATTTGCATTGAAACACCACTTTGATAAATATTGTTGAGGTATATTGAGTCGCGCACTAAAAAACTAGGGTTTTCCATTTTGGTTTGAGCTTAAGTAGTATTCTACTATGGTACAAGTAGCGAGTGGTTCTACTATCAAAAATAAATGATTTTCAATTCTTAACCAATGATAGGTAGGTGAGGCCTGTATATTTTAGTCAAGCATGAACTCGATTCTCGACAGGTTGTAACCTGCTCCCTGAATGATACCTTTTTGCGTAGATTATTTTCGACAAGTTGCAACTTGTTCTTGGGCGATGCCATCTGGCTAGTTTCTCGTCGACAAGTTACGACTTGTTCGTGAGTGATGCTAATATTCTGTTTATGTGTGTTTAGGTGACTGTTAGTGATCTACCTGTGTGTTCTTGTCAAGTTAGGACCTGCTTGGTGGGCAATACCATTATCGCTCATGTTTATGCATGTGATTTGCAAGTAGTTTACCTTTACCTGCCTTACCTTACCTTCGGTATGTGTTAGGGTGCTAACTACGTTCTTTAATCATTGTTCTTACAACTAATTACTTAATTCAACAAGAGGCATAGGTATCAATCAGGCTTAAAAGTATGGGAGATTAAAACTATCCCTATGCTCATTACAATACAACTGTAGGGTAACTGTAACTTATATCTATCTAATTAAAATGGTTTTTATTTGTTTAATCAAAACTCTTAATTGCTAATCAGTCGTTCTTCTTGTCGTCGCCAACAAGTATAGTTATGTGAAATTAAAGTTAACAATCATTTTTATACGAGTGTCGATAATAGGTATAATATGGCAATGGTTACTCAACAACAATGGTTATTTTATTCGTCATAACTTCGAATTTATTACGTATTTCATAATTTATTGTTGTCTTGTTGTGAATTATGCGAGGTTAGCGTGTAGTTCGTATGTATAGGCAAAGGGCGGATTAAAACATTAACTCACACATTCTTCAGAGGGGGGTAAGAAGGCCATCTAAGGTTGCCTGGAAGAGATCGCGGAAAGCGATAAGGCCGCCCATTGTATTTTTTGTAGTGTTTGATTAGTATTTTTTTGTTATGTATTTTTGTGGTGTACAATAAAGTATATATAAATAAATAAGTAGGGTCCTTTTGCTAAGTCGGCAAAATTTAATTAATTTGTTAATTTATTAGGCCCAAATGTTACAAACGCAGTCTTACCTAGACCAAATAAGGAGTCTAGTTCTAATAAAACTGTCCATTGGAGTTGGAGATCACAATTTAATTCATTCAAACCAACATTACAGCGCTAGCGATGTAATTATCAAAATTAAGAATTCCGAAATTATCTACCAATAAACATTAAAGAGAGAAAGCAGTGGTGGCCCAGTGACAGCAGTAGTGGCGCAGTGACAGCAGTAGTGGCCCAGTGAGAGCAGTGGTGGCCCAGTGAGAACAGTGGTGGCCCAATGAGAGCAGTGGTGGCCCAGTGAGAACAGTGGTGGCCCAATGAGAGCAGTGGTGGCCCAGTGAGAACAATGGTGGCACAGTGAGAGCAATGGTGGCGCAGTGAGAGCAGTGGTGACGCAGTGAGAGCAGTGGTGACGCAGTGAGAGCAGTGGTGGCGCAGTGAGAGCAGTGGTGGCGCAGTGAGAGCTGTAGTGGCGCAGTGAGAGCAGTGGTGGCGCAGTGAGAGCAATGGTGGCCCAGTGTTGGGCAGGCGCTGTATATTGTGTAATTTATTTCATTACCAAATAATTTTATCACCAGTGCTCTCAAAAACGGTGAAGGAAAATATCGTGAGGAAACCGGCATGTCCTAGAACCAAAAATTCAAAGGCATGTGACATCTACCACGCTGTGTGTCCCAGCAGTGGGAATATTATTTATTTATTTATTTTATTTGGGACAACAGTTATACATTACAGCATTTACAAAAAGTTGTTACAATACAGTCGAAAAAACGTATAACCCACACTATTGTCCACAAAGTGACATCAGAGTATGAAAACGAACGCATGCTAAACGAAAACAAAAAACAGAAAAAAAAAGAAGAAGATTAAAGAAGATTATAGGCTGATTATTCTAAACATTAAAATCATCAACACTAAACGCAAACGAGATCTAGGAAAACTCCTAACCCATATTGTAGACATTTAAGTACTTGCTGAACTAACAACAATAAACATGTAATGGCGTCAGCTAGAACCCATTAGGATCAAGACTCCCAAACTTTCCCTGAATTCTTGATACATCAAAAGCATTCCACAAGGAAAAATCATCGGTTCATGAGAAACAACAATATTCTGTATACCAGCCAGTATTATAGCGAAGTGTTATGATTTGACCCATATAATGTAGGGTTACCATCTGTCTGATACTAGAAGAAGTCTGAAAGTGGCCCCGGTGGCTGAAAAGTTGTGTGTAAATCGATTGCCCTGGTATGGCCATGTGATTCGAAGGAGCGAGGAAAATGTCGTGAGGAAAGTTTTGAGTATGAATGATGATGGCTCTAAGAGTAGGGGAAAGAAACGATGGATGGACTGTGTGGAAGATGATGTGGCTAGAAAGGGGGTAACTACCGAGATGTCAACTAATAGAGAAGTATGGAAGAACAGACATGTTGCGCCAACATCAAATAAATTGGGATAAAGGACGAGAATGATGTTGATGATGAAATTCCGCCTGGATTTGTCCTTTTCAAGATACAAGTCTTTTTTTTATAAAAACTAGCTTCAGCCAGCAGCTTCGTCAATTATTATAATTATCACTAGCTTCAAAAACGGTGGACGAAAACATCGTGAGGAAACGGCGTGCCTGAGAGATATTTCTCGACGGCATTTGAAGCCAAGTCAGAGGCCCATGGGCGGCTTTAAAACTCTGACACCAGTTTAGTCACTAACCACGCGAAAAGAAGATAGCAAATGTTACTCAGTGATAATAAAGCATTTTACTGGAGAAAGAATCTTTAAATCGGTCCTGTACTGTTGAGTTTATTAATTACAAACAAACATACAAAAAATCAAATCTTTTCTCTTTACAAATTACATAGTTTAGTTAAGTTAAATATGTTCTACAGGAAGTAAAGATAGGACAGACCGTTTGCCAGGACATTTTAAATGTTCGAAATGCTAACCCTAGCTAAGAGAGATACATAGATCACACGTGTGCGCAATGTATTTATAGCCGGCGCCCGCGATGATCTGCGGTTTCCGTCCTATACTAAACTGCAAGATTTACGCGTTTTCGAGAACATTTATGAACTAATTTTCGTTTCGTACTGGTGTTTGATGTTTAGCTGCTGGTTCTCTGTTCCCATATTGTGTTACGAAGTATCAATAATAGCTGTTGTTATTTCTAAATGGTTTTGAAAATAGAGCTCAGTTTCATCATCGAAATCATATTTATTTATACTTTGAGATTGAGACTGCGCTTATTTATTGATATAGTTTTACCGCGCCTCTCCGTGCTTGCGGGGAGCAGCGCTGACGAATGAGCGGCGAGACGCCGTAAGCGTTGACGAATGAGCGGCATGCACTTCCCCCCGTCTCGCACATACCTAAGGCGCGACACAGTGGTCTCGGTCAAACTATAGCCGTAATCCCAGTCTGTGCATAAATACGGTCAAATAAGAACGTTCGGTAACTGATAGAAGGATCACAGAGCAGGCGTAGGATATAGGCACCTTTTATTAGCCTGTTCTACGACACTTTTGTTTCCCTGTTCCATGATTCGCGGATTAAGTTCACGTCCAGCTTTTGTTAGCATTATCTGGTTTTGTTTGTAGATCGTTAGCACTGCTGGACATAGCTTCGGTAAAAAATAGAGCCTATTGAAAACCTCTTTCATTTTCAAATAGTAAAAAGTTCTCGAACATAGCGGTATCTAACTTATTTATGATAGAAAAATAAACATTTCAAAGGAAAACTTCTGAATAAAAACGGTAATACATTTATGATTAAATTATGTCGCATCCTCTTCTAATTCATGTATAGCGAAAGCCAAAGGTCACCCCAAACTTATAACAGATTTGTTAGCAATTTCACTTCTACTAAAAGAACATGTTACAAAGGTGTTTCCCAAAGGACCGGATACAGTGTCAAACTTGTGAAAAGGGTATTGAAAAGGTCGTCAACATAGTGCTATCCATAATAGAATAAAAAAGTGTGTCTGTGTCAGCTCCGACGCACTACTGGAGTTTACTCCTTAAGGGGGCGCCCAATGGTCCACTAGCGCCACTCCTTTAAAAAATTATTATCTCGTGACTGAGAAGGAATTATGAATAACGGCTAGTAAGTACCCTCGGTAAGTGTGTCTAGAATTTTCTAATACCTTTTATAAACTTTCATATTGCAACAAAGTACGATCTAGAGGAATGTGGCCGCTTTTCTTTAGATCGAATTTTGTTGCTTAGAAAATTCTGAACACACTTACCGAGGGTACTTACGAGTACTAGCCGTTATTCATAATTCCTTCTCAGTTACGAGATAATATTTTTTTAAAGGAGTGGACCATTTGGCGCCCTCTTACGGTGGATTCGCTAATGTAGCCCACGAAATTAAAATTTTCTTACGTTTTTTGCAATTTGCAGGTCAGTGTCAGGTTGTATCTTGATCAAAATGTGATTCGCGACTATAACAGAGATGTATTTACAGAATTATTATCATTAATACATCTTTCTAAGTTACATTTGTTCTATAAGAACTTTTCCAGGAGAGATTTGTTCTTCGGTTTATAGACATTTATTTCTCAAAAAAAAAAACGTACAGTTCACTTAAAATATTGAGAAAAGTAAGATAAAAATAAAAGTAAGTGCGATTCTCTGTGTTCACAATAAGAGAATTAAGAGATAAAGGTGTCAATCGGTATTGTTAGTGCTGTTTTCTAACGTGTTCTTCTAGGGTTACATCAAGTAGTTTTTTATACAGATTTGCTCCCTCGTACAGTATATTTTTTCTTCCGTAGTTAGTTCTGGGTTGTGTTCATTCTAGTTTCTGATTTCTTATGGAACAAATCTATCTTAGAGAGATGTATTAGTAAACCCTGAACTGGCAAATACATATCGGGAGTGGGGACAATCATGGGCGTACCGGGGGGGGGAGGGGGGGGCAGGGGAGGGGAGCTGCCCCCCCCTGGATTTTGTATTCCTAGGTACCTACTGTTGTTGATAAAAGTTATGTTAGACTCACGTTAAGACTTTACAATTACAATATATTATGCATTAATTTTCGAAAAAACCACGCTGCGCCGCAGGCCAGTTTGTTGTATGATGCAAAATACGCGAACGCAGCAAGCAAGCACACAGTTTATTTATTTTATTACCTATAGCTCGGGATCTAAAGTTGGGTACGCCCAACGGGACAATTACTGTCAAATCGTGTTGACATTCATTGTTATTTCGGGCCCCGAGCTAATAATTATGTCTGCAACTGGGGGATTGCTCCCTAAGCGAAGTACGTAGTTTCGGCCGTCGTTACGGGCGCTTCGTTATCCGTCTCACTTACAGACATACCGTAAGTCAGAAGGAGAACAAAGCGCCCGTAACGCCGGCCGAAACTACAGATTTCGCTTAGGGAGTAGCCCCGCTGATACGGAGTACGGAAGGCCCGGCTGAAACTACGGATATCGTGCGTGGGGAGTAGACCCCCTGATTCTTACACATTATCTCCGTACATATAAGCAATAAAGTCGGTTTATTTTGACTTCTCTTCTCTTAACATTTTCCTTTACTGATATTTTATGCACAGAAATGGAAATGGCATTACGGTCTTCAAAAGCGTGAACTTTATCTCTTCGTTCCTATTTGATTTTCCGCAGTGTCTCTTTTAAGTGAGTAGGTATCGATTGACCTTTTAGATAAATCAGGTGACGCAGTATGATATATTAGGCCTGGGTTAGGTACAACTACGGAATAGGGCGGGCTAACCTATTCTTGATAGCGAGTTCATTTTTATTTATTAAAGAAATAGCACGATTTTTACGACTTGACAAAACATTGAGATTTCCTTGGTAAACGTAACTTTAATATTAACGTATTATACACAGAAACCTTACGGAATAAATTCTCTAAACGATGGTGAAAATCAAAATCTGTTGCGTGGTTTAGAAGAACAACGCGGACATACAGACAAACCCGAAAAGCGACTTTATTTTATTATATGAAGATATAGAAGTATAGTACGTATTAGATTCAGGTCGGCCATTAGAGCTCGGTTTTTTCTATATAGAGGATACATTCTTGTGTCAAATAGTAGGTAAGTTCTTCAAAATGCACCTAGGTACCTACTATACGGATAATACAGCCATAAAATCTATTAACTGGAATCCTGGAATGCCAAATGTCGTAAATCTCCAAGTTTATTGCCATCAAACATTTGTAAACTAAACTTAATCTAAATAAATAACTTTATCTAACAATTACTTCCACAAAGCACTTAATTTCCGAGACCTCCCATGCTGTTATCAATGCATTCCGCTAGATAAGATTCTTTGAACATGTCTGTGACGTAATCATATCGCTGGCCATTGCTGCAAGCTTGGTAAGAGGTGAAGATGGAACTGTGCGGATGTAATTAAAACGTATTGAATATACTGGCTCGTTGGTCCAGTGGTCGCAAGCGCTACTGCTGAGCATGAGTTCCTGGGATTCAATTCCCAGGTCGGGTAAAGTGTTATTGGGTTTTTCCATTAGGAATTGTGTCCGGTTGATGGCAATAGGCTCGCCCCCTGCTACATGGGACTTAAACATAACTGGCGAAATGTGGGTGTACCTAATACCTATAGGTACACCTCTGTCTATCCTTTCGGGGATTTAAGGTGTGGTGTTATATTTATGTATGAATGTATGCTTTGTAAGCCAGTTAAATTGCTAAATCACGACTCATACAGTATAATGCTGTAGATAAGTAGATACCCGACGATAAATTTTTTATGTGTTCATCACTCACGACTGTTTCAAGGAGGTTCTAATAGGGCTTAGGACCTACATAGGTAATTAAAACCATAGACATAGAGAATGGACTGAGCGTTCCGTATTCAGTTGCGCAGTGAATATAGACCGAAAAGTACGAGAGAGAAAGCGAATGTGCGGCCAGTAGTTGTCTCTTTAGTAGTACTACAGGTATTGGCCGCACAGTCGCCGTGTCTCTTTTGTTAGGATAAACCTATGATCATCATCATATTATAACGGCCGTCATAAAAATCTGTAATTTTCATCAGTTTTGACATTAACTCAAACCCCGCTACCCAAAGATTTAAATCGCTCGATTTGCCCTCACCGTACTTAGTCACAAGAAAAAGGGTCCATACTGAGAAGAGTGAGCTCATAGTGTTTCCATGTCAATCAAGAGTAGTCACAGCGTCATTCTGTGTCAGAAGTGTCAAAAGAATCAGAAATGCGACTATCTTTTGACGCGGTAGGGCGAATCTAACGATTTAAGTCTTTGCCTTTCTACCATCATTTTCATGACAGCCGTCAGTCACTACGGCCGTAAGTGGCGTGAAACGCTCGTCTAGGAAACCGTAGCTCAGTCGAATTCTGTATATCTATGATTAAAACAGCAAACGCTGTGAACTATTTTCTAAATGTCACTGTCATAATTATCGCTTGACATTCTAATCTATTGTTATTGTTATCGTTTAGATTCTATTGTTTACCACAAATAAAAGACAACGTGACACGCTGTAGCTGTAAATAGTTTTCAAGGTCTTATAGATCATGTTTATTTTATTATATGCTGTTTTCAATGAAAGCGTGTATTACCTATTTATAAGTTTATTTCTTTAATTATGTAACTAATTAGAAATAGCGTATATAATAATGAATACAATTTGTGTCCATGGCTCCACTCGTGTGGGCTGAATCTATAATCTTCTATACTTAAACATACATACTTACATACAAATAAATAAAATTGTCTTTTTGTAATGTCAAAGTAACAGCTTTTTACTAAATGCGTATGAAAGAATATACGGTACTTACCTATACCTAACAGAAAAAAACATTTTTATTTTTGTCTCTGTCTGTCTTTCTGTTTGTTTATTCCGGCTAATCTCCGAAACGGATTGACCGATTTTGACGAGACTTTCACTTGCAGATAGCGGATACCGGCTACTTTTATTTTAGAAGAAGGCTTAGGGTCCACGCGGCCGAAGTCGCGACCAGTAGCTAGTTAGGTACTAAAATCTAGCCAGAGAACTAGAAATCATCTTTCAATATAAAATGGCAGCTTAAGTCGTTCTCGAGTTATAAACGCAATAATAGACTGACGTCTGGCTGATAGTGCGACATGTAAATAATTTTATAAGGATAATGAACAAGCCTAGCAAAAATAAAACAAAAGAAAAACGAAAGCGCCGCAAAAGAAGCTCTGAATTTAATCGCTTGCCGAAATAATCGATCGCTATTGCAATCCTCGCGAGTTCACGACATCAATTTATTAGGATGAACACAGATTCAGACGCTGCAAACTGTTAAGTGAATTTTGGCAAGAAGCCAAGAAAACGACAGAGTGTAGAGACAATCTTAACGTTAGATCTAGACAAAGGAAACTGATGAAAAAAATGGTAAGAACGTAAAGTAGGTACTAACTAAATCTAATACGGTTTTCTATACGAGCGGCGGCCGCCACTTAACGGCCGTCAAAAAAAATATGGCACCGGAGTTTACGGTGTCAAAAAACGCTATCTAGGCAACACACCAACTTATATCTTCAATAAAATTTCAGTGACGTTATGCGACGGTAAATTGCGGACGCTATGTAGCGGCCAGCTTTACTAACTTACCGAAAACGCTTTTTCATTTTTGTTTAAATAGTAAAAACAAAGATTATTCTGAACAGCTCAAGCACTTCCAGTTGGTTGTGTAGTAGATATTAGGTAAGGTATAAGAATAATACCCAGAAGAGTTTCATACTCAGTAGACATGGGCGTTTTTGGATTTTTACACAAACGGGTAAATATCTGATTTCAAATTTTGAAATCGTTTCAAAATCCGTTGCAAAAATCGATTTCAGGAGAGATACTTCCTTACGCAAATCTACTCTTGCCGTGGTTTTGTGAAATCGTTTTATCTAGTTCGGATTATCGATACGATTCGATTTCTGACTGAAATTGGATTTTACATTCACTTCGATCTGTCTGACGCATGTCTAATACTTAGACTACAGAAATTCCAATGGTTGGCGCCTTAAATCAGATCAACCAAAGCTCGAATTAACGTCAACCTCACCATAATCCCAATCTATTTCCAAGATTCGACGTGAAACTGATTGATTGATATAGTATTCTGTTTCACTAGTTAGCGTTGCTGTAACTTGATAGGGAAACAATTTATCTGACGCCGATAATATCGACGGATTTGCATATACATCGATGTAAATGGGGGCCGTAAATCTTGGCTGTAGGCGCTGCTACTGCATAATGTGGCATTACAGCCGAGTTACAAGTGTAGGACGTAATTGTTATGTTAGAATCTTGTATCTAGGCTCTTAGATTGCTTGTTGTATAAGATAACATACAAGTAGGGGAAATTAATTATTTATCTAATTAACCAACTGTCAATCTTTGACAGTTTTATTAAATTACTTTAAAGGCTCCCAAGACAGACAGGCGCGATGCCGACGCGACTCTGATGGAACAATTTGTATGAAAACTTCACGTAAATTGTTCTCCCAGTGTCGCGTCACGCTTGTCCGCGGGTGCCTTTACTCGAAAAATTGTCACAATGTGTCAAATTGATGAACAATTAATTTCCCTGAATGTACCTACCCAAGGACTGTAGAAGAATAAAACGCCGTGCTCAGGCCATTTGTATAGATTTTCGTGGTTTAATAACACATACCACTTCAAGAATATGCCATCAAATATTTCAGTCACACTAAAATATTTGATGGGTTTGTGGGATTTGGTAAAGGATAAAACCACATGTGTGTCGCAGAAATCCATTAAGAAATAATTGTGTCA
The DNA here is from genome assembly GCA_947364205.1 of Agrochola lota. NCBI lineage: Eukaryota > Metazoa > Arthropoda > Insecta > Lepidoptera > Noctuidae > Agrochola > Agrochola lota. The sequence continues at coordinate 5,013,948 of OX376221.1, read as the reverse complement.
AGACAAGAGCATAAACAATCAAATGGAACCTTCTGATCGTTTTGCGGTCTACTTTCTGTTTGCTAAACTTGGTCATAAATCAATGTAGAAGTCTATTAACTAGACGTTCAGACCTGTAAACTACAACCAGTAGACATTTAGTGGCTAATTGAAACTCCGGTATCTCAAATAGCCACTGCCTTCTGCGTCATTGTGGTTGGCGGTGGCAATGTAAACCGAATATATTACCACGTTTGCCACGTGCCCTCGTAAAATGAACAAAATCATGGCTTTAATAGCTTGATTGGAAGCTACTCTATATTTCTGACCATAGCTAGCAACAACACTACCGTTTCTGTTCAATATTGTCAGTGCAATAACCTGAACACTTAAATCTTAAACAATTAAATATTTGGAGGGTTTAAAAAAACAATGTAGGTACGGGAAAATGGAGGCGTAAAAGGAGATTTTTATAAGCGAAATTGGCTAGTAGCCAACGAAATCTTGCACCGATTTGTCTGCATTGCTATAAAAAACTTTGCACTTTCTCGGCGTTTGAACTTTATATTCTAGACACTTTAGTTTTACGTCTGGCCCTATAAAAAATATATTTAATACAAAAAGTTGTAAAAACGCCATACTTAAATCGATATCATTCTAATTTTTCAAACCATGCCTTGAATAAATAATACGAAAAAGACACAGTCTGTACCAACTCAATTGTTTATTCATTGAAAACTTGAAAAAAGAACCATAAAAATAACAACCTGTCAAATTCGAGCATAGACAACAAATTTGTTTTTAAAAAGGCGAACTTTCTCTTTAACTATCCAACCTAAGGAATTAAAAAAACAGTACATTTGGCGGCACTAAAGCCAATTCAATTCATAGTTACGCGTGACTCCCACGTCCGTTTCTGGCTTGCATTGCCTATCAACTATTTCGCAAGCACACCATATGGTGCGCACCGGCAACGCCAAACGTAACTATGCACATTATAAATTAATACCATATGGATCGATATGAAATATTGTTAAGATAAATTCTCTGTCTATTTATTGCTTCTTCATTCCGGCAGATGTTATTTCCCGGTTAGCGTTGTGCATCTTCGGCACATATTAATGCATCCTAAATTAAATATCTACGTCGAAGTAAAAAATTCTCATCATTTTGTCGAAATTACTGGGTTAGTGGTTTTTACGGCTTTTCATTAAATGTTTCGGAATTTCCTGATTACTTTAGACCTAAACGCCCGCCATATTTGATGGACTACCGTTCGAGAGGCAAATTTATTGTGACTTCGAATTCTAGGACTTCATATTTCTCTCAACAACAATTTAATTTTATTAGGACGCTAAATATGCTCCAAAGAGACCAAGATAAGCATAATCTAGCAGACTTCCCGTCAAGTCTAAAAGCATAAAATAACTCGCTTTACGAACTTGGAGTGCAAACAAATGGATGCTAAAAACAGACATGGGTCGCTAGCAATGGATTAATTAAGACTCCAAAAGGGCGGACAATACTCATATGTCCCTAGCTTTATGGGTGCCGCAGACAGGCGCGACGCAGTTTCGGTAGAACAATTTCCATATAAATTGTTCCACCAGAGTTACGCTGTGCCTGTCTGTGGGCTCTTTAGTTGGAACTTACAGTTTGGCTTTATTTGTAGAGCGTCGTCTCTTTCTCTCATAGCTGTGTGAAAGTCTCTATTTCTCTTTCTAAAGCTTGATCCCATATTGACGGTACGCAGTGACAAAACTATGTGTTAATTGACGGAGACACCGTTTTCCGATTGGAAAATCAACTTAATTGCTACTAACGTTTCTCTTTAGCTTTTCTATTTACTTAAGTATTATTGTCATAGCCCGTTTTAATTTTATTTGTGAAAATTGAGTACCTACTACCTGTGCTACTTAAAATAATGAAGCGGCAAAAAGAGTTAATGCCGATTGCCAATTATTTCAAGAGGTAATTTCGTCATAAATTTGTATAAATATTTGTCGAGAAATGGACGGAATAACAGACATAATATGCTTGATAATTTATTGCAGTAATTTTCGCATCGTACTTCAGATATCAAAGTCTTCTCGAGAAACTTAAACTACATTCTATTGTATTGTATAAACTACCAAATAGATGGATCATTCTGGATAACGATATGATTATTCCATTTCTGTTCTATTAAAGATAGCTTCAGTGCCCTGATGGTAGCTTATCTGACTTGCATGGACTGGAAAATGTACATGAAAGTGCAGTGCTCGATCAAACTTGAACGGACCTTGTTTTATGGGTTTCGCTTGTTTTGAAATACCTACAAATTAGAAATACACATCACATCACAACACAACACAATTTATATTTTTTATATGCACGTTTTTCTGCGACAATTAAACATTCTTCATTTATTTTTTCATTATTTGTTACTTTATTTAAATAACAAAATACGATACATTGATATTATGCTATAGTATTTATTCTCATAATTATATCTTGGAATCAACGGAAGCAATGTCCTGTTAGGTGGCTAAATAGTTAAATTCTCAAGCTCTCAAACTCCGATTAAGATCGAAACGGATATTCAAATGATTTACCGGCTTTACAAGCGACCTATTCGACAAACAAAGTTCCTGTCTGTGAGCATCGTAAGTCATTAGCAGTATAGAAAATGATCCGTCGAGAAAGGAAGTATTCGATTACTTTCGTACCATCGACGCTCGGTCGACTCGAATCGGTTCGACGCTCCATTTGGATCTTGTATTTTCTTACTCTTTACCTCTTTTATGATACCGAGACTAAAAGTTTCGTAGGTTATTTTGGTTTTAATTATTGTTAAAACTTAAAACAATCAATGGATCGCAAAGATCTTGTATTTCTCAAATACAAGTTGCTCTTTTGATAACTTTTGTTGTTGACTTTAGAAAAGCAATATGGCGTCGTAATTTATGGACAGCGTTATATGGTACCGAAATTATTCCGACCATTTTTTTTTAAAGGAATACCGCCTATCACATTTTTCTTTTTGTTTTTCGACACGCTACAAAATACTAATGTGCTATTTCTAATTGTTTCAGGTAAACACAAAACAATCTTCAATTAACGCCATCAACTACACAGGTTTTTTTTTTTTTCTAATTCACCAGTCACAGCGTGCAGGCAATGAACTAATTGAATTAGCTCATTATTGAGTGCTCTTTAATTCAATTATGTGCGCAAAGCACACAGGTAACAGGTAATATTAACTGTGTAACATCAAACTGATACCTTTTAGGGACGGATTTAATTCACTATTGGATTTCGCTTCAGGTAAATTGACTACTGTATATATACGTATGTTACCCACGGCCACGTATCGTGGATAACTTTGTTATAAATATCCAATTTACGCATCCGTGATTCTACGGTGAAAATTATATTAAATGAAGCTACGTCATATATTTTTAAATTACGTACGGAATATGGAACGGTTCTTTATTTTGTTTGAGAAAATAAATTACCTACAGTGTTTGTTTTGAGAACGGTAAATTTTGATTTTCATAGATATTTTTAATCCTGAAATTGAGGTCGAAACACTTGAGATTTTCACCCACGTGCAGCGAATTGTGCAATCGTTGCTGCAATTTTCTTAGGCGCACAAATCCGCAAAATTATCACGTTGAGTTATATTTGAAGGAAAAGGAGGTCACCCACACTTCACGTTGATGATATCCCAGTATCTTGAACCGAAGCATGTAGGGTTCACAGGTGTTTTTTTCCGGAGACTCCTGTTCAAAGATGGCGGCTTTATTCGATGTTGCACCCTCAAAGAATCACACTTACCCTAGGTGTGATGCGGAAATAATATATTTTTGAAGTTTATCATTATAACAATTATGTATACTTAGCTATGACAGTTTCTTGCTGTTTATTTATGCCTCAAAATAAACCACGACGTAAAATTCTTCGCCCTTTGCATTTAATAAACTTCACTTCAGCAAATGATATGCCACCGCAATACGAGAAAAAACAGATGCATTTTACAAAACATTTAAATCCTTCGCTTTTTAAAAATATCTTGGCAGCCCTGCATGCGTTCCATTCATCTGAGTGAAGCATTAGCCATTCAGGAGCGTTCATTTCATCGCTCTTTCATTCGGCGGGCAAAGGCAGGCTCCGTTGAAAGGATACGCTTTTCAATCCACCATATATGAGGAATAAAGGCCTTCGTACAAGGCTGCGGGGAGCTTCCTAGCGACAACTGTATAATAGTTATTGTTGTCAGTTAATCTGCTTTTCTTCCTTTTACTGTTATTTTGAAGCGTGAACTTTTGAATTGTGGAGATAGGAATTTAACAAAAGGGAGCTTTGTAGCCTGCTGTTGTGTGATTATTTTATTCGTTATTTTCAGAGTTTTCTCATTGACCCTGTCTGACTGCTTCGTTGGCGCTTCTGCTGAGCATGAAGTCCTGGATTCGGTTGAAGTGTTGATGGGTTTTTTCCATCTGGAATTTCTCCGCAGCAGCCCGGAGTCTGGATTTGGGCTCGGTTGATGGCAATAGGCACGCCCCTTATTTCATGGGACTTAAACATAACTGACGAAATGTGGGTGTACTAAAGGTACATCTCTGCCTAACCTTTCGGCGATTACAGTCTTGATGTTATGTTATGTTTCAAATAAAGCTTTCTCATTAACGTTGTATAATTGAAAGTTTAAAGCACGAGGCAACTGCACCTGGATATCGTGCCAAAGTGCATTTCGCCCAAAAATAACTCGTTAATCTTTCCGTTTTATGGTTTCGGAAAATTTCGTCTGTCAAGTTGTAAATCTCTTGATAACAACGTAATCTGGTTTATTGTTAGCTATTGAGCATGCACAAAGTTTATTTTATTTTGTTGTTCAGTGGACGTATTCAGTTGTACCTGGTCAGACTAAAAGCCCACCCAACAACCTTGTTGGTAAAAGGCCAGGCAGGTGATGATGACTGAGCAGTGGTAGAGAATAGAAATTAACACAGAGCCTTATAAAATTTATAAGCAACCAGAAAATATTGTAAAAAATAATTAATAATTCGTGACTTTCATTACCGACGTAGTTTATTTAAAGTCGCCTTGTGCGATAAAAACGCCTATTGTACACTAGTTTTAAATGTCTTTTTGTATTATGTAGTGTACAAAAAAGTTTTTAAGTATTAAATAACGCAAATAGTTTTTTGAAAAATTGAATATGGTTTTGTTCATCATAACATCACACCTGTTTTCGCCGAAGGGTAAGGCAGAGGTGTATACCCACATTTCGCCAGTTATGTTTAAGTCCCATGTAATAGGGGGCTAGACTATTGCCATCAACCGGACGTAAATCCAGGCTCCGGGCTGCTACTGAGAGATTCCAGATGGAAAAACCCAATAACACTTTGCTCGACTCGGGAATCGAACCAAGGACTTCATGCTCAGCAGTAGCGCTTGCGACCACTAGCCCAACGAGAAAAATAAAAAAATTACAAAAATACCCTACATCATATTCTTAATGGCGCCATGTCTCTCCCGCTCTATTTTTACTGAAGACTCCGGCATGTTTATGATAACTTTTAACAACTTCACGAGTGTTGTTCCGATGACAGATAATTATGTAATGGACTGTTAGAAGGGAACATATTTATTAACAAGCTTTTTGTTTATCTTCAAAAAGCTTTCTGACATGTAATATTCGTAATTTATTTGTTTCTAACTATGTTAATGACGGCTTAACTTTGTATTTGGATAATATTATCCTGTTTTACCATTATTTATTTTGTGTTAATGATAATTGATAACATATTATGTTTTTGTACCGTGAGTGCGTTATTGTTATTAAGTTATTAATCAGCTGATAAAGTTTACGACGAATTATATTTAAAAAACCGGCCAAGCGCGTGTCGGACCACGCACAATGAAGGGTTCCGTAGATGGGATGAATTTATGCCAAAAACAAACTTAACAGTGTGTTTTTTCAACTGCAAATGTAAGTTGGTCGATTATTTATTACTCGTTAACTTGTAGAGCTTACTTGGCTGTGATCGTTTTCCTTTTAATTTCATTATAGTATATACTACTGCTGTGGATTGTCCCACATATTCAGAACCAACCATTTAGCTGACACTTGACTCTAACAAAAATGAGCACGACCTTTCCAATGACCCCCACACCAAGGGATAGATGAGGGAAAAAAAACAAAAAAGGAGTTGTCGGCGTGATTAATATGTACGAGTATAACCATGCCAAATTACAACTTTCCAGTACTAACAGTCTCTGAGCTAAGCTGCGGACAGAAAGACAGATAGACAAACGGACATGGCGAAACTATAAGGGTTCCTTGTTGACTACGGAACCTTAAAAACGTTACCGTTAGTAAAAAAACACATTACAGAAAGTCCAAAACAGTTAAAAACGCAGTCACACAGACAAAGCAGTCCTACTTAAAAACATTCCAATCGTCATAATTTTTATTAATAGACCAATCTAAGGGGGGCACCTTGGACCCTATACGGGCTGAACATCAACGAACCAGCATACCGATAAGCTTCAAGAGCGAATCTATTCGAGATAGCCGGTATTCTCCTCCAATAGCCTGATAGCCATCATTCATCGTTAGCCGCAGGATTTAGTTAACAATTTGTTCATTGTATGGCTAGTGTAGCCGTCAATTTTGTCCAATTTATGCGATCAGCGCGGGCACCACTTAGCCTTTATTGGCGCGGACAGATGCAGGATGTGTGTGGATTATGCATTAGGTGTCTATGCTTTGTTGTGTATTTAGTGTCTATGGTTACTGAATTTATGGTAAGACATAGCGCTGTCAACAGTGACGTGAGGCCGGTTTCGTAAAAATGTGTGCACTTGGTTAGATGTAGTTTGATTGTAAATGTGAGCGTGTATGTACTGAGTGGAGGTGTAGTTTTGGCATGCTTCAGTTCACTGTATTGTTCGCAGCGCTATGTCTTGGTTTTTATTTGGTCTGAGATCAATAATATTTTACTAATAAGATGAAGTTGATGAGCTATTGTGAATAGAGTATCTATGAAAACATAATGTATTGCATCATTATCTTGTAAAACACTTGATTTGAAATGAAGAGAAGACTGCATTATCGTTACTAATATTATAAATGCGAAAGTGAGTTTGTTTATTTGTTTGTTACGCTTTCACGCTAAAACGGTTGAACGGATTTGGATGAAATTTCTATCCTATGCTCTAACCCAAGGATTAGAACATAGGATACTTTTTATCCCGATATTCCCACGGGATCGAAACCTATGCGAGTGAAACCGCGGCGAAACGCGCTTGGATGAAATTTGGCACATGGGTAGACCATGCCCTAGAGAAGGACATACGGTACTTTTCATCCTGAATCGCAGACGACGTCGCGGCCAACAGCTAGTAGGTATTATATACATACATAAACTTATACCTTCCTCCCATGGGGTAGGCAGAAACTACAAAACACCACCTGATACGATCCTTATATAGGTACTTACTCTTTTTACTACCGTTTACGCTCATATCCATTATACTCGCCCAAGGGCATGTGGCCGCCCGTATTTCTCTGAATATTCATGTTTTTTTTTTCGAAAATTGACTTTAAAAGGGAGGTGTTTGTTTATCTTTAATATTTTTCATGTTATTCAATTTTTTATTTTTTGTGTAGCTTTTGCCATATCTCCGATGTTATTGGCTTTATTTGGATTATGTTTATCATTTCTAAAAGCTTATGAGTTATTACATCGGGTTAACAAAAAAAAAGTATTAAAAATTGTCGACTATGAAAAAAAAACGGAGTTAAGGACTTAAAAAAAATCTGTATAAGACTTTAAAAAACTCTATATAAAAAAAAAAACACGAGTGTAAGTCCAGAAAATAATAGGGGGCTTTTGAAAAATAAATAAAAATAAAGATAGCCTCACCATTTAAAGTTTATTTTAGATAAATATTCAGAAAAATACGGGCAGTCACATGCCCATGGGCGACATTGTATTATTGGTATATAAATACCTATTATAATAGAGCTGTCCACGTCATAAGTATTATGGTACTGTAACATTCCTGCAATCTTGTAGGTACTTAAAAGATGCATCATCAATTCATCATTAATGTACTAATGTAGTGTACTAATGACGAAGACGCCAATGAAGATTAAAAGATTATATCAAACTCGTATATTATCGTGGGTAGAATACGATCGCCATTACAATTGGTAAATGTCTGTTGTAAATCATCATTATTGTTATCACACTCTTGGTCTTATCACAATTGCCTTGTCAGCGCACCTTTTATTCCACACATCTCTTTTGCTCTGCTCTGCCATATATTATATTTCCCACAATCCATCAATCAATCAGGGTCAGGCTTCCAGTCTAACCGGACGCAGATGAATACCAGTATTTTGCATAGAGCGACTGCCTATCTGACCTCCACAACCCAGTAACTGGGTAGTACCATAGCCCTTGGTAAGACTGATTGTTAGTATTTCGGCCTTCAGACGATCCGTAACGACTGTCAAAGATCCACGAATGACAGCCGGGACCAACAGGTTAACGTGCTTTCCGAGGCACGTAGGCGTCCGGACCAACCCCGGCAAGCATAGCTTAACCTGTTTTATCAGTCCGTGCTGCTGTTATTACTTAGCCACGAGCTCCTCGTTTCACACAATCCATCTATAGCTTTTAAGTCTTCCACTATTTGTACTTATAGCTATTCATATTCAGAACATTCCTCACGACATATCCGTTATTTCTCCGTACGCTAATAAGAATATACAATAATACATAATACACAACGCAGTAAATACCTCACTTAATGTATACAGAGATAAATAATTAAAATACATACAAAAGTATTCATTCATTATTTTGATGAACGCATGTTTTGTTTTGTTATCGTTCTGAGAAACTATTACTGCTGCAGCGTTATTATTAAAAGTAATGATAAAATTTTAAATACAGTATTTTTTTCAACTGAAATCAATGTTAAGAGAGAACCCTTTTGTTAATAAATCGGTACCAGGAACCTTAATGAGATTGCCTGTAACACCAACGCGTTGCTTGCCTTCCTGGAGGAGCTGGGGTGGATTGAATAGTCCACTTTTCCACCCGTACGCAAAATACACTCTTGGACTGGAGTTGCAGACACTAGCCCGTTTTACTACTTCAAAAATGGGCATTTGCCAGCTGCCAATAGAACTCGCGAATTTGAAGCCCTTCTTGGCGCTATTTAAACCTATTTAGCTAAGTTAAGCTAAGTTATTAGGCGCTATCTACTTGATAATGCACATTGCAAGCAATCTACTGCATAATCGCTAGTGCTACGGACGAAGACTCAATTTGCGCAGTAGGTAGTTAGTGGTTTCACACCAGCGAGGCGAGGAGTGGATGGGATGGGCTCCGCCCATATTTGGTGTGAAAGGTCTGGATGCGTGAGGATGTGTAAGGCGAGAATTGACGCCCATCCTTTCTACTCCACGCCTCGCCGGTGTGAAACCACCTTAACGATTCCCTTTATGCGCTAAGTAAGCTACGGGTCGCGGATTCGACAAATATTTGTTTGATCTACAAATTCTATAGCTACTTGATCAGGGATTGGGTGTGGATGTAGTGTATCTGTCGGTCGATTCTGTAAAAATATTAACGTGAAGCTTAGGTGAAGTGAGCGTGAAGTGAGCTGTCACTCTCACAGAATCGACCGACAGGATGCTAGGGATTAACACTATTGACAGCTCACTTCACGCTCACTTCACCTAAGTTTCACGGTGATATTTTTACAGAATCGAACGGGTGGTGTACGAGAGCTTTGCACCCACCGTAAGCAGAAATCTTAGAGCAGATACATTTTAAAAAACACATCGTATCATAATGATACTGACCAATAAAGTGTCTATTATAAATTCGACCGCAGACCAAGTAAGTAGGCAAACACCTTGTTTAATAGCATACTTTTAGCACTAAGAACATTATTGACACGAAACTGATTGTTAATCAAAATCACGAGGTATTTTATTCTAATATTTGTTGTGGTCTACGAAGATGTAGCAATTTGCTACGAAAAGCGTAGCACTGTTGCTACAGAATTTATTTAGCCACTATCGATTTGCGATCTAGAATTTTTGCAAATTTTATTTTTAAGAGTTTTTTTTTACCCAGAGAAGTCGTTTGCCCAACAGTGGGGTAGAATAAATAAGCTAAAAGTTTTATTTTCTTTGAATTCTAAGATGAAGATTTATTAAACTCAGACCAAGTACTATCAAAAGCATTTCATTTTATCTCTCCACAGGTGAACGAACTTCCAATGAATAAATTAATTCTTATAAACAAAAGGTCATTGAACCCCTTAATTGAACAATAGCCGGTTTACATTTAATTTAATTGTAGTTTAGTTTTGTGCCTCAATGGATAGCGTGTGATAAGACTGAAACATTACGCGGCGTTTAACGTTCACTCCGGAACGAATGAATGATGTAGATAAAGGAATAATATGACTCACTCACTGTTAACTAATGTTTGGTTTTAAATATCGGTTGTTTGATAACCCCTTTTTAGTTCTTTTGTACCGATAATGTAGGTAACGCCATTAGGAATTATATATTTCATCATAATGTTCACGTTTGAAATTGCTAGTTTTGCAACGTTAGGTACTAGTACCAACTGGATAAAAGATAAACAATAAGAAAATACTTGCTATAAAAATATATCTCATTCCTTCCCACAAAAATAAAAATCATAGACAATTTGCATTCGCAAACTTTTGCAAAACACCGATAAAAATAAAAATAAATCATAGTAGAAATATTCAAAAATAGAATATAAGTAACGCTGAAAATTTTAACCAGCCATCTATCTTCCACGCATAGAGTAACCGTCGGTATGAATAAATATAAATTAAGAAAAGTGCACGAGTAACGTTGGCATACAGCCAGCGCATTCGAATGAGGGAAAATGAAAATTACCGTTACGAAGTAGGGCTAGTTAAAAATAAATATTTGTTGTTTACATACAAGTCGCCAAGCTTTGCTCGTTGTCAGTTTGATTAGTAAACAAATAAGCATGTAGCGGTACTGATGGAATTGTCACTTTATATTCAGGAAAATTTCTCGTAAGTAGTTTTATAACTTTTTATGTGACAAAATATTCAGGTTGGATTTATTTTTGGACTTTTACCTACTTTTCTATACAGGATGCTGCCACCCTGTAGGATAGTAGACGCGAAAACTGATACCATGGATTTAGTACATGATTCTAAACCCCCTGCGAGGAAATCATTCGTAGGTTATTATTAAAAAAATCTGATGTTCGATACATTTTGGCCGCGTAGGTATTGCACTTTTCTTGAAAGTACAGTAAAATAATATAACTAGGTATAGTATATTTTCTTTCATAGTTTGCCAAACGGGTACGGCTCGTGAATTTCCATATTAGCAACAAAGATGGCAGAGCTTATTACAATCGGCCGCACCAGCGCCATCTATTAGCATGAGGCAGAACTACCTCGCGCCGCGCCGGTTACTGAAACAGCTTACAACTCTAGGCGGGTTTTCAATTTTACTGGGCGTTTTCTTTTTGTACTGTTGGCTTATTTTATTTTACTTATAGTTAAAAACACATAATTACACTATTTAAAAAAAAAAAAAAAAAAAATATGTTTCTCTTCTTGAATTGTTAAATAGGTAGTTTATTAATATTGAAATGACTTTACCTATGGAGGACTACTTACTAGCTACCTACGGTAAATTGATAGGCAGTTGATTATGCATTTATAAAAAAAAAAAAATAAGGTTGTTTTCAACAATAAATACATAAAGACAGACGGGACACACTAACATACTGTTTTCTGTAATCTCCCTAAAATAGCAACACTGCAGACTGATAAATTTTGACACATTATCCGGGCTCATACAGCAGTGCTGCCACACTAAATCGTTACCCACAAGTCACAACCCGACACTAAGACCTGTAATGTCCAAACTTTTGGTTGAACGTCGCACTTTATAAATATGAAGTTAGTTTAGGTAGACTTTATTTTATTACTAGGTATTACATAGTACTTAAATATACAGGCTGGCTGGGTCATCGACGCGCAACCATGGATTCATTCATGATTCTCTGGACGCCCCTGCGTTGAAACATTTTGTCGGTTAAAAATATATTTGCTGTTCCATACATTTTGACCGCATAGGTAGGTATTGCACTATTGTAGGAAACAGCTTTTACTTTTTAATAACCGACGAAAAATTGCAACGCAGGGGTCTCCAGAATCATGTAATGAATCCATGGTTGTGTGTCGATGACCCAGCCACTCTGAGGATAAAAAGTATCCTATGTCCTAAGTTCCAAACCATGTGCCATGTGCCAAATTTCATACAAATTCGTTCAGCCGTTTTAAGGTGAAAGAGTAACAAACAAACAAACTCACTTTCGCATTTATAATATTAGTTAGGATTAGGATAGCCATAAATAGATACCTACCCATCCCTTACTGAAACAACACTTATGTTAGCTAGGGTAAGTTTTTTGGTAAATAAATGATTAATTACGTCAGAATCCAATACTTAATATGACCTTATTTTGCACCAATGCCAACCCGTCCATGGTGTGACATGTGGTCCATTCCAAAGTTGTCTGAAAGAGGTCGCAGAAAGCGATAAGGCCGTCCATTGTATGTTTTGAGGTACAAAATTTATTTTTTGCTATGTATATTTTAAAAATTATATACAATGTCGCCCATGGGCCTTATGTGACCGCCCGTATTTTTCTGAATTTTCATGAAAAATTATCGAAAATTAACTTTAAAAGCGGGGTCTATCTTTAATATTTATCATATCATACAATTTTTTATTTTTTGAGAAGCTTTTGCCATATTTCAAAATAAGTTCATAAAATCATAGATAAGATTTTGAAAAAAATTATATAAGAAAAAAAAAATATTTTCCCCCCTTTTAAAGTTTATTTTAGATAATTTTTCATTATTATTCAGAAATATACGGGCGATCACATTCCCATGGACGGCATTGTATAAATAAATGACCTAAACGGTCCTCTTTACAAAAGAAATACCGATAAAATGAAAGTTAATTCTGTGCCCTCCAAAAGTCAAGTGCAATATTCGCATTTCTTATCCCTCATCTTCTTTGAAAGCACTTGACCTTAACTTTGCTCTCAATAACCTTTTTGCACTTAGGACGGTGTTCTCCAAGCAATATAAGGTCAAAGTATTTTTAGAAAGACAAACTTGGTGGAAGAGGTAACTTTAATGTATGAAATAAACCATAACCAATTGGTTCTATTTCGTTTGACAATCCATTTATTAAAGTTTATACAAATGTCGTAATACTATTAGGTAGAAACAAGGGATAAGTTGATTAATTATTATGTAAAAGCCGATGAACTGTAATGCCTCCACTCCATTTCTGTTTAAAATATCTAGAGATTTGTCTACTCCTTTCCGCAAGTACCATAATAACATTGCAATACAAGTGCTGACGACAATCTTTAACTAATGACGTTCCCAGTCTGCACACGAAAATTCAATTAAATACAGTGTTTCAAACGTAGTGAGGAGGTCACTTTTTATTTTTGGTGCTTTGGAAATTATTAAATAACTAACCCGCTCTGGGTAGAGCGTCAGACTCTTACTGACTAAAACTCACCCGTGTTCCTTCAGTTGCCTGTATGTTGCCAGTGGCCACGGTATCCTTTTCGGACTTCCCCGCGACCCCGTCAAAATTCAAAATTCAAAAGTCATTTATTCAAACTAGGCTGAGAATCAACACTTTTCGAACGTCAAAATTACATAAGACAGTCCCCCAAAAACACCCGCCCTTCACCACTTCCTAGTGCATTAGCTGGGAAGAAGAAGTGGTGCAACAAACTCCCCAGCAGCACAGCTGTCTGTTCAGTAAGAAGAACAAAAAAAAAAGATTCTATATAATATTAATAGTATTCAAAATAATTTACATTACGCAACACAAAACATAATTTAAATTATTAGCCATATGTTAGCTAGCACACGCCAATATACCACACAAAATCATCGAGAACTATACTCAGGCAGAAATAAAAACTAAACGTAAACAGAACTTAATATCTAAATAAAAGCCTCCAGGCATAAAGGGCGTGCCCGCTTACATATAGTTGTAACTGGAAGTTATAAATGATAAACTAGGACCATCGAGATAAAACAAACAGTTAATTACTAATAACAATAAATAATATGATCAATTGTCGAGGTCACTAGCTAACCACATATTGCAATACAACTCATTAAAAAAAACATTGTAATGAGTAGATTATGTCAACAATAAATTAAAATTAAATTGAAATAGCTTGACTTATAAAGTCAAATTAAAAAAACAATTATATAAACTCATATAACTTGTCAGTAGGTAATCTGGAGAAAGAACATAAACATTGTCTTGAGTTAATCACAGCGACCAACTATTCTTATCATTTAAGTAGTCGTTGATAGAATAGTATGCCTTTGAACAAAGCTTGGATTTTACTTTCGTTTTAAACGCATTAAAAGGCAAATCTAGTAAAGAAGAGGGTAGCTTGTTATAAAAGGTTATACCCAGCCCAACAAATGAGTTATGAACCTTATGAAGCCGGTGAAAGGGAGCTCGTAGTTTGTCCTTATTTCTAGTGTTAACATTGTGAAAATCACTATTTTTAGTGTATAAGTGTATATTTTGCCTAATATATAAGATGTTGGCGAAGATGAATTGAGACGCCACGGTGAGGATACCAATATCTTTGAAAAAATCTCTCAGAGAAACTCTGGCCTCCTAGCTGGTAAATAGCTCGAACAGCTCGTTTTTGAAGGACAAATATATTTTGAATATCAGCAGCTTTGCCCCACAGCAGAAGACCGTAGGATATAACGCTATGAAAATAACTAAAATAGACTAACCGAGCTGTATCGACGTCAGTGTATTGTCGTCATCGTAATCGTCAGGCATCGGCCCTAGCGGACCCCGTCAGTTGAGCTGACATCTCTTTGTCGTAGTGAGTTCAAATCTGGCTGGAAGATGCCTTGATAGTGTAGATACATTATGTTCCTATTTACGTCCAGTGTGGGTCTGCAATGCTTCAGATTTTATTTTTACTTGCCTTTTCTAACTTTTTATTAAACGATAGTGAAACTTTATGAACCACTACGTTTGAGACAGTCTGTATATCCAGTAGTTTAGTCACTATATCTAGTCAAAGATTGGCAAAACCCATAGTCGACCTTCCACTACTATTTGGTTTGATTGAAAAAAAAACTTTCTTAGTTTCAATGTTAGGATTTGTTTGATAGTTTCATAATACTCCTTTGTACTAGTATTGCCAATATTCCATAACAATTTACAGGAAAACATGCAACAATAACCCTGAATATGGTCCTGTTCCAAAAAGTAAATTATCATGGGACATCTAATAATCAACACGTTCATTTCATTATACCTACCGTCGCTGTCAGGTTTACCTTGTTGACAATCAAAGAAATATACAAGGTGGCAGGGAAATATTTTAAGAAAATATTGCTGTTCCATACATTTTGACCGCGTAGGTGACACTTTTCTTTGAAACAGCTGATATTTTTTTTAAATAATTGTGGAAAAATTTCAACGCGTTCAAGGAGTGATCAGAATCATGTACTGAATCCATGGTAACAGTTTTCGCTTCGCCTGCATAGTATTGAACGTAAACAAGAAGGGGCAAAAGGAGTATTTACGTAGTGATATATACAAATCCGCTTCCGTGTGGTGCCGGACGTAAAGAACAGTACCATCCCATTTCTTCCTGTGGGTGTCGTAAAAGGCGACTAAGGGACTCACTAGAGAATGGGCAGCAGCGTTCTCTATGCATTTTCACACCTTACTGCGATCGGCAACCCGCTTGCCAAGCGTGGCGATTATGGCAAATAATCGCCACGCTTGGCTTGGGCTTTCGGCTTTGGGGGAGGCATAGGCCTCCCCCAAAGCCGAAAGACGTCCACTGCTGGACATAGGTCCAGCAGTGGACGTCTTTCGGCTGAAATTATGATGATGACGAGGGAAAAGGAGTATGTAAGGACCGTTGAAGGTGGCGTCCTGAAGTTACTACTTACCTTCCACGGGAAAAAAGGATGACATATGTATGTATGGTGGAATTAGAAAGAAATAAATATCGTTAAGACAATCTAAGGTTCACAATTTATAGAGGAGCTTGTGGCTAAGTAATAACCAGCCGCACGGGTCGATCCATCAGGTTAAGCAACGCTTGCCGGGGTTCGTGGATGAGTGACCATCTTTACATACCGAGAAGCTTCTGTGCCTCCGAAAGCCGTTGGTCCCGGCTGTCATTCGTGGATTTCTTTGACAGTCGTTACGGGTCGTCAGAAGCCCGAAATTCTGACAACCACTCTTACCAAGGGGTATCGTATTACCCAGATACTGGGTTGTGGAGGTCAGATAGGCAGAGAGACACCACTGCCTAACCCTTCGAGAAATGCAGACGTTACTGTGGCGACACTCTGGCTTTACCACAAAATACATAAATACTTAAACCTTATCATCATTACAATACCTATTATAAACCTTATCATGCTAATTGGCATCGCACAAAGGCAGTCAATGCATCTCTAGAAATCGTACATACTACACACAGGGTGCATCTGAAGAGCATGATGGCGGCAATTAAATGCATTTAGTCAGAATCGCTGTGTGCGCAACGTTCTTTGATGTATTTTCTGTAAGATTCCAGCATAATACGGTACTGAACACAAAGGAGTATTTTTGAGTTAATGGTTCCGGGATATCGCTATATCAGAAAATGAACTGAATGCTTTATTTTACTACTAGTTTCTGCCCACGAATACGCCAGCGTTGAGGTTGGAAATTATAGCACTGGAACGTACTAGCGGGAAAAAAAGTATCCTATGTGTTAATCCAGGTTATAAACTATCTGTGTGCCAAATTTCATCCAAATCCGTTCTGCCGTTTTGCGTGATTGATTAACAAACATACAAACATAAGTAGGATAGGTAAATATTTGCTAAATCGGTGCCCAGTTACGGTTTTTAAATTACGAGAAAAACTCTAAAGCCTACAAGTTTTCATTTGTCTGGCTTCTTTAAAAAAAGGAAAAGTTTTGAACTCTTTCTTAACGGCCAGGCTCTGCTCTGGCCATGTATTTTTAAAGAATAAAACATTTTTATTGCCTTTGCAGACGGAATAAAAAGTTTTTATTCTGGCTTAAACTGAAATAGGCCTAAGAGGGGTATTACACTAACATATCTATGACTATAGATGTGTGATCAAAGATATAATTTAATTGTAAAATAGACATATGGGTTATTTGTGAGCTTCGTAGATAGGTATATGATAAAATATGATAGTGTAATATCCCCCTAAGGGGGATATACACATAATAAATATATATTTTACAATTTCATTATATCATGTAATACCCGCCTTAGAGACTGCATCATAAACTATGTTGTCGGTTGATAAGATTGTATCTAGATTGCAAAAAAATACGCTACATATCCATTTCCTTAATATTTTTCTCTGAAGAGTCAAAAATAGGTAAAAACATTTGTTTTTTGCATTCACAGAAATCGTTCTCATGATTCTTCCGTTCTATTTCCTTCAAAGCAATACAATTTAATAAGTGCAAGGATTCAGTAGAGCGATTTCCGATAACCCTGCCTGTTTGTGATGTCATCTTTAGCTTGGCGCTTAGCTTGTTTTCCCAGACACTCCTTGTTTATTCAGCACTTTCCGTTAGTTGAAGATCTGAGTTAGTGAGCGTGAATAAGTAAAGAATCTATAAGAACCTATTGAAATATTCGAAAATGGAATACCCCATGGTTTTTTTTTTTTTTAAAACGTTGCCCCTAAGAATTTCTTCCTGTATCGTGGGTGCGCTTACAAACAGAAACTCACATACAGTAACACCCAGACCCGGAACAACTACTTGCAGATCATACAAATATTTGTTCCGTGCGGGGATCCAACCCGCGACACGTTGCGCAGCAGTCGATCGCTCAGCCACTGCGCCAACCGTGTCGTAGATTCTCTCCTCTCTCTTTCTAATTAGGTACCTACGTGTTTTTTGATAACCAGCTTTCGTAAAACTTCGTTTTCCGAACTTTATAGACACTGCATATATCTAATTCTAGAAACAACGCATGGAAGAAGAAAGTACTGCTATCAATTCCATTCTTAATTATTTATTTAGCATCATAGGATCAAACACGCTCATAAATTCCTAAACGCAATACACATAAATGGCGACACATTATCCCAATAAAATCTCCATACATCGAAAATCCGGAAAATTGCGCCCACGTTAACAAAATCCTCGCTATTTATCTTCATACAGCCGACACGGGCCGTCGCGCCGTGATTAGCAACTACGCCCCCGAGATTCAAGACGAATCCCGATTCCCGAAGCAATTCCACGATAATCCGATATGTGTGAACCTGACCTAATTCTTCTTTTCACACGACGGTAATGTAACGAGAGTGACGAGGTGCGACCAAGTACCAATTAGGAGCCACAGTGTAGCTATTAGCGAGAGGAAGACGTAAATGTACTGTCATTAACACGCGTTCACTGTGCGATAAATGCCTCGACTGTTCATATGTATAAGACTATGTTCATGGAAATTGCCACAGTGTATCTATGAGGTTATGCATTTAAATTGCGGGTTACATAATCTGTTGGCTGTGCATATTACCAATGAGGAAGTTGGAATGTTTGAACTTGACATTCGTATGCAGAATTGACGAATCTTTGAACTTATTCAAATGAATTATTTAAATTTATAAAAAGACGAGAAGACACTATAGAGTTTAATAATTAATTTAATTAATATTTTTTTTAATGGTGATTTATGTACCATTATTAATTATTTCATGAATGATTATTATTATATTTAATGAATTATTTGAATTTATTAAAGTGGCAATTCCAATTAACACTTAATATTTTCAATAATGCTATCGTATTATATGGCCAATATTTTAACTTTTTCGCAGTAGTTGTTCCTTTCATTAATTATTCAGTAGATACTTAAATTATTTTTATTTTCAATTAGCAACAAGTAATTGCTTGACTAACAGTGATATATTTAATTGACAATGAAAACATTAATTTGTGTAAATGTATCTTTCACCACCCTTACGCGTTCTAATCTAATTTTTAAACACAAAATAATGTCCCATTACCGGAATTAATAAAAGCGACACCACTCACCCACGCGTATTTTTTAGGGAATTAATGTGTAAATAGCATGTCACGCCGGACATGGTTATTTATATTTATTTGTTCAATTTGACCTCAGTCGTTCGACTGCTGTTTATAACGCGTTATCAAAAAGGTCATCCGAAAACAGTACACTTACCTTTTGTTCCAAAATGACGCGTGTGACAAATTGTAATTCGAAATTCAAATAGCCGTGAGTTTCCGCGCGCTTGAAAAGGAAAAAAAAGGAAACTCTTATGAACCAGTTTCCGTCGAACGGCGATTAGAATCAAATTAAGAACCTCCGCTTGAAATTGTTTAAAAATTGTTTGATTGAATGCAGTCATCCTGCACATGATCTGAATCAACTGAAGGAAACCGCTCACTACTGCCTTCCTTCGTAGATAAGACATTCCTGACACTATAAAGGTCTAATCGGCCACATCCATCCACTCGGACTGAAATATCCTTCAAACCTCCGATTGCTGTCATATATTTATATCCCTACACTGTATTTTAGTCATAACCCTTCAGAGACACGAAATATTGTCCCATTTGCCTCCTGTACTTACGTGAGGATATTTTGTGGCCCAAATTCAGGTCACGGTTTGGTCTCCCCACGTTTTTATGGGCAATATTAAACTTTGCAAATTCTGGTATGTGTTTTATGAGCAAAATGACTGCGTGCAGGAAGTTTTAGAATGTTATGTTTATGCGTGACTGTAATTAGGATGAAAGCTTGTGGAATCGATTATTTGGATAGTACTTTTCAATGTACATGCCAGTACTTTACATAGTACTGTCATTATACTAATGTGTTTCTACTACGCTCTTGGGTAAATCGAAGTCCCAATCGAACCTGAAATTCGGTTAGTTACTATCTAAAAAAATAGAGCAAGGCTTGTTTTAAGTTACCTTGTTTATTCATCAAACAACTGAACATTAAAATATTATTTCTGCAATACCATTAAGGACAGTAAAGCTTACTTTGCAATACTCGATTAACCGGTAACTAGGACCAACCTGTCAGGCTATGCCACACCCACATCCAAACAAACGGTCCACTTGAACGAGCCTCGAACAAGTGCACATCAGCTGATCAACTTCCCTGTGCCGATCGACACGACACGCATCCATCGCTCCTTTCATATCCAATCAATCAAACAAACACCCTCAAGCTAGCAATGTATTACAACCTGTTCCACATTCAAACGGTTTTCTTGAAAGTCATGCTTACAATAGACATTTTCATCTGAGTAAGCGAAACTCGGATAGAGCAAAGAAGAAATGTGTCATCGTAACAAAATGATTGTTGAAGCCACTAGAATCTGATAGTAAGGGTGTGTGAACGGAGCATGCGCGCTTGCCAAGGACACGCGCCGCGCCTCAGTCTGGCGGGAGGCAGCGCCGCGGCCGCCTGCCCTCTCGGACACCACCTCCATGTCCCACGATGCGGAGTGCCGCAGTGGCCGACGCGTAAGTCCGACCCGAACACCGCATGCCAGACCCAGCGCGAGACCCGGCACCGGCCCGCAGAGCGACCTTAAGCTCGGAAGCCCCGCGGTCGCTCCGATTCAGTCTTGTAATTGGATTTTGTCGTTCGATAAGCAACGTTATTCTGATTTGATTGGCGAACGCTTTCCGCTTCGATATTGCAGCTTGCTTCTTTCTCTTCCTCCGGAGGCTCTCGTAGCTTTAAGTGTAGCCGCTTTATATGTATCGAAACAATTTGTTTCATATCGAATGTGATATGACGACTTACGTAACTTAGTATTGCGGAGTCACTGGTGCATCACGATGCGATTATAAGATCGACACACGAGTGCAGAGTTGAGCGGGCACTGGACGTGAGTGGAACAGTTAGTGGACATGACTTGCTGGGAAAGCGTAGGACTGCTGGGGCCATGTGCGCTCCTCGCTTCGTCAGACGTCAGGGTGAGTTCGATCCCCAAGGAAATCATTGTCACCAAATGTTCTACTTCCGTGGATTTATAATATCCGACCTGTCCATTGTAAACGCCGACATCCTTTAATAAAAATTCCTTATCAAAAGCTCAACTGACCCTTGAAATAGTCCTAGATGTAATTTTCGAATTCAGTGAACTCTCAGTTTTACAATAGTTTGTGGTAGAGCAATGTTAGTAATTTATTAAGACTTCATTAAGATTTTTAATACTTTATGCAGTGTAAAATATTTTTGTTTTGGTAATACGTACTAATTACACTGTGATTAACTAATTAGGGAAATGTTTTTAACAACAAATGTTTACTACTCAAGTGTTATTAATACTAAATATTGGGTTTTCTTAATGAGCTCTTTTAAATGTGCGAAGTTCCAGTTATATTCGAACCAGCGTCTAGTGAAGTGTTCAGTGGAAATGGTGTCGATAGTGCTTCTGACAACCGAAGAGGTTCTTCAAAGAAATGGGTTTTGGTACTGTTTGGATACAGTATGGGTTACCGAAGAAATGGAACCGTTTGAAGAAATCAAACATGAGCATATGTTTAACAAGCCGCTGTCAAGAGACTTATATTACGCGAAACATCCAGATATACCCAGAAGTGAATCGGAAGACGAGAATTCTTTGAGTTTAAACGGGTTTATAAGTAAACATCAAGAGTGGAAATCTAAGATCTGCGTGAGAAGATTTGATGCGCAACGACGTAATTCAAGACAATCGCATTTGAGTTGGAACGGAATTAGAACAACTAGCACTGGCTCGCTTAATAATGAACCTAGAAGAGCTAATTCTTTGACAGAAAAACAATGTAACGAAATTCTATCACCCACAAAAAACAACAACAGAAGTGGAAAAGAAACAATACCCATTAAAAGTAACGACGATCGAGTACAAGATTTTTTCAAACGTTTACTAGAAAGTGTACCTCCACCGCCCCTAGAGGATTTGCAAGATTCTATTGTAGATACAAATTCTTGTTCCATTGTAGAGCAACCGAAAGATTATAATCAGTTTAATGACATCGATGTACCAGGATATGCAGATTTTGAAAAGGATAAAATACTGCAAACAGAAAATGAACACCGCTTATTGCCAGCTACCTCTACCCTAAAGAAATCTCAGCGGAAAGTCAGCTTTAATTTAAACACATCAAAAGCTGAATTCGAAAGCAACGAATCTTGGTATGATTCTATCTACGGTATATCTGATATGATGATGTCAACTTCAGGAGAAAACATAATTGTGGATTTAGAAGATACTTATAACAGAATCCCTGATCCGGACGATCATGATAATTTTCCATCTTGGTCTGAAATACTGATTGAGTGTGAAATAAATGATAGTATTGTAGGAAGTAAAGAATTTTTAATGTCCACGGAAGAGGTCATAAGTCGCTCACATTGTGCTGATGCTACAATTCACGAATTTGGGTTTGAGGAAATCAGCGATGAAGAGACCGGATATGCAAGATTTGCTATTTATAAAATACACCAATCTATAAAAAATCAGGGAAACATGCTAGATTCATCGTCAATGAAAGACTTAAGTGAAAGTCACTGCAAATTAGTTAATGAAACTCACAAAGACCCTTCATTTTTCGGAACTGTGTACCGATTAGCTCCTAATTCATTTGACGATATTCAAGACTTGGTAAATAACATACCATCAAGTACGTGAACACAAATATTGTGTGTTTTTATGAATTTGTTATTATATTGTTAATAAATTTATGTTCTAATATTCATGCTGCATTATTTGTTAATTCCATTATCTCATGTTCTCTTTCAAAATACATTTTGCAAAATTATAAGTTTAAAATATGCTAATTAAGGAACTAGTGCCTCTGTGTCGACTGCGCTTTTTGTAAAAAGTATTATTTTCTTTGTATTCTGATTGAAACAAACTGTACGTGACCAGATTTGTAATTCAATTTAATTTGTTGCAGCCTCCAGAGAACGAACTACAGAAGAATTCAGATCGCGTGCTTTCTGAGCACGAATTACGAGTCCAGCGGTCGTTGCAGAAACTCAATGTGCCGGAATGGTGAGTGTTAAATTTAAACATCATATCTTCTGACATATAGGCCAGACCACTATAGGTTATCGAAAGGGCAATCAACATCTAGCCAAGCTATGTAGGGTAATGACAAATATAACCTGCACTTTGATTTTATACTAGATTAGTCACGGCTTTCTAACGACGTCCTATTTTAACTTGAAGCATTAAATTAAGAATAAATTGTGTTCCGCGTGTTTGTTATATTGCATAAAATCTTTAGCCTACATTTATTATTGCGTTTAAACAAGAAGCAAACAATTTAATATTAACAAAAACCTTTACATTACAAAGGAAATATACTCAAGCTTAACATTTTTCTAGATAGATATCTAATAACATGAGCATTAAACCTATAGGTACTTGCGTCTCGCTTCACTACCAATCATGTCAAGGCTTTAAGAAAGGCGTTCGATGAATTATAGCACGACTTTATCCGAAGTACTATTAAAAGTTCTCACTTTTGTTCGTGTTTTATATAACCTTAGTACTTTTTTCAGACTTTAGATTCAGTTTAAAACCTTGAAAGGATTTAAAAATCGGTGTGCACGTAATTCTCATTACTTATGCTGCAAGGTTCCTATTTAGGTCCAAACTTTTTACACAAGACAAAAACTGTAAGGTTTCCCAAACAGTTTTTGTTATATTTTTCTTCTGCATTTTCTAATATATTTTTAAAATTTTTGTTCGCAATAATGTTGTAAGTGACTTTGGAGCTTGTAGTGACTTTTTACTTTCATCCTTTTGAATTTCGAATAATCTGGAAACGTATAGAACAGTTAATGATAAGTGTAAATTACGATTCGGATAACTATGTTTAATCTTCCAAGTCATAAACCTGTATTATACGTATAAAGGTGTTCATACACGGCAACAATAATGGCCAGGTTTCATGCTTAATCCTCATAACTGTCTCCCAAGCTCACGATAATGAGTCTCTGGTCGGTCTTTAATGTAATTAACGATGTCCTAATTGCATCTCGTCTAGCTGAACTACATGTGACCTAAGCTAATCTTTTATATGAAAGCTTGTTTGTGGTAATAGCTACTTGAAGTACTTATTTATCTTCGCCATGCTGTAGTAGTATATTATGGGAAATAGAGCTATAAACACCGACTCTGTAAAGCTGCTTAGGTACTGCTGTTATAATATCTTGAACTTTTCGAACTGGCTTTTCTACAAGCAACGTTTGAAGAATATTCTTGGCAGTGGCGGGTTTTAGAGCTTCGGGCGAATACTTCTTTTACTTTTTTTACACAAGAAAATTAGGTAGGACTCGAAAAAAACGAGCGTCTTGTCTCGGGAACTCGCGACGCGACACGTCGTCTTGGGTTATTACCTGGCCCCTTACGTCGCCATTGAAAGAAGCATATACTTACCTTAATAGGTAGTTACTTGTAGCCTGAAACAATCGCAATGTTTTAAAAATAATTCATATCGTCGTAATATCATTGAATATATTGTTCTTTGACGTGACTGTAATAAAATAGACTGGTATATTTAAAAAAAATCCATGAAACCATTAAAATAAAACTAGGCTTAAGAACAAAATGGTTCCGTTCAACCCTTTGATAGTTAGTCGTAAATGTACCTTCTCGTACCTTAACTGATATCTTTCCGTTACTGTTATTTATGGCTCAATAAAATTTTCTAATACATTTGTTTTTCTAATACATTTAATCAACGTTAACTTCTGTAATCCCCCGTTTGCGCAGCTAAACGTTATCGTCAACCAGCCGGTTTCTGTCAATTAATTACGCGGTAGTTAACCTATTGACTTCGTTCCTTTATTCAAAGGTTTTAATTTGTCATTTGGAAACGTGTTTTTTGTTTATTGGCTAATTAACTTTACAACTTATGTTTATATTTACTTGCTACACGAATCTTGTAAATAATTAATCTTTCTTTTTTTAAGTACATTTAGCATCCACTTTGGATCCCAGCTTACTTAATCTTTCCCTGTCAATTGCCAAAAAAAAATCTTTTGGTTTCGATATTCATACATTTAGGGCATCTTTCCAGTAGGAAATGACATTTCCTTTCGTTGAGTTGATTAGGTACCCATCTTATTTAGCTCAATACTGTATCATGTAGCCAATCAACACGAATCAGTGATCGCATTAAGCATTAATACCTAGTTGTATCAGCCAGTACTTTGATCAGTCATACTTTTATTCAAGCCCCGTGTTTTAGAACTATTCCTAGACATGAATATCGTTTTAAAACTGACAGCTTTGAAAATCGAAACTCAAACGTAGCTTTAAATCAAGTTTCATGACTAGTCATCGTTCTAGAACGATTTTGAAAACTATGCTTTGTCATGAATCTTGATTTATTCTAAATTCGAGCTCATAGCTTTGTCTGCATTATCAAAGCAAAAGGCAAACGTAACGAGCAGTTTCCCTCATCTAAGGAACTAAGGAAGTCAGATTCATCAAGGAGTATCTTTGTAGAAAATGGACAACGTCGACGTCCCCAACCTCTCCCTAAAGAAAAAGTCTAGCAACAGAACTAGTTTACTCATTATACAGGATCAAATAAATTAGTTAGAAAAACTACGCAGATGTGATGGATATCGATATCTTAAAACATGATAAAAAGCTGACGTTCTCCTCATACTACTTACACTACAAGTGGTCGTTGATCCCAAAAAAATATCATATTTTGTTTTATCGTTTTTAGATATCCATCTATCGTTTGCCCATGACGTCTGCGGAATTTGGCTAGCTACCTTATATACATTTGGGAATTTATTTACTCCTTTCGTCTTTCCAGGTACAAGAACGCACCCGCGCCCCGAGAGGGCTTCCTTCTCCGCAAGCGTCTGTCTGACGCATCCGCCTCGGCAGCTCGCTGGAGCGGCCTCAACTCGAAGACCACCTCACTTGGCAGCTTGGGTGGCACCCCACAACCGCCGCCGCCACAGTTGTCGCCACACACGACCAGCTTCGGCAGGTGGTCTACTAGCCGGCTTAATTCTAACCAAGTAAGTCGAATCTATACTTCAGCTAAGATTATTAAATGTGTCATCAACTATTTATTTGTTAGGTAAGTTCATGTTTATGGTTTAAAACACGTAACTCACTGAAACTGAGGCTTCGTTTCGAACCGAGGGTCAAAATACTTAGTTTGCCTCGCGATGTCGCTGCGTGATGAGCTCGTGAATAAAGAGGGCTCCGTTCGGAATAATCCTGAAACAAAGACAGAAGTAAAACCTTCATCATTTATAAATATTTTCAGTGTCAGTATTGCTTTATTCGGCTTCAGTGCTTTGCTTCTCATAATAACTATTATTTTATCGAAGTTAGTTTGTGCAAGTTCATCCACCTCAAGCTTAATCTACCTAGATACTTCTAAGACTGCATTTCTTCGTTCGCTAGGCACCTTCATATGGCTTCTCCCGTCGTTACCGTGGCAACAGTTCATTCACCGATTTATTATTGTTATGTAAACGAGACTATTGTACAAGTACTTGATTGTGTTGTTAGAATTTAAATGGTGACCGGCCAATCGACCGTAAAATTACCAGCAGTTAAGGAAAAAATTTGAACTAATGAAGCGTGGAAACACTTCCTAGCTAGACAATGTAACTCATTGGATGGATTATGAACGAGATAGTTTTTTATCCGCTGTTGTAGAATAAATTATCGACAGGGTTCAAGTGATCAATGATAGTAGATTGGATAAAGATTACTTGATGGACATAGTGCACTTTTATTACTTGAAGTCTAAATCCACTACATTTGATTAAGACCTCTAATTTGATTGGCATATCGTTTAGTGGATAGTATATATCTGCTTATAAATGAAGCTGTCCATCAATGTTATCATAATCCAGTGATTTTAGCAATTGACGAAGTATCAACATGATTAGGTAAAGTGAATGAGTGGTCATCCAATTGATGTAATGTCTGTCCATCCATGAGCTTATCGAAATTTAAAATCGGTTTCAATCGGTGAATAAGAAGAGAATTTCCCTATTCTAACAAGGTGGCTTTTAGATATTAACATAAGGCTGTCTATAATATTCTCACTGCTGGGAGTCAGGCCTCCTCTTTGTAAGAGAGGACTTTTGCATCAGAACTACGTACCAAATCGTAAAAAAAAGCCTTTCCCTGCCTTCTTCCTCTCTCCTACTTTGTTGTGCCCGACATTGTGGACCCACAATGATCATGTCTTTGTAAAACCTACTAAGTTCACATTGTGAAATGCAATAAATATATTGAGTAATCTAACTCCATGTTTCTTTGCACAGACGTCACCGTGCTCCTCAACACGAAGCAGCATCAGGGGTACCAGTCCTCTATGCTCGCCGTCAGCAAGATCTTCGTTCAGCGCACGGCAACCCTACCTCGGCTGGAGGAGTCAGGAGCGACTCAACAGTACTCCGCGAACGCCACATGAGAGGTAAGATGAAACATAACAAGATCGAAAAGATTAAAACAAATACTTGCAACTGCTCCAGATCAAGAATTAAGTGAAGTCTACTCGGCAGAAACAACAGCTTTTAAAAACGCCACCGTTATCGTGTCTTCAACAACATATGAATGGATCAGCGTCATCCATCATTTTGGATGGAACGAATCAATTATCGATAAAACTTGATAAATGTTTTTACGAGAGTTTTAGCTCTCCAAAAACGATAATGTTGGTGGATCCATAATGCTCGTTCTTTAGTTAACTTTAAATCTAAAATTAATATCCATATTTACTCAATTTTCCAGGCTAGCATCGTCCCTACTACAGTCGACACCCAAATCAGAGGCGTCTGAGGCTTCAAAAGCATCAGAAGAGATTCAGACCTCGATCAAGGAGGTGACGTCAGCGATAGTACACTACGTGTCGGGATTAGAGCCAGCTAACGGCGACATCGACCGGCAACCCTCACCGAGGTCCAGTCAGAAGTTATACTGGCTAGAAAGCTCTTTTGTTGGTAAGTTTCATTATATAACTGCGATAGGAAGCTGGCCTTTCGTGAGCATTTTATTAGAGAAAATGTGGTCTTCGTTTTAACAGTAAAATATTATGACAACCTTCAGCTTTATAATAACGTTAATGGTTATTTATGTCATTCGGTCAAGCATTCTTGACATTTAGCTTTTCAGTCACGACACGATCACGATCTAACAAATCTACTCTAGTTTTAGGGTCCGTTATTTTATCCGATCTTCGATCAGTTATGCTGTCGAGAACCACACAAAACCGCCACCGTGAATCCGCCTACATTTTCTCTCTGTACCGTTCCAGGCACGAAGCCACTGGAGTCCCCGCAGACGCCGCTGGTGGTGTCGGAGGCGCTGCCACCGCTGCCGCCGCACCCCCGCCCGCCGTCGTCGCTGCGCCTCGACCACCGCGCCGCGCCCGGTGAGCCCGCGTGACCACTCCACTCCACCAAATACACTGCAGGTTTCACACCCAACTAACGACACATTCCCGTGTACGAGCAGCATTGCACATGCTCGCAACGAAACAATTCGACACGACGAACGCAACGCGTGGTTTTGGCATTGCGCCTTTTTGAACTTCAAAGTTCTCTCGATACAGAATTTGATAGTTGCGAAAAATCATGAAAATTGCATTTATGTTTTAAGAGTCTGAACCTGCAGTGTCCACTTTGTTAATTTTTATGTTACGTTAATACTCTGTGCGTTAATTTTTGTGCTGTTCTGTGTATTTAGTTATTTGTGAAATGAACTCCTTCAGCTCTAAGGAGCCGAAAGATTTCATTTTGTGAAAACATATGTGTAATAGAGCTTTATAGACTGTGTGTAAGACTCAGGACCATTATTATATTATATTATTAATTATTATTTGTGTCAATTTTTGCACTATTTTTGGACTCCCGATATCAATTATTGTGTCAAGTGTTTTTAATTATTCGCATTGTGGAAGAAGCACTGGCTTGTAGACGCTTATTTTTAATTTATGTGTTTGTGACACGCAGCTTTGTATTTATTTCAACATGGCGGTGAGTCGATCTATGATTTTCAAAGTAACGTTGCAGCTTACCGATATTATTATCTATGGTATAAGTATGACAATAGCCGCCTAGTTAATTATTATACCGGGAACATAAAAATTATAAAAGGTACATTATTATAATGCAATGTTTACTATTGATGCATTTCTGTTAAAAAGTTTCACTCTTATTAATTTTATAATCATTGTTACGGAAATACAGTTTCCATTAATATTCTGGTACCTAAATCAAATATATATGATTATAATGAAATAGTCATAGTTAAGATTTTATTTTTGTTTTAGGTATTGCCATAATTATAATTTCAATAGTAATCTGACACGAACCAGTAATATCTTTTAGTAATAATTTCGTCCGATGTACAGATTAAATTATTTTTGTTTGTGTGTTTATTTTAATGCAAATCTCTAGTAATTAGTTTAATGGCTAGTTAATAAATAGTTTTGTAAATAAAATATTATGTTGCTATGTTTTATTTTAGGTGCTAAATCAATTTTTAACTGCTTTCAAACCTATATTTTTCAGTTCTAAATTCGTAAACTCAGGCTTTAATAAATGTCACAAAATATTTGAATAACGTAAAACAATTATGTTGTTCACATAATATTTTATAAATATTTTTTTTAAATATTGCCAACAGTTATCAGAACCATAATGTGATGTGGTGGTGAGAAGTGACGGTATAAGTCTGAAATCTAGAAAATTTCAAGTTCCTTCTACTTAAATCACCTCGTAATTTATGTTGGGGCCAAGCTCCTAAGTAAATTATACAGGTTCTGATTAGGTTAGAAAAATTACAAAATAATTTTTGCGTTCAAAATTCGCACCGGCGAAATACGAAAGCGTCACGAACTATAGACGACATATAAGTTATAAAATAAAAACAAAAAAATGTCTATGTCATGTCTTTGACAGTTTGTAATGGCCGCCTTTACATTGACATGGCGCCAAAATCAGTACACTTAACTTTTACTGCAGCTCTCTAAAACTAATAAATTCCAAATAAAAAGTACCTAAAAGAAAATGTAATATCAATACGTAGTTATAGGGTATAATATTTGTATGTTAGAATCTCGGTACCTTGTTCATGTTTATAACGAAGACTACAGGATATTGTCTTCATAATCATTTCAATATTGTACTTTTAGTTACGTTTTAATCATAATGATTATTGAATATATTCATTTTTATTTTATATGTTTTGTTTTATTTTTTATTTCTGTGTATGTGAGTTAAGTTTATGTTATTACTTGATATTGCTTTAAGAGAAAGTCAAGCGACAACTATTGGCATTTTTCACAGCTTTTTTTCGTATCTAACTATTATAAAAGCACTTTTTTAAATGTTTTATCTGCTTTTATGCAATTCGGACACTAGACAAAATTAAACATGTACTCATTAATATGTCTCCAAATGACACGTCAAATCATAAGAATCGCTTGTTTCTCTGGTTATCCCCACGCTTAGGACTTCCGACTATGGTAGTAACCTATACTCATTGTCAATGAGATCATGTCATAAGATGAGGTAAGTTTAATATATTTACAATTCTATGGGACCTATTGTCTATAGGTCTTTCAAACCATGATAAGTATTAAACGTAACCACGCTATACGTCTTCACAAAGCACATGTCCTTTGTCCATTCTAATAAATCATTGATACCGACTTCCAGACTGGCAAGATTCCCAACGTTCCCTGAACTTAGGTATCACGCGGCCGTCCCCAGGCTCCACTACTCTTGAAGACGTGCTGGACTCACTCTTGGGGTTGCCATCGCAGCCGGCCAGGATACCCACGCCTCAGCCCAGTCCTAGGAAGGGTTCAAGTCCCTATTATTTGATGGGCGGCAAGGTACATAAGTTTTTTTACTTATGACTATTTTAAACAATGTTTAATTCATACGATTTGTATCTACGAGCAGGTCTCATCAGAAATTAACATCGCAAAATGCAAATTGAATTCTATTCAAGGCGAATTATTTGATGATTATTTTGGCCCATTAACGTATTATAAATTGAGTTCGATTCTGATTCCTAACATCTGTTGATTTGAACGAAATTGAATCTAACAGAAATATATGTATCTTCCTAAGGTTCTTGACTGCACAAAAAAAATACTTCATCATTTGGTCAATTAGGAATTCAGGCCATACTGGTGTAACATCCCAAATTGGTCCTACCAGTCCTCAATAACCGTCCTCAGAGTCCCCGGTACGAACAACTGGCCAGTAGCGGGCACAGCAGCGCCTCCCCGGCGTCGCGCTTCCTCGGCACGCCCAGCGAGACCCACAGCTCAGTCACGGACAGTCCCGAACACGACCGACCAGGTAGGAACGATATGTAAGTCTGAGCCGTTCCAATTTTTCTATTACATTACCACACCACCACAAAAGACTAGGTCCAGATCTATCTTACACTAAGCACCAGTAATCAGTTGTTTTTGCTTATTATTCATCTGCTACGCTGTCTGACGGACTTATCAGGTATCCTGTCTAGTGTCTAGGCGTATTGTGTAAATGGTTCTCTGTTGATATTACCTTGTCGTTTATCGAGTAGGCAGCATGAAGTGTCCTCCGCGGCATGGTTGTATTTTGATTTTCCGGTGTTCTTATCAAAGTTGGTTCTGAGTCTTACTGAATTTCTTGATGTTATATAATCCATTAGATTAAGGTTCATTCACTAAAACCAATTTCAAACTAATTTAATCGATGTTCTGTACTATTTCAGGCAAGGATACAGTTGATAATCTTGGCGCCATGCAAGAGTCGAGGCGGCCGCGTTCGGCGCAGGGCGAGCACTCCCGCCGGAGAAGTGAGCCCTTTGCCCAAACAAGTGTGTCCCTCGACCGTCGCACCAGCCTCGATGCCGCAGCCCTTCGCCCTTCCGATGCTCACTTAACTCACCATGATTCCCGAGCTTCCCTAGCTTCTCTACAAACTGAAAACAGCACAGACGAGGCCTTCGTCAGGTGCAAATATCCAAAATGTCCCTCCCGAGCCCCATTACCCGATGCCAAACGACACTACAAGACTTGCCACAATTGCACTACAATGTATTGCTCAAAGGAATGCCGCAGGGCACACTGGGAGAAACACAGAAAAGTTTGCTTGCACACCCGAGCGAGCACCCTGTGCAGACAGATCATATCAGCGGCCAAGGAAGACGCCGACGCTTTGCATCAAATTAGCTCCATAGCTCACAGAGGCTATCTGGCCCTCGGAAGAGGTGTTGTTAAAGTATTCTTTACAAGTCCCGAGTCGGCCGAAAAGTTTACCACGCACGGTTTTCAATATTTAAGTGAGCCGGAGTTTATGAAGTGGACGTCTCTTCAGCCGAATGAAATGGGTGTAGAATTATACACTGAAGTGGTTAAACTTTGTAAAGCTTACAATCCTGAGACGAGAGTAATTTTATACGTGGCTGTGTGTATTATCAGTGAAGTGCCGACAAAAGGTGCCGTCAAATGGGAAAGACAGATGGTGTCGAGATGCGCAAAACTACGTCTCAGTAAAACGGTAACCATTGCAATTCAGGAACAGAATAGAAGACGGTACAGAAGAGATAGCAAGTCTACACCAGAGGATAGAGAAACTCTTATTCTGACATCGAAAATAAGCAACGCGGGTGAGAAAAATGCAGCTACAGCGCACAAGTTTAGACAAATATGTTTCCAAAACATATCGAAAGAGCTGGAGAGTAGAGGAGTGAATTTAAAAAAGCATTTCCCCGAAGTCTACTCGAGATTAGGAGCGTACGTGGATGGTACGAGCGATAGGTTCATTCCGATGACCATTTACCCCAAAGATGTGACTAATGGCAGATCATTCATGTGCGTGATCATGCCGGACAGTGAAGTGGAGAGCGGTACGCCGGTGGACGGCAAAGTAACGACCGTTGACGTAGGTGTTGACCGGTCCCGACACCAGCTGTCTACTCCCATGTGAGAGTATTATATAAAACGTAGGTCGTTAGAAAATGCCGCTAAAGATGGCAGTTAACACCTACCGATAATGGTAGTAATTAAAAAGACATTGTGGTTGTTGGTGATGGTGTATTTCCCAATACCAATTCTTCTTAAATATTATTTAAATTTTAATCTCCGATTATGAATCTCGTGTGTGAAATGAAAGTAGGTATAACGTTAACGTGCCCTTGAAATTGTATTATGATTATTTTAATACCTATTACTAATGCTACCTATAATATGCTATACGCGTCTTGAAATCGCGCAAGATCTTTTAATATATTTAAATTGTAAAATATAAAAGATCTACGTTGAGAAATTCTCACATGCAATCTCACAATATTTAGGACGCGTGCAAAATTAACATCTTAAGATATCATACAAGTTTTTTCTAACTTTGTACAAAAAAATAATATTTACTATCTATATTACCAGAATAAAATAAAAAATTAATGATTGACATCAATCTTAAATGTATATTTCTATTAAAATATTTAAAAGGCCCGCAGAATGTTTTAATAGATGTTTTGAACAAAGTTACCAAAACCAGACAAATAGCGTGCCCTGAGTAGTGCTTAATACCTAATAATATATATATTTACCTCTTGTTACGTTCCCCGTTACTATGAATGTGCACTTACGTTAGATAAATATTAATTTAAGAGAATTATAAGACGTTGTGACGTGTGTTATAAAAGTACATTTTTTATTCTAAGGATTTAGAACTTGTTTCTGCAATTTGACAATAGTTTAAATTAAAAATGATATTTATTGCAAAGCCTCTAATGGCACAGAGGGATGTATTTAAGATTTTTTTAAAGAGATGGAGTAGGTATGCTTTATTATTCAGAAAAAAGTGATTTTTATAAAAAACGTAAGCTTTTACCTAATGCATGCGAGCGATTAGTGAGAATTAATACAAAATAAAACAATTCTAGTGTTTTGTCTTTAGATAGATGATTCAATTAAGATTTTTTTAATGGAAATTTACACATTTAGGTATTTGTAGTAAATGTTTTTGTGGATGAGTCAGATTGTGTTTCTAACAAAATGGCTCATTAAAAACTTATATGGCGTAGTGAGTACGGAGCCAGCCAGGAAGAAAAAAGACAGTCGTAACCTAACAACATGGCATATCTATGGCATGATGGGAACATCATCAGTATTCCATTATATTCTTCAAGTGGCGATTACCTACAGTACCTACACAGCATCATATTTTGAAGCTCAACCCTCACGAAAATAAACGCAATGGCTCCGTGCTACGCCACATACATTTTAGAATTTTACTCATTGGCTGGAGCGGGAACGGACAGTATGGATATGCAAGTGTCAAATATTCCTATACCTTTACATTCCATGCAACCATTTGAAAAGGCACAAAATATTAAATAGTTTTGTAATTAACTTAAGGTGCCAACATAAAACGAGAAGTCATGCTTTAATGATAAAAAACAACTTAAGCATGTGCTAAACAGACTCTTCCAGGAAATACTATTAAATGTAACTGTACCTTAACAAAAAAAGACTTGTTTTGTACGAAAGTGTTAATTTAAAAAAAGAAATGAGCGCGGGTAGTTGCATTATCTAATTGGTAACCCAAGTGGTTATGGTTCGCCATTTTTGGCATCTTATATGTTCAAAATAAATTAGTCATGTATAGACCGATCTGTTGACAGAGAAAAATTGACTAACCCAACCTAACAGTTTACTTGGGTATTATGAGTAGCTATGAAAATTATTGGATAGGAAAGTACACACGACTACACATCAAACTATAATTTTCCAGTATAAGGTGACCTCACATTGTACGCAAATCATATACAATGCGAGATCAGCATAAACTGGAAATATATAGCTTGATGTGTAGCCGTGTGTACATGAATAATTTACAACGCGAAGAAAGGCTCCCAGGAGTTTCGCATCACTCAACAATCACGCTTAATAAGTTAAACTTTCGTACAAACACCTTGACTTTCCCTCAGCAGCGCGCGGCGTAGGCAACAATTCTTCCAAAAAAGGCATTCTATGTGATGACTAAGCTGTAATGTGTAATTATTTATATCGTTGTTATATAACTTAAAAGACAAGATAAATATGTTTAATGTTTAGGGTTCTGTTTCTTTTTGTACTCATTGTAACGGTTTGTCGAATCGAAGAATGTTTATAAAATACTGGATGTGGTACCTACATAGTTAGCTAACTCTGAAGAAGTTGATGACAAGGGGTTGTAAAGTTCTTTGAGCGCAAGATAGAAGCAGCCCTTAGTGATAGAAACCTTTAATGTTGTGTTGTCTGCATCTAAACCCAAACTGTCGATATGTAAATGCCTCATCCTTTTAAATTTAGTTCTACGCATTTCTCGCAGACAAAAATCGATGTAGATATTTACATCGATTTTGTTTGAACATTTGTTAGATAATAAATGTTTAATCAAAATATATTAATTCCTTCTAAAATTGGGCATTATAAATATTTTTTTATAATAATATCATCATTGCCTAAGCCAATGTGTTGGAAAAAAAAACATATTTTAATATACTACAAATATTGGCCCATGATGATGCGAGTAAAAATAAATGTCTTGACCTGTGTATGTAAACTAACGCTCATTAACGTTTTTCTATAATATTCTATAATAAAATATAATTTAGACATTTTTTAAACTAATACTACCTACTTGTAAACGCCTATAAAAAATTTCATACATTATTATATTCATAATGTTGCCATATCAATTGTTTTTCATAGTCTGGAATCCAGATTTTTTATCTAGTTGTCCCTTATGTATTTCAAATAAACGGCCCAGCTACTAATTTTGTTTAATTTTCTTGCCTTACCTAATCTAAACAAATGAAAGTAAACTCTTACGAGACAAGTAAACTAACTGGGTTCGGCCACTGTCACAATCAATAGCCCGTTGGCACGCTGCGTCAGCGCCAGTGCTTTAGCAAACTCGTTAATCTCATTCTCCTGATCCCAATTTATTTGCGGTTGGCGCAACATGTCTTCTATACTTCTTTAATAGTAGTCATCTCGGTAGTCACTTTCTAGCCATAACATAATTCACACAGTCCATCCATCGCTTCTTTAGTCTTCCCAAGGTCTTCCCCTACTCATAAAGCCATTCACATTAATACTCAAAACTTTCCTCACGACATACGCAAACTAGCGTTGTTAAATAAAAGAAAATAGGTTTGAATTTGCCTTTAAAATAACTGCTTAACAAAAAAAAAATAGATATAAACCAACAATTTTTCAGTGTAACGTGTTATCGAGAATATCGGTCCATAGAAAGATAAAATACTTTTTCTCTGCTAAGTTTCCGAACGAAATCAAGTTTTTGACCTTTGAACGAGTGACATTATTATGACATTTGATCAATTGAATTCGTGCAAAATACCGATACGGACGGATAATAAGCCGTGCTGTAATTTAGAAGCGCATTCTAGTGAATCATTGTGAAATTGTAGTGTTTACTTTTGTTTACATTAATGTTAAGCATGGTGCCGTCAACTGTGGTGTACGTTGCGGCGGTGCCAATTTCAGTAATCGTTGCCCTGGGCTTGCTTCGTAAGTGGAAGTCTAGGAAATGGGCAACCTGTGTGAGCAATACTTGTTTGAGAGGGAAAACCTTCCTCATCACTGGAGCAAACTGTGGCATTGGGTATGAAACTGCCAAAACTATAGCTAGGAGGAAGGGACGGGTGATATTCGCCTGCAGGGATATTGGTAAGGCCAAGGAGGCCATCGCTCACATTCGCAAGGAACAGCCCAATGGGGGCGAGATGGTGAGTAAAAAAAAAACTTAACTTTGTTTCGTATTTTCAAGTTTCTACCTTCATTGTAAAAAACATTCTATTAATATTATCTGACATCATTCTAAAATAAGGGTAACAATTTTTTCTGCTTTGACATTATTAAGCGTGTGTAACACTTGCGCCTATACAAAAATAACAATGTCAATATTGGTCATGAGTTCATGACATTTGGCAAGTAGAAGAACATGAGCACCTGTTTTTTACCCTAATTGTGTTGTATATCCCTAACACTGATGATTTTGGCTTGAAGAATGAAAGTTATTTATGAAGAGTGACTGCAAGTCAATATAAAATAATAGCCTTTATATATTTAGACAAATATTATGTCAACTTTTTAGAGAAAATCATACCTGTAGAATAGAATTATCTTTATTCAAGTATTATATGGGTCAAAAGTGATTAGTAAGACTTACAACTATATTAGTAACCTATGTTAGTTACTGACACTTCACAAAAACAAACAACTAGTAGTGGATCACCGTTGTGTTGACCCACGTGAGATGGCACAGCAGTGACCCACGCAAACACTGTCTAGGCAACTTGAAATCATGCTTAGGATACTGTTGGAGCTGCTCCAGACCCGGCACACCATCAATGCTTTTGCGCATGGTTGCACCTATGAAATGAGATTTTTAGGATTTAAAAAATCTAATCATAATATGATTAGGTGTAATTCTTAAATATTGCTAAAAAAAAAAAATGTAAAAAAAAAAAAAGTGACTTATCAACAGTATTATAATGTTGAGATAAAATGTATTTATTGTTGGCAAATCAACAGGTTATCAACATTTTGTTATGTAAATACCTCCCTACTACTTGTTATTTTGTGTATCTATATATTATATGAATCAATTGCCACGCGATAGTCTTGCAAAAACTCGAAAATGGCTTGACCGATTTGAATAATTTTTTTGTTTGTTTGGCTCATTACGGGGTGGTTTAGGAAAAAGAATATAATGAAAAACCCAAAGAAACAGCCAGAAAATCCAAATTTTGTCTCATGCTGAACGAAGTTCTACCAGATCATCTTAATTAGTAAGATGAAATTGTAACAGTCAGAATATTTAAGTAGACATGGCTCATTTGGCATTGCTCGCAGAACAGATGGCTAATGGGGCCGAAAGGTTCTGAATTGTAGACCACGTACCTGAAGACGTACCATTGGAAGGCCTCCCACAAGACCAATGACCTTGTGTAGGCCGCAGGAATCCGCTCGCAGCAGGAAGCTCAAAACCGGTCAAAGTGGCAGTGCTCAGGGGACGCCTATGTCCAGCTAAGGATAGCTTTCAGCTATAATTATTTCAATTTCAATCTAGCTTAGATAAATAATACTCGACACTATCATACATTTGTAACATTAATTCAAAACTTATTAATGGAAAATTCATATATTAAACACATATAAAAAATAAAACACATTATAAATATTTTTTTTATAAAATATATTATACGTCAAAAGAAACACCTTAAACCAAAATAAAACCTAAAACCAGAGAATATGATTCCAAATTGTAAAAAAAAAGTGAAGGTCACTGGCTCTTCTATAAAGTTAATACGATAATAGGAGTTAGGAAAGACAACTCTTTACCTCTTATGATTACATAACATTATGCCTGTAATCCTCGAAGGGTTAGGCAGAGGTGTACCTGTAGTACACCCGCATTCGCCAGTTATGTTTAAATCCCATGTAACAGGCGAATTTGAAAATAAATCGTCTGGATTTGTGCCCGGTTGGTGGCAATAGGCTGCTATTGCCACCAACCGGGCACAAATCCAGACGTTTTTGCTACAACAAAATTCCAGATGATAAAATCCAATAGCACTGCCAGGTAAACAAATACCCAGGACTTCATGCTTAGCAGTAGCGCTTGTGACCGCTAAACTAACAAGGTAGTTAAGTTAGTTATTTTATTTAAATTTACTATCAAATATTGTCTTATTTCAGATCCCCATGCAGCTAGACTTAGCATCATTCGAATCAATAGAAAACTTTGTAGAAGTAGTGAAGGCAGGCTTCAACAAGATAGATGTACTAATCAACAATGCTGGCGTTGTTGTACCATTGAACAAAGACCTTAAAACAAAGGAAGGATTTGAAATACACTTTGGTGTTAACCATTTGGGTCATTTTTACCTCACAAACTTACTGTTGGATCTTTTGAAGAGGGCTACACCGAGCAGGTATGTTGAAAACTCATTAACATTGGTTTGGCAGCTTATTAACACCTTTGCTTTGCATTTTACCTTAGTATTTGAGTTTGGATGAAAAGTGGCGCGACGCGACCTCTAATAAAAGAATTTCTAAGAAAACTTCATGGAAACTGTTCTACCAGAATCGCGTCACGCCTGTCAGCGGAACCCTTTATAGTGAGATTTGTTTCATCATTCTGTAGGTAAATTAAGTAGGTTTATGAAATGTACTATCGACGAAGTTCATATCTAACCAGTTTGAAAACAAAATCCCGTGAACACGATGACCACATCTGTTACCGGCCCGGTCTATAGCCGCCGAGTGCTGCAAGCAAGAATAATCCTTACGGTGGTTAGATATAAACTTCTTTGATGGTACATTACCAATTAAAAATCTTATCTATATGTTTTTGCCCTTGGAATATAACAATAACATACGAGTATTTATCTTTTTAATATATGAAGTATTACCAATCTATTTAATAATACTTAACATGATGACTTATGATATTATGAAGAGGAGATTGATTATATAACAATAAAATAAATCATTAGTCTATTTGATAATAACGATACTTAAATCAATCAATCTTTTGTTGACACAAATTATCTTATTGTTCCAAGAAATGTTTTTGTTGGCTACCACAAATCTTTGTCACTGAACTCTGTACCAGGAATGATGCGGATATTCGCATCCGCATCCGCAATTGCGGAGCTTCCGCATTTATTTAGACCACCGCATCCGCATTAATCAATGAGAACCTCATGCGGATGCAGATGTGGGCCGAAAAGGTTTCAAATCAAATCAAATCAAATATATTTATTGTGGATCATAGGTAGGTACAGTACAGTTCTTAAATATTTGAGAAATCTCGTTCAGCTATGTCCCGCCCGTAGGGCATACAATAATTAAACATAAATTAGCGACTAATAAAATTAACATTATTACTAATTATTTTCACTTTCCTTCTAGCACAATAAATAAAAAGATTAAAAACACCAAAAGGGAACATTAAGGGAAATGTCAAATTCAATTTGTAGAATATAAAATTAATTTACATATATGATTCAAAAAAATTAAAACAGAGTCAAACATAACAAATTAACATAGGTAGGTACATGTCAAATTATACAAATAAAATTAAAAAAATAAAATAAAAAGAATCGTAACAAATTAAAATGTCAAATTGCAAAAATCACATAAAATTAAACATAAATAAAAATAGATTTTACGGTAAAATTTTAGGTCATCGAACGCATCATGACTGGGTACTATATTTAAGTAGAGACTTGTCGGACAGAAATTCTTTTACAGAGTAGTAACTTTTGTTTACCAACAGATCATGGAGAGCCCTTTTAAAGTTTTCATTTTTGACAATCGTTCTAATAGGCCCCGGTATATTATTAAAAATGCGAGAAGCTGAACAAAAGATGCTCTCATGCATTAGATGAGTTTTACTGGCTGGTGTACGTAATTTGTCCTTGCGCCGTATACGCGTGTAGAAGCTGAACATGTGGATATTGTTTTTAACAAATACTGCTGCCTCAAGTATATATATACATGGTAGAGTTAATAATTTATTGTTTTTAAAGAAATGCTTGCAGGAGTCAGTTTCACACAAATTAAATATAGCCCTAATGCAGCGTTTTTGAGCAATGAAAGCGCGCTGTTTTTCCGTACTGTTGCCCCAAAATATTACGCCGTATCGGAGAATAGAACCAACGTAACCATGGTAAGCTGTTAGCAAAGTACTCCGATTCGCTATTTTCCCTAATCTATATAATGCATATGAAAATTGTCCCAGCTTTTTGCAAACGTGCTCAATATGAAATTTCCAGTTAAGTTTGTGGTCAATATGTAGGTTGAATATAAGTAAAATGATAATCAATAAAATCATCAATATAACTCTAACAAAATCGTCTAATTTTCACGAAATAGTCTTATATCCATCAAACAAATATAATTTCGGGAGCTATATAGATTTTTAAATGATTATAATTTAGTAATTATTTAAATATAATTGCCGCGAATTGAATTATGATCAACATGCCACGAAACAGCGGTGCAATTAGTAAAACACGTAAGAAATTATGAATTTCGCCTTTCCGGCCATCTTGACACGCCCTTAAAAAAACTTGACATCCGCATCCGCGGATGTAAGCCACCACAATACCGCATCTAAAAAATCTGCATCTGCAACATCCCTGCTCTGTACCTACTAATATAGACAACAAACACGCAACAAGGCAACAAAACATTCAAGTAAGATCAACAATAATCAGCGAGGTAATCGCTGTTCCCGTTAGCCTGCCATATAAAAGCGTCCATTGTGTGTCCACAATCCACACATGCAAAAATATATTACCATAAAAATATTTTATTTTATTTTTATTAATAGAATATTCACAAAAATTGTTATAATATATACGTAAAAGAAACACTCTGTACACGCGCACTTGTCTTTCAACGTGGAAAGCCAAGTGCAAAAAACTTTTTTAATGATGTTTTTTTTTGTTGCATATACGTATGCTATACTATTGCGAGTTAACGGGAACGCCCTTCGTTATTTAACAAACGTATAATTAGGTTATCGAGCATACAAATTTTTCAAACATGAATATTGGATTATGAATTTCCTTCAAAATCGTTCGGATTGCGAAAGAAAGTCTATTACGCAGTTGGGTGCTAATCAATTATATAACCTAAGTCGGTTATATAATTGATAAAGGATAAGATAAATTATAAATGATTTTATTTCTGTAAGGAGGTTTGTACAAATACTCTTTTACACGTCAATCGTATTTAAAAAATTAAATGTCTACTCTGAGAAGAAAAGCCGAAACAAACTCAGGTCACAGTCTCTTTAAGTACAGACATAATCTTGGTCAGATTATGTGACCTATTTACGCCGATAAGCATTAGACTTGGGGTGATATTACACTATCATATACCTCTAAACGAAGATCGATGATCATAGATATTATGATAGTGTAATATCCACCTTAGAGTTTACCCAACAGAAGCCCACAAATTATCCCGAAAACATTCTTGTTACATAATAAATAAATAAACATACTCATGCTCTTTACTGCTATAACTAGGCCAGGTGGCCTCCCAAATATAAAAAACAGCACAGCAGATACAGATGTTTTACATCTTTTAACGGCTCCATGTACCTACTCTGTACACTCAGAGAATATATAAATAGTATTTATTACGTAACCTTTGGTCAAGTCAATGAACGGAAATACTGGAAAATTAAGAAAAAAACGATACTTTTATCTTCTCGGCCTCGCGGGTATGGAAACATAAGTGTAGATATAGGATCATAGGCATAAACATATTAACTGAATAATGTACATTATGAATATTATGATGTTTAAGTAGGTACCTATCTTTCTGTCAAGGTGGAAGGTACTAACTAGAAGTATAGTCAAGTAATAAAATACAGGTTTTTCTTGTTATTGTTTTTACAGCAGGGCAAGGAACAGCGGGGCAGCAAAATATACATTTCCTTTAGCCTCCCGGCCTGTAGCACCCCATAAGTCGGGTTACTAAAATTAACTTTAAAAACTTAACAAGAGATTGCAAACTTCTTTATCCCTGGGAATAATTTAATAGGTAAAAGATTAACCCCCTTATTCATAAACTTTGCTTAAAGTAAAGTAATAAAAAAATTATAAACAAATAATTTAATTCAGGTAAATACATAAAATAAAATTTCACAATACTGCAACAGAATAAATCACAATAGAATAAAATTTCAATGCAATTAAAATAGGTACAAATTATACAGGTCACAGAATTAAAATTAAAATAAAACGTCAGATGCAATTAAAATAAACGAATGAGTAATACAAATTAAAAGTGTCACAGAATGGAAATTAAAATTATATGTCAAATTATAAGGGTCACAGAATTAAAATTAAATTAAAAATAGTAATTTCAGCAAACAAGTCATTTTAAATACATGTCTGTTTCAGCATTGTCGTATGTAGGGGCAGTCAAATCGCTCAGCCTCATTTTCAGGACAGTATTGAAGCTGGCCCGCACCCTGCGCAAAACCCCTGCATAATGATTAGCATTTTTACGTTTAAACGTACTTGTCTTAACTTTAAGTAACGTTTATAAATAAGGGGGTTTATATTTCGTCTTGCATAGTAATAATGAAAACCTGTATGATAATCTGCCTTCATATAGCAACGCAAATGCGCATACAAACGTTTTATTGACAACATCAAACAGAATAACAATATCCTAATCCATATTCATTACAGAATAGTAGTTCTGTCATCAACACTGCACGAGCGTGGTAATATCGACTTTGACGACCTGAACTTAAAGCAGCAAGTTGAACTGGCGAAGAAAAAGGGTGGAAGTCCTCGTCATAACCCTGGGTACTGCA
Organism: Agrochola lota; assembly: GCA_947364205.1. Taxonomy (NCBI): domain Eukaryota; kingdom Metazoa; phylum Arthropoda; class Insecta; order Lepidoptera; family Noctuidae; genus Agrochola; species Agrochola lota. The sequence continues at coordinate 4,970,379 of OX376221.1, read as the reverse complement.
ACTCGAAGCTGATGAATGCGTACTTCGCGAAGGCGCTGGCTGCAAATTTGAGGAACACTGGCATAGATGTCAACATGGTCTGTCCTGGATTCTGTGCTACTAATCTGTTTAGGTAAGTTAAAATTCAAATGAGTACAGTCAAAACCGTTTATAACGCCATCGGATACTTAAAACGCCGTACTAAACATATGAATACAGATGAGACACTCCGCATTTTAGGTATGAAGCTACAAGTGCGCAGCGGGCTCGACTTATTGGGACAATTCAGTGAGTGTAATATAGTCAGAAGATTTAACAGTTATGCGATAGGAAGTGAGGCAACTTCTAGGTGAATATAACGGTCGGTAATTTGCACTATGCGGCCTTAATTTCACTTCATTGTGTCGTAGCAAGAGTCGCTCTTTATTTAAATAATTTTACGAAGTGTCATTACTAATCTGTGGGAAAAATCTGGTTAAATTTAATAATCTTTTGAAAAGTTTATCTTTTTTAAACGCATACAGTGAGAGTAACCCCAATTATTCATATAACCTGTTTATGGAAATCTTTAAACTCCTTTATGATCAATGTTTTCCGGCTAAATGGATAAAACATCGACCAGAAGATAAAATTAAATGGATTTGTAAAGGCATTAAACTGTGTAATAGGAAGCAAAGCTTACTGTAGACATACATAGTCAATCCCTCAGGCGAAAATAAAAAAAAACATTCAAGACATACTCCTAAAGGTTCAAAAAAGTCATCAGACTCACACAAAGGGCACAAAATAACAACTTTATCAATAAAGCCCAAAATAAATCTAAGGCTGCGTGTAAAATAAAGTAAGGTAAGTATAAGTATATATAAATAAATAAATAAAATAATCAATAATAAAAAAAAAGAACCTAATAAAAAAAAAATATAAACCAAAATGTGACATTTGAGAATCCTATAGAAATAGCAACACCATTTAACGACCTTTTTATTGACCAAGTACAAAGTGTAACTAATAAAACATATGGTAAGAATATTGACATAGACAACAACTCGAATTCAATATTTATGTTACCGATCGTCCCAGACGACATAGTAAGAGCCTTAAAATACACAGTCATGGTTACGACGGTATAACTACCAGTGTAGTTAAATTTGACAGCGATGTTATAGCTGGTCCTTTGAGTCACGTTGTGAACGTTAGTATTGCCTCTGGTATATTACCTATCTAATAGCCTGAAAAAGAATAACACAGAAATAACAAAGAAGATATATCCAACTATATATAGGCCATTAGGCATTGATTCCAATATTATCCAAGGTATTTGAAAAGATTATATACGAAGCACTGGATAAATATCTGACTAAATATAATATACTGAGCAATGAGCAAATGGGATTTAGAAAAAACAAAAATATATACTTGTATATGGCAGTATACAATCTCTAACTAATATTATGACGAATGTTGACAAGAAACTTCCAGTATGTGCTATACTTACGGATATGACTAAGGCGTTCGACTACGTAAGTCACGACGTCCTTTTAAAAGAACTTTCCTCCTACGGTATAAGGAGAAATGTCCTGGAGCTTATAACTTTTACCTTAGTGGCCGAAAGCAGTACTCAGAAATATCTAGAATATGTTCTAAGACCAAACACGACACAATTACCTTCCCGTCGTTGTATATTGTAGAAGTTGCAATTTTTGTTAAAATGAATTTAAATTTATTTCCGTTACTAGCCGATATTAGGACTAGTGCAAGTCCTATGAGAATACAATATAAAAATTGATTACATACAAGCAATTAAAAAACAGCAGTACTTAGGAAAAATATTACGTCAACGGGGCCTATAATATTCAATAAAATTCCGCACAATTTTAAAGAACACCCTATACAAATATTTCAGTCTAAGCTGACTGCATTATTATTAGAAAAATATTATTATTGTATAAAAGACTTCTTAAATGATAAAAATAAATAACAATAAAAAAATTAAAATTATTTATACGAGAATTTATATTTATTGTTAATTTAGATGAAAATTGTATCGGTAGTTTTTTTGCATGATTTTTTATAAACATTATTTTTTACAAAATTAACGGAAACATTTAGTGATGTACCATCGCCTGTACCTACATTGTTGGCAAATAAATTAATCTGAATCTGAACAACCGTAATCTGACGGTCCCTTCGAAGTCGTTATAAACGGTTTTTACTGTATTTTTTTCGTCGAACTAAGGAAGGTAAACGGAAATACATAATTATGTTATTAATAGACTAACCTAACTAAAGTAGTTATGGTAAAGTAACAAATTAGATGTAGTTTGAAAAGTACTGTAGCTTGCGGCTTCGCATTAAGTCCTTTTTTTTTTGAGAGTGGGAAATTATCAAATAACTTCTCCCGCTCTGGGGGGAGCTGAAGGGCGTGTCAGACTTTTACTGACTAAAACCCACCCGTGTTCCTTCCGTTGCCTGTGTGCCGGGGCCGCGATATCCCTTTCGGACAAACTCGCAACCCTGGCAGGCATTGGCCCTTACGGACCCCGTCAGTTGGTGCTGACATCTCTTTGAGGCGCGCGTGGAACACAACGCGCTGTCGACCCGGGCCTGGTCCTTATCGGAAGGCGAGCTACCCATTGCTCACCGTCGGCAAGCGCGCGCCTGCGGTGGCCGGAAGTCGACTCGCGACTCCCGACGCCCGGGGCGTCTCCTGCGGCGACTAGGGGCGCGAGGGCGCGAATCTTGCCTCTCACTCGCGCGGTCCGCCTCCTCCTTCGCGAGCATTACTGCTTCGCAGAAGGAAGTGACGGCCCGGCGAAGTGATGCACTCTAGCTCCGGACCATGGCCTGAACCAGGGCCGGACTCGAGAGATCGCCGCCGCCGATCGCCTCCGTGAGGACACAGCGGTGCTCCGCCCAAGCCGGGCAGGTCTCCACCGTATGCTCCACCGTGTCCTCCGGGCGATCCACATAGTGGTGACACCCGGGCGTTTCCTCCCGCCTTATGCGGAACAGGAACCTCCCGAAACAGCCGTGTCCGGTGAGGATCTGCGTCAGGCGGAAGGTGAGGTCGCCGTGGCGCCTCTCTAGTCACTCCTCAAAGAGGGGACTTATCGCCACAATTGAGGCGTGCTCATTCGCATTATGTCCTGACGACAAATTATCGTGTTGCTTAAAGCGTCGTGGCTTGTGTATTTAAACGGAGGTGTTCACATATAAAACGACCCGACTTACTGTAAATTAACTGTAAATCTAACGATAAATTAATCGTCACGGCATAGTTGGAACGCGCCCTATCGATGTCGTGATAAACCCTGACTGGGTTAGTTTTTGCAAGATGAGGGAGGACAGGGTGTTGTGGCACAGCTTGAGAGAAGCCTATGTCCAGCAGTAGACAGCAATATGCTGGGTTGATTGCGTCAGCAAAGTATGAAGCGGGGCTGGTTTCACAGGGTGCACTGGAAGGTTTATACAGCCAAACATTGAGGTCTGGGTCCAGATAACCAATGAATAAAATAATCATAATTTCAGCCGAAAGACGTCCATTGCTAAACATAGGCCTCCTTCCTGGCACAGGAATAAAATAATAGGTTTATTGATGTGTAACATGTTTCCTCTCGCTTTCTTGCAATCTGTGGGACTTATTTCGTGTAAAGGGACGGAAGTGTGTAACAGGAATCCGGGGAAGCGCCCGCTATTTGATTAGACCACCGCGCTCATTGGAAGCGCGCCTGGTGCTAGAGCTGGCCATCAGAAACGAGCTTAACGAGGCCCCGTCCCTTTAATGTTGCTTATTACCAAGGTGAGATGTCAGATGTTACACATCATATGCGACTACTGTAAGGCTCGCTTGTTTTTTTATAATTTTTATTAAATAAATACAGTGTAAACTCCATGTAACGTCACTCTATTTAACGACAAACTCCCTTAAGCGTCGAAATCAATTGGCTTTGGTTGGTTTAGCTTGTCTTTCATACAATGTTTCACTCTACATAGCATTACACCCACTCTCAATAACGACAACAATTGAGTAATAAAAAGTACCTTTTAAGTTGCTAAAATTAGTAAAAACTGCGCAGCTGTGTACGATCTATTGTCGCTTTATTATCCTAGCCCGCAATAAACTCGACTGTCGGCATCATGCATACCGAACTTTCTAAGAAATTCGTTCTTTTGTTTACAATTTGGGATTGCTTGTACGTGTAGACTGTTGTTGACCATGACTCATAAGTAGGAGTCATGGATTATCTATACCTTATCATATTCTTAGTTGCTCACAAACTTTCAAACTGTAAACATGGCTAATAAAAGAAAATCACTGTGTATTGACAAAAAAGTTTTACTGATACGCGCAATAGAAACGGGAGAGAAGATAAGTGATGTTGGCAAACGCTTTGGATTTAGTCGCTCTACCGTGTCCACAATATGGAAAAGCAAAGAAAAAATCCTCCACGCTGAAGGCGAGGGAAAATCTTCCAAAAAATTAAAGAAACCTATATACGAAGATTTGGATCAAGCTGTACTATCATGGTTTCACCGACAGCGCCAGAATAATATGCCTATCTCGGGACCGCTCGTGAAAGCTAAGGCGGAGAATTTTGCTGAAGAACTTGTTTTAACTTCTTTCAAAGCATCAGAAGGATAAGGATAAATAACAGACTATACGCAATAGCGTTCATATAACATTCTTTTTTATGCACATAACTACTAACAATAGTCGGAAATAAACTTTTTCTTTTTCTAATTCTGATGTTTCTTCTCTCCATTTAACGACAACTCTCTATAACGCCATAAAATGCACAGTCCCTTCAGTGTCGCTATATAGAGTTTACACTGTACTTTTACTTTTCAGGTATTCAATCAAATGGTACCATTACATACTAATGGCTCCTATACTGCTTGCCTTCATGAAGACTGCCAAACAAGTAAGTATTACTACTTTAATTTTAGAGGTAATAATGCACCTACAATATCTTATACTTTTAATTATTTTCCTAATAGTCAAATTAATTAGTAACTAAAAGAACACAGTTCTCATGACTTTTTCGTTATTTTTATCTTTAATTCTATAAATCTGCATTTTCTGAACATTTACATGCTAACGAGTAACAGTTGATAAAATCTTATATTTTTGATACAAGAACAATAAGATACTAGTTGTTTTTTCTGTGTTCGAGTCTCATCTTACTCTTAACGTTTTACGTCAAAATAAAAATGCTGACTCAAACTATTACTTAATAAAATATTAGTTTGCATAATAAATAAATTGTCAACACGTACACTTATGCGCGCTGTTAGATTTTCAACTATCGGCTGAGCACCGAAAGATGAAAATCCCACAGCGCGCTTTTATTCAAGCATTCATTTAGGTGTCTTGTGAAAACGGGCACTGTATAACGCAACTTATGCTCAACAATGTCTTCCAGGGCTCTGAAACAGTAGTATTCTGCGCTACAGACCACAGCATCGAAGGTAAAACCGGCAAGTTCTACCGAGAATGCGAGGAGTACTCCTCAAAGCACGACTTTGACAAAGACGTGGAAGACAAGCTGTGGAACGTCAGCGAAGAACTGGTCAAGGCTAGGAAACCGCTATGAATGAGTAATTTGAAATAGGCGTAGTTATTAAGGTGTCTAGTGCCGCTGTGCGGTCGTATGGTAAAAATGTTTACCACCCTCGGGGAGACGAGAAACGTTGGTAAAAATCGGTTACCAAAATAAGGTCATCTGTATTTTCGCTAAGGTCTAAAATTGCTGCACATTTCTTGAAGTAAATTAGAAACCCTCTCGGGTTTCTAATTTTTTCTTCAAGAAATGTCATTTAATTTTCATAAAAAGGTGCATTCAAAAAGTAAAAAATTTTGACTTTATAATTTCATTATTTTTCATTATACATAAAAGGTCTTAAATATGAGAAGTTCCACATATTTTGCTTACTTATATATTTCAGCATGCAAAAAATAACTTATAATAAAATTATACAAGTACAAAAACACTTCAATTGTTACTATTGAGATCAGAGGTAAAAATTAAAATCTTTATAATTAATTTATTTAATTATATTACTAGTGAGATCATATTTTGAACTTTGCTTATAATTTAAGAACTCACTTATTATATAGAATGGAATTAAAGGCTTGTGGAGACCAGCGCGACTTGTCGCGCGACGCGACACGAACAATACAATTTCTAAGAAAACTTCACAGTATAACAATAACAGGTGTCGCGTCGCGCGACAAGTTGCGCTGGTCTGCACAAGCCTTAAAGAGCCTTCTTTATTTAAGTTTGTTAGCTCTAGCTCGTTCTAAAGCTGGCTCTTTGATCCAGTTGGGTACGAGTGCATCACATTTGAAATTTGATAAGCATTTTTATTACGCGACTGTGTACGGTTATTGACTTAGATGTTATGTTTTGATGCATATCTGCGTTTTGTGTGTGCGATATTTTATTTGCCTATGTAAAAAAATTTATCTAAAATATCTTGAAGAAAACTGCACTGTACCAATTTCATAGGTAAAATCGTGGGCCTACTTTCTAATTCCGTCAACGAAGATACGGGCCCATACTAAAGTTGATCGAAACTACTAAGTGAACCGTCATCCGATTAACTTTTTTGACGGGCAAAAACACAAAGGTAGTAGGGACAACTGTCAAATTGAGGTATCATTCATTCTTAGGTCGGGCCCCAAAATAATCTTAGGTCCGTAGGTGATACGGAGTCGAAATCGCCCGTAACATCGGCCGGAACTACGGGCTTTGTGCAAAGAGAGTAGAACTCCTGCCCCGCACGGGTGCACGGTAAAAATGCTCTAAAATTATCGTGAAATCCGCATGAAAATCCTTTGTGTAGTTTAGATCTAAGCGGCCACCAAACTCGAAATCGACTTAGTTTTTTATACTATGTACAGTTATAGATAGAACACAAAAAGCAAGTATGGATTTCGCCAAAGCTATATTCTGTTGTTATTATAATTAAGAGTTCAATATATTTACGTACACTTCCACAAACTTTCTATGGATACCTAAATTCAATTTGTGAGTTACTTAATAATTTAGAGTTTGCCATATTTCATTTAGTTTGGAAATGGCTGTGGTTGTGTTGAATTTTTCGTTAGGTTGTTGGTACTGTAAAGCATAATATTCCTAGTTATATATAATCTCAATATACTCGGATAGTATCGTTGTTATAACAATATTAGATGTACTTTTCTTCGTAGGTTAGTTTTTAGAAAATGTGGATATATCTGTAAAATATTTATTACAATTTTTTTAATGGGTCCTATTTTTTGCTTTATTGGTACCTACTCCTTCTAAATGGTCTAAACTTTACTTTTTTGAGATACGTTCCCACAGAAAAATCGTGTAAACGATTTTGAGAGTTGTGGGAATGACCTAGTGACGGCATCTACATCGCCACATGCGAACTACGCATCAAAGACCTGACGGGACACAAAATCCGCAATTAGATTTTACCGCGCGAAAGACATGATATGTCTTTACGCGATGCAGGATTTGTGTGACGTAAGGATTTTGTGTCCCGTCAGGTCTTTGATGCATAGTTCGCATGTCGCGATGTGATGAATTAAAAAAAAACCGCCTATGTAGCGTAATTTCGACATTATGTACAACCCGGACAAATCACAATGCATGGTGTTTGAAAGCCCGAACAGCTGGTCGGATCTGCCGCCACTTAAACTTTACGGAACTGCGCTTAAGAAAGTCGACGTGGTCAAATACTTAGGTCACGTAATAACATCCGACCTTTCCGATCACTCCGATATAGAAAGGCAGCGAAGAGCCGTATCGGGGCGCGGCAACATGCTAGCTAGGCGGTTTAGCCGCTGCAGTGACTTGGTGAAGGCACAGCTGTTTACCAGTTACTGCACAAGTGTCTACACAGTCGAGTTGTGGACAAATTACACCAAGGCGGCACTGAGTGACATGCGAGTGCGGTACAACGACGCGTGGCGAGCGATGTTTCGACTGCCTCGGTGATGCAGCGCGAGCGCAATGTTCTGCGCGGGCCGCGCGCCCTGCTGGCAAGCGCTGCTGAGGAGCCGGTCGGCCGCCGCACGCACCGCCATACATCGCTCGGCCAATTGTTTGGTGGCCGCGGTAAGAGAATGGAACCAAAGCCCCTTACATAAAAGGTGGCAATCCTACCACACACCGATGACATAATGTGCGTGTGTAATGTTAAATGTTATATTTGTTACGTTTGCGCCAAAGACCCTCAAGAAGTGTCACCGGCATTAGGATTGAAATCTTGTTAAAATATACAACTGATTTTAGTTGCACAGTTTATAATGCCGAATTCGCTAAGAAAAACCTACATTTAAAACGAGCCCTTCGGGAGGGCTCCCGGCGTCCCATATGCGACTTGAGTGAACCCTTCAGTAGGGTTCCCGGCACTGAACGTGTTAATCTACACAAAAGTGCAACAACGTGCGTCCATTGCATTTTCGGCAGTCAGCCCCAATTGCCTTGCAGAGTTGCTACACGAGAGGAGACCATGAAAACAAGTTAATAAAACACAATTTATTTCAAACCCTTTATTAGGTACCACGACTGTAAAATATCAAGCTTTTAATCAGTTTTTACATTTTGTGAGTAAACCTGAATGACAAAGGCGCAGTTCACCTGCAACCTATTATTTTAAAATTATACAGATATAGCTCCATAGCCAATAGTTTTGCTTGAGTTCACTTGATGGTTCAAATTAAGTGGTCTCGCACACTAAACGGCTACGACTCCGGGCAGTTGTGGCCGTTTAGTGGTATTGTATGTTCTGCGGCGGGTTGGCCGTCGCGACCAACTGCGCGATTCGTATCGGTTTCTATAGTTTATCTGGTCGCTGCGACCACTGGTCGTGACCGTGGCCATCTAGAGTGCGACATCTCTAATTGTGCAACAGGCGCGGTAAGACCAGCCAGCAAGGAAAGTTGGTTAACACTTTAACCTGACATAAAAAATGAGGTTGTGTTTTCGAACCTTTTGTTTGTATGTCAGCGATTTTCTCAAAAACTCCTGAAGTTATGACGATTTCTTCACTAACCTAACCGACATACTTTCAGGAACGTTTTAGAATTTAATATACCTATTAAGTTACTGTTAAATGAGCAATGTTTGATATTTCATGATATTTGTAATCACGTTCTCAAAAACAGCTTTAACAATTTCGATGAAAGTTGCAATATAGGGGTTTACGGGGGCGAAAAATCGATCATCTGGGAAAATTCGTTTTCTCGACTATCAACCGAACAGAGCTCGCTCACCCAAGTACTTAGGTTACACAGGTAATTATTGAATTCAGTTATGATTTCAAAACTAAAGTATTAACAAACTTTCGTTGCTATCTTCGTGCTCGCCATTATCACGCTTCAGGGAGTGTCAGAATCGTCTTGAGCCATCACGTAGCAGCACAATGTCTACAATTATCGCATTTAGTGCGACGCGGTGTCGAGTGGCGTCGTCCGAACCGAGCCACGGCGAATCATGTCATTTTAGTTTTTATTGCATGGACATAAAGATCTTTCTGACTGGCTCAAACCGATCTCGCGTAAATAGGTAAGTGTGGTCACACCATAAGCCAGAACCTAAGAGGACAGAATATATGTCAAACATTTGCCATTGTTTCAGGAGCCATACGGTGGTAAAACTAGCGTTACATAAATTATTACATCAAACACTCGTTGAGGTAGACTGTCGAGACGGTAAAATATTGACCAACACCACAAATTAATACTGATGGGACACTCTGCAAAATCATTTAAATAAAAAGCGACTCTTGCAACAACACAATAAAGTGCAATTCAGGTCGCACAGCGCTAATGAACTAGTTATATTCAGCTAGAAATTGTCTCTCTTTCTATCGCGTAACTCTTAGATCTTCTGACTAGGTTACGCTCACTGAATTGGCCCGACAAGTCGAGCCCGCCGCGTACTTTTAGCTTTTTACCTAAACTGCGGAGTGTCCTATCTGTATTCATCTGTGCCAGCAGTTAATTATTAGGAGTTACTAATTGTGCCAATAATCTACCAATTCTAACTTTAGTTTACATAAAAATACAACTATTTATAAATACAAGGAGTGCAGTGTTTTTTAACGAGTTCAGCTTTCTTTACGATTCATTAGCTTTGCTGTTCAGCTTTTCATCAGTTCTACAAAAAAAATCGGTAAGTACTTAATAAGACCACGATATTAATGTAACAGTAGTAGTTATTAAGACTGACGTAGATTTGGGCGAGCCGCACGGCATTACAAAAATCTACCCAATCTGCGTTCGCAATGTATTTGCCAAACATGTAAACAAACACGAGTTTTAGGAAAAACAACTGTAATGTCAACACATACGGTTCAGTTTGCGCTACAACTTCATATTTTTCATGACTTTTTCAACAGTCAGTCTAAAATCAACTTTATTTACACTTGCATAAAGTTGATGTTTGTTTTAGTGGAAATAACATCAATTGGTAACAAGGATTTAAATAGACCTTACATTACTTTCGTAAATTTTGTAGGAACAATCGCACACTACAGGCGGGCCACGCCGCATCGCATCGCATTTCAAAACAATGAGATGCGATGCGGCTGTAATGTACGCTTTACTTTACGCTCTGATTTTGTTTGACATTTGTTTAGCAAAATAAATAAATCGTAACGAAATGCACTACAAATGTATCTTAATATGAATTATGATATTCTTCAAAGTTGGTAAAAACAATAATTTATATATAATTATGTATAACTTTACCGCTTAACAATATGGTAACCAGAAGCTAGGCACTTAGTGAGAATCAGCATTACAACTACGTAATTAGGTATAATATAAAACTATTTAATTTCTAATATAAATAGTTAAATACAATTCATACTAGACTGGAGTTGCCACAGTTTAAATTTGATACTTTTTGTATATTAGAGAAGCTCGTGGCTAAGTAATAACAGCGGCACAGGTCGATCTCTCAGGTTAAGCTACTCTTGCCGGGGTTAGTCCGTGGATGGGTGAACATCTTTACATACCGAGACTCCTCCGCGGTTCGGAAAGCACGTTAAGCCTTTGGTTCCGGCTGTCACTCGTGGATCTTTGACAGTCATTACGGGTCGTCAGAAAGTCTGACAACCAGTCTTACCAAGGGGTATCATATTACCCAGTTACTGGGTTGTGGAGGTCAGATAAGCAGTCGTTCAATATAAAATAATTTCATGCTGCATCCGGTTAGACTGGAAGCCAACCTCAACATAGTTGGGAAAAGGCTTGGCTGGCAGACTTTTTGTATATAACATCATAGCGACATTAATATTTCATACAAAAAGTATCTAAAATAAATTGCATCTGATTATGACCTCAAGGTCCAATGTATCTTGGAGTAAATCTATGAGGGAAATTAACACATGAGCGCGAAATATGCGTTTTTTTATGATACAACCTTTCTATCATTCAAAAAATATATAAATACACCTTTACATAAAACTTCATAATAATAGTTACTACACATTATGTTGCAAACATTGTAAAAAATGTTGCAAAAATAAACTGCTGTTTTGGGGTCCTTAAAATGACTGGATATGCATGGAATGTGCCCTAAGTTTTTGTTTACATATTTAATTATTAAGTAATATATATTTTTCTATCACGATTAATGAGAAAGTAGGTACAACCCGGCTATACGATTTGTTTATATAATATCATGTTTTGAGTATTACACATGGTGGCAGGGACATCGACGCGAAAACTGTTACCATGGATTCACTACATGATTTAGAAAAACAGCTGTTCCATACATTTGACCGCGTAGGTATTCTTACTATGAAACAGCAGTTTTTTTTAATAACCGACGAAAAATTTTAACTCTTCGTTCAAAATCGTCTACTGAATCCATGGTATCAGTTTTCGCGTCGATGTCCCTACCAGCCTGTATATAAAAGTTTTGATATAGGATCATGTATATTTTTAAGTTTGCACTAAACTGAATCGGCTTAGAGCGAAAACTTACTAAGTCGCAGTTAAGCCTTTTTTTTACATTCAAGGGAAAATAAAACAATCTAAATATTATACATAATCTGCGTTCGCAATTCATTTGCCAAATATGTAAACAAACACGAGTAAGGCGCTATAACTTCATATTTTTTTATGACTTTTTCAACAGTACTAGTCGGTCTAAAATCAACTTTATTTACATAAGCACAAAGTTGATGTTTGTTTAAGTGAAAAATTCGTGTTTGTTTACATTTTTGGCAAATAAATTGCAAATGCAGATAAGGTGTCTGATATTTCTGATTTCAAATACTTTTAGGTAGCATCGTTTTAGTACACTTTTGACGATATTGCGACTTAGTCAGTTTTCTCTATACATTTAAATTTGACTACTCCTGCAGCTTTTGAATACATACAGGCACTTTTAAAATCTTGTAAAGGTTAACCAAGCAACAAAAAACACGAGTACATGTAGCATATTTTATCAAAAAACAAATATTTATATCACACAACACTAAAAAGGACGGCAACTACTTCTGTTAGATTAAATTAAATTATATATTAATAATATTTAACAAACTGGAAAAGCTAACGAAAGCATATAATTCACACAACAATACATACTTGATAAGTCGATACATTAGATATTAAACCCTATGTACAAAACTTTAGGCCGAGTTTTCATTAAATCTAGATATACAAGCTTCAAAGTTAAGTTATTAAATTAGAGTATTGCAATTTCTAAGGTCACAAAAAAACTCATTTTATAGATCTTTGGTTTACTACAACGGAAAATATACATACACACAACTGGCTGATATATTATGCAGATATAATATACCATGTCCCTAAATAAAGGGTTAAATGACAATAAATAAAATTAAAGTGTAAATTAAATCCAATCACATTATTATAAAAGTGTCAAAAACACTAAGAATTTTGACACTATCGATTTCATTCATATTGTAACTTAAACATATAGGAATGTTCAGTTTGCAATATTATTTGCATAATAATAAGTCCCACAACCAAATTGCACATTATTGGAACATTTATTCACAATGCATCTGTATATTTTACGTATACTGTTTGCATAGTATATTTAAATACGCGTAAAACTACGCAATTACTGCTAAATTATTTGTATTTTAAGTGAAATCGCCCCGCAAATCCAGACTTATAAAATTCATTATGAACAAGCGTAAATATTATTTATAGTTTTAGCATCAAACATTTTAAGTAGATAAATATGTGCCTAAAAATAACTTGTCTGTGCAAACTAAACTACGTTAAAACATTGGTGCGATTGTTTCCTATTCAATCCAATTTTTATTAAAAAAAAACATATTTACATGAAAAACCTTGGTTGTATTAAGAATATCACATGCCATGACAGAGTAGAAAATTACCTAGTACAAAGGTGATTCTGAGGTATATTCATAACGGACAAAGATAAAGAGTATAAAGTACTTGAGATTCTGAGGCAAAAGACCGAGCGTAAGTATATAATAACTACAATAAGTAAATTATTGAAATTATATTTTACTAGCGACTCGCTCCTGCCTCGCACGGTTTTTACGACTTGACAAAACATCGAGATTTCCTTAGTAAACGTAATTTTAATATTAACATGTGGTTTAGAAGAACAACGCGGACATACAGACAAACGCGAAAAGCGACATTTTTTATATTATGTAGATGTAGAAGAAAAACAATTCATTCAATAAAGAAAAGACAACGCCCATGCAAATGAACTCAAAACAGAAGATCAAAGATACTGTAAGGAGAGGATTTGGCATCAAGTATACTAAACGATACCTACGATAATTAATGAGGTATTCTATATAATAAAGCTTGTTTTAAATACAACCAAAAATCTTATATTCCATTGTCCGCTATCCACATACCTCCGTCACATAAGGTGTATAAACCTGAGAGTAGCACCAGTGGCTCATACTTCGCTGAACCGGGAGCAGCAGGTAGACCTAATGCTCGACGCTGTGGTGGAACCGTGCAGCGTCACCGTATCCGGGTGGTGAAGCAAGCCCAGCTCCTTCTCTGCTCTCTGTTCGAGTTCCACCCATCTGGAAGAAAGGAATTTCATATTTATAGTACTTACTATAGTGGCATTTACAACGCCACATAAGAACTAAGCATAAAAAATTTGACGTCACACAAACCCTGCATCGATGGTTATCCGCGCGACTAGCATATATACAATATCCCGACGTCAAACGTTGGGCAGTAGCCCACCAGACACACCACCTGTCTGGTCGGAGGATCGTCCCATTTCTATGGAGGATGACGATCTTCACACTCAGCACGCTTAGCATGACCACAATAGAAACGGGTTTTGTCGACGGAAGAATAGACAAAATGACAGATAAACAATCACAATCTGTCATTTTGTCTATTCTTCCGTCGACAAAACCCGTTTCTATGGTTGCATGCTACGAGTGCTATTCCTCATAAGTCATCTCTAGTACTAACTTCAACATCATTATTCAGCCGAAAGACGTCCACTGCTGGATACTGGATATAGACCTCATCTAAGCCTCGGCACAACGACTGTGCTTCCCGCTTTTCGCAAGCAGCGGATTTCCGCGACCTTCACCAGGTCATGACTCCACTTTGTGGACCTGTGTAACCTAACCGCGCTGCGCCTTCTGGTTCTTAGTTGCCACTCTAGAGCAACTTACTTTGGATATATATTTTAAAGGTCACTTCCAGTCTTAATTCTACAATAACGATAAGGAAATTTGTCAATTTATGTCCACCTTAAGTACTTACAATAAACTGGAACTACTAGGAACGATGAAGTCAAACCACACACAACAATAATGTCAACCAATATGTACCTATGGCTAAGGATAAGCCTAAACGGTTTGTACAAATACAAACAGAAGATAAGAAGCTAGGCCTTTCCGTCATTTTCATCGGCGTATCTTCCCACAAAATTGTTCAACATGGCTTGTCTATTTTCGATAAACAAAATGACACAATCAGCTGAATTTATGGTTAAATAGACGAAACACTTAAAAGTCCACACCGAGAAGAGCCTGTCTTAGTGAGTACATGTGTAAATGAGCCCGGCGGTTTGGGCCGCCGTCTTTGGTGTGTAGAACAGGTTAGTCCGTTTTATCTTCAATATTTAGAAGTTATAGAAGATACACACTACGACTTGTGCTATGACTCAGAAAAGCGAGATGGGATCATACATAAGGCTTACTCGTTGATCGAACTTAGACTTTCGAAAATTTATCATAAGATTTTTATTTTGGTTTTAAACTCACCTCTGTACAGCCATAGAGAACGCTTCGACGACATTATTATCGTTCTTCGCAGATGTCTCGATGTACGTCGCGATCTTGTTCTCTTCGCACCATTGCTTCAGCTGGTCGTAGGACACCTCTCTATCTTTTGAAGATACGTCTGACTGAAATAGGTAAAAGTAATATTAGGATTTCTTTTAGAAAAGTTGTAAAAAGTCTGGGGACACCTAAATTCAATTGGCATAAAACTCAAAGGAGCTCATCAGCTATCTAATTACTCAAAATATTTTCGTAAACGATTACGACTAATCTGTTTTATTTTGACAGTTCAACAACATTAATTGTGTTAAGTACGTTGTTGAGCAGATTTTTTTTGGAACTTGTGAAGCAATGGATTAGCAATCTGTTTCAAAACAATTCAGATTCTGATTGATCGTGTATTACGCAATTAGGGTACAGCTCTTCCTTGATCATTTTAAACAGAAGGAGAAAAAACCCTGCAAGAAAAACTAAAAGTAGCTGCAAAAGACGATACTAGTACACATGTCGATGGTAATAAGGTTCAAATTCAAATGACTTACGCGTCATCGTGAACTGCAACAACTGGCCTTAATTAATTTATTCGTTTTGTAGTCTAATCACATTGTATTAATGACATCGCATAATTTAGATCTTGCGTAACATAACGAAACGCGGCGTCTACATTTGAATGTATGATTTTATAAAACACTTTTTCTTAGATTTCACGGTAGAACAATTACTGATGTCGCGTCGCGCCAGTCTGCACGACGTTTTACGGGGTAACAATTATGCCTATGTCTTAACCCTGGTCATGGTTTAACCGCCCCAAATTTCATCACAATCCGTTCAGCCGTTAATGCGTTAAAAGGTAAAAGTCTGACAGTTACTTTCCCATCTATACATATTGTAAAACAAAGTCGCTTTTCGCGTTTGTCTGTATGTCCGCGTTGTTCTTATAAAATACGCAACAGATTTTGATGAGATTTTCAACACAATTTAGAGAATGTATTCCGGAAGGTTTATGTGTATATAGATAATTAAGAAATCTCGATGTTTTGTTATGGAAGTATGTATTATTATAATTATTTTAACGCAATTTTTAGCTGGATAGGAAAGCGCCGTCGAGGCCGGCCGAGAAAGAAGTAGCAACATGACTTTAGACGCGCAGGCTGGTTCAACATGACATATAGGGGAACCATTTGGGAGTATCGGCTAACTGAGAGAGAAAAAATAAGCTTGGTTCCACAATACAGAACTAGCAAGCCTGTGCTGAGTACATGGAGTATTTTCCCAAGGATGCTACAATAATAATTAATAATTGCAACAATTGGGTTTTCAAGGTGCGATGACAGTTGCTTTACGTAAAAACCATATTTTACTGCCTGTTTACATATATATTCTGGAAGTCGAGTGACTCCAACATAGCGAGGGAAAGGCTACACCATTGAGACAATGCTCCCTGAAAGATATAGCATGCGATCTCAAAGATAGAACGCAAGCCAATGGCCATTCCTGAAGCACAATCAATACCAAAAATTTCCTACCATAATAGAGGTAATCGTCCTTTAGTTATTACATACATGGGTAGATAGATAGATAGATAAATCGTTTATTTGGTGCACACAAAAGATATAGCACAACATACAACAGTCAGACCTAGGCTGCACTGCGATTGAAGATCGCGCGAAATTTTGATTGCAATTCTGTAACACATAGTATCATGTATATATTATGTAGGTATCTACACGCACTGGCCATTTAATTTGCGCTCGTTGCAATGCCGTATCCTACTGAATATAAATCGCGCGAATAAAATTCGCAGTGCGGTCCAAAGATGGGACTTTTAAACATAACAGGCGAAATGTGGATGTACTATGTACACTTTGACAGTGTAGGTCAGCACTGCCTAACCCGTCTTGGACAGCAGGCGTATTACCTTCAGCTAATTTGCAACACATTTTGACTGCAACGTGACCTAATCTTTCAATAACCGATTATATTTAAGTTACAATCTTACCATCATCTTTCAACATAGACATGAATAAACTATGACGCATCCAATAAGGGAATCAAGCAATGGTCACGTGATATGAACACACAACCAGCCAACGTTATTTCATAACCAGTTCAGCAGTTACGTCGTGGTTTTCCCCGCACCAACGTCTCTGGGAGGACCCGAAGTCGAGGAAAAAAAGTAATAGTGTAACAGAAAGTATTATAAAGTGACCAAGGCACACATTTTAATGGCCATTTTGCCACAGTTTTGCAAAAGAGATCTTGCAAGTGTTTCTCTTTGTGTGTAAAATTATATGACGCATGGTTATGTGGTTTCTGCTCTTAAATTTGCGTAGTTATTGCCATTTCTAGAAATTATACTATGTCTTTTCGACCGACGTCATTTGCAAAACTACAGTACCTATTGTTTTTTATATTTTTTTATTAGCCTATATTGTGTCCCACTGCTGAGCAAAGACCTCCCCTTACAAATCTCTCTGTGTTGTGCGATT
Organism: Agrochola lota; assembly: GCA_947364205.1. Classification (NCBI taxonomy): domain Eukaryota; kingdom Metazoa; phylum Arthropoda; class Insecta; order Lepidoptera; family Noctuidae; genus Agrochola; species Agrochola lota. The sequence goes on along the minus strand of OX376221.1, from coordinate 4,952,626 downwards.
ACAGGCCATGTTGGCCCCGCAAACATGATTAGGTCGTTAACTACCTTTGCCGCGGTCGATCTCGACGGCGATGTCCACAGTACCTATAAGTACCCGAGAACAAGGGCATCGCTAGCCGATGGCCCAGGAGGGCAAGTTGATATTATGGAGGATGGAAAAAGTATGATTTGTGGGTACAGTCAAGAGTCAAGAGCACATGATGCTTTACACTTATAGTGCGCGTCTTACCTCTCCGGCGCACAATGGGGCCACGATTTTCGCCGACACTGGTGGACATTTGATTTTTGACAAATCAGTTTCAACTCGATAGTCCCGATAGGAACGGAGAAAATTTCCATTTTCAATGTATGGATTGGAAACGGACCTTTCGGGTCGTTTTTCCCAAAACTATTCAAAACTGTAGAGCTGAAACCTAATAGGTATTATAACTGGGCCTACCAACAACATATAATACAAATATTGCTTCCCCGGACTCCAGATTAGACCCCGTTTAGGAGATATGGAACTTTAAAAAACGAAAAAAAAGTCGTCCAAATAAATAAAATTGGCTTTATGGATATGTAGTTTATTTACATTAAAAGCCATTATTTCACAAAAAAATTAAAACTAGGGGTGGCAGCTGTCCCCTTTGCCCCCCCCCTTGGCGACGCCCTTACCGAGAAATATATTTTTCTTGTATACTATACTCGGGTAAGTACTGAGGTTTTATTATTCTTCTTTGTGACTGTGACTCACTTATTAACTAACTTCATATTCGCTTAGTGTATTATCAATGCTATAATTGAATAATTTTATGTGGTTTCCTGAAGGTTGACTGTATTGAATAACAGTACCTAGTTGAACGAGAAAAACAATTGCAAAACTGATATACTTTTGCAATAACTAACGGCTGTGCTACAATAAATGTTTATTATTTCTAATGTATTGTTTATGGAAAAGTAACAACACCTACGATTAAGTTCCTATTAACTTACTTGGCAGATAATTTCATACAAATTCTGTTCCATTTTTTAGGGTTCCGTAGTAAACAAGGAACCCTTTTAGTTTCGCCATGTCCGTCTGTCTGTCTGTCCGTCTTCTGTCCGCGGCTTAGCTCAGAGACGGTTAGTACTAGAAAGCTGTAATTTGGCATATGTATATATATTAATCATGCCGACAAAGTGGTAAAATAAAATCAAGACTAGAGATTTTTTTTTAGGGTTTAACCTCCCCTACACGTAAAGTGGGGATGTTTCTGTTTTTTTCCTCATCTACCCCATGTTGTGGGGCATCGTTAGAAAGGTTTTTCAAAGATATTGTGAGTTTGTCGAAACCATTTTTGGATTCAGGGATCCGTTTGCCAAATATATTAAGCTTTTATCTGAATTTTTTTGTTAGAGTCAAGTGTGCCCCCCCCCCCCCCTTTCTAGCTAAATGGTTGAACTTCGACTTGTGAAAAAATTCACAGCAGTAGGTATATATGTATAACGAAATTTAGAGGAAAACTATGAGAGCTAAGTAGGCTGTACAGGTTAACGAGAAATAAACAACAAACTTACATTTTCAGTTTGAAAGACATGATCTCCTATACATTCCGTATGGGACCCGTTTTTCAACTACAATGTTAAGTTTGTTCTTGGGATAAATTCATCCCAACTACGGAACCCTTCATTGTGCGTGGTCCGACACGCACTTGGCTGGTTTTTTTTATTTATTCAGTAAGTAGTGGCTATTCGGACATCGTGACACGTGGCCCTGTGTGTGTTTTTAATAATGCTGTCTCTAAAATAGTGCATTGGTTTAGTGTTAATAATTTACTTTTAAACGAGAAAAAGACTAAATGTATTAGATTTCTGACACCAAACGTTAAGCAGGTGAAAACCAATGTACTAGTAAATGGGACAGAATTGGATCTTGTGGACACCACTGTGTTCTTAGGTATTACTTTGGATTCGAAGCTGCTGTGGGGCCCACATATAACCAAATTGTCGAAGCGGCTAAGCTCTGCAGCCTACGCGGTGTATAAAATCCGTCATTTGACTGATGTAGAAACAGCTCGATTAGTATATTTTAGTTATTTCCATAGTGTAATGTCGTACGGCATTTTGTTATAGGGAAATGCAGCCGACTTTCAGACTATATTTGTGCTGCAGAAACGAGCCATTCGAGCAATATATAACCTTAGTTGTAGGCATTCACTGAGGGATAAATTTAAGGAAATAAACATAATGACAGTCGCATCTCCATATGTTTATGAGAACATGATTTATGTAAAAAATAATATTAATCTATATTCTAAACACAGCGACATTCATAGCATAAATACTAGACACAAAGATTTATTTATTGTGCCCAGGACTAGGCTCCAAAAAATTAGTAATTCATTTAAGTGCCAAAGTATACGTTTTTACAACAAACTCCCAAGCTTATTATTGACATAATCTACTCATTACAGTTTTTTTTTAATGAGTTGTAATGTTTTACGTTGCATAATGTAAATTGTTTTGCGTAACTGCTATTGTATAGAATTAAGTTTTCTAACTGAACAGACAGGTGTGCTGCTGGGGAGTTTGTTGCGCCACTTCTTCCCAGCTAAGCACTAGGAAGTGGTGAAGGGTGGGCGTTTTTGGGGGACTGTCGTATGTAATTTTGACGTTTGAAAAGTGCTGATTCTCAGCCTATTTTGAATAAATGACATTTGAATTTTAAATTTGAATTCACACTTCTCCCACACAAAGAAAAAATGTTTGTATAACTTTTAAATGAACCTCCAAAAAAAAAAAAAAACGATCCACAATTGACGAAAATATCAATGGACATAAACCTACTTATAACAAAAAAAAACATACAAACGTAACCTCCTTTTTTTGAAATCCGTTAAAAAAAGAAGGAAAGATAAACTTACCTATTACGGGTTTTCTGCCTCATATTTCCATTTTTTTTTTTACAAAAGTTTTGTTAGGGATCGTCCGATAAAATCACGTGAGGCTCGAAAGGAATATGACGATATAACACAAGGGCCTCCCCCTTGTGATATTTCGTGATATTCCTTTTCCTTTCCTTTCGTTCAAAAGTTGCTAAAATCATCACGGGATTAATGGACAACCCGTTACTTGCGCTACTGTTACACGTTCTATAAAACTTGTATCCTAGGCAATAATATTATGATAATAACCCCAGGTAGGTCATCATTATAATCTTCCTGCCCTTTTCCCATGTTACTTGGTGTTGGCGCTTCTTTTTAACCGACTTCCAAAAAGGAGGAGGTTATATGTTCATCGCGTATGTTTTTTTTTTTTTTATATATATGTCCGCCGATTTCTTTCTCCGTCAATTGTGAACCGATTTTGAAAATTCCTTTTTTTGTATGAAAGGGTATGCTCCCAAGTTGGTCCCATATAAATTTTATTAGCTTTGCTTGGATAGTTTTTGAGTAAGCTTCAATAATACGTATTTTTAACCAACTTCCAAAAAGGAGGAGGTTAAAAATAAAGAGATTCGGTTTTTGTCCCCATAATAAACCTAATTCGGAGTATGTAATAGTCCGAATTAGGTTTTTAGGCAATTTTTTGGCAAAATATTGCCAAATTCGGCCGTTTTCAAGAGATGCGCTTGCCAACGCAAAATATTTTTCCCACTTAGTATATGTGGATAATATGATGATAACTTCCTGTCACTGTTATTTACATAGCAGGTAGAGGTATTCGAATTTGTGTGGGGTAGGTACCACAACTAAAGTGAAAAATATAAACATTTTACAAAAAAATTACAACAGACTTCAAAAAAAAAAAGTCGGTGGCAGAAAACGAAAATTTTAAACCAAAGACACCGACTTCCGAAATTAAAGTTATTTTGGACTTAATGCCTGAGGCATTTTCTACCAGTCAACCTTAGGGTGATGCAGAGACAAAACATGGCAGGTGCAACATAAGGGATGGATAATTTGAAAATTAATACACACTAATACATAGATACAAACAAACCGAATAAACTTTATCAGGAGAAATAACGATAGGTAGAGGAGAAAACAAATCTAGCAAAACAGCGCTGCAATGATTCTGCCAACTTTTTACAAATATGTTCACGTGCCTTCACTTTGAAAGATAATCGACTGGTTGTCATCCTGATGTTCAGAGGGAGCGCATTCCAAAGAAATAACGCCTGGACAAAGAAAGAAGAGTGAATAAAACCAGAGCGGTGAGAAGGACATCGTAGAAAACGATTGTCGGCAGAACGATGGTTTTTACTATGGGCAGAACATAGATATTGAACATGGGGAGTCAGGTAAGAAGGAGAAGTGGGTTTGTCGAGTATAGAATACAACATAGACAGAGTCCTCAACTCCTGCGCTGACGTATGTTTAATCATTTTAAAAGCAATCGGTGCGCAGACACATGATCATACTTACGAAGATTGAAAACGAATCGAATGCAGTTATTTAGAAGGCGGTCAAGTTTATTGAGGAGATCTGCATTCAGGTCATAGTAACACACATCACCATAGTCCATTATGGGAAAGATTAGGGACTGTACAAGCATTGCCTTTATGTGTAATGAGAGAAGATTTTTCAATCGATAGAGCGACCGCAACGTTCCGATGACTTTTTTACTTACAGTCGTGACTTGCTTTCGCCATTCAAGACATGTGTCAACATGCAGACCAAGATCCTTAACATCGGAGCTAAACGGGATGACAGAGTTGCCACGGTTAAGCCATTCAGCTTCCTCATACTGTGGGTGCTCCCACATCGATAGCCTGACTCTTGGTAGGATTAACCGCCAACCCAAAATGATCAGACCAGTTTTTAACCACACCTAAATCCCGTTTTAGCTCCTCAATCGCATCGGATATGTTGTCCACACTTGCCTGACAGTAAAGCTGCACATCGTCAGCATAAAGATTAAGCGATTAAGCAGTGATAGCCTAGTGGTGTGACCGTCAGACTGCCAAGTTATAGGTTTCGAGTTCGAACCCAAGGCATGCACGTCTAAATTTTCAGATTCATGTGTGTATTGTAATTATCACTTGCTTCAAAAACCGGTGAAGGAAAACATCGTGAGGAAACCGGCATGCCTGAGAGATATTTCTCGACGGTATGTGAAGCCAAGTAAGGGGCCCAAGGGCAGCTTTAAAACTCTGACACCAAGTTAGTCACTAACCACACGAAAAAAAGAAGAGAAGAAGAAGATGCATAAAGATGATACGCAGTCCGAAGCTCGGTGGTAATGAGATTAATAAAAATGGAGAACAAAAGACGAGATAATAGATAAGAATCCTTGAAAAGGTCGTTCAAAAACATTGTGTTTGAAAACCATTGTTGGATTCGCGGAACCGTTTGAGAAATATTAAGCTTTTAAAGTGCAAATTTTTGTTAGAGTCAAGTGTCCCCGCTTGCCTGCTAAACATTTGGTTTTGGATATGTAAAAAAAATCACGGCATTAGTTCATATAACGGAAACTATCACTAACTATCAAAGTACTAGGTAACGAGTAGATATCGACCAACTTACATTTGCAGTTACAAAAACATGTTCTCCCATACATTCCGTATGTTTGGGAGAACATGCTTTTCAACTACAATGAAGTTTGATCTTGGGATAAATTCATAGTTTCTCCTTCATATTCCTCACACAATCCATCCATCTTTTCGTTACCCTTCCTCTGCCTGCATCAACATTTATATTCATCACTTTTTAGTCACCTGCGTTCAACCTAGGTAGGTAAGTATTTTGTTTCGTGTTAAAATCCTCACGACTCTCCCCATTTGAGGGGTGTTTTGATGTCCAGTCGTACGCACCAAATCACGCAACCTTTGTACTATATTAGTTTTAATGAACTCCTGAAAATGACCCCTTCATGTTTAAGTACATATTGCTATGCCACAGTATAATAAAGTAACAGGCAGTGATCGTGAAATAATATTTACCTACGGCCGCTCGGTAGATAAACTTTCCGCGTCCGTGCCGTGCGTAACTGCCACAAAGTACTATATACTATACTGAAAGTAACTGCCGCGCACTCGACACTGTTGCGTACTAGTACACACACTGAGATTTCGAGCGCGTCGTTTCGGCCGTTTTCTATGAAAACATAATACTGTTACTTGTTTACACTCGGACTATAGGTAAATTTACCCGCGAGTCCGTAGTAACAATCTGGCTTTGACAGTCTGTATTTCTTAGCATAGTTCTGCTAGTAGAGCGAAGTTACCACAAAGCAAAGGTTAATCAGTATCGGATTTTGCGCCCGTGACATTTCGATCTATGTACAAACCACAGTAATAGTATTATTGGAATTTATAGGCCATTGTCAGTATAACGCTAAATAAATTATTGAAAAACTTCAGTTCAAAAGTATCCACTAACATTTCTTTGAATTATTACGACCCCTTTCAGAGGCCTAATTACTTACTTTAAGCACACCTTTAAAGATAATAGAATTCGAACTTAATTTATTATGATAATCAAACAAATTTGTTTAATTTTTTATCTCGTTGTTAGCGTATTAATCTGTTGATGGTATCTAAATTGTGTCAGCCCTGGATAAGTTCCGCCAACGTACATGTATTATATCTAAATAATGGTCTAGTTAAGTAAACAAAAATTAATAAGCAGTAATAAAACGCGCTCAAGGCAGAGCAACGGCAAGATGCATGAACCGAGCGGTCTACACTGCAGAAGACCGCATAAAGGCTCGTGCAGACCCGCGCGACGCGACCCGAACAATACAATTTCTAAGAAAACTTTTCGGTATAACAATAACAGGCAGGTCGCGCTAGTCTGCACGAAGCTTAAATTGGAGACGGGTCGTACGTGGTCGCGATCGTCAGTATTGAGGAAACGACGATTAAAGGAAGGTGACATAGTTACCTTATTCCCAACAACCATAAACGGGTATCTATCGATGCCGTTCTTGACTCCGGCATAATGCAGGAACTCGTTGAGCCACACCTTGATATTGTTAAAGGAGCTGCGGTCGTCTATGGCGTATGCTAGGATGCATATGTCGGATCCTCTGTAGAAGGGAGTGCGGAGCGACTTGAAACGCTCCTGACCCGCTGTGTCCCATACCTGTTAAAAAATATTGTTTGTTTATTAAGATAATCTTTCGTTCAAAAAAATAAAAGTCCATTGCAGTCAATGTATGTACATTGACTGCAATGGACTTTTATTTTTTTGGGTGGGAAATTATCAAATAACTTCTTCCGCTCTGGACGGAGCGGGAGGGCGTGTCACACTCTTACTGACTAAAACCCACCCGTGTTCCTTCAGTTGCCTGTACGTTGCCAGGGGCCACGGTATCCCTTTCGGACTTTCCCGCGATCGCGGCTGACTGCAATAGGCTCGCCCCCTATTACAGGGAACTTAAACATAACTGGCTAAATGTGGGTGTACTATAGGTACACCTCTGCCTAACCCTTCGGGGAATACCTAGAGGCGTGATGTAATGTAAATTGACGGCCTCATTGGTCAGAAGTCGCAAACGCAGAAATCCTCGGGCCGGACAAATTCTAATCAGATTTTTACATCAGGAATTTCTCAGTAGGTAGGACTTTGTCAGACTATTTGTGTCTAGATTTATGCCCACACGCGTAGCATGCCCACGATAGAAACGAGCTTTGTCAACGGAAGAATAGACAAAACATTGTGATTTTTTATGTCATCTTTTCTATTCGTCCGTCGACAAAACCCGTTTCTATTGTGTTCATGCTAAGCGTGCTGGTAGTGGCAATAGACACTCCATTAATTACATCATTTAAACATAAATGGCGTTTGATGGTGATTGTGTTAACACCTCAGCCCAGCGGGGTAATTGCGTAACACACAGTAGCAATGACTTTGATTTTGACAGTTCTACAACATTCATTGCGTTACTTACGTTTTTCAGCAGACAAATTTTTCGAACTTAATGAAGCAATGAATTAAAAATATCCGTCAAAATCATTCAGATTGTGATTGAAAGTGTGTTACGCAATTAGGGTTCTTCCTTCGGGGAATATAGATGTCATGGTGTTACGTTATCTGAAAAATTCACTGTCTGTGTTTAAAGATCTACAGCCTACAATATTGAGTAGTAATTACTCTAAAGCTGGGATGTAATTACTCATGCACTAATGGCCAGACACATGGCGTATTTTGCAAAGAGGATCATTATGTTTATTACACAGTGGTTCTAGTAACTTACTGGAAACTTTGTAGTTTTGATGAGTACAATTTATTATAGACCATAAATGTTTATACTGCTGTGCTAGCATAAACATTTATTTTTTTCAGTAGTTTTTGATCTGTCTAACCAGAAATTGTATGAATGTTTTCAAAATTGTCTAAGACTTTAGAACACATCCCGTGGACCTGTAGACACGTCCTCGGCCCCTGGTGCCACCTAAGAAGCTGAGAATAAGAAAAGTGCTTGATTCTCCTTATCAGAATTCTATTCATTAATAAATTAAAATAATATTCATTTAATCAAAATGTAGGTATACGACTGTCATAACTGATATCAAATTTTTATCAATTTATGGTTTTATTATTGTTATGCACCTGTTTCTATTTTTACTTAACTGGTTTACCTTGCTACTGCCTAGATTCTTACGTAACAATTTATAGCTTTCTAATAATATGTTGCTTCTTTAAAAAATACTTTTATGGACTTCCTAGTGGTTGCAATGACGTACGGTGCTGAGGCGTGGACGCACACGCAGGCCGTGAACAGGATGAGAGTTGCCCAGAGCCATGGAACGTTCCAAGCTTCGCATAAGGCTTATAAAGTCCCCGTCACGAGACCCTATAAATTTTGTAAACAAAAAACTTCTACTACGTTACGTAGCGAAACAAATAATCCCAAGTGATAACCCATTGAGTTGATTGAATTTGGGATTATTTTTTGTTGATTGAATTGTCGCTAAAAAAAAATTATAGCTTCTCGTGACGGGGACTTTAGATCGAGTTCCAAAAGTGGAGATCCGAAGATGTACGAAGGTTTTCGGTATCGGAAAACGAATTATGGAACTCAAGTGAGTTGGGTAGGACAACTGGCAAGGTACAGTGATGAGTGAGTGGAGGAAGGCAGTGACCGAGTGGCGTCTGAGCGGTGAGATGCACAGACGACATTGTTACCATCGTGGGTAGAACCTGCGTGAGGCAAGCGCAGGAGCGTGGAGATTGGCACAAGAAAAGAAAGTCCTAGGCTTAGTAGACATCAGGCTTATAATGATGATGATGATAAGTGGTTGCAAGTACAATTGTTGAGCGTGGGGCTTGGGTTCTAAACTGGTTTGAGTAGTGTTATTGGGTTTTTCCAAACGGAAGTTCTCAGTAGAAACTCACGATTTGTTTCTGGTCACAGATTAATACAGATGGTTGACTCCACAAAATTCTCCACTACACAATAAAGTACAATTCAGGTCGCACACATATCATTACCTACAATTATATCCACCTAGAAGTTCCTCTATTTCTATCGCGTAACTCTTAGATCTTCTGACTACGTTACACTCACTCACGAATTGGCCCAACAAGTAGAGCCTTCAGAGCTTCATACCTAAAATGTGGAGTGGAACATCTGGATTCATCTGTGGTTTGATTTATAGCGACAGGATTGCTACCTATTACACAGGATTATGATTAATAGAGAGAGAAAGACCAAAGAAAACATGGATGGATTGTGTGAGAGGGATGATAATGAAGGAAAAAGGAGTGAATGAAGATGATGAACATAAAGTTAAGGCTATGACTATCCACTACTGCCTGCCCCATCTGCACGCGTAGCATGACACCACCAGGTTTTCTACAGGTTTTGTCGACGAAAGAATAGACAAAATAATAGATTGTGATTGATTATCTGTTATTTTGTCTATTCTTCCGTCGACAAAATCCCTTTCTATGGATGTCATGCTATGCGTGCAGGAAACATAGTTATGGTGATATTTTAAGTTCTTTAACAAACATGATGTTTATATATGCTTAACTTGGTTGTTTGTTCATAACAACTAACAATGGCATGAAATATTACCGATTCATAATTTTAAAGAATTGCCATTAAATAAATAGGCGACATTACTTGCAAAAAATGTTAGGAATCTTTTGTTTGCTTAAATTCTTTATGAAACAATAATAATTGCTTTTGATTCTGCCTGTGTGGATTTCGTATACCTACACATAAATATAAAGTTTTCAAAAATTCGAAAGCACCGCCTACCTGAAAAAGATTTCAATAATCACCTACAACTTACTGTAAGTTCGTGATAATTGATCCTTTGCTCTCGCTCTGCGCTCAAAATCTAATTTTCCCAAATCTTCATAAACTAACTCTGTTTCTTCATTTGTCTATGTCTTGGGTTGTCAGTTAACCAGTTAGTCAATCAATCTACCTAGCCTTTTCCCAACTATGTTAGGGTCAGCTTCTAGTCTAACTGGATGCAGCTGAATTTTACATGGAGCGACTGCCTATCTGACCTCCACAACCCAGACTTTCGAGCTTCTGACGACCCGTAACGACTGTCAAAGATCCACGAATGACAGCCGGGACCAACGGCTTAAGGTGCCTTCCGAGGCACGGAGGAGTCTCGGTATGTAAAGATGGTCACCCATCCACGGACCAACCCCGGTAAGCGTAGCTTAACCTGATGGATCGACCCGTGCGGCTGTTATTACTTAGCCACAACCTTCTCCACTTAACCAGTTAGTCATGGAAGTTCTAATATACTTAGACAAAATACTTTTTTTTATATACAAAATACTATTTTATTTTACTTTTTATTTGCAGATTTGCAATAATTTTATGCAGTCATACTGCCTTATGCAATGCCATGCTAAGTAAGTAAGCCTTAAACAAATTTTTTACCTCCAAACAGATAACACAACCTTGATTTTGAAGGTGACGGCTATTGTAAATAACAGAGAACTTAAACAAAGAATCTGTATCCTTTTTTATTAAATAATTGGGCACTTAAGTAGTTGTTACTGCAGTTCAGCATCATGTATTATTATTATTAAGCGAAGTTTAATTATGATGAGTTTTACAATATTTATAACTAGCTGCACCCTACAGTTTTACCCGCATAAGTCTCGATCCGGTGGAAATATTGGAATAAAAAGTCCTATGTCCTAACACAGGTCATTATCTACCTATGTGCCGCAATTTCATGCAAATTCGTTCAGCCGTTTTAGTGTGAAAGCCCAACAAACATACAAAAAATGAAATCTTTACTTTTTATAATAATATAAGTTTTGATTATAGTTGCTGTGGCCATGGCACTTTTTATCCTTGCCAGCAGCAAGGATTATAAATAATACTTAGTCCGAGGATCAAATATGATTAAAAAAAAAATCTTCCAGTTCTGCAATAAAAAAAAAAAGCATTGACTAGGCAACCGCGTCTTACTTGCTTTTTCTATGTAACAATGTCTAAATAGCGAGAAGCACCGGTTGCTTGGTTAATTCAAGATAAGAGTTTAATTCATCAATAAAATTTTATCTGAAGGTCAAATTCATCTAACAGTTATTCCGCCCAGATTCAAATCTGACCTTATTACACTGTTGAGGACAACCCACACCTCACAGAAAAACATTTATTTCGAGGACATATGAGCAATTCCATTGCTTCAAATACAATCTTATTTTAAAACAACAGCACGCCAACATCTTAAAAATGTCTTTTTCTCAAAATAAACATAAAATAATTTGCTTCGAAACAAGCAAAACCAAAAATGTTATACAAATTCTTTAAAGCTGAGTAATCTTGCATTGATTCAACGCAACAAGCTAATAAACAGGAAAACAAATACTGGATTGAAGAAAAACTGAACTTCTGTTAAAAAGTTAATTTTAACTTTAACAAAGACTTAGATAATCTCCAACCTTGAAGATCATGATAGCCAAAAAAAAAAACTGTTGCCAAGCTGCGCTATGAGTTTACTTCACTTTAAAAAGTAAGTAAGAGTTCTAATAAGATAATTTACCTGTAATGTGTACGGTTTTCCGTTAACTTCAATAGTTTTGTTCATGAACTCGACGCCAATGGTATGAAAACTGTGATCATCGAAGTGGTTCGATATAAACCTGCTCATCAAACATGACTTTCCAACACCACCTTCCCCAAGAATCACAATCTTCAACAAAGTGTTCTTGTTGGCGGTCCTCCCGTAACCGTGATCATTATCTTCCACCATTATGTCGAACCACACATTATATTCACTAAAACGTTTCTTTATAGCCGCAGCCTTGAGTTAAATAAGAGCGCAAAATTACTCTGTTTAATTAATGACTCATTTTCGAAGAAATTTGTTAAAGCTTAACCACCAAAGTCACTACTAATCAACTAACGATGCTAGTTATTAATAGAAATGTAAGTTAAACATGTCAAGAACTCGAGGAATTATTTATATTAGTAAATATTCTCGCACGACGATTGTTCACAGCTGTTTCAACGAATTTGTAAATCAAATGTCAGAAATTGTTGAATTGAAATTGTCAATTTGTCAGTCAAGTCAACTCGAATCAGTGCAACGCAAATGTTACTAAATAAATATTAGTTTTAGTAGATTAGTAGTCAGATTTGTTTGTCGTGAGCAAAGTCAATAGTCGAGTCAGAACGGTGATTGCAGCAGACTAAAATTAAAATGTCACTTTAAGTATTTGTAAGTAGTAAGAAAAATGAATTACTGCTTGCTTTTGTATGTACGTTCAGGGCCAGCATCTGTGGCATAAATAAATTAAGTTGAATACTGAAATATAATCGATAATGTAAAATGTTACGTGTTCGTCTATTACAAGAATCGAGTTTTACGTTTACAAACATGAATGTCTTTCATATTTATTTTAGGTGGTAACACCAACACTGAAATGTGTTACTAGCTTAGCTCTACTTCATGACTTTCTTATATTTTTACACATTGTAATAGATTTTTACCCATGCCCATCGAACTTTTGTTGTACAATGGGGAAGAACACTGACAACTTTTGCCGAGGGTGTCGCTGGTAACGCTTGGCTGACATTAGCTGTCAAACTTCATACAAAACTTGATTCCAAAAAGTTTGGACGGCATCTGACAAAAAAATGCCACGCCGTATAATAATGTTATAATAAATATAATACACGTTTATTAACCTCATCATAAGTACATACTTATTCATTGTAATAAAGATGAATATGTTGCTTTGTTATGGATGGAAGCTTTGTGCTGCTATTTATGTCATGATAACTGTCTGGAGGTGGAAGATCCATCTTGTTATCATCAGTTTCATGCTGCTGAGGTATCCCAAAATTCTAATTTCTATCAAATGATTCGATTCTGTCACCAAATTCAGATTTTAATTTCTAGGTTATGTTCGTAGCTAATGAAACATCGAATATGTTACAAAACTACTGTGTAAGTACGTAAAAGTTTATAATTACTACGATAATAAATGAACGACATGACAATTATAAAATTGGGTTATTTACTTCTATAATTAACAATAATATTGGCTGTAAATTCCTGCTGACCAAATCCGCTTTTCGGCCTCTTAGTGAAGCTCCTCGGTTCTTCAGATCAGCTTTTACCTGAGGTACAGTCCACGTTGAATATATAGTTCATTAAATTATCAAAGACCTCCCGCTAGTTCCTGTTTTAATTATTTTAAACCCGAAAAACATTGTGAGATCAAAGTGACAGTGCGATGTTATGGGCAATGCGTTAGCAGTGCCACCTGTTCATAGCTTTGCGATTTCTTCCCCATTTAATTGCATCAGTACTGCTACGCCATCTTACGGAGTATATCTATTAATAAATGCTTACTTACTTACCATGCTCACGCTCTAGCAGCGGTTTGTGAATACGTATAGCAAGTTATCGAATAAACTATTCGCTCAGCGCCATCTATTAGCAACTTAACCAGAACATTATTAAAGCAACTTTGAGTCTATATTATACATATAAACAATTAAAAATATTGAATAAGTCGTGGTTAGAAAGGTATTTTCTTACCTAAAGGAATCCTTATCATATTAGAATGAGCTCTGTGCTCCCTATCTTCTAAATGTATAATTCGTCTTATGAAATAGAGGTGAACAACGATATTCGTATTACATCCAAGCGACATCTATTAAAAATATTTACGAATTATATGATTATACTAAACTGCGAAACAACCATTGTGTTCAGTAACCGCCAGGTGTCGATAATATTTACCTTTTGTTTTGACGACCTCGACTCGCGAGTAGTCGCGAGATGTCACGCTCACTCGGCCGCGCGATACAATTTTATTCCGCTTTGTTTTGCGGAGGTGAGAGGACATGGTGTAGCTATCGCTCGAGTTTGTGCGTTGTTTTCAATGTTTTTCTTATTAAAAAGAATTTATTGAGTGAATAGACATAGGTAATAATTTGTACGAAAAGTGTTTTTAAATTCGAACGAAGACTGTGTATGTGTTCGAGTAGGTGAAAGATCGCTACATTTGCGCAATCGTTGGTGAGACTTGATGTCAATAAACTTGTCGGTTGTATTTTATGGGAAAGGTGTGCCGCGTCGCGCTGGTACCTGTTCTCGGCGGGTGGGTGCTCGAGGTCGGGATAGTGGCTGCTAAGTTGGCGGCGGCAGGCTTGTCAGTGCCATGGAGTCGTAGATAGGATCGAGGTGAGTAGTTAAGTTTGGTGGTTTTCGTTGGAGCAGCGGGCAAGGGACGCGGGGCGCGCGGCCGCGTGCATTCACCTCTGACCCGCGCGCGGGGCGAGCGCCGCTCAAGGTCGGTGCGCCGCCTGAAGGTCGCTCGTCACGTGACGCGGAGGGTGCCCACCCCCGCTCCTCGCGCCTGCCGCCCCTACCGTGTTTGTGTTGACAGTCGCATACACAAATGTTAGGTTACAGAATCGACCCCCGATTATTATTTTGCAAGAAACATTGCACGATACGATGTATGTTGCTACTTGTAAGCTAAGGGTAATTATTTTATTCAAGGACTTTCAACTTTATAATTACTTTTTCATTCAAACCAACAAAAAAAAAAAACAACCAGCCGTCACTAATAAATAAATAAATAGTATCTAACTGGTTAATTATAGTTTCAAGGTTTTCACCTAGTTTTCCGATTTCCTATTAGATTCTATTCAAATGTAAAAAAAAAATACGGTAGGCATAGATAACGGGCATGCTAGCAAATGACAAATAGGTAGGCGCTAGCCTCTATTTTTAAATCGCATTGTCTCATGCCTCGGTAACGCATGCATTGAACTAACGGTTTATAAAACGAAGCTAGGCAATCTAGGCATCTATTATTATGTGATGAACCTGCGATTTGGTATGCCGTGAATAATAGGTGTGTAATGATGGATGAAATGTATCTGGCACTAGTTTCATAAACAAACCTTTGGGTCGGCCGTCGGACACATCTGCAGTTTCAAATTTCGTAGGTGCAAAAATAAACGTGCATGTTGTTGTAACGTGACAATTGATAAAGGTAAGTAGGTATTTGGGTAGGTATGCAGCGGACTTTTATCACAGATTTTATCTGTTGTGAGTTGTGATGTCTACAACCTGCTGATGGATAACACGAATTTTAATACGTATGTTTGTATGTATTGTATAGCGCACGAGTGGTTAAAAAAGTGTTAGTAAAGTTTTTACCGAAAAAACGATCCCGCATTTGATACTCGTAGGTATATCCAATTATCATCACGCGATTCATTTGAATGATATTTTTCGGGAACATCAAATAAGATTTTAGCTTCACCAAGGTTTCACTGTATCCAAATTTCCTGAAACATTAGTAAACACGAAAAAAATATTTTCTCTGTCTGGCTCTCATAAAAAATCTGAAATGCCTAATTTTATAGCGCATTCCAAAAGATTTAGAATGCATTTATTTTTTGTATTTTTTAGCATTCGCGTCCGTTTTATAGTTGTTTCGTCTACCGATGATTATTTTAAAGTTCAGGATGACCTTGCGAGTTACTATTATGTGTGTACCTACCTACGTTAATAAATAACTGCATCTTTTTGTAAAGCATCTATAACAATCTGGCCTCGCAAATCGTGATCTACGAATGCTACTAAAGCTGGGCCCCACGACTCAACTGCGAGCACGACGCGGACGCCCGACAAAAAGTTGCATATTAATGTACAGCTTTATAGGTAGGTATTATTCATTCGACGCCAGACGTTCGATTCCATATGAATAATCGGGTAATTATGCCTCAGCTTTAGTAGTACAAATTCGGTGAATCGAATCGACCAATGAAAACATATTTTTTTTATTAATAATATAATATATAATTGTTGTCGTTTCTTAAGTAATGTAAGAGATTATTAAAATAAGTGACCTCAGTTAAAAATAGTGAATGCCTTATTAATGCAGGTAAAACAAAAGCCTTGATAATTTTAATATAATTTTAAACAATGAATTTATTCGGAAATAAAAATATCTCTAATTAGCATACCCAATTCTGATTTGCCATAAATTAATACATTTCCATTACCTTGAAGGGTACGCTACACTACGTACTTCAGTCTGACACACCTTCGTTCACTAATGATTTCGTCACTACGGTCTGTGGGTGGTAATCGTATTGGCGTTCGGTATCGGATTAAGTAAATATTAAATACTGTTAGATTTACATTAATTAATACAACGCTATTACGGTACATGCTCGAACGTTAAGCAACTGTCTGCATATAAATTAGTTATTACTTATTGGTATTGCATTCCCCTCCATAGATGTAATTAATGTAACATTCGATTCAAAGCCGGAAAGTGTTCTTTTAAATCGAAAAGTTTGAACAACTTGCAGCAACCTTGAGTACCTAAACTACCTACCATTCGTTGGTGATAGTGTACCTGAAAAGGAAACATTAGACAGTTTGATAATATTAGCTGTCTAATTGAAGGTTTAATGAACACAATCGACTTAATTATTTTGAAAGTAGCGTAGAAAAACAAGCAACTATTAGAGTACATTCTATTAAATTAATAAATTGGCTTGTAGCGAATTTGCGTTTATAATATGTATAAAACACAGCCAAGTAATAGTAGATATGAATAATGTAAAACATTGTAATTCATTACAGACGATGTTATTATTATGGTAATGTTCATAAATTGTGGTCCTAGTTGTTTGGCAACAGTTATTGTTATCGTGTCTGCATCTACGGACCGTTCTCCGACAACACTGCCTGTTTAATTGCAAAATGAATGTTGAAATAGGATATTAGCTGGCTCATTGTTTGTACTAAGCCGGATGGAATTGATTAATCGCTGAACAACTGCAGTAATTAACCATTAACTTTACAGTTAGCGGTCAGGCCGAGTTATTCATAATGTTATTGACTTTTAGCCAATCCACAGCTGTATCGACAAGACAAACAACTTTTAAATATAGAAAAATGAGCGCGGCGTGTTTAAAATACATTTATTATCCGGAAACTTTACATTCATGAATAGGTCTGAATAAATAACTACTCATCACGTTTTAAGATGCTGTAATACGCAATACGTACTTACAAGTTATAATTACAACGCACTTTCTCACCGTCAAACAGCGTAATTTAAAAAAAAAAAATCTTATTATTTATTTTTTAATTTTAAATTTCAGATCAGGCTCACGACCTCGACTTAGGTTTACCTAAAATCGACTTGTTTTGTTGACACACGTTTATTATTCCATTAACAAGTTTAATGATAAGTACTTGTGTCATTGACTGAACAAAAAAAAAATGCATAATTTATTGTTGCAATTTGAGTGGAAGGAAACATACTAAATGGAGCTTAATGCAACAACGAATCTGATTAGTTAATTAATAATAGTCAATTTAAAAGCTGTCCAGGTGGCTACACGCTGGTTGGTTCATCATCATCATCTGGTCGGTTAAGATAATTAACAAAATAATAGATACCAAGTGTTTTATCTGGAATTCTTACGTAGACGTATTATGATGGTACCTATCATGTGTATGACGCACCTATTCTTTTATGATTTTTACAGAACATGAATTAAATTACGAATACAAACAAATATGTTTTAGTTTTACACTACCTTGTTATGATTTGTTATCACCAAGTTCAAAGGTGAAGTTTGTTAGCGTCATACATTTGGCATGAAGCGAACAAAAAATAAAATAAAAGAAGCGCGCTGGCTGCGAGTGTACTCTCACTACTTTCACGTGTCGATGTGTGAGTGCTGTTGATGGTGTGCGTCTCGGCCGGTGACCTTGCTATCAGGCGGAAGCGCGCGGCCGCGTGAGTCAGCGCGCGTCTGCCGAGGGAGCAGAGACCTTCGCGTAACGTCTATACTACCATGTTCCATTGAGTACCAAGCCGACGCGTTTTTTCGGCCCCCTCTTGCCTTTGTTCGATTTTCAAAGTTGGAAGCTATTATTCTTTGTGGCGTCGGTTGCGTCATCGAGGACGTATAGTGTCCGCTGGCGAATAGAGATTTATGCATGGCAAAAAAATATTGTTCAAATCAGGTTTAACCCTATATGAGAATTTGTCAAATCAAGTAGGATTACTCCTTGATTTTTCAAAACTGGGTTTGGTAAATACGAGCACGAGCATCATATTATAACAGCCAGTCGCATGTTCCATTGTGTGGATACCAAAAAGAGGTTCTCTTTGTTCGATATTTTTTTATTTGTCAGAGGGAATGTTGTGTTGTTTTAACAGGCTGTTTCTCTTTTGGATGTCCTCTGTCATGTCGTTAGAATTCCTCTTTCTTTTACAATTTGCTAGGATTTTCATTGTTTTGATTTAGTAAGTAAGGTCAGTAAAGTAAGTTATCTACACAACTTTCCTAATTATTTTTGAAATGTCAAAGTGGCAAAAGCAACTCTCTAGAGTCTCAGCACAGCACAGCGTTCAGTGACTGACAACAGTGGCAACACAGCACGGAAGCCACTTCGTATCACTCCGTTCCAATTCAAAAATCAAACCTCTTCGTCAGCCATTTTGTTTCATTACGTCAGCCAGGCAACCTGTAGGTCGCCAGGCCTGTCAAGTTCTTTCTTCCAGTATTGTAAGTACCTATTGTACGTATTCCTGTAGCCTTGATAAGTAGCAACCATGACGTGTACATGGAAATTAAGTTTATTTAAATAACCTCGCATGGACGACATGGACGTGCGTTCAAAATTATGTCGGTACCAAAGTAGGTACAACTTTGTATGATACATAACATTGTGTAATGTAAACTAACTATGTACTTTGTCATCAATAATGTTTCATAAGGTGTACGACAGATAATAAAACAAAGGTATTGTTATAAGATTCTCTTGAAATTAGTCATTAACGGTTGTTGAATTTGAAACAGGTTTCTCTGAATGTGAGCTTATATATCTGAATTAGTTTATAGACACTAGGTAGGTAGGTACTCTAATAGGTAGGTACTTATTGGTAAATAGGAACCTTAGGCTTATTAGATTCTAAGTGCGAATTTCACCAATGAAATTCGCCCTTAATTCTAATGGCAAAAATAAATAAAATGGTAAGTCGTAAGTACCTAACATTCAATATTTCGCCTCTGAAAATTTACTAGGCACCTACCTGTATCAAACTATTAAAGTACAAAACCTCCTCAACTTTTCAATTTGAAAGCAAAAAAGTTACTCACAATCTCAGTTCATCAAAACCTTTCAAAAACATTATTATTCATCTCAAGTTCAGATACAGCCTGTGACAACCAGAGACAATCTCACGCGCGTAATGGAGCACATCACTATGACCCTAGCGGTAGTGCTGTGACACAGTTCCCGCACACGACATAAGTACAGCCAAGATCATTCGATATTTCGCTTCCCTAACCGTTACGCGATACTCTTGATACCTTATCGATAATATTAAATTTATGGTTCCGTAGACTGTTAAATATTTTATTTTCGAAGTCTTGCAATGTTCGCTGTATCCATCTGGGGACAAAGGGTTCTTGTGTTTGATCTGGCATCAACAATGTTGTTTTTATGCGACACAACATTGTAGTGCAAGAAGTTGTACCCAGAAAATCTGCGACTGCACCTAGTTCTGGCTAGTTCCAACTAGGTGTAGCCGTCCTAAAATATTTGAAAACTAGTTTTCGTAGTTTGGGTATCGTAGGGTTCACAACTTATTTCGATTCAATGTAATACCGAGTTCACACGGTTTGATTTTAGTTGATCAACTGCTAAGCCGAAAGCAAGATTTGATCCGTTTGAACAGACTTGCAATCGAATTAAATATCGAATTAAAAGTATTTTTTGTTGAACAACAAAAGTTGTTGAACTAAACTAAACTTAGCGTATTAACTTGTAAGATACGCTAATCGACAATTCCTATACTTTACGACCCGATAATGGTTAAAATTAAGACTATTTTATCTTGACCAATAATGAAGCAAAGACCTCATAGCTTTATATAGACCCTCCCTTAAGGAAGTAACTATCACAGGTAAAATGAACATAGGAAGCTATGTATACGCCCAGTTTGGGAATAAAAAATACTCTGATTCGTTTTATATTTTGACAGATCGAAACGTATTTCGATGTGTCAAAATCACGCTAAACTGCACTGATTTTGACAGATCGAAAGTTTCGTCTCTTGGGCTAATAATGGTAGCCAAACTAACAAAGGATCACATAAAAAAATAAAAACATCCCAATTGATAACCTCCTCCTTTTAGAAGTCTGTTAAAAACCTTAAGTTGAATGAATTTATGACGTTTAGAAATTCTTGTTCCAATATGACGTTTAAAAGTTCTTGTTCCAATAAGACGTTTAAACGTTCTTGTTGCATTATGACAGGTGCAGAGTTGTTAACCGCCGATTCTACCTGTTGTAACATTCAGGATCGAATTCGTGACATCACAAGATCGCGATTCAGAGCTATGCCCCACGCGTCAAGGTTACCCTTCCAATACCTCTATGTTATCTTGATTCTTGATGAATTGTTACAAAGTGTGAACCATGGGTGTAAACTAGTCAATTTGAAGTGTCAACGTTATTAAGAGCGTTTCTTCTGAAAGTGGGCAACGTCGCAAATAGATGTCAAGTATTTCGCTATTTTGATTAATTTGGTAATATTACTCTATGGAAATATGAAATGTGGCTAACTAGCGAACTAGAATATTAATAATGAATTGCAATTATCATTCTAAATTTGATGTTGTAACCGTTGTTAGGTGTAAAAAAGGCATTTGGAAAGTTTCCAAATTCTTTTTTTGCATCTGCAACTAAATATTCGGTGTTACGATTGCATTTCATAATCAATATTCTAGTTCGCTAGTTAGCCACATTTTATATTTGCATACAGTATTATTGCCAAATTAATCGAAACAGGTAAATATTTGTGACGTTGCCAACTTTTAGGATAAAACCTCTTAAATTATGCAGTGACAAAATATTTCGCTTATCATTTTGAACGCTTCTTGCTAGAGTTTGTTTACGTTAGGGACCTAACTTCAGGAATTTGATAATTGCGTCTTTGAGGAACTTGGGATTGGGAAAATGAAATCATCATCAACTTCAGCTCACAACAGCAGTCCACTGCTAGACCATTTAAAAAAAAACTTAACCCTTTTTGCACTAGACCTCAGACGAAGACATTGGAAACAGCAAAGAGGAGATGCACCGGTGAAGCTGGACCTGAACCAACCTGGCCGCGATGTCGTAAAAAGATGGCCCTGGTGGCCCATCCATAGATAAACATCACCCGTCTCTCCACCATTCCATTGCCTACTCTAGGATGCATATCCGGTACTGCTCGCAAATCCTTCCATGTCCTAAGGGCACGTCTTCCCTTACCGTCAGCTCCCCCCGGTCTACTTCTTGATATACAATGGCCTTTGTAGTCCCATGAAACATGAGGCTTCAGGGGCTAGTGCAAATCTTGGGGTTCATTCGGTTTATCGAATCAGGTTAAATCCAGGGACTGAAAGAGGTTACGGTTAAAGGTTAAGATACCTCGAAAATATACTGGTAAGTACCGGTTTAAAATAAGGGTTGAGCTATACCGATACCTTTGATTTCGGTACCGAAAAACAAGACGGCGCAGCGTGGGTGCACGGGGGGGTCGAACACATTAGAACTTGTGTATTTTAGTACTTCTACCGAAATATACCGGTATGCATTTCCAATCTCAAAATTCCGGTAAGTACTGAAAAAAAAAACGGTATCGAAATATTTGGTAACCCTTATGTTACGGTATGACGTCATACCGAAATTTAAAGGTACCTTAATTTTTGGGTAATTCAGTCCCTGTTTAAACCACACTGGGGTCGGTGCATTTCCCTCATTAATTAATTCATTCAATTGATTTACATAAATATTTACAAATATGGCCTTAAACTAGAGATATTAGTACTTATAATAATTAGATCCTATCTGAACTAGGAATAAACCAGTATCTTAAGTATGACACTTAAATGCTTATACATAAGCGTATAAGTAATTATGCTTTAACAAAATAATAAAATTAAGCTATTTAACCTAACTGCCAAATTAACAAGATAAGGCGATAGTTAAATATTTTAAAACATCAACGAAACCATTATTTTAATAAATGTTCGAAAGTCAACTAGCAGGTGATTCTTAACATTTGAATTTGAACCGCTCGCAGCCACTTGACCCCGGGACGTGTGTGTCGCAAACGCAACAAAAGTAAAAGGCTGGGATGCATGGCCGACCGGAGAACGGCGAACAGACCTCACACTTTTGAAACGAATGTATCCGCTGAAAACTATACGAACGGAGACATTTTACGAGCTTTTTCTTGAATTTTATAAACAACGGAGCTCTATGAGCAGTGGACGCATCTTCACTAGATCGATGGATGGGCGACGATGAATTCTCAAAGAGCAGGAATGACAGTGGATATCAAAATTCAATAAGTATTCCAATAAGCACCTATCGAATTTTATGACAGGTTGTTAGTCATATAGTCTACCTTTTAATCTTGAGTAGCATTTGCATCATTCATTTTCCTATATGGAATGATGAAGAGCAACTTGAAAAATCGTATTGCTGAAAAGATAAAGTCTCATGCTTGAAATTCTGAGATTTCTTGTTTCCACGTAAATGAACCACATATTTTATTGTCTGCGATTACAAAAAGTCCGTATATAAAAATAAAGGCAGCGAATGAGGCGCCTAAGCTTTTATTCGTCATTGTCTATGACTCACCAATGATACTCCTCGCCTCATTTCTATTTGATTGCGTTCAAAACTTCCATAAATCGTAGGTAAGCGATGTGAATCAAAAGCTATACTTAATGTAATAAATAGAATAATAATGATTTGCTGGAGTATTCACAGTTATTTGTCTTTAAGATAGAAGATATGAGCTGCAGCAGATATTATTGCGACATTCCATATGGATCCTTCCATGAATTCAATCTTAGTAATGTGACGTCTGACCGTCGACACGTTTAGAAATTTCCAGTTCCGAATTCCTGTTTTACCGTAACTGACGAGTTTGTGTCTTGACACTAATTAAGTGCGATTTATAGTCTACAACGTGGTGTTTTACCACGTAAGCTTGTTTCTGGGCAAGACAAGTCTAAAAGATGCTGTGTAAAACTTTTCAACATAGGGTTTTAAAATCAAGTTGTTGAAAACCATTTTCTGCGTTGCTGCACTACAAATGTGTTCACAAGCTATTTTATAATTGCCGAATAAACCCGTGGATTTGCGTTAAGTTCCAATTGATTTATCAAAAAATTACTTGGTCATTTCGTTCAATTCTTTTCAATTGTGGTTTCGGCCTCGTACTTTCTCCAGTGTACCGCAGTTCCCACGTAAGTGACTGCGCGCCGAAACCATGAGACATCCTTGCAGGTTTCACAACTCGCCTCGATACAGAATGATTCTGAGAAACCATTACTGCTGCGTGAGTCAGCGCAGGGTTCTGTCTGGAACGGGTCTTAAGCCGCCATACCCCGCTTGGGTAGCTTTGACTCATTGGCCAACTGTTTTTGTTGATAACTTGTTCGCAAATTTTCATTTTGAGAGAGAGGGAGAAAGATTCATAAGCACTCAAGTTAGCAACGGTAACAACAATCTATGACTCCATTACAATACTTGCGAAACGGGTGTGCATATCTGAGTTCATCACTCCGAGGCGTCAATGGATGAATCTTTAGACAAGTTCTACGGCATGAGGCATCGCATAGTAATTTCCGGAGTGGATTTTTTTTTCTTCGAGCTTCTATTAACTCGCTTTAATTTCGGCACAGGACAACTGCCAGTGACGGTTGAACCGGTCCGACTAGACGCATTTGGTACGAAGGATATTTTTTACGTTCACAAGATATATTTGGCCTTCTTTGGCGACTGTTCTGTACTGAAAGTCAGTTGTAAAACAGGTGAACTTTGTTTCGTGAGGCTGTTGCGTGACTAATCCAACCGTGAATCCAGCATTGTGACTTATTTCTCGGTATTCTTATTTGTGTCTTCTGCATTGCATTATATTTATAGTAGAATTTCGTTGAAGAAACATGAAGCAATACCTACTGCCAACAACCTTCGAATGTCATTGATATGCAACTTTGTAAGTGGCACAGGAACAAACAATTTATTCATTATTGATAAAGCTATTTTTAGCAACGCCCTTGTCTTTACATGGGTCTAGTTTGAATTTCAACTTAGTTATGCATGTTCTATCCCTGCAAATATCCAAAGCCAAACCGTTATTCCAAATTCAAAGTTAACTTTTTTAACCTGCTGTGGAACAAACACACAAGGTTGAGCTCTGCTTTCCTGTGAAATGTCAACTGCCACGGAATGCGGCTGCGGCGACCCATTTACCCCCCCTCTGCAACCCTCACCTCCCCGACCAGTGGTGGGTGGGTACCGGTCCTGCGTGCCCTCGATGCGTTGATTCCGCGTTGCGAAACTCTCGTGTGAAGTAAGTTTTGCTTTGATGCTGTTGTAAACTTGCTGACGGTGCGAATTATTGACTTCCCTTTGTACGTTCTTTGTGATTCATTTATCCTAATGGTTGTCTGGAAGAATTCCTTTTAGCGATAAGACCTCCTTTTGCTTTGTGCCGTTCTAATATGTCCTGGTCTCATCCTTATGTTATACCTCTGTGTTTTGAAGAATGAGAAACTTCTGCTAGTGCTATATGGCTATACTTACATGAATTCTCATAAGTACCTAGTTTTGATTAAATCGGGCTGCTTCTTGGAAAAAGCGTCATTATCGCCCTGATAGAATTGAATTCCAAAAACCCCGTGAGTCAAAGTCAGGACCGTTTTGAAATCATGTTTAATCTTAAAATGGTTGTCTAAAATCAACGGTTATTCCTTCCTTTATCTACCTAAATTTTCAATGTTCGCATAGCATGACCAGCATAGAAACGGTGTTTCTACGGCTTTTGTCGACGGAAGAATAGACAAAATAAAAGATTTTGATTGTTTATCTGTCATTTTGTCTATTCTTCCGTCGACAAAACCTGTTTCTATTGTGGTCATGCTGACCATGCTGGTGGTTCAGGTTTGGAGAACATTCGTATAATACCAAGGAAATAAAATTCTCATGCGTTGAACGCAAATCGCAGATCGTTCTAATCAACTGATTAATTTTGGATTAGCCATGCCTGCGCCTGATCGGTCACGCATCCTTCAGGACTAAAGCCAATCAAGAGATTCGTGATCAACTGATCAATCTGCTGATCGTGATAAGTATTTTGACCATGTCTTGGGAATGAGTGGTTGTTAATTGATTTTCCGCTAGTGTTTTGTTTTGCTTATGCAGACTGAGTTATTTTATTTTGTCATATAAATGATGGACAAAATTATTTCGGGTTAGATATATTATACTACTACTATATTAAAACTTTTATTGGTTTTGAAAAGTCGTACGGGTCTAACCTGGCAGTTGAGGGTTAGAATGTTAAAAGTACTTAATTAAAATATTAAACTATTTGATTTGAAATATAATTATGTTTGCATGTAATTAACTCTGAATTCCATATTGGGACAATTATTTAATCAAGATGGTGATTTTGCATAATATTTGCATGCGAAATCCTTATAAATTAATTAGGTACCTACTAGCTAAGATGATTTGTGTCAGTCACGAAATTGCGTTTTGACACCGAAGGCTGTATTACAAAACGACTTAATTCTTTGTCACTACTCCTTATACAGCTATTATGCTGTTTCATGAAATATCAATTAACTAAAATCAATCTGCCTAGCCTTTCCTACTATGTTAGGGTCGGCTTCCAGTCTAACCGGATGCAGCTGAATACCGGTATTTTACATGGAGCGACTGTCTATTTGACCTCCACAACCCAGTAACTGGGTAATACGATACCCCATGGTAAGACTGGTTGTCAGACGTTCGGGCTTCTGACCGTAACGACTGTCAAAGATCCACGAATGACAGCCAGGGCCAAGGTCTTAACGTGCTTTCCGAGGCACGGAAGAGTCTCGGTATGGAAAGATGGTCACCCATCCACGGACCAACCCCGGCTTGACCCGATGGATCAAACCGTGCGGCTTTTATCATTTAGCCACGAGCCTCGCGAGGGTGATTTTCCTTTCCTTTGAATTTAATTCCTCAGTTGGTTTTTATGGGCAGGAAAATGAGATTGCTTCATGAAAACAAGTTATTTTGCCTCAAACTAACGGAATAAGGAACAGCTATGCTAAGAATTTCCATTCTCCGTGATTTATAATTATATCTGTGCAATATCGACAAGGTTAGCTGTCAACGCGGTTCTGTTAATTGATTCAATATTTTGACAGATTATTTTTAAATATTTTATTTACTTACTAAATATTTAATAATACTTTTTGATTGATGCCTTAATGGCAGTAAATTGCATTTTTATTGAAAATTTTAACAAGCACTAAGAAAACTTGACCTATCCTAAGATGCACTTTTACGTCATCGTTGATGTGGAATTTAAAAACTACATGCCTGACATTTTAATTACTCAGTGATACATAAACAACGACCTTTGCAACGTGGGAATAAAATCTATAAAAAAATCCCATTAATTAAAAGTACAGTCCAACCGTCGAGAGATTGCGTTCTTGACACCTGTCAGTTTCATACTAACGAATTTGTGTTTTGCGTAGAAATTGTCCAACTGACAGATGTCAGGAACGCATTGTCTCGACGGCCGGACTGTAGGAAGGTAAATCTATACCAGCACGTTTAGCAGGACCAAGATAGAAACGTGTTTTGTCGACGGAAGAATTGACAAAATGACAGATAAACAATCACAATCTGTCATTATATCTATTCTTCCGTCGACAAACCCCGTAGAAAACCCGTTTCTATGGTGTCATGCTACGCGTGCAGGTAGATTTATTACTCAGGTCAATGACGATAAAAAAAAAATCGGTTGACTATACCATCACGCATAGAGTACGCAAGTTACTCACGGAATCGACGCGAAGCTAAAAATATCGAAAAAAAAAAGTTTTGCAGCGTCGCGCACGTATCTATGATTTGGACAATCTAAATGTTGACTCATGGTCAGGCATTAACACCTGTCGTGTTGGACTGGCACTTAAAGTTAATGCAAAAGCAGTTACAAAATGTCAATTTCCTGAAGTGATAACTGATAAGATAAAGGAAACCAACTATCTTTTGCTGAATTTTATTTACGAATATTGGAAATCACTATATAGAACTGAAAATATAGTGTTGCTTGCTCGTTTTTTAAACCCTAGAGACTAATTTGACAGGTGCAAATGTCAAACTCCAAATTGAAAAAACAAACAACAATCACTTGAAATGTCTATTAATCTGGGATATAAAAACGAATTTCAGAACTTAAAAAAAAAACACATTTCTCTAATGTTGTTGTTTTAAAACATCTAGTCTAGACTAGCAACCCAGACAACTAATAATGTTGCAAAATTATGATTGATACATTTTAATAGTAGTCAGATAGAACGCCGAGGTCACTAACTCCAGATATTTGCGTACGCCCAGACGATGGGACCTTGGCCTTATTGAGACTGTCGCGAGAAATTATGACTTTTGAAATTGGAGCATCGGTGAATGCGACCTTCTTCGTCTGTGTTATCTGTGAAAAAGATTTTTTAAAGTGGCAATTTTTGTTTTTACGCGAGCTGTTTATTTTTGAAACAATTTTCTTTTTATTGGATCAAATATTTATAGGTACG
This sequence comes from Agrochola lota, assembly GCA_947364205.1. Classification (NCBI taxonomy): domain Eukaryota; kingdom Metazoa; phylum Arthropoda; class Insecta; order Lepidoptera; family Noctuidae; genus Agrochola; species Agrochola lota. Next base: position 4,924,565 of record OX376221.1, on the reverse strand, counting down.
CTTGATTTTATAGTATTTGGCTTGCCATACCTAACTTGAGCAAAATAATTACAGACCAATCATTTATCTAGGAAGTAGTGGACCAACCCTTTTTAGTTATTTCACTAGTTAACTTAGTACCCAATATTACAAATGCATTTTACAAATACAATCAACATTACAGACACGGCAACCAATCTGTGCGGCCGCAATAACATAACTCGTAGTTAGTATCAAGGTGTACAACGTTTACTTGCGCGTGCGCCGCCTCGCCGCCGACATTATTATCGCATTACTTAACTAGCGTTGCTCCACGGAAAATTGTCTAGGATCTAAATATTTCTGAGGTATTTACAGTTAAGATTGTGCTAGATTTGTATCTAGTTTTGAGCAAGTAGTGTCGGTAGAGGAGCGGTTGGACTCGCGCGTATTTGGGGTATCGTGTGGGTTCGATCTATCTAAGCGAGTAATGGTTGCGGCCAGACTCTATGTTCTATCAAGTAGATTTAGTATTATAAAGACAATGTACTGGTTTTCAACCAGCCCAGCTCTAACTTAAAACCTTTTATTTTCCGACTACTGTTGCAGATGGGTTGGGAAAGAGAACATCTCCAGCCCGCGTAGCATGACAACCATAGAAACGGATTTTGTCGACGGAAGAATAGACAAAATGACAGATAAACAATCACAATCTGTAATTTTTTCTATTCTTCCGTCGACAAAACCCGTTTTTTATTGTAGTCATGCGTGCTGTTCAGCAATTTGATTTTCTACGCATTTATTTTCAAAATTTCGATATTTAATTTGCAGTAGAAACCGCTGCTTTCAAGCATAATTCTTCCCGTTCTCCATAAGAGAAGCCATTGAACAAAATTTTAGTAAAATTATGCACGATACAACAACACGACTTATCCAAATAAATTCCCGATATATACCATCGGTTCGTTAGCTAACGAGAGACAATAGATAGGCTGTCGAACCTGTCGGTGTCCAAATAATTAATGACCCAGTCTCCTCATTATGCACCAACTTGTCTTGCCCGCGGTAATTCTAGATTTACCGTTTAATTGTGTGCAACACCACCTTTCATGAATTATTTAATGTTGTGGTTTTAGTGGGCATTGCGTGTGAAAAAATACGAACTTTTTACTCTTGAAAGTTGTATTCAGCCCTGCTTTCTTGTTGGATAGTGGCTTAATGGGTCTCTAGCAGTTTTTTTAGGGTTCTGTACCCTAAAGGTGCCAAACATAACCCTATTACTAAGCTTCCGCTGTCCGTCTGTGTATCAGCTGTATCTCATGAACTGTAAGACAGTTTTTTGCTCGATCTTAAGAGAGTTTATACAGAAAGTGGGCAACGTCATTGATAGCTATTTGCGACTTTGCCAACTTTTTGGATGAAAGCTCCGGAACCGTTCGTGTGCGAGTCCGATTCGGACTTGGTCAGGTTATTTTGTTTATTTAAAGCTGTATTCCTACTCGCCGGATTTGTAATGAATTGAGTCCTCTCTCGGTGCAGTTCTTACACCGCTATAACTTTTATTTTGGCGGTTTGTCTTCAGTTCATCGTCAATTGTCATGAATCGTGCTATTATGATTATGATTTTCCTTCTGTAACCTGAGAGTCTGAGAGTATCTCCACAAGCACTTGGTGTATGCAGACTTTACAGTTAAATAACAGCCGTCTAGTCTACGACATACCAAGTAAATTTTTTAGTTTCGCAGCATCCTTTACTGATCGCGCGGTAAACATTGCTAGCGCGATGCAGGATTTCGCGTGACGTCAGAGAGATGCGTAGATGTAGATACCGCCACTCATTCATCAACCTTTCCATCAATAGTTTTATTCACTCCCTTTACCTACTTCACATTTGTTTTTTTTTTTTCCGTATTGAAGCTCGATAGCTTGCAGATATGCCTCAGAGAACAACCAAGTTATTTTCTTCACTTTACCTACTGCCTACGAGCAATAAATTCCGTGTTCAAGGAGATCTTTCACCACAGATCACAGGTAAAGTCCGCTGCTTATTTGCAGGCGGCATGTTTGTAATGTGAAGCTACGTGTATTTTGCACTGACCTCTAGCTTGACCTCTTCCGCCCTAGAGATGAACAGCCAAGTATACATTCTTGTAAAGATTGGTACTCAAAACAATATTTACAGGTTTGTTGTATAGGTACAGTTAAACCAGAAAAGGTATGCGCTTCGGTAATCTTTGTGTTTCCGAATTAGCACGAACGTTGCGCCACAGAGTAAAGCTTCGTGCAGACTAGCGCGAGGCGACACCTGTTACTGTTATACCGTGAAGTTTTCTTAGAAATTGTATTGTTTGAGTCGCGCTGGTCTACACGAGCCTTAACGCCCTATAA